>CM026070.1:30995000-32195000 GCA_014839685.1 Anableps anableps
GGCCCACATTTTAAAAACCCTCATGAGCCAATGAAAGGTTAACTTTGAAAGCTTTTTGCAGCAATTTGTCAAGCGAGATTCTTCAATATGGAAAACTGCTTCTCTTTGGGGACGCTCCTTTTGTTTCCCTCTTTTCAGCTCATTTTCAGTCAGAATCAGAATAAATAAATAAATAAATAAATAAATAAATAAATAAATAAATATTTGATAATTATTACGAATGATTTTTTTTTAACAGTTTTTCTTTTTTTTTATTTTATTTTAGGAAGATAAGTATTGCTTCCGTTACGCATAAAGTCCTTTGTTCTCTAATCTGATCGCTTTTCTCCCACTGCGCTTTTGTCAGTTTTTAAAATGGTTACATGTATCATTTAGGCCTCTCTTTCAAAATTAAACATTATCTAGGGCTAGTTGCGCCGCAACTTTCTGTTAAGGCGTCTTTGTATGCACTTTTTTCCACATTACGCAAAGTAGCCCATAATCGAAATTTGACCTCTTCGTCAACCTGTTCGTCAACTTCTATAATCATACTGAATTATACCATGATACTTTACAGAACTGGGGGGGGGGGGGATGTTGGGTTCAGTGAGGAAAAACAAAATGTTTTACTAGTTTGTTTTTCCAAACTAATAAACCGGATCCTCGCTGCGTAAAACTTGCGTTAAATCTCCACTTTTCGTCTGAAATCTTTTTCAGTCGCTTGAATGTTATGACCCCGACCCCCCAACCTTCCCCACAGCGTCCCCATTTTGTTGTCGCTTTCTGCGAATTAGTGCGCGGTTGAGAAAGTTTGTCATTGTGCGCCCAGTTTCCCCCGTCCCCCCACTGAATAGAACAGGGGGAGGAATAGGGGTAATCTGCGCGTTAATTGTTCCTTGCTAATTGAAGGTGACGTCGGAATCCCTGGCCTCCTGTGCGGCGGTCAGTGCGGTTCTCAGGGGCAGAGCAGCTCCGCGCACAGGGGCCTGCAGCAGGGACAGCAGCACTGTACAGTCCGAGCTGCGCTCGAAAGAAAGAGCTTTATTTTCCCAAACACAACTCCGAAGGATTATGCAAATCCTAAAGTTCCCACTGTTGCATTTATAGGAAGTAGGATAACTATTGTGATTTGTTTACGCTCCAAAATGCAGTCATAACTTCTAAAAACAATTTAAAACAAAACAAAACAGAACAAAAACAAACAAACAAACAAACAAAAAAAAAAAAAAAAAAAAAAAAAAAAAAAAAAAAAAAGCAAAAAACTGACAGGCAATTGTAAATCCTACAGCTAAATGATGTCTGTATTAATTCATTAAGTTCCAGACACAGTAAAAGTCCCAGTGGGAATCTCCCATGTGGGACTCTTTAATATGATAGATAGATAGATAGATAGATAGATAGATAGATAGATAGATAGATAGATAGATAGATAGATAGATTCCCTATTACTGTATCGTGCTGTTCATGTGAAAACACCGCCAAGTCAGAGCGGTTTGTTCCAACTGTTGCCTTTTTAATAATAATAATAATAATAATAATAATAATAATAATAATAATAATAATAATAATAATAATAATTTTGTGTTAGCCTAATGCTACGCAGCATTAAAGGGAAACTGATTTACAGCAGGCAAAAAGTTAAATTGAAAAATTCAAAGGGGGGGGAAGAAAAAAAGCCACTGACAGATAATAATAAATCCTTCAGTTAAATTTTGTCCACATTACGTCATTACGAGGCAGCTCAGACACAGTAAAGGTCCCAGTGGGATTCTTTAATTTCTTGTGGGATTTATTTATAGAATAGAATAGATTGAAACCAGTGTGTGTATATATATATATATATATATATATATATATATATATATATATATATATATATATATATATATATATATATATATATATATATATATATATATATCTTGGGTCCATCAGATGCTTTGGGTAAAACTATGAAACATAAAGCTTTCTGGCTCCAGCGATAGAAATATTAGCCCCCCTTTCCTTTTTGACTTTGCCATTTTGAACAGGCTCAGTGTACATGTCCCATTACTGTCTCACACTGTTCCTGTTAATACACCAACATGTCAAACCCAGAGACTCACATTCCTGACAAATTGGAAGAGGTTTCGTTTGAGGTTTTGTTTGTGCTTCAGTAAGAACATCCATGCATGTTTCCACCAGGGGAAAGGTGTGTATTCCCCACCGCTCGGTGAACACGTTGCTCTCGTATGCATATGGAGACCCCTAGTGGGTGGTGCTGAGAGAAACACCGTCCAGTGACGACTGGAGAAGGGAAACAGAGTGATATGTTCATGATGAATTAAAATTATAAAAAAAAGAAGTTTTCTGCATCTTATTTTTATGCTTCACGAAAAAGCAGATATTAAACACACATTTCATAACATTATATAAAATCTATCTCTCCTATAATTAAGCTGCTACAGTGTTTGTTCTCTGGGTAATGATATATTTAAATATTTAATTTTTAATTTTTTTTCCGCCTTAATAAAACACTTACACAAAAAAATCAACGCAATTTTTTGTTTGCACATTAGACTTTCACAGTTTTTGCAGCAAAATGATAAAATTACATTACATGCATTATTTTACAAAGACTAATCTGAGCTGTTTAAAAAAAGATATACACCAGATTTCTATTTTTTTTTAAAAGGGGGAAATTATCTGTTTAGCAGGTCAGAAAGTTTCTGTAACAATTTAGCAACTTTATGAAATGGTGCAGTGTGATTCTTTCTGTCCTGCTGATAAATGCTGGAGCATCTGTGGAGCGTTTAGCCAAGCATGCATTCCATTTAGTGAATCCATTTCAGGTGTTTTACTCTCAAAGCTGCTGACAAATGAGGCCCATTAGGCCTATTAGTCCCTGCAAACACTAGCAGAAAGCATTTAGCCTGGTCCCAGTGTTACTGTAATAATTCATCAAACTGTTGGTTTTAAAAATGCTATCTTTTTATACATTTTAGATGAAACTACAGCAGATTCCAGTTGTACGTTACATCTGTATTGTGCAGTTAGATTAATACATCTTCTAACCATCACGATTTTGTCTCATAGTAAATGGGTTAGCACACTCATCAAATTGCAATGCACTTGACTCATTTTTGCTGAGAAAACAATTCTGACTAACATAATATGTTTATTCACTTATAAACCTTTGATTTTTGCCATATTTTGATGTAAATAGTATTTTTTTTTTCTTCTCAGTCTCCAAATGTATTGTATCAGCTGGAGGCAAATTCAGTTATTTTGAGCAAGTTAATTTGATTTTAGGACTGTTTATTTGTAAGGTACAAATTATTCACATTCTTTATGATTTTGTCTAATAGTAAGGAAAAATCTTGCAATCAAAACCAGAGATGCAAACTTTAGATTAATGCAATGCACCAGATTAGTTTTTGCATACAGTAAAATGCAGATATTTATTTACTTAAATAACTTTGGTTTTTCACAGGATTCGGAATATTGTTGGAAATTTTAGTCTCCGAATGTCAGGCCAGAACATTTGTGTTTCTGAATCTGAGTTTTCTTTTTCTGACTGCGATCCAATGCCTGTGTTCTGCCCCCTGGCCTCTGTGCAGGCTGCAACGAGAATGACACCGACCACTTGGACCGAGACCAGCAGGCCTACGCTCCGACGCAGAAGACCAAACGCATGCGGACCTCCTTCAAGCACCATCAGCTCCGGACAATGAAATCCTACTTTGCCATCAACCACAACCCAGACGCCAAGGACTTAAAGCAGCTGGCTCAGAAAACAGGCCTCACTAAGAGAGTTCTGCAGGTAAGCAAGCAAACCATTCCTCTTTACTGATGTTTTCATCCCTCACTCTGAATGTTTGCATCCCTCTTCTCCTCCATCTCCCCTTGTTTAACACCATCAGTTTCATCTCTTTCAGTTTTGCTTTGTTTTATTGTTTCATGTAGTTGTTAGATGTACATCCAGGGGCCTTTACATTAAATTTGTTACCTGTTAAATGCAATTTTTTTCTAGAAAATTGAAAAGTAGTAATAAAGTATGCAACCGAAAGCTAAACACTGTTATATTACGAATAATGAATGAGAGTGCCTATTTTCTTTATAGCTACAGCTCTTGCATTAAAAAAATAGGTCAAGGATTTTGATTTGATTTGCTGTCAAAAATCACACAATAGTTCAAAAATAATGAATGGAACTGATCATATTATAAAAGTTTATATATCTAAAGAGAAGGGAAACTGCAGTAAAGCTGTCATAATTTTATATGTAATGATTTAGTGCTTTCTTTAAAAAACAAACAAAACAATTTTACTTAAACACAAAAAGTAAAAGCCACACTGGGATTGGTTTGCAGGTTTGGTTCCAAAACGCAAGAGCCAAATTCAGAAGGAACGTTTTGCGACAGGAGAATGGAGGTGTTGATAAGGCTGATGGCACCTCACTCCCTCCACCCTCATCCGACAGTGGGGCCCTGACCCCCCCCTCCAGCGCGGCCACACTAACAGACCTGACAAACCCCTCTATCACTGTAGTGACCTCCGTCACCTCTAGTTTGGACAGCCATGATTCGGGGAGCCCTTCGCAAACTACCTTGACAAACCTTTTCTAACAAGCTATCTCTATCAGACTGATTGTTATTTTAACTGATTTTTGTTTTTGCTCTTTTTTTTTGGACTTTCTTTTATTTTTTCTTCAACTTACATTTATTTTTGTAAATGACACCTTTAAAATGAAGCAGAGACAGCTCCTGGGAAGAGACAGTGCTGTACTGTGTACACAAACAGGAACAACGGCAACAACAGCAGCGACCACTTAGGAAATTACTCTAATGTGTAGCATTTGAAGCTGCAAAGATTGACTTTTGGATCCTTGGACTTATTTGGAGTTAAAGAGATTGAAAAAAAAATTGTCTTGGATTGCAGATTTTATTCGGGGGAAAAAAACTTGAAACTTGGCTGGAAATTTAGACTCTGTCTGATCTGACTTAATTTGTGTATTTGTAGTAAAATATGTTTGAAACATGCCCTCTCTAATTTATTGTTAATTGGTAAAATAAAAAAAAAATAGTGCCCGAAGTATGTATATGTATGCACTGTGTTCGCACTATCCAGATTTTTTAATTTCTTTGATTCTGCGTTGGAATAATTTGGAAAACCTGTCGAATGTTCTGTATATGGGTAACTCCAGAAAACAGGCTTTAATTAATACCGAATGTTTTCAGTCTGGAAGGCTGACTTTGATGGAATCAAACAGAAGCTACATGTAAAAGCATCTAAATTTACATTGTAAAGCACCTAGACGGCCGCCAGACGGAAGCTGAAACCACACACGGGCGTTTTTCTCATGAATCCAGAATAAAATCCCACACTCTGTGCAGTGGTAACTGTTCAACGCATCCATTGGTAGAAACTGATGATTTAAAAAAAAAAAAAAGCAGCAGAAGAAATTCAGATCAGTTGGAATCACTCGTCTTTATGACAGAGCGTTTTTTTGCTTTAGGGAACTTTTGGTTCTCACAAAGCCTGGTAAACATATCCACAGACCCACAGCTAAACTCAGTTGCACAGTGACAACATACTGCCCAGAGAAAAGTGCATTATTGTCCTTATCATGTTGCTCAGGGTAATGACGTGATTTTAAATGTAAAAAAGAGTTGGTGGCTGAGAAATTAAGCGGTTGCGACGCTGCAGACTAGACTTTAGGAGCTGACAGAACCAGTCAAAACATCTGACCTCAGATGGGTGGAGTCACAAGAAGAAACGAGTGGGAAATCATCATCCATGTGTTCCCTGTTTGTTACACTTTCTTTATTGACACTTGCCACTGAACAGACCAAAAAATAATCGTTTAAAAAGAAAAGAAAAAAAAAAAAAACAAACAAAAAAACCCCCGCCCCTGTTTCTTCTGGCTGATAGATCAAGCGAGAAAACCTTCAGATTTCATTGTGAGCATCACAGTTTGTTCTCCTGCAGAACAAAGTGCCGCTCTTGATCTACTTCATGAAGTAGACGCCTAACTCAGTTCTACTACGTGCCTTAATGCTATAACTTGGGAGAGAGTTTGTGAAATTCAGGATCTATGTGTTCTTTGTTAACTGACTCACATCCTTTTGGCGCCTCACTAGTTTTGTACTGTTTTGCATCTTATTTCCGAAGATCTTTTTATGGTGTATCCTGTTTTAAAAGTAAAAAAAAAGAGAAAAAAAGTGGGCAGGAGGGAGGGGCAGCGATGTCATAGAAAGCATTTGTGCACTCTTTCAGATATAGTTGGGTAATCCAAGAACCTTATATATTGATCTTCGTGTTAATAGTTGAGTACAGTAAGTGTTCTATCAAGATTGTCCATGTTTCCCTGTTTCTTGATAAAGATGGTGTATAGAAACTATTTCCCCTTAAATATTTATGGACCAAACGGTTGTTATATATCTTATTAAATTTGTGTGAATAAAAATACTTTGCTTTAAACGGGTTTTTTATTTTTCATTTACACTTGCCATGTTTTTGTGTTCCTTCTTGAATGCAAGTTTATCACATCAGCAAATGCAAGAGAGAGAGAGAGAGAGAGAGAGAGAGAGCATGAGAGCGAGCATTCAGTTATTAACTACAAGCTAAACGTCTTCATTTTTGCTTCCATTTTTAATTTCTATTTCCTAATTTATGATGTTTATGGTTTTTTTTTAACGTAATGCCCCATGGATTTGCATCTAAACCCTGCAGTCAGAAACATTGAAATTGCTTTTTAATGCATGAACATGGCTTTAAATTTTAAATAAAAGGAATGCTGCAAAGCACATATTGATTTCTATATCGATATGCATACGTCGTCTATATTTATGCATAACATATTGGTAAATCTAAAAAGTGAAGTGAGAGTAAAATGCAGACCGCGTAAAGCCAGGTTGCTCTGTAGTTAATATATTCTTACTCTATCGTTTCTTTCAGGGAGAACAAATCTTGGGGCATTACAGCCATACATCCCGGCGTTTGAAAATTCCCTAAAGTATTAAGAGAAGGGGAAAACTTTGATGGGAATTCCTCACCATTGAAGACAAAGACAATTTTAGGATAAGATGATAGCAAATCGAGAACAAATAAAACAACCAACATTAAAAAATATTGTGTCAGATGCAAATGTGCAACAGATTTTCTTTTTTTGTTGTCTTTTAAAGAGCAAAATGTTTGAATGCATCAACAGACAAGACCAGTGGTGTATGATATTTATGCTATCAGTGTGTAAAAGTGAAGATTTCTGTTTTGGAGTAGAAAATGTAACATTTTACATGTAAAATAGTTTAAAAAATTACTCACAGAAAGAAAGGATGTGATTGAAGAACACCTAACATGGTAACAATGAGACAATATGGATGTTACTGGTATGAACACACACACACACACACACACACACACACACGCACACACACGCACACACACACACACACACACACACACACACACACACACACACACACACATTCTGCTTCTATTATAAGCACAATATATACATCCCCACCTTACTTTCTTCTGCACACGCACACACACACACAGACACATGCTGCTGCCCTCCCCTTGCACCCCATCCAAGATCCAGCTTGCTAAATAGAAGTTTTCTTTTGTCACAAGTGTCATTTCGTAAAACACATGGCCTCCTTGAGACTCGGCAGCAGGATGCCCATCAAATATGATGAGTGTATGAAGAGGACTGCAGAGCTGGAGCTTTGCCATCTGGCTGTGCCGAGGGAAGGAAGTATGAAAAAAAGAAAGAGACAAAGCGGATAAAGAAGAGATCCTCATTCTTGCATGCACCTCATCATCTTGTTAACATTTTCCTCGAGGTTGTGTATAATTTCCTTTGATCCGCTGTATGATTTATTGTTTGCTGCAAAAATGAAGCACATGAATTATATACCTCCTGAGCAGACAGCAGATAGGCACTGTTGCTTCGCACTTATTTGTTCTTGACATTCAGCTTATAACTGTAAAGGGTGAAAAATGCATTCTCGGTTTCTCTTAGCTCATAATTGTGGTTATTTGTGAAAGCAGTATATCTCTCGTGAGTCTCAGAACGTTCCTGAATATTTTTGGTTCTTACACTTGAGGTTTTCATCAGTTACATTTCTTCTCAGCATCACTTTTTTGCTTAAAGCTGTTTGAAATATGAGTCATGCAATTGCAGAAATAATTGTTTTTGTAATAAAGGTGGAAAAGCACTTTGTTTTCAGCATGATATGTGATGTACAGCGAATGGACAGCTGCATCTGAATAAATTAGAATATCGTTTGAAAAATCATTTTATTTCAGTCATTTAACTGGAAAAGGTGAAACTTAAATTGGTTAGATTCATACTGTGGTTATGCTTTGAGCTGCTTCAGTTAATTTTGATGATTATGGCTTACAGCTAAACCAATAATTCAGTTTCTTAGAAAATTATTATTCCATCAGTCCAGTTCCATCAGGATTCTAAAACTGAAGAGCTATGGGAATGTTTCCAGCAGTCCTCTACAAAGAGGGAAAGCCAAAAAAATCTCTTTGATGAAGAAGATGGGTGTTTACGGACTGCTGGGTGTAAGCTTATTAATGGAAGATTAAGTGGAAGGAAAAAGTGTAAATCCCATTCAATAGTTCTACGTAGATTAACAAGGCCTGGACTGTAGCTGGAGTCACTGCTTTAAGAGCCACCACTCATACAAATGGAGGACATGGGCTACAGCTGTCACATCACCTGTGCTAATCCACTGCTTGGCTACCAGAAGCGTTTTACCTGGGTTTAGGAGAAGAAAAAAGTGGACTGCACTCAGTAGTCCAAAGTCCTCTGTTGGGTTTTTATTTAAAAATCAGGTTTCTAGAGTCTGGAGGAAGAGTGGAGGGGCAGTCCAAGTTGCTCAATGTCCAGCATGAAGTTCCCACAGACAGGGATGATGACGCTGCAGACCAGCTCCATTGCTTGCATGCTACTCTGCATTGATACACTAATTCATGCAAATGGAGCAATCAAACACTGAGTGAATATACTCTACAGTGCATGAAAGTATTTTACATCAGGTAGAGATTTCTTTACTAAAAATCCTTTTTTAATTGCTCTTATGTTAGTGTACTAATTATCTGAGAAAATGAATTTTGGCTTTTCATTGGGTATAAACCATAATCATCGAATAAACAGAAATATTTACTCGATGTATAGTAGTCAGGGTGTTAAATTAAGGTTCACTTATTCAAATTTTATTGGTGAAATTGAGTTTTTGCAGATATTCTAATTTGCGGAGATGCATCTGTATCTGAAAAGTGGGAGGTTTGGGGTTTACGCTGTGTGACTCAAATGCTGGGTTTGCATGTCAAATGAAGAAGGTGCCAGAAAAAAGGAGGAAATAACAGAGAGAAACTGAAGCCATACCAGTAAACAGGCTGGTGCTGGATTCCAACAATGTGGGGAAACGCTTCCATCAGTCCGAGAGAAAAGCTCAGCCGCTGGGGTGCCTGAGCGCTGTGGCAGCAGGGCTTGTGTTCCTTGGGTCTGACGGGAGGAAGGTGGGCAGGTTTGACACCACACAGCTACGGGAAGCCCAGATGGAAGCAGAAACACAAACAAACACAGCCAGCCCCTGCTTGGGGTTTTGGAGCTGCTCATGGAAATTCTGGACAACGTCATGACTCCACGCTGGCAAGAATTTCAGGGCTTTGCTTCTCACTGGAATGTATTTTATCTGCAACGTTTTTTTAAGGCCGGCTTTCTTGATCCAGCTCTGCCTTGCCAGAAGGCTTGCTGCCCCTCCGGTCAAAGTATTTTTTTATAGAAAAGGTGTAAATATATTTACACACCTCGTGTTTTTGTCCATTAACTTAAATGAGCAAATAATTTCAGATGTTTGACTGATACAAGCTACATTAAATGTAAAATCCAAGACATGCACAGCATTGTGTTGAACAGCAACAGGTAAGAAAGGAGTCCTGCTGCTGACTGACATCCTCCTCTTCCTCTCTCATCTCCTCTTCCTGTTACAGTAAATGACAGCTGTGTACTCTGACTAAAACAATGCTGACAAGGCAGCATATTTTCTGTCACACAAAGAGTTTGTTCATAAATCGTGGCTGATCCTGACAAATGTGGCAGATAAAAGGAAACAGGAAAACCTTCCCTAAATGCCACTTTGGCTTAAATTTGTTTAAGAAGCAGCTGGGGAGGAGGTTAACTGGGGTCACGGTGGATTATATTTAAACATGTCCATCATTTTGAATGCATTCACAGAAACCCCCCCTCCCCAGAGAGAATTAAGAAAGGATTTCTAAAGCTCAAACCAATTTTTTGGGTCAGGAGTCTACAACCTGCGGCTCCGGAGCTGCAAGTGGGTCTTTAGACCCTCCACAATGGCTCTTAATAAATTATACAGAATAAACTAATATAACAAATGCAGGTTTTAGCAGTTTTTCATATTTTCTATGGAATAATTCCTTTAAATTTCCACAACAGTATGACATTAAATTCTATTTTTCTTGTCATTTGGTTTGAAACTATGTGTAGATGTATATTTTTTTACATAATCTTCCTCAGATAGCAACATCCCATAGAAGAAAATTTAAGTTTTATGTTTTGTTTTTTTTTAAACCCTGAAAATAAAATGCAGGTTTGTTAAATGACAACAAATTTCCTGTATTAGATATTTATAACAAAATATATAAGTTATCTTTTTTTAAAAAGTGATCTAACATTTGCAGCTCTAAAGTTTTATTCTGCTGGATTCAGAGCAGAAATCGCTCTTTGGATTGTAAACATTGCAGATCCCTTATGTAGAGTTACCCCTCCCTATATTGCTTTGAAACTTTGATTGAGACTGCAGTTTGAATATCCCACTGTTAAATGGGACACTCTTTCAAGAACCTGATGCTTCATTAATTTCCACTTTTTCCAATATGGGACTTAATACGCCCGTTTATGCTGTGTAAACATCTATGAATCCTGCACCAGAACACAATGTAGTAACAAATAAATCTACTGTAATGTATTTTAAATCCCATTAGATGTTTGTTTATTGACAGTAAACACTAACATAGATATACTACATGGCATGTAGTTGGTTGTAAACAGCAGGCTTTAAGCATACAGTGTCTTGGAAAAGTATTAACACCTCCTGAAATTTTTTTTTTGCACTTTTTGTTACAATACCACCATAAACTTTAATGTATTTTATTGATGCATTTTGTGAAACCAACACAAAGTACTGCATAATAGTGAGGAGAAATTATTATTATTATTTTTATTTTTACAGATTGGACATTCAAATGCATTCAGCCCATTGATTTAAAAGTTTGTCCAAACAATTTTAATTGCATTTACAGCTGCAAGATTTCTGCTTTATGTCAGCACATCTACAGAGTAAAATGTTTGCCTGCTTGTCCAGTTGAGTGGAGAGAATCTGTGAAAATTAATTTGCTGTGTCCTCATCACTGTTTGTGGCACACAGCAAAGGGGACTTCTTATGGTTTTTCTTCAACAATGACTTTATTTTTGTCGTTCTTCCATGAATGCCAGTTTTATAGCGTTCATTGCAGAGTTCCCATGAACGTCTTGGCAGGTTCTGAGATCAATGCTGAGTTTAGGTGAATGGTGACGTCTTGTTGTGCTATACTCCTTCAGCATTCGGATCGAACAGTGCTCTTGTTATGATCCTTGGGTGTTTTGGTTTGGTTTCATCTGTGTTTGTGTCTGTACCACCCCCTTGATGTTTATTTATATATGATTAGGTCTTGCCATACAGGTTCATTTCTTTGTGTTCAGTTTCTGTATTTTTTATTGTGCTCTGTTCTTTATACCCATTGGATTTTCTTCTCTTAGTTCAGTATTGTTCTTTTCCTCATGTTTTGTTGTTTCTTTGAATTTCAGCTCAGCGGCCAGTGTTAATTATTCATCTTCCCTCAGTCTACCTGTTAGCTACCCAGCTGCACCCTGTTAGTAATCAACCACCTGCCTTACTCCTCAGTATTTAAGCCTCACTGTCTCCACCATTCATTGCTAGTTCCCTCTGTGACATAATTTGTTTTCCTGCCTGGGCCACTGTTTGCTACTCTGTTCATGGTCCTAAACCTGTTTGAGGTCTGTTAGTTTCCTTCTTATTAAAACCGATCACGCTAATGCAAGTTTCGCTCTGCGTTCTAGCCCTCAATCAACCTTATCAAACACGATAAACTGTTATAAATGTCTCCCCAACTTCATTTCTGACCTGCTTGCTGTGTTCCTTGGTCTTCATGATGCTGTTTGTTCACTGATGTTTTCTAACAAACTTCTGAGGCCTTCACAGAACAACTGCATTTACTGAGATTTAATTACTCACACATGGACATTAGTTACTATTTGGTCAACTTTTTAAGCATTTATTTTATTTTCTATTTTATTTAGGGGTATCAAATTAAAGCACGTTGAATACACATGCATTCAGATTTTTATGTTTAAAAAAAAACTTTTGGAAATTATGCATATTTTTTCCACTTTTCAGCTATGCACTACTTTGTGTTGGTCTATTATATAAAATCCCAATAAAATGCACTGAAGTTTTCAGTGGTTGTAATGAGACAAAATGGGGAAATGGGTCAAAGGGCTTTCCAAGGCATCAGAAATTGTCAACACAAGAGAAAGCAACAGATAAGTGGACAAATGGCACCAGTAATTTACAACACTTTTACAATCAGAAGGGGACCGAGTTATTTTCTAGGTCATCCACCATAGAATTGTACCTCTGCCCACATTCGAGGTCCGATACAGACAGAGTGACAGGCGACCGAGCCAAAGTATGGGATGATCACTGAGGCATGGGTCACATCCGCAGTTTACATGCTGCTCTGATGGTGTCGTTCCCATTGTCACTGGTTCTCAGCATATATATGCTTGTGTGTGTGATATTCTGCCAGTTCCGCCTCAGTTCACCCCCTTCCCATCGCTAGGTGCCTATTTAACCTCACCTCACACACCAACCACCCCACTAACTCAAACACACACGTGCAGACAGATGTCAGAGGGGTGACGATGTGAATGAGATACAACCTGACTGCTCAGTGGGTGTGTATGAGAGAGAGAGCGAGAGATCCAAAGGAGAAAGAAAATATTCTAAGAAATCTATTTGTTATGTGCAGGTAGAATGAAAATGCTCAAGCAGCCCCTGCAAAACGAATTTTCTGAGCTGATCCAAATAGAAATAATATGCAGGTTTTGTCCTTCACATTATCTCACACTTTCTCTCCTGTGCCTCATTTACGCAGTGCTTGCCGCATGCTGTAAATCCTTCATTTCTCTGTTGTGCTGTTATTCTATATTTACATCTATTTGTTATTTGACGGCTCACATCTAGACAACCTTGAGATTTCAGCGATCAAGGCCGATAACTACAGGTTTCAATTGCACTTTGAAGACAAAACAACATTAATTAGAGAGTGAAATGGAGATGGGAGCATCACGTGAGGGCTGCCTCCAAGTTGGGGCTGGGTATATGTAAAGCGAGACGACGTTTCACACATTTCCAGGTGTAACACCCCCACCCCACCCTCACTGCCTCACTGTTCCTGTGATGACTGCGCTATGTGAGGTACGTAAGGAAGCTCGTCTGCATTGGTGCAGCATGTTTCAGCGTGTGACAGGTCATCTTTGTACCTGCGGAGTGTAACCTCTCAGTTTCTGCTAAACCTTCAGGATGCACGCAAGCTTCTCCCTCCTCCATCTGGTGGTCTCTATGAAGTCTGCTCCTGATCACAGGAGCTTTGACTGCAGCTTCTGTCTCCACCACAGTGCAGACATACCTAACCCCTGAGCCACATCATTAACAAACAGCCAAATAAAATGACACATGTGAAAACACCAACATCCTTTTTGCTTTTTGAGAGTTTTAAAATACACTTTTAGTCTCTGGGTGCAGAGATTGTGTGTACTGCACCCCAATTTTGAACGTATGAGGAAAAAACATGTTTAAACAAAGCTTTTGTTTACTACATAGCTATTTACATTGCCCTACACCCAGTAACACTCTGTAAGAACTCTTTAATTGAATTAATCTTTTACTGTGGGAGCATTATCTAACATAGATATATTTTAATTACAGCTTTTAAGTGAGCACATTCTTCAATCAGAAAAAAAAAATCATGAACTCATGTGTACCATGCTTTCTGGCATTCCTACAATTAATACTTTGCACAAACCCATTTGTCAATGGTCTATTGTAGCTGTGGAGTACTCAATAGCAGGCAGGAAGCAGACAGGATTATACTGAATTTTTATATTTAGTAAAAAAACAAGGAGTTCTGACATGCAGCGAAAACAAGGAGCAAACCAGCGAAACATGAGGATGCTAGTTAAAAAATAAATCTATAACAATAACAGACGTAATAATTTAATCAGATTTCCAAATAATTCAGTTAATTTTTCAGTTTTCCAACTAAAACAATGATATTGCAGTTTCCTTGCTAAATTTTTCAGATATATGTTTTCCTTTTTTGATTTTTCTCTTTCTAAATGACAAGAATGACATCTTGTAACATTTTTAACTGATTCTACTAGTTGCATGGTGGATAATTTCTATCCTGAAATTTTCCTACACTGAATAAAGTTTTTGTTAAACCTGTGTCCTATCATTAATGTTGTATTTATGGACTGCTTCTGTTTCTTTGTCCAATAAAACCAAGAAAGGTAGTATAAACCAGAGGTCTTTTCTTTTAATCCCTTGATTTGATCTTTCTTGCATCCTTCTCGATTCCCCCTTATAATCTGGGATCTAAATAAACATCTAGCTCCAAATATTACTTTCTGAAAAATTTAATGAAACTTCAAATTTTGAATCTTTTTTTCTTATGAATTTGAAGAAGGAATATATCGAAAATATAAACTTAGGGTTATATGAAATAGTTTAACATCCTCTTTCTATTGTAACGGCAAAACAACTGCTACTAGCTGTGTCGTAAGATAATTAAAAACCATCTGAAATTCTGGCACAGTAATGAAAGTCAAAATCAGGAATCACAACTGCAGCTGATGTTCTGTCAGATTCTGACTGCGTTCAACTATCAGAAAAAACCTGGAAAAAACCTAGAAAAGCTATATATCTAGAGGTCAGCACCCCCTGGTCTACATTCATCTTTTTAAGAAACATGAAAATCTACTCTGGGTAAGGCCAGTAAATTATTTACTGTAAAAGAACCAGAAGTATGAATGCTGATGGAGGTGATGGTTGGAACAATAAACAGGTGAGTCTGACTAGATGTTCTACAACTGAGGGGACTGAGGGAGACTGGCTAAAAATGACACAGAAAGCAAGTAAACATGGTAAAGAAAACACATGGGGGAAAACAGAACAGGATAAAAATGGGAAAATCTAAGAACATGACTAAAAACTAAACACAATAACCCAAAAGAGCTTCCAGTTAAAGTACAACAGATCATTTTACCAACAGAACAACAGGTAATCTTCTTCACAAGGTCTGAGGACATAGCGACATCGAACGTTAACTCTTTGCGAGATCTCCTGCTCCACTCATATGCTCCCTTCTCTTCACCTCAGCCCACAGGTCTTCTGATGTATTCACATCTGAGGACAGTGGGGTGAGGGGTTATGGAAAAGGTTGGTTTTGGAAGATTAACGAGCCCTCGGCTCCTACAGATCCTCCACCATACTTAACAGTAGAAATAGTGAAAGGATAATCATTGGTCCTTGTTTAGACTTGTTTTTTTTTTACATTTCCACTCATTTTTTTAAACTTTTTTGATATACTTTTATACTGCTCTAAGTAGCTTGATGCCATTCCCTGTCTTATGACAATTAATACACATCAGTCTTATTTGAATGAATTGTTCTCTTGTCTTTCCCATTTTGAAGAGGGGCTAAAAGAAAGGTTCCTCTGGGTTATGGCACATTTATGCAACAAGAAAACAGAAAACAGTGGATCATTAACTCGAAGTTCACTGGTGCTCTGATCTACTGAAAATGTCAAGTAAAGTATTAGTGTAAAAAATTGCCCCACTATCTTTAATAGTTACTGGTTTTGGAACCTCTGATTTTGATAAAACCATTACTTCATAACCTCAGATTGCTTTTCCCATTGAATAAATGTACTCAAAGTAAAGGTTGGACTTTTTCATTTTTTTCAGTTTGAAATTATGTTACAGTGATTTGATTTAAAAAGGGCTTTTTACACATCTTCAACAGGGGCGGCTTTAATCTAAAGGGTCCTGTCATTCATCCTATGATGGAAACTTGCTTGGGTTTTGAAATGTGGTTTTATGGGTGAAAATGAGGTTACAAGTGTAATTGTCACCTACATTCATTGCAAAAAGCCCCAAAGTATGAATGAGATACGTGTAACACATCTGAGTTAAATGGCACGTTTTACAGTAAAATGTCTGAAGTGCCTGGATAAAGTCAGCAATTACACCGCTGCTATTTCCCCCAAAGGAAGAACCTGTTCTAACTTGGTTATCTGCAAGCGACTCTGGAAAGTTTGAAAAGGAACGGAGTGAAGAAGATGACGATACTTTTCATGCTAAAAATTATGCCTGATTCAAACAGAAATCCTTTTTTTGTTAAATAAAGAATATCTGCAAAAAGAACACAAAAAGTTTGCTATTGGCTCAAAACGGCAGATCAGTGCAAAGAGCCACTTTTAGCACAATGGAAATTCAACACGAACAGTTTTCCACCAAACAGGCGTGGAGGCACATGTGTTGAAGCAGAGGATTTCTGGGTGCAGCTCCCCCATGCAGGCTGATGCATTACTTTTCATCCATCCATCTAATTATTCCCTTAGAAACCTGAAATTTGAAGATACAAAAGACCGTCCCTATCTGTCACCGAGCTGCATTGATCTCATCGAAAGAAAATGTGGGTGTAGAGGAAACTCAATATAACTCATGCCATTAAATTCCACACAGCATTATTCACATACAGAATTGACAGATTTCTGTGAGAAGATTCTTTTAATCTTCAACTGTTGTTGGAGAACAGGGAGGATGGGGCGGGGGGGGTCTCACACTCCAGGCATCTCTCCCTTTTCCGTATTTGCAGTAAGGTTAACAAAAACGGCTACTGAAGTGGGGAAGATAAAAAAACACAAGAACGCATAACTTGTTGATTATTAACAACGGGGAATGAAAAGAAGAAAGAGGTGTTTCCAGTGTTTAGATTGTCATTCTGAAAGAAGCATCTAAGCTTTTATCAAAGAAAAGGGAGCCATTTAGAAACAGCTGCACTTCCTGTCCATGCAAACCAATCAACAAAAACATTCATGCCAAAAAATGTTTGCAAATTTTCAAATTAGAGCCTGCACCTCATGCACATCTTGTGAATTATGACATCAAATAAAACTGTGTTTTTATGATCAGGGGACTCCACTGCTGCCAGTCTGTCCTCTCTTGTAAACACACCTTGTCGTCAGATACATTTTATGATGAAGGTTAGATTATAAAACATTTTAGTTTCATTTACATTTAATTTCACTGTGGATTTGTTCATGCGAAAAGCAGTAAAAACTCAGAGATACTGTTTTTTTTTTTTTGTTATTGCATTTACTCTAAATGACACGTATTTTGATTCCTATTGGGGAAAAACATGTCTGAAGTTATTTTATATCTTAATATAGAGTAAATAAATGGAGGAAGTTTCACTTATTTTGTTTTTGTTCTGATATTGATAGGGTTTATAGCACCTAGATTGTGCATATGTACAACTATGTGCATCATTTATTTAATGAATATCTTTGAAAATGTTCAAAAGCTTCAAATGGTTACGATACACGCTATTTTGAATCTAAAAACTTAATAAAATGAACTCTTTGTCTGAACATTGCTTGTAGGCCAAGTTGTGTGAATGTGGAACCACCCATTGAAATTAATCTCTCAAAGAAACATTCATTATACTTTTGTTGATCTTTGCAATTTGTACAAGTTCAGGTTAGTATTACACTCTGTGGGCCAAACTTAACTAGAATCAGAATCAAAATCAGCTTTTTTGGCCAAGTTTGTGCACACAAACAAGGAACCAAACATTACTTGTCACATTTGCATTTTTTACAGAATTAGTCCAGGCTTTCTATAGCCCTCTAAGGAAGAAGGGGGTAGAAACCATACTGCCCATATCTTTCGCACTGAATTACATAGACCTCTCTCTGTGTTTTCATCCCCACTGCCCTCATCTTAATTCTGATTCTCCTGGCAAGTATTCTTGCCGCTCCTCATCTTCATTACTACTTAATCCGACCTCATCTTCACTGTACTCAACTTTAAGTATGATTTACATTCTATTTGTTTTAGGGGCATAAAATCAGGCAGAATTTATCTGTAAATAGAGGAAAAGGTGTGGAAAATAATGTCAAATAAGGTTCAAATGTTCACTGTAATAATAAAACTATATCCTGCAGATTACAGTGATGGCCTGAAGTTGACTTCCTTGCACACAACATCAAATGTATCTTTGCTGACCCTCAAATACACATTTAAGTTTTGCCCTAGACACTTAGCAGACACAGCAAGCATGTTGAAGAAAACTAAAACTGCACATCACCATTTCCACTGTGAAACATGGTGGTGGCAGGATTATGCTGTGGGGAGACGTTTCTTCAGCATGAAAAGGGAAGCTGCTCATGGATGATGGGCAGATGTATGCAATTTATGCAGCAATTTATGTGTTAGATTGGACCAGGAAATGTTTAGATTTAAATCTAATAAATCATTTTCTGCAAAACTTGAAAATTTATGCATAAGAATGCTCTTAATCTGATTTACAAACAATTCAGTTCAATTCCAAAATCAGTTATTAATCCCAAGAGTTGTTGCATTTCATATTATATAATTTATAATATTATAAATTATTATATAATTTTCTTCAGAGTTGTTGTAGATGTTGATGTAGGATCTCCTGTAGCAGTCAGAATTACAGCCAATCTAAAGAAGCCTCTGAAGACAGTATTGTTGTGCAACAGTCTCCTGAAGAGGAAGCTCAGGGTTGTCTGTAACGTTCTTCATTTTATGAACAACAAGAATGGGAAAAAATTACTGTCTTGAGATACCCTCAAACGACTTATAGCTGTAATTGTGGCAGAGGATGGTTCTATAAAGCATTGACTCAGTGGGCTGACTATATGCTAGCCACACTTTTCAGATTTCTGCTTGTAAATTATTCTGCTTTAAATTTATACTCCTAGTTTGTGTTTGTCTACCACATAAAACACCAATAAAATATATTGAAATTTGTCTTTGTAAACGGACAAAATGTGAATGAGTTAAATGATTAGAGACCTGTTGCTGATACAGCAACAACAGATTTTTAATGTAATTTGGTGCGAAACCATTCAGTGATTTATAATAGTTAAAAGCCTTCAGCTGATCCAAAACACTGCAGCAAGAGTTCTGATGAAAATTAAAGAGAGATCATATTTCTCCTATTTTAACTTCCCTTCATTGGCTCCCTGTTAAATCCAGAACAGAATTTAAGGTTCTCCTTCTCACATTAATAATCAGCTCCATCATACATCAGAGATCTGATTGTTCCAGATGTTCCTAACAGTGCACTTCGCTCTCAGGCTCCAGGTTTACTGCTGGTTCCTAGAATTTCTAAAAGTAGAATGGGAGTCACATCCTTTAGTTATCAGGCTCCTCTCCAGTGGAACCAGCTCCCAGTTTTAGTCCGTGAAGCAGAGACCCTGTTTACTTTTAAGACTACGCTTAAAACTTTCCTTTTTGATAAAACGTATAGTTAGACTGGCTTAGGTTATCCTGAGCTATCTCTGTAGTTATGCTGCCAAAGGCTTAGGCTACTGGAGGACAAACTGATCACTTTTCCTCACTTTCTTCTTCTACTACTCTCCAATTTGCATTATTTGCTATTATTTCAACTGTTAACTTTTTGTTTTCTCTCAGTTATTTTTCTCTCCATAGAAGCAACACCTGGTCTGGGATTCTGTGTGGCTGTGATGCCTTCCCGGAGGAGGGCTTCAGCTGAGATAATGCTGCCAACAACTAATCGTTCTCCCTCTCCTGCTATTAACTTTTTACTTTCATTAATATCAAAAATAATCCTACATCAGTTCATCTGTTTTTCTTGTGCATTCTGCTCTGTCTTCTCAAACCCACAGTCAGTGGTGGCAGATGGCCGCTTGTACTGAGCCAGGTTCTGCTGGAGGTTTCTTCCTGTTAAAGGGGAGTTTTTCCTCTCCACTGTCGCTACATGCATGCTCAGTATGAGGGATTGCTGGAAAGTCAAAGACACAACGAATGCAATTTTCTACTGTCACTACGTGCCTGTCCAGGAGGAGTGAATGCTGCAAGTCAGTGACTCAATACAATCTGTTGGGTTTCCTTAGATATAAACTTTTTAAAACTACTTTGAATAATTAATTGAGCTACTGTACTGTTTGATAACAAGGATCAGTTGGAATGTGTGTATGACTGAATTGAAATTATTTTTTGTAAAGTGCCTTGAGACAACTTTTGTTGTGAATTGGCACTATATAAATAAATTGAATTGAACTGACTCTTTCAAGGTACTACATTATTGTAGTACCTTGTTTTTGTTGTTTTATCTATTTATTTAATTTTCATTCTGTACAATACTTCCAAGAAAAGTTATGTTATTTTACTATAAACTTTTTACCTTACAATTAAATGGCCATAAAGAGATCAGATTTTTATTAATTTGTTGATTTAAATAAGTATCTTCAGATTATGCTTTCTTTTGGGAATTCTTATTGTTTTCCCCAAACAGGAAAACTTTAAGATGATTTCTCTTTTCTAGTACTTGGTCTGATCTAAAAATAAAATTCTGATTTGAAACTAGTGACACTAGTAGAGCAATGACGTCTAAAGTTTTTTGTCATCAAGTAAAAAAAAAAAAAAAAAAAAAAAAAAAAAAAAAAAATAAATAAATAAATAAATAAATAAATAAATATATATATATATATATATATATATATATATATATATATATATATATATATATATACGTATGTATGTATGTGTGTGTGATAAGCCAATAAGCCAAACATTTTCTATTTTAAGATTGTCAATAAAAAAAATAACTCTAATTTAAAAAAAAAAAGTCTCCATTGGCATCAACCGCCTGAGCTGTCAGGCCAGATATGTATTATTCTTTTAGGGCCACACAAAATCAGTCCAGGAGCCACAAATGGCCCTCTGGCCGCATTTTGAACACTCCTTAGTTCGAGTATCTGTGTTGAATCTCGCGGTATTTGACAGCTGCCCCGCGGGAATGCCGCGTTGTTTACATTAGCGGCTGACGGAACAGCAGTGAGCTGATGAGGGGGGCCTTCTGGCTGAAAACACGTCGCGACTGACTCCACGGCACAGACACTTTCTGTGGGGGGAAGAAAAAACTTTGTGTACTACAGGCAAAGTGCCACGCAAGAACAGAGGCCCGCCGAGTTGACTGGTTTGTTGCGACCTTGGATAGAAAGGGGGAAAGTCACAACAAAGACGAGCGCCATAATAACCATCGGAGGAAACTGTTAACGTGACGAAGGAATAGCTTAGCAACAGAGTCCTACTTCCTGGTGAGTATTGACATCGTCCACTTCTGGAGCGCAACGGCAGCTATTTAACCGGTTGGAAACTGTTGTCACTTATTTAACGGTGATGTTAGGGATCTGTTGCAGTTACTACTACAAAACTATCATTCGTTTTTTTTTGTTTTTTTTTGCTTAAACTCGAGTTTGACGCTTGAGAAAAAAGTTCTACGAAGTTCGCTAGTTAGCTTTCCCTGTTAGCCAACTAGCATGCTACTTTGCAAACTTTCCCTGTTATTTACACAGCTGACACTCTCAGTGATGGTTAACAACAATCCAGTTAAGACACAATAACAGCGTGTTACGTGACTTTTACAAAATCTTTGTTCTCTGCTCATCACAAGAAAGCCTTGTAGGCAAACATGTGATGGACATATGACAGCGGCTGCTTCTTTTGCTATGCCTCACTGTTACTGTCATGTTATTATCAAGTAAAAAGGGACAAAAACTACAGAATGGTTTTAAATTGTCAAACACTGTCTGGATTTGGATATCTATACATGTATTTTGACATTTTTACCTTATTGCAAGCATAACAGTGTATTAGATTTTGTTTCTGTAAAGTCAGAGTAAAATTTTACTACATCATGCCTGGTTTAATAAATTTGTTCGCAGTATTTTGGACAGTTTTATTTTCAAACAAACGATTTAATCTGAGAGAGCACTGAAAACATTGACTTTAAGATCATGTGTGTTGTTTAAAATTAAAAAAAGGCAACAGCAGCGTTTTAAAAGTAGAAAGTCTGGGGTAATGTATGTTCCTCAATTTACACTGAAACATGTGAAAAGTAGTCACTACTACTAATAATAGTAATGATAATAATGGTGATAATAATAAGAGCTGCACAGTGGCACAGTTGGTAGCACTGTTACCTTGCAGCAAGAAAGTTCTGGGTCCTGGAGTTTGCATGTTCTGCCTGTGCATGAGTGGATTTTGTCTGACTGACTCTGACTGAAATGTTACCGAGAGGCTGTTTGAATGCTGCAACCACTATCTTGTTTTTTCTGTGTACCACTTATGTGATGCCATATCATGTGAGCAATAATTCAACTCATTTTATTTATATAGTGCCAATTCACAACACGTCATCTCAAGCCACTTTAGAAAAAAAGTCATTAAATTCAGTCACAAGTTTAAAAAGTTTTCTGTCTAAGGAAGCCCAGCAGATTGCGTTGAGTCACTGACTTGTAGCACTCATTCCTCCTGGACGATCATGTAGTGACAGTAGATAATTGCTTGCGTTTTTAACTGTGCAGCAATTCCTCATTCCAAGTACGCATGTAGTGACAGTGGAAAGGAAGAACTCTCATTTAATAGGGAGAAACCTCCAGCAGAACCTGGCTTTTTCCCAAACACCAACTGGTGCTGATGATCATCTTGGACAGCCTCGCCTAGGAATCAAATTATTACGCTGACCAAAATTGTGCATGTTGGAATATTATAAACCAAATTTATTATAAACTGATCACCTTTGATTTAGGGTACATTTAAAATCAGCCCACGCATTTGGTGCTCCAGGCGGATTTCCCATGATGCACCACAGGATGCTGCGGTGACCGTGGTGGCAGCGGCGCTCTGACTTTGCGGAATGAACCGACACGTTGACGACCACGGGGATGGACTCTGTCAGATCCTCAGAATGCAGCTTGAACTGTGTTTCCAGATGTTGTCAGACTTATTTTATAAGAGTGTAAAGCTGCCTGGTTAGAAGCTTCAGTATGCAGGGTGACGCTGATTAGTTGGATGGATTAAAAAAGAACCCAACATGTAACATGCCGCACATTATTCCGGTATCCTTTACCAGGGTTTGCAGTACTCCTTTGGAAAATTACTTGCTCATTGTTTATACCATTCAAACTGTGTGATATTCTCCGCCCAGTTCTTAATCTTTCATCTTCTTGGAAAAATCTTGTCATCTAATTGTGACGAGTCGACGTGAAACGTAAAAACGTAAAAAGCCATTGCAGACCACAGAATCAACTAGTTGGTGCAACCACTAATAGCATAATTACAGCGATAGCTCAGGATAATCTAACGCCTTAGAATGAGCCATGAGAGAGTTTTAAAGAGCAATAAAGTTCGACATGAAGGAAGCTACATGTGTTAGTGTTCTCGAACAATGCCAACATAAAGCTTTTGTTTGATTTACCTAATTTTCCCCATACTTTCTTTATTCATCATCTCTGAAGTCGACAGAGGAAGTGGAATTTTCTGAAACTGCAAACTTTGATGATAAAGAGCAGCATTCTAATCTCTAGTTTGTCTAAGTTCTGCATGCTTTTTTTATTGTGGTGTTTCTTCATGTGCTGTAGGGCTGAAATGATTAATCGTGTTGAATCAATTCTTGAAATAATTGTCAACTAATTTAGTACTCGATTAATCATTAACTGGAGGATACAGACTCAAAAAAAGGAAGAATAACACGCTCAGAGCACTAAATAAGCCCAAACTGTGCAAAATATATATACATTTTCCATTGAAGATAAAAAACCTTTGTCTGTAATTCTGTTCTACCCAAAACTCCTAAAGTTGTAGCTTTAGCTTCACCTGGTCCCAATTCCGTAAAAAAACAAAAAAATCCCCTATAAATCATCTTAATCACCCTTTGCTATCCAATTATTAATCGGTTAATCCAAAAAATAACAGATCGGTCTGACACTGTATTGATGTTAAATCAGTCAGAAAGGCCTTATCTTTTCATGTTTATTTTTGAAAGTTTTTTTTTTTTTTTTTTTTTTTTTTTTTTTTTGCTGCGTTTTATCCGATTAATCATCAGAATAATCTATAGATTAATTGATAACTAAAATAATCATTAGTTGCAGCCCGAATGTGCCGCTTTTCCAACGTTGCATGGCAGAACATAGAGATCTGTGCTTAAGTGCTGGACTGACTGGAAGGCCCATGCAGAAAATATTCAAGCTTGTTAAGCTCTTGAGTTGATAAATGCATTGTTCCACAGCAGGCATTCTGACTAAGCGTTCACTGTAGTATCTGTAGTATCTGTGTATGTTTTATTAAAAGAATCAATGGATGATGCCATAAAGTGGCAGATTACACTGAACTTAAACTAACAAAAACATCAGTTATTTTCCGTCTTCCAGTTCCATCTCTATTAGGCCCAAAGTTTAGCTGAAAATTAACAGACTCCAATTAAATGTCGCTGTCGCTGCCCATCACAGGAAAAAGATTGAAGGCGTCACACATTTTTCTTCAGTTACAGAAGGATGATTCAAAAGGGAGTTAGTGGGAGCTGACATACCTTGTTGACCCAATTATTACTCACTCCTCTGTTGCCACATTTGATCATCGTCAGAGACAACAGGCTTGAGTCTGCCAGCGTCATCAGGTGATTGAGATGAACGCCGGCTGCCTCTGTGAAGTCGGATCTTCAAGGAATGTCATAAACCGGATGATCAGAAAAATGGCTGACAAATGTTTGCATCAGTCTCTGTGGTGAAAGGATTTCTGTCACCATGTCTCCCTTTGAGTTTTAGCTAATGGCAGGTGGATTACATCAGACAGGCTTTTGCAGCACTAGATGATTATCTGTGTTCTGCTGTTTGGATTTGTAAACTGGGTGAGTTAAGTCTGATCTGTTTTGAATTAAAACAAAATAAAATAAGTGTCTTGGGTTAGAGTCCAAAGAATTTATTTTACTTTGGAAATGGAAGAAAACAGATAAAACTTGCCTGTCACTGTCACTTTGCTGCTGTTACACAGAAATTTCCCCACCGTGGGGCAATAAAGGATATGCCTATTTATTCTAAAAACCATTGCCTTACTTTCATTATGTTATAAAGTTAATATTTTATGCGTATAGTAAGGTTCCCATCAACATTTATTTTATTCTGCAATTTTAATAATACAAATTACCCATTTTCTCCTGCCAAAATATTACATTTTTTGATAATAAACTTTCACCCTGATTGTGTACTATTAAATAAGATGAAAACAAAGATTTGCTCTTTAAAGTTTGAAATAAATGTATGAAGTCCCTTCTCTGATGCAACATAAATAGATAAAATGTAGCTTTTTTGTCTGTGTATTTACATATATAAAAGTATTCAAGATGAAGAAAAATAGGATTCAATTCAAGCATAAGATTTTCAGAATACAAACATTTTGAAACGAAATGGTCTGAATTTATATACTGTTGTGCTTTTCTAGTTATGGCAACAACTCAAAGGGCATTACACTAGAGCCACACACAACACACATTTGCACACCAATACACAGATCGTTAGGCAACTTGGGGTTAAATGCCTTGCCCAGGGGCAGCTCGACATGTGACAGAAGGAAGCTAGAATCGAACCAACAACTTTTGGACTGCAAGAGGTCTACTTTTCGAAATTTGCCAGAGTCGACAAAACTGTTAAAAAAAAAAAAAAAAAAAAAAAGTCCGTCCCTCAATTTAGTCATGAGTACAACTACAGAGGAAAAAGAATCGTTTTATATAAAATGTAATGGGGTCTGAAGCAGCTAACTGACTTATATTTATTAACTGTATTATGAGTTTTTTTTGGTTGAGATTTAGTTTAGTTAGATATTAAAGTGGTCTACACAAGTAAGTCTGTTTAAAACCCTCCGTTGTATTGGCTCAGTTTGCTCAAACATTCTCTGAAGATTAAACACTTAGCAGATAGAAACATGTCTAACTTCATAGAGTACTTCTGGGTGTCATCTCTTGAGCTGCTCATCATTTGTGGTGCCTGTTTTGCTGTTGTTCACAATGAAAACTTTGAGATTATCCAAACCTTGTGTTTGTCATCCCCTCCATTGAAGTACTTGCTTACTTTGGACAGCTTCAAGCATTGAGAAATTGAGAAAACATCTTCCATAACACAGATCGTTTGATGGAGAAGGAGACGTTTGTTTTGAAACTCTCACTCAAACTAAAGGTATCTATGGTGATGGATTATTATAGTCACCATCTTTGATTATGTAGACAAGTCATGGCGGGATGTCCTTAAGCAGACACTCAAATTCACTTTTAATTTAGTTGATGAAAAGTTTTAAACACACTGAAAGAATTTCCTGAAATTGCCAAAGGATGAGTTTTGCTGATTGCTTACTTACTGAGAGACATTTACAAATACAGAAGGTTTGAGGTTAGCTTTCAATATGGTATCAACTTTTGAAATTTCTCTGCTGCTAAGACATAAAGCTCTATTCTTTCATGCATAGAAATTGTCTTTAGTCAGAGTAGTGATTTAGCACAGAGGGATTTACCAAATCACTCAGTCTTGTGAAAGTTTCCTGTTTTGGCCCTGAAGCTGGCCCCTTGACTGGATTAAAGATCAGATGAGACATTTGTCATCTGACCACATTTAACAGTCATCTTGCCTTTGGGTTTTTGCAGAGCACAACAACAAAAAAAAATGTTGCTCTCTTTTTCTTTTTGCAAAGCGCATTTGAAAGAAGATGCTTCCTCAGGCCTTTTTTAGTAGCTACATTAAACAGTCTTTTGCATGATGTGAAAGAGCTCGGCAAAGCTTTTTTTATACCAGGGAAAAAATGTAGTTGAGATCACTACACAGATTGCTTAAAGATTCAGGATTTATGGTTGTTTGGTACATTCGAAGAAGTGAATCATTGAAAATATATGAGAGAAAATGTGGATAAAAGAAAATGGAAACTTAATAAATTGGAAAAAAATAGTCTTTCCATCACAAACTCTGTTTGCTTAGAGTTTACAGGAAGGTCTTTGGCAAGGAATGTGGGTTGTCTTAGCAGCTTCTTGCACTCCTTTCAAACAGCCAGCCTGTCAATATTTTTCATATCCATCTCCCTTTATTATATGCAGGGTCACTGATGGTTCAAGCATCCAAATATCCTAGGAGGATGCCTTTGAGCTCCTCGTGTCACGTGAATGGTGTTAACTTCTTTCTGGCATTGCTGCTTCTTCTCATCAGGCCCTCAGGAAAACAAACTACAAAGACATGCAAACACAAAAATTACTGACCTCTGACCTGCTTCAAAGTCGAATGAAATGTTTTTGGTGCCCCCTTTTCTGCTCATGTTATGACCACATGGTGTCAGCGGTTTATTGCACAGCAAAGAATTTGGGTTTTGATTGTTTTCTTCACACCTTTTTGACCAGAGTGGTCTTGTTTTTGGCTCCCAAGTACTACTTTATTTAAAGTAGCTATTTATATTTGTTGGCGTCACCAGCAAACTCTGAAGTGATAGACACATTAAGGTGGAAACGGTACATTTTAGCTCAGTGCAAAAAAAAAAAAAAAAAAAAAAAAAAAAAAAAAAAAAAAAAAAAAAAAAAGAGGATCAGGAAACAGTCCTCACTTTCCACAAATGACTGACCTTTGTTGGTAAATATTGTGGAAGTGGTACTCTATACGTAGTATATGCAAGGACACTAAACTGGAAAGCCATTGTACCACAGGTCCCTTCCAGTAAACATTAGTAGTCACCTGTATGGGCAGCTAACCTTATTGTGTTACAGATCAGTGTACTGGGTGACTTAAATTAACGTTATCATGCTTTAGATTCATCTTCTGCAGGTCCTGCTCCATTGACCCAAACTCATTGGTTTTGTGGAAATATAACATGTCACAGAAAACACACCTGTTATTTACTTTACATCAATATAAATGTCCCCACCATTCTGTCATTGCGTGGGACTAAGCATCTCAGCTGCTAAATACAGATTTCATAATAAGAAGTACACAATTAATTCATTAGAGTCCCTGTGGATAATTTTGGGATATTTTTTTCCTTGTCCATTTAAACAGAAATGGACATATAACATAAAAATAAATATCTGAAAACAGTAGCACAATAACACTAGTGTTGAATGTGGAGTACTGTATTAAAACTTAAGTGTGTGTAAATATAAATAATTCTCCTTTTCTTGTGGAAACTGATATAATTCACATCATTTTTGAATCTTAATTTTTAAAACATATTTGAACAATATACATTCCTCACCAGTAGGTGGTGGTAATGCACATCAAATAGCTATTTGCCAACCGCCAATAAACTCAAGAAGAAGATGACTAGTTATTTATGTCAAACAGAGCTGATTTAGCGCTGCTCCGTGTAGCCGTTCAGTGGCGAGGATGCGCAGCACCACAGCCACTCTACGCCGAACTGACAGGTGGTGCAGTGGGTGCCTGGGGCGAAGAAATGGCGCCAGGTGCTCAAGTAGTTCATCAAACTTGGTACTATCCAGTGCTCTGTTTTTTTTTTTTTTTAAACTGGCTATCACTCTGGGGTTTCCTCTTTTTTTCCATCACTTTTCATTATACCCAATGCAAAATATACAAATGCCTCAGGATTCAGTTCACTTTCACTGAATAATTACAAGATGGTGTATGCCACTGTAAACACCGAGTCGGTGACGGCGCACATTTGTCATGAAACGAGACAGAAGCGAAATGATTTTGCACTCGTGAGCAGAAAAAATACGATTTTGTTTATGTCTGTGTGTTTCTTGCTGATTGTGCTATGGGCATTTGTTCCAGGCTCACCGCAAATAAGAACAAATGTCTAACACAGGATTTATTGCAGAAGAACACAAATTTGCATGTTTTGACAGGTTGTCTGTTTTAGCCCCCCTGTTTTCAGTGTAAAATGGTAGGGACATTTACTTTTTATTTTTTCATTTCCTGCACTATTTGTAATAAGTAAAACTAAAGATGACATAAATCACAAGGAAAGAAAAATGTTTTAATATTCAGCTAATTTTCTAAAGGTATATTAGTTTTACTGAAAACTTAAAGTTTTGCTGATTTAAAAATAACATCTGCTCTTGTATTTTTACATTGACACTTACACAGGTTGTCTCTATGTTCAGGTTTTCATGCAACTCAATATGCATCTTGAAGTTTCTCAATGTACAGTAGTTCAAAGTGGCAACAGGAAGAAACACAAAGTTTGATAAATCCCAGTTCCCTTTTTATTAAGGGTTCTATTATTCAATAACTTCTGTGACGATCAAAGCAATTTGCTAAGTTTATGAAGGAGAAACACCTTTCCTGTAGGTGTTGATTGTGCAGCAAGAAAATTAGCTGAAAAGGTGAGTTAACATATCAGAACAGAGGAGAAGGATGCTAGCTTTAGTCTTCAGCAAGCTACTTCATGTGAAAAGATTGTCAAAATATGTTGCGTTCAAGAAAAAAAGGATACTGCAGTGTCCTGACAAATTTTGCTTAGTGAGTTAAATGGGAAACGGTCACAGTACTAATATAGGTAATGTAATATGGGTGAAATGTAATGTGTAATTTTGCTGCACCTTTCAAGTACATGCAGGAAAACAATTTAATTCATTTTAAAGTAGTATTGTATTCCGACTTGATATCTGTTAATAACTCATTTTAAATGGCTTGGATCAGAATAGGGTGCAAAAAAAACCTTTATCAGGACATCGTAACTAATGAATCCCAGTTATTCACGATCAAAAGATTTTGTGGCTTTCCTTTACTTGCATCTGCATTGGAAAGAAAGGTCCCAATTTGTTACACAATGTGAAAACGAGGATGTGCTCTCAAAATTGAACAAATGACTTGTTTTTCCAAACAATCTTTGGGATTTCACCTATTGCAGTGACATTTATTGTGAACGTCAGATCTGTTGGCTGCTGCTGGTCCTTATCTGTTTAAGCGACCCACTCAACCAACAGGAAATACTTGATCTCAGTGCTTCCCGCTTCTGTAACACTTGAAAATAGCTATTCTAGCGTTTAACGCAAAGTTACGAGAGCCAACACTGATATTAATACTGATATATTTTCCCTGTACAACATTTTTACTTGTTTCAAGTCAGACGTTCACTAATCAATTAGAGTTGGCTCTGATTTGTTCTTGGCATTTAATAATGGATCAAGGTCCACTGATGAAGTGGGAGTCCACCACATGATTCATCTCAGCAAAATTTCCACTCGCCCTGTTGCAAGCTGTTAAATTTAAAATGTATGTTTTTACACCATTATATGACATTAAATTGTGACATAGACACATTTTATCAGTTTTAGCAGCAGTTTTAACAAGATATGGATCTTAATTGGGGTTTTGGTGTTTATAAAGCACTTTGAAAACCATTTTTACAAAATCCACGTTGTCATTTTCATTTCACTTTGTCTCGTTTATAACCAGGACATGTGAAAAGTCCCTTTCGTCTTTCCTCTGCCTCCCTTGCTGTTTGTACCCTGACTCACAGCGGTTTCCAGTGGTCTTCCTGGTCTCTTAGTTTGGCCTAGGACTTTGAGGTTGTGGTGAATGCTTGGGGGCATTAAAAAAAAGCAAAAAGAGTCATAACAAGACGCTTCTGTCATCTCCTGCTGCCCGACTTGCCCTCAAGCCTCTTTGCCTCACTCTCTCTCCATTTTCATGCCACACATCTCTGCCTTTCCCTTCTTTACTGCTTTTTCATCTCTGAATCTTCCCTCTTGTTGCTTACCAGTCCCTGACCCCTCTCCACCACTTTTCCTTACTTCTTCTTCTTAAGTTTATCCTTGGTGTGTTGTAATTCTCAAAGTCTGTCTCCCCTGTTTCTTGGCTCCCCACTCTTGGAGGTCCTGCCTACCTGGGGCTTCCTCCCCAGCCTCCTGGCCCACTGTCAGGGAGGCTGGCAGCCCGACTCCCCCAGCGCAGCAGGAAGCTGCAGCAGCAGGGGTTATGCCTGTATGGCGCTGCCGGCTGGCTCCGTCAGAAGTCCTGCCAAGCCAAGGATGAAGGACCTTTGCCAGTGTGGTATTGGGGCTCTAAAAAAATGATTTTACAGATGTTGATAGCAACAGAGATGGGCGACGTTAATGCATGTCTTATAAGTAGAATCAATGCACTGATTTGTATTTCTGTAAATTATTATTTAAATTTAGCTTCAAGTATGATTGGAAAATGCTCCAAACTGTTGCTGTTTTGGATTTGGCTTTGAGGAAGGGAGCTTGTTGCTTGAGGATGTAAGATGGTTGGTCCGCTTCTGGACCGGCTGGAAGAAAAGATTGATTTATGGGGTTGTGTTTTCAGAAAGGGTGGAGGGGGGTGAGGGGGGGAATCTCGTACTGTGAATTCCTGGCTGGGTTCCCAACTGGTCCTGGCTTGTCAGTTTAACAGTGAATATTTAACATTGTGCCACACTGCGAGGCTTGGCTGTAAACAGCAGTCAGCAAGAAGCTGAGCAGCAAAGGCTTGCGCAGTGCTGGGCCTCGGTTGTGAAGCCCACCTAAATACAACGCACAAGCAGGAAGGCACATCTTGAAGTTCAGATTTCTCCAAAGAGGCAGATGGCATGGGCTGGTGGTGTCACACTGTAGTAAAAAAAACCCCAAAACACAAAAAAACACCAGGATCCCGTGATGAAAGAAGCTCCCGCCTGCTTTGAACAGCGAGTCTGTCATGGCTGGTGTCTGCTGTGTGGCTCCAGGTCAAACTGTGATACGCAACTCCTGGAATTTGCGCTTTTCAAGTTTTCCATGTTCAAATCGTCTGAGGGAAAAACAGAGGGGGGGTTGGGGACAGGAAGGCTCATAAATATTAATATGCTAATGTGTGAAAGTGGCAGGGAAGACCTCTCTGGTTTAGTCGCTTTCAAGCCCTGTTGGGGAGCTTTTCTCTCCTATCTGTGGCTCTTACTCGCATTCCTTGCGTCTATATTTCTCTGCAATTTTGGTAACTGATGATTTTATTTTCTGAACTCCGTTCTGATATAAATAAACCGAACCTGAGTTCTCCGTAGGATAAATTAGATCAGAAAGTTGCGAGTAAACTGTGGGATTGTGTTTTGGATTGAAAATATCTGTTTGAACTAAATCTGCTGTCACCTTTTGGATTTTCAATTAGCAGGAACAGGCTCCGCAAATGCTCAAAAAAGCCAAAAGAGTTCAAAAAGTGGGGATTTTTGTTCCAAATCTTTATTTCAGTGAAGCTGTACTGATTCAAAAAGGCATTTCACTCAGTTAAAACTGCAGTCAGATGTGATTTTTAAAGTCTGTCTTTAAAGGCTGTGCTTTACAGAGCAAAAATGTTTCTTTTATACCAACTTCTTTCTATCCATAAGCAGGTGGAGAGATGTATTTTTAAGAAATTGACTGAAAGTGACTGGGAAGATGCACACGTGTCCTTTTCTGGATCAGAATACTGATAGCCTGTTACTTACATGTTTGCCATCCGATTGCATGCACTGCTTTTATGATGTATGTATCATGAAGTTCAATGCAAATACATGTACAGTTGCTAAGCACAGCACAGGGTTGCATCACAAGATTTTTTTTTTTTTTTTTTTATATGCATCCATTTGTCTAGATTTTTCCAACTTTGTTGCTCAAATGTAGCATTTCTTGTCGGTTTTTTTAAATGCACGAAGGTGAGATAATATGTTGGATTATTTGAAGATTACTTTGTTTTGCAGCCAGTTTTGGTACGTTCAGGCCACAGGTTTCTGCGCCTTTTAAACAACAGGAAAAATCCTCTGCAAGCGTTTCACTCATCACATGCCCCTGTTTTTGCTACAGATGGGTCGGAGGCATGTGATTTGTAAAATTATAGACTGAGAGGGAGCTTTCTCATCGCCACATGCTTTAATTCACATTCTGATTTGGACACTTTATTAACCGTTGAACTAAATGAACCACAACTGTTGGTGAACTTGGAGTGTAACTTAGCTTTTCTGCTTTCTATTTGTGGTTGAACAATTAAAATCCAGACCTGTGTGTGTGAAAGTCTTTATGTTCAGCTCTTCGCTGGTCTGACGGTTCAAAACTGTTCATATTCAAGTTGTTTAAGATATTTTGATCAGATGTTACCCCACTAAACCTCACATGACCCTGACATCTTAAAATGAGGTTGATGTGGTGAGTTTCGCAGATGTTCAGTGAATGTAGGGCAGAGTCCGGCCTCTGCTAGGGATGGTGGAACAGGTCTGACATCTCTTCTGAACTGAAAAAGGAAATCCCTGCAGGCGCAAAGCAGAGAGGAGCATATAAGGGAGGAGGGCAAGAATGGAGAGAGGTGCGACCCCTTAGGGGTAACGTTATTCTCTGATCGTCAGCTACACACATACTTGCTCACACGCTGGCGTGCTGTGACGGTGTGCCGGGTAATGCGCTCATGCAAAGAGGGATGAGTGCCTGAGGAATAAAAATAAACACTGAACTTTTTATTTTTTTGTGAGTGCATATGCTGTGCTCACGTTGGTTTATGTTTCTGTTTTAATTTGGATCCAGTGCATGCTTTTTCATGTGAAATTGGACTTTCTGTGTTTTGCTAAAATCATATGATGGATATAAAGACAAAATATGGCAAACTAAATAGATTTTTTTTTTTAAGTATACAAGTTTTTCTTTAAAGATACTGTAAAGTTCTTTGGTTTTATATTGTATTTTTTTTTTTTTTTTTTTAATGGGAGTTATCTCTCTCAACTGCATGACAAATTTCTGGATGCTTGTATGAAACGGTGGTGCCATGTTGGACCTTTCCACCGAGCTGGAGTGCTTTAGATCTGGCTGGAAGGCTGTATGCGCATCAGCCAGCAGAGTCCTCCACAGAAGCCACAGCAGGCTGACGCTGAGCAACAGCCAGACCAAAGCTTGATTTGATTTGATTTTTTTTTTCTTTTTTTTTTTTTTCTTTTTTGGTGGAGCCTTGTTCCCATGGCCCAGTGGTTAGCATATGCACTCAATATAGACGTCTAGTTTTACAATAACTTCTCCCTCTAATGTTTATGTATGTCTTTTTGTCCTTATTCATTGACTGAGTGCAGTCAAGGTTGTTTTTCTGTTCAGGGTCTTAGATTTTGCCATCACTAACTGACTCTGAAGGGGATAGGGGGTTGTGGTCCTTCTCCGCAACGCTCACAGACCTTACAGTAAGACTTGTTCCATGAAAAACCCAAACCATAGACCGTACTTTAGCAGCTAACTATGTAACGAGACATGCCTGGGAACTGCTGCTCTCACATTACTAATGATTTGGACATCTTGTGCTTGTCATTTCCTCTTAGACAAATTTTTATGCTCACAGTCTAACTGTATCAAGCAACTCCAGGAGAAGAGGAAAACCCTTGGATCAGCTTAAGAAACATTGAAGTTTTGTTTTTTGGAAAATGGGCTGAAAAGGACCAGTTGGTTTTGTTGAAATTAACTTCACACATGAGGGATTTTAATGAAAAGCCTTTGTTACCTGCCAGAAACAAACCAGCATTTTCTGTTTTGTCCGATCTGCCTTTTCTAAGTTACCTTCATAAAATAATCGGCAAAGTTTTTAATTAATCTGAATGATAAGTATTCCTCAATAAATTTTTTATTTCATTAAATACATAAGCATTGTATTCAGTTCAGTTAATTTTTTTTACTGCTCCAATTCATAGGCAAACAGATTTGTTTCCAAAATGTCACAAGTTTGAGATTAAACTAGAATAGAATAAAAAAAAAAAAAAAAACCCTTTTGGTTCAGTCGTGAGTACAACTATGAATGAAAAGTAATCTGTTTCTATTTCATTCTTTGTGATCAAGTTTAATAATGAAGACTGAAATATTGTACTTATTATCTGTATGTCATTAAATTTGATTAATAACATTATCTACACAATCTACACAGTTTATCTACACAATTATGTACCTGTGGTTAAATGAATAGAAGTCTGCATATTGACACACAAGAGTAAAATTTTCCTCGAACATTTATTTAGGATAAAATTGTAGCGACAAAGTGTCTAATTCTTAAAGCTTAAAGAAAACTCGTAGTGGTTTAGTGTTTTCTGTCGGCTCGTCAGTAGTGCCTGGGTGTTGTCTCTTCAGCTGTTGATCATACTTGGGATTTGTACAACTGTGGTTCACATGCACTCCCTGTTTACTGTCATGTAACTTGAAGTACTCCCATACTTTTCACCACTTTGAAATTGCTCAGTTAACATTAAATCAGATTGTTTAACCTCCATGTTTGTTTTAAAACTGCTATCTGCTGCAATTAATAACTGACCATTGTCATTTTTTTTATTTATTTACAGTATGCAAAGAGGTGGTAAGACACACTAAAATGAACCTCAATAGTAATTTTTAAATTTACAGTTAATTTTAGTGGACTAAAGACATGCCTCTTCATTCAGATCCTCCACATGTTCGGTTGCTGAATAAATACATCAGTAGGTGGACACCATTAGTATGCTGAGCCATGCTGTCAGTGGGCCATGTCAGCAGAGCTCACACATAATATCAGCAGCCTATCAACTGCCCTGCTGGCTGAACGTATCACACAGATCTAGTGGGAAATTCTGCAGATATTCCAACCATTGTTGCTTTTCAGCAGTGCTGATGTAAGGAAAATTCAGCGACAACCATTGCTGATGTTGCTTATTATGCACTATTAGCGATGTGGAAAGATCATTTAGATTTTATTTATAACAAATTTGATCAAATTTGACTTCTGAAGCCCAATAAATCAGAACACTGTTACAGAACATGTGGAATCGCTTGATGCACTTGAAGTTTTCTAAATATTTAGTAAATAAGTTTTAAAATGTGTGTTGCAGCCAAGCAGAGTCAAACTAAAGCAAATAACTATATTATTCTGCTTTGCCATAAACGGCTAAACATATTTGTTATAATAATGTGTTTTGATAACAATATTGGTTCAATATAAGGTAATTATAACTACATTATTACGGCTTGTTTTTAGTTATAATATTGGCATTAAATGTAGTTTATTTCCAAATACTGTTAAAAATGTGCCATATTGCATTAAATTGAATTATTCTGTATAATACTAGAATATTATTATGCTTTGGGTATCTAGATTCATATTCAGTTGTGTTTTTTTTTAAAGAGGAAAGCTACACCACCCTTTGTATTTTTTCCTCCTCATTTGTTTCCTTTTAATTTAATAAATATTTTTTACATATTAGCCCTCTAGCCATGCAGAAAAACAGAGCCACAGCCTGCGGTACCGGATGTCACATCTAATATCCTGGTGCCAGAGGTGATGAAGCTAATTTGGTGGTCAGTCGGTGACATGGCTAACAAACAAAGCCCTGGTTGGTCCTGGAGGGCTGGCGTCTCTGCTCTGCTGTGCTGTGCCTATGCTCTGCATTGTGAAAAACTGAGTTGTTGCCACAGGCCACGATGGCGGCCCAAAGCCTTGGGATCTTCATCATTCTGGTGTGTTTAACTCTGATACAAATGTAAATTAGTTTAGGGTTGCTCTACCCTAAATACTGAGAATATATGGAGCTATAACTACATCATAGTTTTATAGGATCACAGTATTGACACAAAGATGTTGAATAAAACTGTTTAACAGGATCTTGTTTTGATTCCAAAAAGAACAAATTTTATTTCTGCTTCTAAGATAATATAACATTGATTATTACAGTTAAAATCATAAATAAATGCTCTTTACATCATTATTATGAGACATAGACTGGAGCAAAGATCATTTTGTGGTAAATGTTTTGCTTTTAGAGCTAAACATTACACCATGTTTAATTTTGGCAGTGTAGCTTTGTGATTGAATATGGGTGCAGCTTTCAGAAAGAGCGCAGATTTTGCAATGAAGCATATTTTTGTAGTTAATGGTACGTAACAAGTACTGTTTTTGAAGTAAGCTGTTTCTGAAATGTCCATGGTAAGCTCTTGTACTTGTTGCCGTGCTCAAGGAAGTGTAGTATTAAATTTAATATGAACAGTCATTTTACAGTTCAGTATTATTCTGTGTCCCTGTTTTTCATTTCATCTGGCCATCACTGCAACACATCCCACTTTCTCCATCCATGATTGTCATCGTACAACAGAAAACTGCTCCTTAAAATAATCAGGAACAGAATGAATGTACTCTCTGCAGATCCGAAAGCAAGGACAAGGCAACGTTACTTTCAAATTAAACTCTGTCTTTGGCTTTCATAACGTCTCAGCTGCACCTATTTCAGAATCACATTGGTCCTGCAACATACGAACAGCCAGTCTCTAGAACTGTGTCTGGTGATGTGTGGTATTAAAGCTCTGACTGGGCTCCACGTCTGCTTTGCGGTAAACAACATTGTGAATGACCTCCTTCAACAAACCACAGCCGCCATTTTTATTGTGTCGACTACTGCTACGCCTTAGAACCTTATTAGGTTGCTCAAAGCTTCCCTGTCCTTGGCAGTGGTTTTGAAGTAGCAACTAAATGTGCTAGTGTATCTACTTAGAGGCTATCTCTTCAGAGAGTCCCACGAGCTTAGAAAGATGAAGCTACTGTTGTGACTACATATAAGGCTGTCGCAATAAGCAAATAATCAATTAATTGCATGATAAATTAAATTGAGATCAATAATTTCCATTGTGATGATTTCATATTTTTGAAGGGATATTGTGTTTACAAAGACATCATAATCCATTTTATCAATGGTATTTGTTTTGTGTGGTTTTTATTTCCGTTTCATTTATTGTTTTTAGTTGCTGTGTTTTATTTTGGATATTTATAATATGTTCCAGATCCAGTGTTGTGTTTTTTACAAAATTAAAGTTTATTGGTCTTTGAGAAAGCGAACTTGCATTATGCCATTATCAATATATTACTCAAAAATGGTCTCAAAACAACAATATTATTGTTTATCGCAATAATTTCTGGGACAATTTATCATCCAGCAAAATTTGTTATTGTGACAGGCCTAATTACATCATCTTATTTTAAGGTGTAAAAAGAAGAATTTTCCATGTTTTCTATGCATAGTTGTTCTATGAGTGTTTTTATTTATTTATTTTTACCTAGTCTTTCTATAGGTACATAAAAAAAAAAATAAATAAAAAAAAATAAAATAATAATAATAAAAATAATATTGGAATATTGTGAAGAATTTCAATATATTTTTTTTTTTTCACTTAAATTAGTGTCTCAGAAAACTAGAATGCTGTGCAAAAGTTCAGTAGTGGAAGCTCATGGTGTCACACCCTGATCAGCTAATCAACTTGAATCACATGCTGACTTGATGTCCAGATGACGGCCATTAACACCCATAAATTTACTCATAAATGTAATAAATCTATATGATTCACTTTCTGAAATGCAGGACAAATGCATTTAAATTTTAAACCATATTAAATTTTTTTCACCAATACGCTGGCTGGTGTATGACCGGTGTCAGAGCTTGGTTTGCATTGCTGGCAGTAAGTTGGGCACGTTTCCGGTGAGAGTTGGACTCACCATCTGGCTACTGGTGTGTAGCGTCAATTGGTGGAAGAAGCAGTGTTATTTTCGGCTTTATACAATAGCAGAAAACTCTGGTCACTCCAACACTTACCCTAATAATTTAGTTTTGGCAATTTGGAAACTGTAGCTGTTTAAACTCTAAATATAACTTCACACTAGTTGCCAGTTCATGCTAGCTAAATGTAAAGTTGTGACAGTGCAAGAAAACCACATGCACATTGGCTTTTGCCATGGCTTTGTAAAGGTCAGTAAGTGTAGGGGCTTAAAACACTTTAAGACCAAAAACACTTTGGACTATCAGGTCCAAACCGTTTTAAATCTTACCACAAAATAGCCTAAAACTTCAAACACAAAGAACAGAAAGACTAACATCTCAGCAAATGTTAAAACTACTTGTTGCCCACTAGGAAAGCTGCACTTCTTGGTATCTAATATTAAATCTCTGATTAAATATAAATTGTCCCTTTTTTTTTTTTTTAATGTTTAGTAATAATCTTCGTTTTAAAGATTAAATCTACTTCAATGTACGTGGGCCCATAAAAGTTGCAATCTTAAACTCTTTTCATCCTCTGGTTATGAAAACAGTCATCATTTATTCAGAGATGAAGAGGGACGGTTCTGATTGCTTACTTGCTTAAAGTCATGCTTATTCAGTTAGTTTCCTCTGAGATCCTGAGAAGTTGTGGCATTTCTTACAGTTTGATAAACTAGCCTAAATTAGAAGCCACTGATTTGCTTTTTCCTCAACATATTATGCATTCAGCTTCTATTTTAACTGAGGAGTGATGGTGATATAGCATTTTGAAAGGCTGTGAAAGTAGTGAGGGTGTGCACGCACAGCATAAACCCCCAGGGTCCCCTCTCCTTAATGCCTGGGGGGGGGAAAGGCTCTCTGCTTCACACAGCCTGCTCATTGACACACTAAGCTTGTTCCTCAGGGATAACACAGCTGTCTTAAATGCAGCTCTATTTTTGCATACTTTGCCCACATAATTTTCTCTCCCCGTACACAGTCAGCAGTTTGTCAGTATACCTTGTTTATTCCCCGTGATTGACAGGATGAATTATTTTCACCTTGTAATCGAAGTGAGGAGAATAAAAAAGACTGAAGTGGTGTGGCTGGCGGTCTTCTTTCGACTGGTACCATGGCTGCCTGTCACTCGGCTTTTATCATTGAAATTGGAGTTTATCTTTTACAAGCTTAAGTGGAATGTTTTTGTTTTTCAAGCAATTATTAGCATCCTCCTTAGCAGCCATCTCTGGCTGATGAAACGAGCACATCAAACGCTGTTTCACGCTAACGAAGCAGCGCAGACTGGCTGGCTCCTGCCTTTACCATGAGGCACCTGCTTAAGTGACAGAATGGCAACAAAGAGCCCCCACTCCCCGCTCGCCTCAAGGGGCCCGTCGGTACCCCAGTGGAGTGGGTAGCACAATGGAGCAGGGAAGTGGCCTGGGCTTTTAGCCACGTGCCAGCTTGTGTTGAATAACAGACAGGAGCAACAGAGCCCAGTGGAGCACGAAGGGGAGGACGTGGGAAGGACAAGAGAAGGGGGAGTGGGGCCGGTGTTTGACACCTGTTTGTGCTTGAGCTCTTTTCTCTATATTAGACACCCTTGCTATAGATAGCAGAAGAGGATGTAAAGTGAAAACTGGCACGCAAGGGACACAAATGTGCAGGTGTGGAGGCACAGGAAGGTAGATGCATATGAGGGTTCAGGGGCTTTTTTGTTTATGGGACTCGCCCATTTAAGGTCAGGTGGAAATTCAGTTTTCTACCCGCTCTGGAAGACGAAACATTCTCTCACAAATTCACAGAGCTATATTGGCTTAGTTGGTTGATGAGAATCAAACTAGTTCCTGATGGCTTATTGTGTTGGGATTGCATATGATTCACTTCTGCAGTGGAAAAAACAGCCTATGAGGATCTGAAAGTTGAAAATAGCCAAAAAGTGTTTAAAGCCAACAGTAACATTGGAAGAGATGCACCGATCAGGCTTTTACTGAGTTATGGGCAGTTGTTGTTCTGTTATTATTATGAAAATAAGTGTAATAAGAACTAGTCGTCCTGTAAAAGAATGGTAAACTAATTGAAATGGGTAAGTTTTTTTTTTTTTTCTTTAGATTATTATTTGTTTGTGTGAGAATCTATACTCCAAAAGGCTGCTGAATCTTTACTTTTTACCATCTTTGCAATTTCACAAAATATTGTGGTTAAACTTTAGGTACATATTACCATTTAAATTTGATATGAAAATTTAGGCTTTATTTCTAAGAACTTTGAAAGGTACAAAACTATATGTGTATACTTTATTTTAACGTAGCAATTAAATATGGACCGTTAAAGAAAATAAACTTCTGCAAATGTATTTTGGGGGTAGTGCTTTTGATTCTACTGGAAAATGTTAACAGTTATTAGATTATCCCTTTTTCAGCAACCACTAAATGGCTTAATTTGTTCCTTCCAGTTTTGGTGCTATAGTGGACCCCTGTCTATTCACGGTTCAGTTTTCTCAGATTTTTCTGTGACGTGTAGCTCTAAATTAAAAGTGAAAAATTTTACCCACTCAAGATTTTTTGTAAAGCATATCTAATTTATTTGAAAAATGCAGCTTGGGTAGCTGAAATACGTATAATGAAATATGCATTAATACGCACAGCGTAAGCCGTCTTGGCTCTGACGCATCTACAGACTTCTGTATTTCTGCCCTTGGGGATCCAGCCAATCAGCAGGAAGGGAAATGATGGGTGGCTTGGCAAACACCAGCCAGTAGCGTGTCAAGTAGCATTGCGCCCACGTATTTAAGCTTCCCAAACTGGATTTTCTTTTTTTCTATAAGAAAAATCCGCGTATAGGTGGGTTTTTCGCAATTAATTTTGAGTTACATTCGTGAGAAAAATCCTCGAATACTGAACCACGAGCAGGCGGGGGTGGACAGTACTGGTCTTTAAGATAAATCTTCTGAAATCGGTATTGGCAGGTCGAAGCTCAAGGAAAACCAGAGATTGGAAAGGGGTCATAAAGTTCTGATCAGTGCATGTCTCCTATTTTCTGTTCAGGACTTGGATTGCTTACTAATGTTGTGTGGCTCCTCTGACTTTAAGATTCTTTAATACTCGTAAAAAGTTTTGCAGATTTTAGGATTTAAAGGAGTTGTTGGACTTGGTTTTCAGATCTTGTTTTAGATCTTCTTCTTTCATCACTGGCTGTTTCCTCTCTTTTAGCTCATAGATTGAAAGACAGTGAAAAATATCCTGTCTTCATTTTCTATTCTGTCAATTCTTGGACCATCTCACTAAAAGACCTCAGAAACTGGCTTGCATGCTGAGGTGTAATTGGTCCTCTCCCCCTTTTTCTGTCTCTCTCTCAGCTCATGGCCCAATGAACACGAGTGCTTGCACATTTGGGCTAATGATTTTGAATAGTGATTAAAATGAATTGAAAAGTGTGCCGCTTCTGTAGTAACTGAACCCCTCCATCATTAGAGGCTTTCTTCCTCTCTCTCCGTCTCTTTTTCTCTTTGTGTATCATCAGCGTTAGTTAGGCAGGGGTCTGAGAGGAGGCCTGGGGTAGGCTTTCATGAGCGCAGACTCAAAGGTTTCTCCGTTTCTTGTAATCATGGACACCACTCTTCCAGCACTTTCACTGTCGTCTTCTGGCTCCTCAAAGGTGGCTTTGATTCGTTCCCATCCTACACCCGGGCCAGATAGTGTCACATTGCATTTTTCCTCTCTCTTGTTTACCCCCTTACTTGCCCTTTACTCGTTCTCTTCCTCAAAGCCAAGCTAGTCGGTACGTCTTCATATTGTCCCCCAGATTGCGAGCTGATTTAGCACTGTTCTCTTTAGAGCGGACTAATGCCAAGACCCTTCTAACTCTACACTCTCTCCCAGTTAGCCTCAATCCACCTTTTTATCATCATCATCATCATCTTCTTTTTGTGTTTTTTCCTGTTCTCCTGGTTTAAATGAATTATGCAGGAGGCAGGAAATAGGGATTAAAAAGGAGCTAAAGCCAGCGCCAACTTCTGTGGTGCACAGCTCCGCTCGGTCTCTCTCAGGACCACAAACCCATCAGGGTTTTGAACGAACCCTTTTCCCTCTTCCAGCACTTTTTCCTCAGTTGTGCATCTGTTGCACTTTGTCCTTCATCATCCCTGCTGTGGTCTGCTCATTTTTTTTGTTCTCACATTTCATTTTTCCATCACTGAATATGAAAAATCTTTTTATAGCAATGAGAAACTTAGCACACAGTGAAGTAGCATTTTGTACACACTTCTCAATCTGTTTTTGCAGCATTTAATGCCTGACCTGCATGTTTTTATTATCAAGATATTATTGACTATTGGGATGACAATATCGATTATGATCGACCCACGTTTTTCTCATTTTTCTACCTTCTTTTTCCATCATTGCAATGTTTCCACCACTTTCCATAAGCTTTAGTTTCTCAGCCAATAAAATATACAGCAGGTTTTGGCATTAAGGGCAGTAAAAGTCAGCTGGCCAAATATTCTACTGGCATGCTGAGTGTGAACGCATTGCACCTGAAATATAATATCGCACCAAATATTCATTCAGGCATTCCAGTGCAGTTGCGATATTGGACTGAATGGGGATGAGAAGTGACGATATAGATTAAAAATATCTTTGTTTTAGGATAGTAGGGCAGGGGTCGTCAGCCTTTACAATCCAAAGAGCCATTTTTACCCCCAGCCCAAGAAAAACTTGTTTAGAGCCACAAATGTAACCCAACCTTTCTAAAAAAAAGCCAACTTGTAATTTTTGATAAATATCTACTGTAAGAATTTTTTTTTATTTTTGAAGACCCACCGTTTTATTTCGATTACTAGGTTGTAAAATGAAGAAAAACATAAAACCTTAGCAAGAAAAAGGATGGATACAAGTTCTTCTGTGCAATCTTTGAATATTCGTGGAAAATCAGGGAAGAGAAATGATGTTAAAAAATGTTTACTGCTTCTTTTAGTGTCCCTCTGTTGTGGAAGTTCAAATTGGAGTCTGTTTTAGTCAGTTTTAGTTTAAAAATTATAATTGCCTTAATAAGACTGATGGGTCATGGTCCTTTTTAGTTTCTACACTATGACTGGAAATATTTCAGATCACAAAACACAAACAGCCAAATTTGTGCACTACCCCTCCCCCACTTGTTGCTGTGCTCTTCCTGTCAGATTAGTGCTGCACTTCTCTATGAACTCCAATCAATTTGCTGCTTTTTGTAACTGATGTTACAGCTTGTCTGCAACTGTAGTCGTGACTGTAGCAATTTAAAATGTGTGAAAGCAAAAATATCTTTTATGGATTGCTTGAAATGTTTTGTATTTACGGCAATAAATAAGTGTGAAGTATTAAACACAGAGGATTTTTGGTTATCTAGTATCACAATTCACAATGTAAGAATGCTTTTGCAGAAAGGTTTTTTTTTTTCCCTATCAATAAATGGCGTAATTTTTTTCCCCCGCTGCAGTTAACATGGTGTTATTGGCAGAAACACAGTGACCTTTGGATAAATGTCTATCTGAATATTCATTTGGTAGTGAAGAGCTTTTCTATAAATAGCTCCTTATATCAAAAAAGGCAAATATTTGAGAAAATGTTAAAGCACAACCTTGTCCTCTGCCATTTGTTTCCGAATTTGAATTTGGGAATAATGTGAGGAAATATAGCTTGAATCGTACATTATGTTATGTAAAGTGAGAAAATGGTTCGTTTTCAGTCACCAGTGGCATGGAAAGAAATGCTTTTTTCCCTCCTTCTGCTCACTTCCTCAATCTGAATTTGTTTAGATAAAAATAGAGCAATGGAAATCTCACCATTTTTTTTTTTTTTTAATTTATTAAGGAATTCATTTATTAAGGAATAGATATGCGCTCACCCTGATTGTAGAAATAAATTATCATAATTGCCAACCTTTTTTTAAAAAAAATTGTTTTTAATTATGTAAAAAAAAAAAAAAAAAAAAAAAAAACTTGACCTCAGGAAAACTTGATAAATAAAAAGAAAATAGGTTAAACTTATCACATATTATAACAGGTTGAGTTTGTATTTAGTTTCTTTTGCGCACCAAATTATTTTTAACAAAGTTTTAAGACCACAGCTCAAGCTGAGCCTCTCTTATGCACCTTTTGTATGAATAGTCGATGATAAAACCTTTATTGTTTGTCAGCCGATCACTGTTTGTTACCCACATTACTGAAATACCACTGAACTGATTGACTTGTTTGCTCAATTTTCACTCTTGACACCAATAATTTTTTTTTTTGAAAGTAAAAGAAAGATTATGTATATATTTCATTGGTTTTATTACCTTTGGGTAAAAGAAACACTTTGAAACTAGGAATTTTGACAACAGCTGAATTTAAAGCAGGATTTGCTTTGTTTAGGGTCAGATTCACTGGTTTTCTTTTTTAAACTGTTGACTGTAAATCGGGGTCCTCAGAACATGACAGTCTTAATTGATCTCATTAACGTGGGGTGCAGAACTCCCACTGGTTATTTTGTTAGAAGCAGAGAAAGGTTTGGGAGAAGAGTAATGATTCTAGTCGCACTCTATCAAAACACAAGGCTTAGAAAAATGACAACAAAAGCATAAAGGTCAGTTGAGTTGTAAAATAACACTGTGTGTCTGTCTCTTTTTATTAAGCTGCTTTAATTAGATCAGTAATTGAGTTAAACTGATGTCTGTGATGCGATTTTGGACAACCATGTATATTCTCTGTATTTACACCGAATTACTAAAACTAAGAAAAAATGCATGGTGTGGACGATAAAACTACATTAGATTATGTTAATTTTCAAAAAGTTGATCAGCGCTGTATAGGACTGCACAATATATCGCAAATTTATTGTCATCACAATATCACCACGCCACTGTTTCCACACCACGGTGCGCTCCGCCACCCATTTGTTGCGACCGGGATGGTATGAAATTTATTTTCCGGTTCGTCTGTAAAGCTACACTTTCGCTCAGCGTCGGCTATAGCGCTGGAGTGCAGCCCGCTGGGTTCGTCTATCTGCTTGCATCTCCGCTCCACCTGTATACACACACCCACCGCGCACTTTGCCGCCGGTCGCTCCGAACCATCTGCTAGGCAGCAGCTCAGGGAGGGGTTTAAGGATGCCTGTTGGTCCCCCCCAAAAATAACCCAGACATTTCCAGGGGAAACAGGATGTTTGGTCAACCTGTGTTGTGCTAATAGCACATAGCAAGTGAGAGCGTTCTGCAACACTAATAATTATCCAGCTGAAACACATGGTGCTAAATATTAAAACATAATTTAACGAAGCTTCGAGGCAGATAGTATGCCTCAATGAATTATAATAATCGAGGTGTAATTAAATAATTCGATGAATTGTAACAGCCATACTTGTAACATTCACAAAAAGAGGTAACATCAGTACAGATTAATTGTCAACAAAGTGGTAGGAGTGCAGCTTAACTTAAACTGCTATTCAAGTCATTAGTTTAAACTTCCTATATTTTTTTCATATCGCAATTTGTGTTGCAGGCTTAGAAAAATTTGCAATGTTAAGTTTTTCCATTTGTCTATTTCTGCTTCTGTGTAAGTAAAAAAAGGAACATAAAAGTGAGGATTTCATTCCTCATTTATCATTTTTAGTCAATATTAGCATTTGTTCTTGCTAGTTATTAGACAATGTAAACATTTACTGAGCAGGTGAAAATGTATTAAATCTTGTATTGAATGTATTAACGTATTAAATTAAAACTTAATTCTGCCTCAGTTTAAAACCTCTGCTCACAGTTAATTTTCAGTCTAGATCTTTCCGTTTCTATTTCTCTGTGTTTTTGAGTGATGTTTCCTGGTTCTAATTGCTATTATTGAAAACCAGTAGACGCAACACCTCATAGGTGTTTATTTACAGGTGACACACGGTTGGTGATGCGTAAGCGCTGCATCCTGTGTTTTTGAATCAGCGTTAATTTTAATCTGTGTAACCATTGCATACTTATTTTATTGACTCTGAGAATGTTAACTGAATTAAATTTTTGCATCATTCTGTTTTTCAAAAAAACCTGCAAATAATTAATTCAGAACATTTTTCATGTTATGGTAGTAGTTGTTTAAAGTGCTGTTTCAACATAAGCATCTGGTTGCAGATCTTTCTTACACAATGTGCTTCCTCCTTGATCACATGCCTAAACATGCAGTTAAACAGAATTAGGACATATACTTATATTCTGTTCACATACCTCTCTGACCTACATTTCCTCAACAAAACAAAAAAAAAACCAAAACAAAAACTAAATAACAATCACAGAATGTGCTCAAACCAGTTTCTGATAAAACAGATCATTTCCAAGGAAGTTATCTTAAAAGGATACTATCATTACTATAATTAGCATTACTATCTTTCCTTTAGGTTACTTTTGGTGGCTGTTGTGGCTTGTCCATGTTGCAACTTGAGAGTCAGGACGAAGAGTGTCAATTCAACGGGAATGACGTGGGCTTCAGTTCTGCTGAAACCGAGTCTCAGGGCAGCAATCACTAACTAGCCTGGCTGGGAACGGCAGTGGAGATTGACTTGAACTGCTGTACGTTTCTGGAGTTTTGTGGCGTTTTTAACGGAACTGGTTTTTTTTGTTTGTTTGTTTGTTTGTTTTTTCCAGAGGTGTACAGGATCAAGCTCCTAACACCATGGATATGGATATGCACCCACAAGGACAGCAAGCAGGCGTGCCAGTATTTCAGCCTCAGGTAACACTTCACACAGACCCACACAAACACAAGCCAAGCTGCACAGTCGTAAAGTGAGATTAGGAAAACTTGGAAGTTGTCAGATAATTTTTAGTCCATTATTGGCTCATTTGTTGGTCTGGATTGTGGCCGTACATGATTCACACTACCATAAAGCAGAAAAGTATTTCAGTTTATACACACATTGTTATAAGTTTGTTGTATTTCATGTGAAGCCAAAAATGTTCCTAGTTTTTTTGTGGCTAGATATGAATGCATGTAGTGCAGAAATCTAAGCCTAAGTTAGAGCCACAGTGTTCTTTCTATGAGCTGTGGGATCGCATTCAAAGTTTTAAATTATTGAACAGGTTCTGGGGTTCAGCAGGATAATGAGTTCATAGGAAACAGATGAATAGATGCTTAAAGGTCTGAGCTGGTAGCAAACGGCATATTTCAGGTGCTAGTTAAAAACTGCTTAGCTGTATTACAGCCACAAGAATATTTGACAGATATTATTATTAATAATAATAACTATTAACTGTATAACTAATAAGTATTTTAGATATTTTATCAAATTTAACCTGGGTTCTTAAAGGGACAGTTTGTGTTTTTGAAGTGGCATTTACATGAGAGGTTACAACTAGTCAACTACTGTGTCTTGCCTGTATTAGATAACGCTTTTAGGGTGTTTTTCACACCTGTAGTTTGTTGGCTTTGGTCCAAATCAGTGGATGAGGTTAACTTGTAAGTTTTTCTAGAGGTTCAGTTTCTTTTCACACTGAAAAAACTCCAAGTGAACTAAAACCTGTCGCTACAAACCACCTTTGGACTTTTGCTTTACGGAAAAGAGGGGCCACCGTTGTTTGTTTATTTACTTGACCGTATCCCATAATGCAACACAAACCTGGTTCTGGGAAGGCGTTTGTGAGTTGGATCAAGGTCGGGTCACATTCACAACATAAACAAACCGCTCTAGAGTTTGTTTGGAACGGTAGCGAGATCACCTCCTCCAAATGGTGTTGGTTACGCTTGCTTCGGTTCGGCACCCTGTCTTGATTGCTGTGTTCACATCTACACAAATGAACTGTGCCGTGGGTGGAAACGGACATTTTAAACAGACTTAATGGCTGAGGTGTGAAAACAGCCTTAGTGTCTTCATTTTAACTTGACTACTTTTCTATATAACTAGGTAGTGGGACAAAACACACAAAAGCAGATGTGCCATTTTATTACAGACACTGGATGTTTCTCAAAAATGAAAGAAAAGGCAAGAGAAAAAGGTGGTCTGGAAGCCTCCCAAGAGGCCCACAGCAAAACCAAGGGAGCTTCTGGTCAGTACTGGCTGCTTCTACAAGCACTTGTGTGACAGTAATCGCCAATATTCTCTATATACGTGTAGTGAGGAGTAAGGGTGAAAGTCTGAAGCCTTTTATTACCATTAAGACGTCCATATCTGGCTAAAATCTCCCAAAACCTTAAGAAAATGTTATATTTTGTGGAAATCAGACTTGAATTTATGATCTTGATGCCAAAAAGGGGAGTTTTATACAGAAAAACAATATCGAACGAAACCAAGAGGAAACAATTCCCACATTGAAACATGGTGGTGGTAGTATCCTGATCTGGGGTTACAGGTGGATGAAGGTTTGAACAGTTTCAGCTGCCAGTTAGTTTTGATCAAGAAGCTTTTAAGTGCCCCCTTAAAAGGTTGAGACAAACACGGTAATTAAATTTGTCGTGGTCACTGTGGGTCCAAGCGAAAGCATGGCTTCGTGGGGGGAAAATTAAAGTTTTAGAAAGGCCTAACTTAAAGTTCAGAACAAAATCTGAAGGGGTCTCCTGAAGACGGCCGTGGACAAGAGATGTTCTCACCGTCTGGTGGATTTGGAGAACTTTAGCAAGGCCGAGCGGGTAACATGGTGTCAGTTTTTCCATCATAGGGGTGTGAACACTTTTTAGACCTACTGTATTTATCACATGTGCAGTTATTCACATACAACGCAGTAAAATGTATCTTCATTAGGAGCAATTACTCCAATAAATGTTTTAATTCTACGATATAAAAACAAGGAAATAAGGGGAGTCAACTATAAGTAGAAATCAGAAAGCTGCTGAATTATAATTTACACATAATTTAAAAGTTTGATCTCAAACTTCCCTCTAAACTTATGTTTTGCTAATAAAGAAATTTGGGGCTGCGGCGTTGCTGAGGAGATGCCTTATCCCCATAATTCGCTTTGTCCAGTAGTGGAGCTTCTATGCAGGATCATGTAACGAATACGCCTCAAATTAGTCAGCGGTTTGTTGTCAGAACTGAACACATGGGCGTTTTTCCTGAAGTTTAAACGAGAGATGCACCAATAAATCGACTGATATTTGAAATCTAAGATTTTCCCTTTGATTGTCATGTGAAATCTGACCCCCCCCTCCATTAATTCAGTACATTTAGAGAAACTAAGAACTCCCAACATTTTCAGGCGATAACGTTGTTAATAAACGTGCTCTGATACACTTTTTTCTTTCAGTTTTGTGAAAATAAAATCAATTAGATTCAAGGCTACTCCCTCAGTCAAAGAAGAAAGCAAATGTTTGTCCCTTAATACTTTGAATTTAGAGGTCAAACCTCTAGAATGTTGATGATGGAAAAAATTGATTGGTGCCTCTCTAATTTTAACCATGCTCCACTGTGAATGAATTAAGATTATTTTGCAGGGTTTATCATTTCTTGCTTTACAAAAAGAAGCTTCTCCCTCCATTTGAAGACGACATAAACACATCCCACCCCTCCCACCCCCGGATCAGTGAAGATGCACCCTTCAGTCTCATCTTGCCACGCAGCGCTGTAGCCTGCTTGTGAGACAGACGGCGGCGGATGAATGTTGAGTTGTTGGTATTGATCAGAGCTCAGGAGGTTGGCAGAGTCTGGCCTTCCTGCGTGCCTCTTTCTGTTTGATACAACTCAAGCTCGCTCTGTGCAGATGTGGTCATTGTTGGGTTTTAATACCGCCCTCGAACATCAGGCACATTGATTTCTTTACAGGAGGATGTTTTTGCCTCCATAAGTATTGAATAGACTTTAAACAAAGAGGTTCATCCATATGCCCCAGAGTAAACGTGGGCTCTTTTTGGGAAAACACAGCAGCTCACTAAAAATAGGCCAGTACCGGTTGTTGTTTTTCCTGCGTATGCAAGGGCATGGCAACATTAACACTCGAATTGCCAGGGGGGTTCATTTATTTTAAGATTTGTAATTGCAAAATTAAGGATAATTGGGTTGCACACAGAAGAACTACAGATAAAAGCTCTAATAATTAATTTGACTTTGGCAACACTCCCCCTACGCAAACACAAAAACAGGGGATTTCTTTTTTCTTACTGATCTCCCAGCAGTTGATTATGGCTTATTGTTCTGGCTTAATGATTTCGCTCCCCGGCTTTCAATCTATTTCTAGCAGTTTACATCAGTGTTAATTCTAGACTGACTTGTTTTTTTTTTTTTTTTTTTTTTTTGCTTTGGGTTTGAGATGCACAGTGAACTTTCTCTGTTGCATCATGTTTTGTTTTTTTTTCACTCACACAGAGCATATTTGAACTGATTTCACATTTAATGGGAGATGGCGAGGAGGAGAGAGAGGAAAAAGTTAGATTATGTAGATGATTGTCTAAGCAGCATCCAGATGGGCGCCTTTTAACAAGTCCTGTATCCGTTTCTCACTTTCCTAAGGTTCAGTTTTCTTGGCAGTCTGGAAAAAAAAAAAAGCAAAAAAAAAAAAAAAAAAAAAATCCCACCAGCCTCCTCCTGAAGAAATCTGAATTGTATATGTGATGAAGGATACTCCATATCGCTTGCAATATAATTTCTCTTGGTCCCGGAGGTATGATGCATATGCATTAGTTAAACGGGATGAGCCGCTAAGATGTGCATTTTTAATGGTGCATTTGCTCTTGAGTGAGTGGGAGGGTTTCTGAGAAGGCCCCCTCAGATCAGATTTCAGCCGTCACTGCACAGTTTGACAGACGCAGCTCTGACTGGAAGGAAGCACCGAGACAAGGCGCTGTGGTTGTGGAAACTGACTGGAGAGGAGAAGCACCTTTGGGGTGATTCCTGCTGGTTTCGCTGCCTGGCTCACTGGCTGACTGGCTGAGGATGAATATTGCATGGTGCCCGCTCAAGGGGGCTGGTGACTGGTGAGGGTGGGAGCTATACCCTCCCTTGCTGCCAGTTGCTGTACACATCTCGTCCTCTTTGCTCCCCCTCTTTGTCACTTGCATTCAGTCCAAACTAGTTTGCTGGATGGTATGTAGTGTGAAGATGAATGTAATGTCAGTTTTGAAATATTTCTTTTGTGGTTTATAAATGCATCATCCACATAGATTGGGATAATCTAGTAATACCATCATTTTTCTATTAAATTTAAACTTGCTTCCTCCATAAAAGAACCTCCAGCACATTTCTTTCTGTTTTCACTATTACAGTCCATAGAATAAAAAAAAAATCATAAGATGTCAAAAACTGAACCCTGGACCAAGTTGAAAATTTGTGTTATTCAGGAAAAACCTGATCTTTGACTTTTTGCTTTTGGTTCTCATCCAGCAAGCAAAAATTAAGGTTTTGTTGCTGAATATGAGCTGTTAATCAATAAGTTAGTGAATCTGAACTGTCTTTATTTTATCATAGTAAACTTTTCCAACAGTATACAGACAAAAGTCAATAACCACGTTAAAAAACCAATAATTCATCAAAATACTTAACTACCAACTAAGATAAACAGATATTCCATAGTTAGGGTGTGGAAACAAAATTATTATTATTATTATTATTATTATTATTATTATTATTATTATTGAAGATATAGCAATGTGTTAAAACAATTAGACAAAGGAGCTCATTTAACAAAGCAAAGAAAAAAAAATATTTATTTCTGTTTCCAAAAAGAGCATTTTACCTCCTTTTTTAGCTGTCAGTGTCAACCAGGGATGGGAACTGAATTTTCTGCATTTATGAAAGGTCACTCAAATTTACATATTCCAATATTATAGTGTACAATTAACGCTTTGATGAGATTTTGCCTTATTTGCCTTGCAACAGTACCAGTAGCACCAACTAAATTGCTAACCATGAAAATTTCCTTTTAATAATGTCTTCTCATGGGTATTGTTGGGATTGCTGTGTTGTTTCTTGATATAATCATTAGTAGGATGTCGTGGCGTCAGATATCATATATTAAAATCGTATAATGTTCTTTATCAAAGTGAAGTCGGTCTCGCAAAGAAGTGTTTTGTTGCAGTTTTAATCCTTTTTATGGGGTTGAGGGCCTGACACTGTATATATGTTTGAGTCTGATTTTTGAAGGAAGACAGGAAGCAGTTCTTGAGTTCCAGTCTACCTCTATGGCTGAGTCAAGCAATAAAGACATAATAAAAGAGTGCACAATTCCAGAAGCGTTGGAGAAATCCACCACCACTTTTAAAGAAGTGCTGTTGGAGCATCATTTGTTTGCTTTCTCATTACCTTAGTTTGCATTTAATACAGATATTATAGCATATTGTGAAAAGCTGTCACGCAGCATGTAAGTGACGATGTAGACTGAAAGTCAACCAATACTGTCTGATTAGATGAATAATTGTTTAACTTCTTGGGGGGCTCTTTGAAAGGAATGAAATTTCATTCCCACCTGGTCAGTTAATCCAAGAATATAAAAAATATAGAACTGTGACGTCATTGACAATAATGCACCTGGTCATGACACAGCTGAGCACTGTGAATCCCACCTCATTGTGGTCAGTATAGATGCATGATGAACGGGTGTACATCAGAAGCGGCACACATGCATCACAGGACTTCATGGCCTACAAAATCACCTCCGTCTCCTCGGGTGCAGACCGGAGTGTTAGACCTGAGGCAATGGATTTTTTTTTTTTTTTTTTTTTTTTTTAACTACAGAGTTGTTAGTGTTTATATTGTGAATGAAAAGGACCACAAACAAATTTAGAAGTTGTCATTTAAACTGTTTTTAAATCAGAGGGCAAATTGCAAGTCTACAAATTTCATGTCTGATAGTTTTATAAACAAACATTTTTTTTTTAAAGCCAAGTTTCCACATTTCTTTATTTTCTGATTTCTTGTACAAATTGAGATTTAAAATTTCAGCTCTTTTGTTGTGGACGTAGGTCTGACTGCTTCTCTGTCTGCCCATATAAGGCAACACCTCTCTGCTGCTGCTGGACTTGGTGTGGCAGCTGCTGGCACTGCTGGGCTGTCACATCACACCCTCTCCCCTCTGGTGCTTGTCCCCCACCACCCCCACCATATTTCACTCTTGAGCATCCCCTCTTCCACTCTCCATGTGTCTTGTCAGTTGTGTTTGGCAATGGTGTCATTATTGGGCAGCTCGTATCACACTTCAACAATGAGCTGTCTGTCTGCTCCCTCTCTGTCTCTCTCTCTCTCACTGTACTGTCCCCCATCTCCATCAGTTCCCCTGCCTCTGACTTACCCATAGCGATTTTGTGTACCCTGTCCCTCACAGACGTTACCCACAATGCCAAGCACAACCTGCCACTTAATCGTCATCCATCATTGTTTGTCCCCTTCTCATACCAGAAGAATGTGAGAAGAGAGAGTACATCTTATGATTCAAGCCAGAGGTTTAAGACAACAAAAAGTTTTAGAGAAATTTTACTAGTCCACATCAGAGGTCCCACTCTGCCCAGAGCACCAGCTTCAAAAAACAAAAGGTCTCTACTGGAAACCAAAAACTCTTTCAAACTTTAAGGTTATATGCTTCAGTCAAAGTTTCATCAAGTCACTCCATCCTCCTGGCTGGACAGCACTGGTTTGCATTAGGGCTGCCACTAACAATTATTATATTTGATCAAGTTATCAACTAATAATAGATTGACATCGGTTTTAAAAGATTTTTTTTTTTTTCCTCCAATCAAAACTGTATTGTTTTTCTTTGCAAAAGTACAGTTTTTAGTATCCTGGATATAAAATATGAACAAAGTTTTGCATTTCGAAGTATGAATTATATGGATAAAGTCCCACCTCTGGCATGACAAAATGAAATAAAATTGAGATTTTCTTATCCATGTGTTTACAAATAAAAAGCCCTGAATATTCAGAAAATCAAATGTGACTGAACTAGAAATAAAAATAAATAGATCTCAGGTCAATCAGTCGAACTCCAAAGGAAAAAAATATTTATGTTATACATTTTAGTCAAAATATTATTGTAGGGACTTACTTTTAAATTGACTTAAAAATGTTAGTGCTTTGTAGTGTATTTACTTAGGGCTGCTAACTGTGGCGCAGTTGGTAGGACTGCCAGCCTGAGGTCTTTCTGCATGGAGTTTGCATGTTCTCCCTGTACCTGCGGGTTCTCTCTGGTTACTCCAGCTTCCTCCCACATTCTAAAAACATGACTGCTGCTGTGATTCGTAACAAAACATAAATGGTCCCTGTGTGTGTGTGTGTGTGTGTGTGTGCGTACGTGCATGGTTGTTTGTCTCTGTGTTGCCATGTGATGCACTGGCGACCTGTCCAGAGTTTACCCTGCCTCTCGCCTAATGATTGCTGGAGATGGGCACCAGCCACTCCCCCGTGACTCCGCAAGGATAAGCAGGTTTAGATGATGGCTGGATTAGATTAGCAACCATTAGATTTGGTCGTTGAAATTTGAGTCATTTAAATATCTACACAATCAAATCTGATTTTAAAAAAAGGATGTAGTAAAATGAATTCAGATTTCTGCATGAACAAACGCAGACACCTAATCAATCAAACGCAGCTTGAAAGCAGAAAACAAATTCTCTTGCAGACAACCCGTTTAACCTTAGGACATGCAACAGCTTTAAAAAACATAGTCTGCTGCTGTGGTTCGTAACAAAACATACAAAATGCCCAGACCGCCGTTTATCATCCCTTAACTTGAAGTACTTCCATATTTCCAAAACTTTTATTACCCGTATCCTTGACTTGACTGTCATTAGGGAGCAATCAGATGTTCCGTCTGCCATGTTTTGAAATACGAGCACAGACAGAGCTAGCCAATGAAGGTTGCCTAACTCCAGACTCAATTAAAGGTGCAGACACAGATACACACACCTACTGCAGGAAAGGGACTCACTGCAGTATGGAGGAAAACTGCCAAAACTTTAGTTAAAATAAAGAGATGTATCAATAAAATTGTGTCAACAAATTTTGTAGTCGTCATCGATGACAACTCGCTGAAGTGCTGGTTTCTATAGCTGTCTACATTTGTGAAACGTCTAAGATTTCCAACCTAATACTAATACCCAGAGAAATACTTAATATAAGTTTGATACGTTTGATACTTCATATGTTTAAGAATAACTAAAATAGCAAGAAACAACTCCACACTACCTTATTTGAATGAACCAGATTGCTTTCCCCTTCGCTAAAAATATGTGGAGCACCACCACAAACATTAGAAGCACTTCACAAATCTTCTTGACAGCAGTTCTTTTTTATGTTGGCCGTCTTCACAGCACTATTAAAAACTATTTTTGAATGGGGATTTTAATTGCAAAAATATCCAAAGTATAGTTTTATTGAATTTGTGTTAAGGCAAGAAAAGACAGCTGCTGGAAAGGCAGCTGAAAAGTACTGATTGCTGAACAGCGGAGAAGGATGGACAACTAAATTCAGTTCTTCTTTGCCTCTTCTTTTTTGGTTTTCAAGCTTTTTTTTGTTTTTTAAGGACATGTTAATATCGTAGTGACACATGCATTTGATGGTTGCCCCTGCTTGAAAGAAATCCCTAAATTCAAACCTACCCTGTTTTCAACCGCTTGTCCAAGATCAAGTCATAATGATAACTAAGTGTATTTGTGTTTTTTGAAATTATGTTTAATTCAGTGTTCAGTTTCTGAGGCATCTCTGTGGTCTTTTTATGAAACCACCACGAACATACAACTTTTTACAGCAAATTTGGCTTCCTTCCCTGCATCATTTTACAGGCTCATTGCACATCCTTGGCATGGCTGTGGTCTGTGGCTCACTTGCTGGTTTATCTTCACTCATGAATACATGAGATAAGTATCGGTCATGTGATGAGAGTGAGTCAAGTTTTTAGTTTTTGTTTGTTCCCATCTCTGATTGCCTCTTATCATTTTTTAAAGAGTAAAATGTTAACTAAATTCCTGTAGGTCTTTACTGTTGATGAATTTTTAGACTTAAATTTAAACTTTATCCATAAATGCAGTTAATTCTCCTCAGTGTGGTTGGCTGTTGCTGGTTTCAAAATGCTGTCTGTTATTCTGCCTTAAAACAGTTTTTGATCAGGTCATACTAATTATTTATCTATTCTTAACCCTGAAAGATCCTACAGACAAAGTACTATTGTTTTTTTTCTCCAAGTCACTTGGATGTATTGAGTGAACATAGCTCAAACTTGCAAGATTCTATCTATTTATAATGTTTTTAAAGCTAAAGCTATACAGATACATTTGATCCTTGGAGCAAAAAAATATTGCTGTTACAACCAGTTTAGATTCGACATTTGTCCTAACATAAAATAACCCTTTTTTTTAATGGTAATAATTTATTTTGGACTGCTAATGATCAGTTTTTCAATTTTTATGTAAGTCCAACATATGGTGCAAGTTTTTCCCCATTTGACAAATTTCAGTTTTTACAGCTTCCAGCAACAATGCTGAGCTACTGAAACAGGCATGCGTCACCATTGATGTTCAGTAATGGTGTGTGTGTGTGTGTGTGTGTGTGTGTGTGTATGAATGACTATAAAATCAAATTAAGTTTATGATTATCATGATAAATAATGATTGTCATGGTAAAAAACTGTCCAAACTACATGGATGTGCAAATAACAGGAGGAATGTTATTTAAAATGAGAAAAATTTTGCAAATAACAGCAAGGATGTACATGCTTATTGAGTTTGTTTGGCGCAGTGATGGTTTTGGAGTCTAATAGCTGCTGGGAGGAAGGATCTGTGCTAACGCTCCTTTGTGCACCTATGATACACAAAGGAGCAGTCTGTTACTGAGGGAGTTTTCCAGTTACAAACAGCTTCATGCCTAGGGTAACAATAAATGATACAATATTTGTCCATTCCAAAACTGGCTTGGTTGAAGTCGGAAGGAACAAAGTTTAGTGGTTTGTGGAAAGCTGATCTTTGCTTTGTCCTTATGATCTCAAGTATTTTATTAATCTCACACTGTAGGAAAAAAATAATGATGCATCTAAATAAATGTTGCTGCAAACTCTGACTGATCCCAGGGAAATATTAAAATGTGTTTAGTTTTGTTTTTTCACAATATACAGTACTGATTAAGGCATACCCTACCCAAAAATACAATTAATATTCAATATGAATATTTCAGGCACTCTGGATCACATAGAGGAAAGAGAAACTGTGCAGAAATATGCTTGTGGCTCAGTATTTGTGCTCAGGGTTGCAGTCACACTTCTTTATTCTTATAAACAGTTCTGTATTTCTGATCCCTAAAATATGACTTTCAGACTTTTGTAAACACTCGTTTTCAGTTCATGTGTTTGGCTTCACATACATGACTAATTTCCACATGCATGACTTTGTAAACAAATTATTCCAAGGAACTTGTACCAAAACATCCTGCAAACTTTTATTGTTGCCTGCAAAACAGGAATGCAAACCCTTATTTGTGCTTGGTGGGTATTATTAGACCTGTATGCAACCATTCGTGCTTTATCTCCACCAACATGTCTAACACACGGACTGAAATCCTTCAAAAGAATGCTCTCTGTAACCCTCTGCAACTGATTCATCCAGATTCTGACCCTTGCCTCAGTCAGGGTCATCACTTTGTTTCCTTTTTTATATGTCTGTAAACGTGTGTGCGAGGGTGTGTGTGCTGTGGCCTTGTCTTTCAGCTCGAAGCTTCTGATTGTGTGACACTCGTGTGCGACAGATGAGGCGGCCCGTCACTCAGGCTCGGCCCGGCCTGGCTGCCCTTTGAAGACCAGGCCAGGGGGCGAAGAGGTGCCGCAAATGGCCTGTGAAGTTTACATACACTGCCCACTGCTAAACAGATTAGCTCTAATGAAGTGTCTAATGTCGGGGCCGCTGGCTGACATAATCCTGCCTGGCAGCTCGGCCCCTTGGCTGCCAGAAAAGCCGCCCTCCCTCCAGCCCTCTCTTCCGCCCTCGCATGGCCTCTGCTGCCACCCAGGGCGACTCCATGCGGGAAGGTGCCCACTGTTAATCAGGCTGGACAGTGTGCGATCTGACATGCAAATGTAGGTCATTGCATATGTAAATGTGTGATTACGAAGCTGGCATGCCAAGACACATTAGCGAGACTGTGCTCTCAGCAGGCGGTTGTCACAGCGCTTTAGAGGCTCATGCTAACATTTGTCAAGCTACCACGCAGTGAATGAAAGCAATGCCCTCTTGTCCTCTCTTTCTTGTTCTGGGCTTCTCTATTGTTTCTTTGAGTATATAAATCTTGACTTCTGTCCTGTATAAATGCCTTTTTATACTATTCCAACTTACTGTCAAAAAGTGCTGCTTTTTATGATTATTGTAAATCCATATATATTTCTTTTCCATCTCTCTTGGATATTTGAATTTAAAACTAACTAAAACTTTCTATTTTCTAAGTTGTTTTTTTTTTTTTTTTGTGTGTGTTCAGTAAAGGTGATGAATTGTTTTGCAGACGTAATGTTGAGTTCAGCAGAGGCTTGTGAAGCAGCGTCTGATGACGGCTGTCAGTGACTCTTACACAGCATGGCATGACGGTGGTGTCATGCCGAAAAAGGCACACACCTCGGCGGTGTTAATTGGACACGGCATCTGATTGGTTCACGCCTCCTGATTTGGCTGTCAAAAAAAACAAAAAAAAACAAAACAAAACAAAAAAAAAAACCCCAGTAAAATGCTGAAATGATTACCCCTACCCCCCCCCCGCCCCATCTTGTCTGCCAGCACATTATAACGTATCCTGTTTGGAGATGCACTTCCTCTCACATTTAGCATTTTTATGAAGAATTTTATTATATTCAAAGAATTGATTTCAAGTTTTTCCTTTTCAACAAAAATGAATTGCTCTGCTTATTGGTTCCTAATGTTATTATATACTTGCTGTTATTAATATATAGTGCTGTTGTTCAACTCTTCTCTTTAAAGAATTGTTTTTATAATTTATCTGCTTATTAAATTGAAAATAAAACATTTGCTGGTACCAGTGGTTTAAAATTGTCAGTAAATATATTTAAATTGTATATTTTTGCAAGATTTGCGAGTTGTAAAACACGTCGTCTGATGGTTTGTTTGAAGTTGTTCATCAGATTATTGTCTAAGTGCTTAATTTCATGTTGGTCCTGTGGAACCTCCAGTCTGAACAAGGCAAGAAATAGTTTCCATTTTGAAACTTGGACTGAAATTACCATTAAAATCGAGTCGATATAACCGTCCTATGAAGAGCTTTATAGTTTTTCTGACTGTTTCAGATGCAAGCAGAATGAAGTGAAAATGAAGCAGGAAACTTTTCCACCTCCGAAGAGCACAGATTGTTGAACGGAGTTGTATTTTGGAGTTAATTTCTGTGCAAGAAAGGCTTTTGGAAGATGTTTTTGTCCTCACTCGATGCAAAAGGGAAGGACAGGAGTAGTCCTCTGCCTCTAGCAGCTTAGTAGCTATTCCAAGTTAAACTTTTAGTTGGATGTTTGTGGTCTTCAGACTGTTTTGGTTTTTCTGTTTAACCTGTTACTAGCATGTTAGATGCTTTTGAACTACTGGTATTTAAGTTTTTATACTGTTGCATCCCTAGTCTGAATTTAATCCTAAACATTAGAAAATCTAACGAGTTTGATTACTCTCCTTTTGTTTGTTTTGGTTAAATTTTGACCTCGTTCCCCTTCTCCTCCGTCTCTTGCCCCTGAGCTGCTCCCACGGCCACGCTGGCAGAAGAAGTGGTGACATGTGGCATTCTGATATCTGTCACCTTGTGTTTGCTCCCACCAACGCCTTTTTACGAGTTAACCAAAAGGCTGGAAAGGTCACGCTGTGTACTCTGTGCAGTTTTCACACATTTCCTCTCAGGGCTTATTCTAGTTTATTTCTGAGTGTGTTTTTTTTAATTGGGATAGGTGAGTGTCTTTCTAAACAACAGCTCATGTTGTTAGAGCAAGATAAGGACTGTTGGTGATATAATTAGTGGAATAAGAACCCTCTGAAATTAAAACCTACTCTCTGAATTAGGGATGCATGAGATATCGCCTTTAACTACGATATCGACCAGTGTCCCATGAGGAAAAACTGGGCTGATATTAACAACTGATGTTGATTTCCATATTGTAAGTTGTGTGTGTGCTTTGGGAGGGGGTTGGCCACATGGTATTTGTTTGGTTTTGTGACTGTACTAGTGATGCAGCGCAGGATTGTGGGGTGTTTACCTGCAGCAGAGAAGTAATATATGCAGTATGATCATTTTTTTTCACGTTTCGAAAGGGTAGGGAAATGTATATCTTACATATAATAATAGTAAATATCAGTTATCAGCCATAACAGCAATATTAATATCGGATGTGGAAGTTTGGAATAACAAGTAATACTCTTCTTAGTTTGGTCATCTAAGATGGGATTGTTTAAAGGTTGCGAACAAGATTCATAAACGGTTCCTTTTGGCGTTTCAGTCCTATAGAAACTTGAAGTTTGTTGGTCCAGCAGACTATTTGGTGTTCTACATTTTTCCAGTGATAGGTTGAGCTGGTTTTGTTTTCCACAACCAAAAAAAAAAAAAAAAAAAAATGTCCGACCATGTCGCTGCCCTCATAAGTGCTTCATCTAGGGCTGGGCAATAAATCAATAACAATATCTATCGCGATAGACACGTGATCAGTGTGAATAGAAAATATGTGTGGTAGAATGTTCAACAATTTCACTGAACTCTGATCCAGAACCTCACAGCATTCTGGGGGATGTAGGCAGAGGAAAGCCGCTCGACATTCCACAGTCCAGCTAAGCTAGACCGTGGGATGTTACAAAAATGTAATAATATTGATGACTGATTTATTTGTATACTAGGCATACATATTGTTACATTCTTATTTACATTGCTGTCAATTTGTTTGGTAAATGAATTAAATATGTAATCATTGTGTTGGTAAAGGAGCTATATGGGTTAACCAGGGGTAGGAGCACAGGTGCAAACGGCGCAAGAAGTTGATCTGAAACCTGAGGTGTGACTCCAGTGTCAGGTCCAACGAGTGACTGCAGAGTCCTGAAATACAGGAAAGAGATCAGAGAAGGATTCAAGTTAAATCATTTCATTTTGCCTGTAATAAGTAAAAGCTGTTTTGTTTTTCATGTATGATAAATAAACATGACTTATTTGGCATCTGCTAATATGTATACTGAATAGGCGAGCATGTGGTTGTACTGAAGGACAGGAAATAAACTTGCACAAAATTCACCCTTTATTAGAACTTGGATAATATGAATGTAGAAGACTGCAGTCACCGCTGTAAAACAATATCTGCAGGTTCTGCATGATATTGTTCTGTTGCCTGTTCAGAGTTAGATCTATTTTGTTGAGTACGTACTTGCAGGTTCACACTTGTTCTGTGCATTACATAATTCAATGTTCAGCTGCACTTAAGGGTATGCATGTTCCAGTGTTAATGCCATCTGCAAACAATCCAGTTTCACCCTCATCCTGCAGCCCTCATCTTCTCTTCATCCAGAAATACGAGCACTTTAAGACAAACACCTGGTTGTTTGCAGGATATCTGCGATGATTTTCTGTACACTTTGTTCGTACAGTTTCTGTTTATGATAATATGCATATGTATGTGCATTGAAATGTTCAGAGTTTTTGCTTGTCTTACAGAAACCGCTGCAGCCAGATATGGGCCATAACTCATTGGCTAACTTCCAGATTGAGAAAAAGATCGGACGCGGCCAGTTCAGTGAGGTGTACCGAGCGAGGTACCTGTTGGACAACACGTCGGTGGCCTTAAAGAAAATCCAGGTAAGCTGCAATAAAGATGATTTTCAACATCAGGTGGAGAGAATATATTTAGCTAAAGTTCACTTTGTTTAAAGGTCACTATTCATTTGCTCTGTCAACACCTTATGAGACATTCTGGAGTTGTAGAAAATAACAAATCCTCCTGCTGCAATTGTTTCTCTACACAGGAAGGGCTTTATATTGGCAATAGTAGTGAAATATGTGAAACTCTGACTTGCCAAGATTCAGTGAATTCATAGTCTTCTGCTGACAGCTCTGAGGAGGTTTTAACTGTGGTGACAGAAAAAAAAAAAAAACAATCTTGGCGTAGATAAGAAATCTGGAGAGTTTTGCGTCATTCAAAGAGAAACAAAAACATATTCAATGTTTTTCTCTATTACAAAGTTAATTTGCCTTTCTTATGACTGCAGTATGCAAAATTATCACGTTGCTGAGCTAAAAGATGCATTTTAATTAAGTTTTTTGGAGCAACTACCATATCTGTATGGACTGGCTTACATTATTTGTAAGGAAGTGTGTAGTACGTGACTCTGCAGTTAGATTCATGTGTGGCCTTGTAGTTTTCATGCAAACACTACTAAGGCGCCATGTTGCTCTGACGAAGCGTACATACAGACAAACCCCTTACACAGGGATCTGTTCATGTTACTCAGATGTGAAACACCTGTAGTCGCTCCAGCGCCGCCCTCCAGATAACAGCAACCATGTTCTGTTTTTTTTTTTTTTTTTTTTTTTTTTTTTTTTATTTATGTTTTTCAACCAGTTTATCTGCATCTCTCAATCGTACATTTTTTGAATACGTCAAAACACCCTTCTGTCCTCTCTCCCCTTTTGATCTCTTGATAGATATTCGACTTGATGGATGCCAAAGCTCGGCAAGATTGCATCAAAGAGATAGATCTCCTTAAGGTAAAGAACCAGAGAAAAGGGAGACGGCACCATGCGCTGTGCTGTGTTCTCTTAAGGTGCCTCAGCTGAGACCCACCACCACAGGAAAACAATTGATCTGCTCCAGACGCCATGGATTTGTGTGTGTGTGTGTGTGTGTGTGTGTGTGTGTGTGTGTGTGTGTGTGTGTGTGTGTGTGTGTGTGTGTGTGTGTGTGTGTGTCCTTCCTTGGATGGTTACAAATGCACTGCGCTGTTGTGCACACAAATGGGAATATAAATGAGCATGCATGTGTGACTGTACAGTTTATCACTCTCTGCTTGTGTGTGTGTGTGGAAACAGAAGTATCACATCCCTCCAGGCTCCTATTGGCTCTTATTTGAATGCCAGAACAATTGTCTTTTTTCTCAAATCTTTTTGAAATGTTTAAAGCCAAACAACAGCGCAGCAGCATGGAAATTTAACAGCGTCTCTCATGTGTCTCCCCCTTTCTTCCTCCTTGCTTTGCCTTTTTTATTTTCCAGTGAAGTGGTTTTATTTGTTGAACTACTTTTAACACGTGTCAGCTGGGCTGCTCTTAAATACTAATGAACAATCTAATGACAGTTTTAATATCTCTGACTGTCTAAAAGATCCTACATGTCTGTCAGAAGTACTGCTTTTCCCCCCCCCTAACAGCCTTTTAGTTGTGACACATGTTAGCATTGACATCATAATTTCTGTATTATAAATTCATTCTGATAGTTATATTTAATAGAATGAATTAAATTTAGTTGTGCTTTTTCTTTGACTACCAGGATGCAGAAAAGATGGCTCGATGAGTCAACTGTAAAATGATGATTAGTATCATGATTTTAAATATGTGGATATGATCTAACAGGTTTTGATTTTACCTTAGAGGAAAAAAAAGGGATTTCTTTCAACCTTTACAGGAACATTAGCAATGAGAAGAGAGTGATGGAGAGGTGGAATTTGTTGCTTCAGCTTCCGGGCTGTCTCAGTGGTCTGACCTGCTGGACCTAGGGTTCCATAGACGTTATAAAAAGTCTGAAAAAGTATAAAAATGGCTGTTTTTTTTTTTTTTTTTTTTTTTTTTTTAGGTCTGAATCAGTATGGGAAAAATTAAATTCAGTATGGAAATATTATAACACTTTCAGACATTTTTCCTTCTTCCATTTTATAATGGACAGAAAGCTAATAATTCTTAACATTGCTCAATCTTTGAATTGCCACATCACACCCTGATTTTAAGTTTTTACCAGTCAATATTTTGTATTTTGCTTCCTGACTGAATGCACATTTCTTCAAAAATTGAAAAGGGACAATTTTATAGTTTTTTTTTTTTTTTTTTTTTTTGTTTTGGACTCTGGTTTCCTTTAAATTCAATTTGGGCTAGAGCTTTGGTTCTTAAGTTGGGTTTGGTTAACATGCAAAGCAAAGCACTAAAACAATTTTTTCCCACCACAAACAGAATAAATCCACCAAAAATACCAAATAACCAAATAGATTTTAAAGAATTTAGTTGAGGTGTAATGGTGCACATATTCGTACCGAAAATATCCGCACATGTACCAAACAAATATAGTGTTGTTTTATATCTGAATGCATGCAGAATTTTATGTGCAGAACTAAGCGAACAATACAACCTTCTGTGGCCCAACTTTAAAAAGTGACACCAGAACAAAACAGAGAGGACTCCCAGCTATTGCTAAACTCTGCTAATTGGGAATATTAAAGTTTCTCATGCAGCTACAGTGAGGAAAGAAAGGTGGACCGAACCAGAACTTTATATTAGTATGCACATTTTCAACATCAACAGTAGCAACAAATTCAACAACATCAAGCTGAATGTAAACATCAATGGTACTGGAAAAGTCAGAATTCAGCTGCTTGGAGCATTCAGCCAGTCCAACATGGTGCACAGGCAAAAAGGTGGTGAGGAGTCCCTGTTTCCCATCAACAGTGCCAATTCATAATAAATGTCGTATCTGGGCCCTTTACAAAAAAAAAGTCATTTCACTTCAATCACATGCATTCCAATTAATCCTTGGAATGAAACAGTGCATTAAGCTGAGTTTATGAGCTTAATGCTCATAGTTTAAAAAGTTTTCAGTCTAAGGAAACCCAGCGGATTGCATCAAGTCATTGCCTGGCAACATTCACTCCTCCTGGACCAGCATGTTGCAACAGTAGACAGCTGCTTGGCTTGTGTCATTGACTTTACAGCAATCCCTCATATCGAGCATGTATGTAGCGACAGTGGAGAGGAAAAACTCCCCTTTAACAGAAAGAAACCTCCAGCAGAGCCAGAACCTGGCTCAGTACGAGTGGCCATCTGCCATGACCGACGGGGGGTACCGACGGGGGGGGTACCAACAGGGGGTTGAGAAGACAGAGCAGATACACAAAAAAGAAACAGAATAACTGATGGAGTACTTTATTAGTTAAGGAACAGTAAAAAAATTAATAGCAGGACAGGGAGAATGTTTAGTTGTTGGCAGCATTATCTCAGCCGATGCCCTCCTCCATGAAGGCACCTCAGACAAACAGAATGCCACATTAGATGTAGCTTCCATGGAGAGAAAAAAAACTGAGAAAAAACATAAAGTTATCAAGAAAATAATGCAAATTGGAGAGTAGTTGAAGAAGAAAGTGAGGAAAAGTGGTCAGTTTGTACTCTAGCAGCCTAAGCCTGTAGCAGCATAGCTGCAGAGATAGCTCAGGATAAATTACCTCCTTAGAATGAGGTATGAGAGAGGCAGAGTCAGGGAGAACTGCCTTATTTAAAAAAAAAAAAAAAAAAAAAAAAAAAAATCAACCCAATCTCCAGTCAGTTTTATGTTAGCCACTGTTTGGTTCTCTTGGTAGAAGCGAACTGAAATCAGACGGAAACATGATTTTTGTGTGCTATTATTTAGTTTGGGCTTCTACAGGCCTTATTTGACAACTCAAAGTTTTATAGATTTTGACTCATCTGTTTTAGTCCAGATGCCTAAAAGCTGTCAAATGTCCGTATACCACACTATTTCACGACTTCTGCATTCTACAGTTCATAAGACGTGTTCACTATTTGAAGAGGTAAAGATTCATGTTTTTCATTCAGACTTCCAGACTGTCATGGTAACGTTAGAAAGAGAGAGATTTAAGTTTGGAAAATCATGAAATTTTGAAATTAAAAATGTGTAGAAACGTTGTGAGCTGAGGCCTTGTTTGCACACTGACGGACGCCGTTTGAAAACAATGTTTGAGGCAAAGGGCTAAATTCAGGAAGTAGGAGAAGCACGTTCCTGTGAGCTTAGTCTGCACCTAACTGACTTTAGCTCATAGAAAACATGTTTTTAGTGAAGACTTTATTTGTATTTGACAACTCTGATAATTCTTTAGCAATTACAGCTGGACAAATAAGCATTGCATCTAAAATGTATTTCTAATAAGTGAGTTGGTTCAAAATTCACACATCCTTAGAATTGGACACATTTTGAAAACATAATGGTCCATTTATTTTCATTCAGAAAGATGTAAATAGACCTCATGAAATCTGGGAGGGGGAGAAAAATAAAAGTTCTTACAGAGTAATAAATGCAGTGTGGTTCCATACTCAGTAAGCACTCATGACAAACCCTCTCTCTCTCTCTCTATCTATCTATCTATCTATCTATCTATCTATATATCTATCTATATATATATATATATATATATATATATATATATATATATATATATATATATATATATATATATATATATATAAAAATATAAATAATCTGGCAGCCCTACAATATATGTAAAAGAAAAACAACATATTTGTGTCATTCAAACATTACATTAAAGCTCCAAGCGTCTCTGTGGATCAGTCAAAGAAGGATGAAGACAGAACCCTGTTGAGAGCTTTACGTTGAGCAGTAAATAATTGAAATGGTTCTATTGGACAGCAGATCTATATTCCTCACCTCATAATAGGGGTCAGGTTTAAATGTCACCCTTCCAGTGCCATTTCTTCATATATTACATCTACTGCATTTCTGTTTACCTCTCCTTATTATAAGATTTCTTTTCCTCTGTCCTCTTCTATACAGTTTCCCCCTTTGCTTGTTCTTGCCTCCTCTGTCTCTGCTGTTTTGGCCAGTTGCTCTGTTTTTATATCCATCTCTCTGTGCTGTCTTTTCCTCTTGCCTCATTTCCTCTGTTCAGAGCTTTTCATTCGCCTTTTTCATCCTGCAAGCTGATTGCTAGTGAATGTGGAAGTTATGCCTGGCCCCGCGTGCTGCCTAGCCAGCCTGATAATAAACGAGTGAATGTGAAAGAGACAGTCCTTCTGCCTTATCCTCCAGTAGACAGGCCAACAGCAGACACAGCTAAATCAGAATAATGAGACGCGCACTGGCATGGGCTGACTGAATTGACACACACAGTCGCCTGTGATCGCATACACACACTTACACAGACATACTCAGTCATGGCCATCCAACAGTATGCCTATTTGTTTGTTTGTCTGTCTGTGTTTATGTCTGCTCATTCATCTGCGTTTTCTTGCCTTGGCATGAGGATTTCAACTTGAGAATCTCACTTCTCACTTTTTTCCTTTTGTCTAAATTCTCTTTAAGAGGGATGTTGCTTGGAAAAAAGGGCTCACCTTCTTCTACTCTGCTAATTTTTCTTACCATTTTTGAAATCCCACAGCTGCACAGTCCTCTCACTTGTGGTTATTGTGATGCCTGAATTGTCTCCTGACTAATGATCTCCACTAACCAGCAGTGGAAGATTTAATAATATTACACTGTAAGTATGTGTTTGTGTATGTGCATGTCTGGGGTTTGGATCTGATTAGATTATAGCAGTGGTTTACTGGAGAAACTGACATGAACCAGCTACTTTAAACCTTACACATACATAACAACACTTTCAAAACCTTTTTGGTTGGCTTTTTATGGGATTCTTATCCTACCGAGTTTCAAATTTACTAAATATAATGGTTCTTTTATTATTTTATGTCATTTTCTCAGAAGGCAAATATATTTTGGGGCCATAAATATTGAGTATAAGAAACATAAATAAGTCAGAAATTACCTTTATGTTGTTTTTACAAACTGATAACTCAAAAGCCTCTGTAGCTATACTTTTCCTAAAAACAGGAAGTGCTTTCCATATATTTATGATGACATGCCATTTGGACCCACACTGTCTGATGGTTGATTGCATAGAGGACAAGGACAGAGTTCCTGATTTAAAAAAAAAAAGGATCTTTTTAACAGTAATGTGGAAAATGAGAGTTAGCACTTTTGCTGCACAGCTCATCTATCATGACATATGGATGTCCTAGGACAGATAGCTTGAGCAGGGAGTAAACAGACACATCATCAAGACAACAGCATCTGTAGTTTGTAAGCGTACAGATTCGGGGGTAGGAAAATGCATGCTTTTTCTTTTTGAGTTTTCTGTCTGGACAAAATGATCTGCTAATAGCCACACTACCCGCTCTCACTTCATTTAACTGAATGTGACCCTCAGCTGCTGTCTTATTGTGTGTCTCTGTTTTAATTTCCTTTACATCTGCAACGTGTGTAACATTGACTTGAAGTGAGTTTTTAGAGTCAAACACTATGATGTTGCAAAATTAACTGCAGACAGGAATGCAGAGTTTTAATGGAATGATGTCGAGCTATATAACTGTAATATGGTTAAAACCTGGTGTGTAAAACATTATCTGATTATGGTGAGCAAAGTGAGACTTACACAAGCACTGTATGGCTTGCTAAAAAGGTCAGCTGTGGTGATACATGCACATTCACCTTAGATTAAAAATGCTGGTCAGAGAAGCAAAAGTTTTAAAACTTAAATAGAAATGCCACCAGATAAATCTGAAACTGTGGTGAATTGTAGGCACAATGGGTTAACGATGTAGCGCTTTTAAATCCCTGAGTAGAGTCCGGGTTTGTTAGATCCCCAAGCTTTTAGAGAATATTTCTCCAGACTTCCTCCTCCTTAATAGATAAATCTCCATATAAAGCTTCACTTCATGCACCTGATTTCAACCTGAAGAATGGATTATCACTACTTTTGTCCTGCGTGGACATTGTGTTCTGCATTGTTGCCCAAGTTTTGTGTTGAAAACATTGTTGCTATCACTCTTCTGCAGCTTTCGGCCATGTTCATAGCTGCCTTGTGCTCGCCAGTTTTCTTTCATGTTTTCTTCTGTTTTATTATCTTAATTAATTATCTAAATTCAAGTGAAAATGATTAGTTGTAAAAATTATATCTGTCTATGCCATGCAGTCATTGAATTGAAGTTTTGCATTGCATTTTTAATCCAACCTGTGTTTGATTTATTTTTTTGACTTCTTTTATCTCCAAATGTAACTGAAACCAGCAGGGTTCATATTTCTACCAACTACTCCTTTTTGCGCTTGCAACCATGTACAATTATAGTATAATTTAATTTACTGACATGTCTACTTTTGTACCATCAGTTTGCATTAGACTGTATCGTCATCTTCTTTGAAACACATCACCAGCTCAACAAACGTATCACACAGTCTTGCATGATTAAGTAATTACACACACTGTTGGGTCTCAGGCAGCATGTGTAATTACATAATCATGCAAAGCACTATGTGATATTTCCCTATGAATGATTGTTGTTTTGCAGTTGGGTCCCATCCATCATTTACATAAACATCTGCATGTTAACATATCTTTTCATTTCTCTGTATCTTTTGCCTGAGGTCTAAGTTGTGGAGGAGCTGTGGGTTGGGGTGGAGTGAGGAGGAGGAGAGGGGGAGGAGGGGTGGTGGTGGGGGGCTTGTCATCACTCTCTGGCTGTGCTACATTGTGGAGCTGTGCAGAACTGCCACTCTGAGCCAAAAATACATCTGGCAAGAAAGGACAAGGGAGGGAGAAAGGGAAGATGGAGACGTGAGGAAGAGACAGAGAGAGCGAATGAGGAAGAGGGTTGCAGAAGGATGCAGAGATGGAGTTGGAGAGTGTAGTGTAGCGTAGTGTACTCCACTGTGCTCTCCTTTTCCCCTCTTCTCGGCATCATCCAGAGCATGAACATTTCTTTAATCACAGCAGAGGAGGCTTAGCAGAGCCGAGCGGAGGACGCGTGTCACACCCCTCCGTCTGCTCACATCACGGCTCCAACTATCCACATATCAGCATCTCTCTGCTTTTCCCTTCCCCCTATCTCCAACTGAGCTTACCTTATCCCTCTCCCATTCTGTTTTCCATCCACGCCTTTGTTCTTTCCCCCTAGCTCTTCAACCTTGCCCTGTCTGCATTCCTTCTCCTTGTCACTGTCATTTGTATCTTTTCCATCAACATTCCTCTTTCTCCCTCACGTGTCTCTCGCTCAGGATAGAAAGAAAGTTTTTGTTTACTACAGGGAATGCTGTTCCTGCCTTATTGACCAACCAGCAAGAAGGAATCTCCGCTCGATGAGCCAGGGATGCTAGCTTTTTTTTTTTTTTTTTTTTTTTTTTTTTTTAGACTGCCAGCCATGTCAGCCTGTCACGCTTGTGTGTGTTTCTGTGTGTCTGTGTGTCTCACACACATTGGTTGTTGTCATCATAGACAGGGGTTTGTTGTGACATGTCATCCAGCTTTGTCACACTTGAGGACAAAACCTTCTCATTAGGTCCCCATGTACCAAATGTATTTTGTTTGCATGGTTTCAGCCATTTTTATTTTAATTGGTGGTGAGAGTACAGCGAGTTGCACAAAACACACACCTTTGCAGTGCATAACCTTGTTTTGAAGATTTTGTGCCAGCTGGAAGGAGCTGGTGAAAGTGACCAAGGATGTCCAGATGACAAATGTCACCATCATTTCTTCTGTCTGCTCTGACAAGCTGACTTTTTTTTTTCTCTTCCCCCTCCAACAGCAATTGAATCACCCCAATGTGATAAAGTACCACGCATCTTTTATTGAGGACAATGAGCTGAACATAGTTCTGGAGTTAGCTGATGCTGGGGACCTCTCCCGTATGATCAAGGTAAGCAATGCTGCTCAGAAGCAGCAATAACAGTTGATGGGTGATAAAACATAGAACTTCCATTCAGTATTTTATACAGTACTTTTGGAAAGGTTTTCTTAACACTTTCTCTCTTTTTGACCAACAAAGGCCAATGTGTTGATTTTACAGCTAAATCTCTGGACATTGTGGTGGGCCCTTTTATTCAGCCCCCCTTCTCTGATACCCCTAAATAAAACCCAGTGTAGCCGATCACCTTCAGAACCGACCTAAGTAGTAAACTGAGTCAACCTGTGTGTATTGTAAATCCAGCTGTTCTGTTATGGCCTTAGAGGTTTGTTAGAGAACATTAATTAACAAACAGCGTCTTGAAGAACAAGATACACAGCAGATGTGGATGGGTAAAGTTGTGAAGAGGTTTAAAACGACATCCCAACCTTTAATGCTCCAGTATGTAACTTTTATAAAAATATATTTTTTAGATATATGTTAAAACTGTCACCATGTCTGGACAGTATATTATGAGACAGATAATCTGTGAAGAAACTCAATCTCCTCCTCACTGAGCTGCTGTTGCTGTCTAAAGAAATGCACCGCTCCTGACCAAAAACAACCAATCAGAGCCAGGAGGAAGGTATTAGCGCTGTCAGTCACCTTCATGTTTGCACCGCTAAATGTGCTAATGGCAGAGAAACAACTTACCATTACAGGAAAACCGTTTATCTGACGTTATCAGTGGTCATGCTAACTAGCCTTAGGATTCGCTACAGTCTCTGCTAGCTGCAGCGCAGCAGAGAGCAAAGAGCTTTCTGAAACATTCTTGTTTGAGTTTTGTTAACATTTTGGATTAAACGAGAGCACTGTAGCTGATGATTAATAAGAAATATCCCAAAAAATAAGACTTGTCTAATAATTGTGCACACAGTGTGTTTACCAAACTGTGTTTTTTTTTATTTATTTATTTTTTTCTTTACTGTTACACCTCTTACAATTCGTAGTTGGTCCAAAGCCAGCTGTGATTCAGAGCAAATGTGTGAAAGAAGATCCTCTGGTCAGATGAGACTATATTTTAACCTTTTTGACCTACACACAAAACGGTGTATGGAGGAAAATCACCACTGCACATTACACTGCACTCACCATCCCCGCAGTGAAACATGGTGTAGGCAGGGCCTTGCTGTGGGAATACTTTCTTCAAAAAAAGACAGAGAAGCATGTCAGAGTTCTGAGAGTTCAGAGACTGATAGAAGCGAGGCTGTCATATAGTCGGCGCCACTGGTCATTGCCCAGTGACACGACAACTGAGACGGAGGGAGTGGTGGTTAGAACCCACTGACTACAGGACGAACCTCTGCCCCCTGAGCCAGCATCTCCTCTAAAGATAGAAGGAATCTGCTGCTGACCATGCCAAGATGGATCAGTGCAAGAGCAATGCTTTATAGTTGGCATACCCACTTGTCGTGGTATATTGCAGGATTGTATGTGTAGGGTAAATGACTATAAATAGTATTAATTGCATTAAGCTCAGGTAGGTTTCATTCAGAGTTGTCGAATCACTGTCGTTTTAGTATTCATGTAAATTTGTGACTGGTTTTTAACCATGTTTTCCTATGGACCTGTGTCTCTTTTAATCAAGTAAATCAACTCTATTAAGGGATATTCATTTGCTTAAATGACTAGTCAACGTCCCAACCTAAGTCCATTTGAGTCTGTGCCAAAACTTGGAAGATTGATGATTCTCTCCATCCAATCTTAATGAACTTGAGCTACTTCGCAACGAAGAGTGAGCAAGAAATTCAGTCTCTTGATGTGTGAAGCTGGTAGAAATAGATATATAAAAACCTGGAGATGTAATTTTAGTGAAAGGTATTTCTACAGCATTGACTTAAGGGTGCTGAATACAAATTACCCTCTTACCAGATTTTTTTATTTTTTAAATTAAAGCCATGAAGTATTCTCCTTAATTTTCAGTTATGCTTTACTTTGTGTTGATCTACACATAAAATCTCTACAAAATAATTAAAGCTTTAAGGAATATAAATACTTTTGCAAGGCACTATATATCTGTCACTTTTATTCATCTCGGTGCTACATCAAAACATGGAGAGAAATCAAATAATTAACACAATCAGTATAACTTACAATGTTGCTGTTGATGACTTTCATACAGTATTATGGGTGCACAAGGTTTTTTTTTTTTTTTTTTTTTTTTTTTTTTTTTTTTTTTTTTTTTTTAAATCTAAATTCTGTGGGGTGAAGCCAGATGTAAATTATACCCAGTTCGACTCTTTATGATGCTGTTGTACAGCCATGTGCATGCACAAGCAGAAACTGCCAGTGAATCCTTTGATAAATGAAGGCATGACTGCAGAAGGCTTGTGGTTTGTGGTTATTTTATAGGGGTTTGACATCCTGGACACTGGGTCTTAATCATCCCTTCATACTGGAACAAACTAACATATAAGGCCTCCCGCAAGCTTCTTTCATCTCTGGAACGTGTTTACATCTGCCAAGACCGTGAAAGAGACATTGTTAAAAATCTAGAACTGTTAGTGGTAATAAAGTTCAAGTCTATGAGTGTAGAGGGTACGTGGATGAATTTAAACAGAAATAATTGCTGTTAAGCCTGTAAGTTGAAGTAGTAGCAATGTTTGTTTTTGTATCAGTTCCTAGAAAAACCTTTAAAAAGCATATTTTTTTGACTGCGGCTTCTACTAGTTCTTATTTGTGCAATCAAGTTTAAGTAAAGTGAAATTTGACATCAAATCTCAGTGTACTTGTTTTTATTCAAGGAATTGTCTTAAGTTTTTAAGCAGAAGAAAAACTGTGGGTTATCCAGCATTAGTAGTGTTTTTTATCCACTGCTTACACTTTTTCTTCTTCTACTTTTTCTTTTTTGTGAGTACAAGTTAGACCGACATCCCAGTTATCATAAAAATCTGCCAGTAAAGCAAATTAGGAGTGTGTATGTAAAAAAGCCTGGTCTTCTGCTATGCATAAATGATGCTGCAGCGTTGTATCAGCACAGCTCGACAAGCTGTTTGCAGTCATACTCAGCAGATCCACATCTGCACAGTTCAACATAGCAAATTAGGAGAGGCGAGGATTAGTGGTACAAGAGAGTGAACATGGCAGGCTTGGCACACACACACACACACTCACACACACACACACACACACACACACACACACACACACACACACACACACACACACACACACACACACACCTACACACACCTACACCTTACACATACATATAGTCTACTTTGTAAGCAGAGAAGATGCAGACACAAACATGGAGGCACACATTCAAGCAAATGTTCTGAGTTGCATTTTACAAAGATGTTACATGGCAGGTAACATGGAGGTAGGATAACAAACCACTAAGTGTCACTGCTATCTTAGCTAAGCTTTCTCGGATGCTGAGAGTATTGGGGTTGTGTCATCAGCCTTATGTCTGCTGACAACACAAACTCTTAATATATATGCTAGTTCCCTGTACCATTTGTCTTCTGTACCATTCTAATTGATTGTTTATTCCAGTCTAACAGTGGCAGGCCAGATGTTTTTGCCAGATTTCAGTTTCCCATCCTCTGGTTGTAGTGAGCAGTAAATACGTTCATACAACATGCCATATTTAAAAACAAACAAACAATCAAAAAAAACAAAACAAAAAAAAAAAAACAATTGTGATAAAATATTTTCATTTTTAGTATTCTTTTTGATGTATTTTCCTCCAAACTACTACTTTTCTGTTTCTCTTGGACCGTCTCAGGATTTGAATGATATCAGATGGTCTCTGATTTGCATGCACTTACAGAATATTGCATGTGCAGTGTTTGCTGTTAAAGGCATAGAAAAGAGGGTGTTGGTGGGTGTCTATGTGCTCCCCCATTGACATCAAACGGTCCTCTGATATGGAAATGGGGGGCAAAGAAAGAATGGCTCCTTACTGAGGCTTTGTTTGGATGTAGGCCAAGGTCTATTCCTCCCTTTCTTCATCCATCCGTCTACCTCTATTCCTGTCTTTATCACACCTTTCCCCATTTTTAGTTATCTCTCACCTTTTATTTCTCTTTACTGCTTCAGTTGATGAAGTCTTTGTTGCCCCTCTGTTCTTGTCTTCATTTGTTATGAACAGTGTCCAGCAATTCACCACCTAAATTTATGTAAGCAGGTACTTAAGTCCCTCTCACTGGAAGAGTGCTGCAGTTGTAAATATATATTCTAGCTCGTGTTGGGTATAGGAATATTGTACTAGCTTAACGGATGCCGTGAGTAGCATCTCATCCCTTAAACATCCTCTTGCAGGGTTATTTAAGGAAACTATTCATAGGGGATGTCAATGCAAGCATGGTTTGGGCTCAAATGGTGAACAAGAGATTTAGGGAAGATGTTATATATTTATACACCACAGTCCAAATTTAACCACTCTGTTACTTCTGGGTCCAACTCCCCTATCATCAGTACAAGAGCATGACTAAAACATCAACTTTGGGAAGCAATAAAGGTTGCCAGTTATTTTATTATTTTATCCCTTTGCCATTTTTTTTTTCTTACTTCTGCTGCTTTGGATGTTTTGTACCTGAAATAATCGTATGCTGTTTACCATCCAACGTCTCAACCGGATCTGGTTTTCTTGATTTTGATCAGGGATCTTAATTTGTTATCTTTCAAAAGAGACAGTTGATCCAAATGGGGAAAAGAACAAAAATATTGGGGAGTAATGCAATGTATTTAATTTTATGAGCTTTTATGACTATAATTCACTTGATTACAGCAAAAATAAACTAGTGCATCATGGTTTACCTAAATACAAACAAAATGGTTTGTTTACAGGTATAAAACGGGTGTAGATAATCTGTCAATTTCAGGGGTGAAATGGGGATATAAATTGGCGAAGAACAAATAGATCTGGAGATGCAGTGAATGTTGCAAGATTTAATGCTAGAACTATTCAACATAGAGTGGGCTTCTGTCTAAACGGATAGAAATTCAACAAAATGTCATTGAGATGCATGACTTTTTTTCACGAGGGGTTTTAATTCTTAATAGATCTTTTTTGTTTTGACCCTTAACCTTTCTGGAAATTACTTTCTAAAGCTACAGCTGAATAACCTTTTTGAAATGAGCATAAACGTTTCTGATGTTTTTAGATGGGTATCTGCAGGTAAACCCATAATTAATCATACCCATGGGAGATTTAGATGTTAAATTATTTTCATTAAATCATTAAAAGTTTGTTTCCAAGAAATGAGATGATTATTAAACAATGTAAAGTAGTGTTAATTTAGAAAATAAGGTGTTTTATTTATATTTTATTAAAAATGGCATCTTAAAAAGTATTTATATCCTTAATAACTAATGGATAATTAGTTTGTTGACATTAAAGCAATCAAACAATTTTTATAATGGCTGACCAGCTTTCTGCATGTTTCCCCTGGTATTTTTACTACTTTTCCGTCGTGATGAGCTCCACGTCCTTGAGCTTGAAAGGCTCACTTGTCATCACCCTAATCTTTAGCTCCCTTCACAGATTCTCTATCAGATTCAACTCAGAAGTCCAGCTGGGCTGGTCCAAAACCTTAATATTACTTCCAGACAGAAGAAACCTGTTTGTAAAATCAAAAGATTATTTTAAACCTAAACCTGTCAGGGGTATGAATAATTTTGGGCTTAACTGTGAAGGTGGTTGATCATTCTTTTTCAGTTAGGGACATCATTTCAGTTTAACATTGATTTCTGTGAGTCCTTGTGGTGCTTTGCCAAGATTATTGGCAGGAAATTTATATTTTCAGTCTGTAGTTCTGGACAAAAGTTTGCATTCACTTATCATATGAATGAATATCTAAGAGAATATGATAGAACACCTATTTTTAATGATGTGTTTAACCATTGGTTTTAAATAAAGGAAGGATAATGCATTTTTCTTTGATTTTTGGAAACTGTAATTGGGTGCACTAGTATTTTGTTTAGGTTTTCTTTGATCTACACTTACAGACTCAAATATATACATATAAACTCGCCAATATTTTGTTACACGCCCCCTAGGAAGGTGTAGGTGTAGGTATTTTTTTTTTTTTTTTTGTAGTCATAAAGAAGCTTTGGGCATAGTTATGGCTAAATATTTGACTGTTCTTGGCCATATTGTTAGTTTGAATTAAATTGGTTGGTTTCTGTTTAGTCCAAAAATTTTGAATGGGAATGAAGTCAAGGCCATTTCAAAGTGTAACGTTATCCTGCTTTATTCGTTCCAAACCCAGTTCTGATGTGCGTTTGGGATCATTGGTCTGTTAGGGTTAGCAGCATCCTCGTCTGTCCATGTTTCAACCTCTGGAGCCTAATTGTCACCCTCAAAAGAAAGGAAATTAGTTGATATTTTCAAGAACAACCTGGAAACAATGAAAGAACAAACCTATAATAAGCTCGGAGCTGTTGGAACGTCGGTGTGTCTCTGTCCACAGAGTAAGCAGTTCAGCTGAGAGGGAGGCGGGCAAGAATGAAGCCCCTGCTCCAAAATCAACATCTTCAATTGTGACTGAAAATTTCCAGCTGTCCACATAGGCACTCTAAATGCCTTTTGGTGAAAAGTTTTATGGTCAGACTAGTGAAAGATTGAGCTGTTTGACCACAATGACAAGAAAAATGTATAGGGGAGTCCAGGTGAGGCTCAAAACCTAAGGACACGATACCAGCTGTCAACCATTGGGATGGTAACAACATGCTGAGGCTCTGTTTCACTACCTCTGTTACTGGTCATTGCACAAAGATTGTGCAGTAATGAAAAGGACTACCCGATCAACAGTAATTTGGTTGAAATTAAAACACAAGTGCTCGTCCCAGAAGGATTTCGACCCCAAACACACTAAAAACAAACCGGCTCTGACATCAACCCCATTGAAGCTACATGGATTTTGCTTGTAAACTGAAAACCACTTTAAATGAACTCTAGCAATTATGATGTGGAGAGTAGTCAAGCCACTGGTCAGAATCCAGAAGCTTGTTGATGATTTCAAAACATGTGAAGTTTTATGTAAATTTTTAGCTTTATACATCCGGGAAGAGCCACAAGAAATTCTATCTTTTACACCAAACTCTAATTTTTAATAATAATTGGTTGACATTTATCACACCCATAATGGTTATATATAAAGTTCTGACCAGAAGTGTGGTTAGTGTAATTTTTTTTTCCATCCTAATATATACAGTAATTTAGTTATTTGTTACTTGTGCAGCAGGAGATGCCAGTCTTTTTCAGCCAATTCTGTAATCGATTCAAACATTTGAACAGGTGTACACTATACTATACTTACATGCAGTGCAAGCATAATGTGTATCAGAGAAACAAACTGAATATATCATGAATTACTTTAGGAATAAATCTTCTTGCATTACCAAGACAAAAAAACCACACAGAAGCAACTTTTCTGTCTGTGATTGATTATGCTGTGATCTGTTCTTCTTGTATGCAGCTCCCTTATTTGCAGCCCTGATTTAGTGTGCCATGCAACTCTTCTTCTCATTACAAATGAAAATATTGCATTATTTATGATTTGGTGAGTTGGACATCATTGACCACTTGCGGACAAAAGCTGTGGTATATTTTTGGAAATATAGCTGTGGTAACGTACCAAGGGTATCAGTTGATCTTGGGGAAGGCTGTTTTCTCTTACTGTGCACCTTGAACATGGAATAATTTGTTCAGTGATCCCAAATTATGCACCTTTATATGCTTTAAGAATTTTTTTGGATTTAAAAAGTTATTAATGATAAAAGGTAATTTATTAGAAGTAGTTTTATAGTGTATGCAAAATCCTGCCTTAGTTGCATTTTAATGTGCTTGGAGTTTAGTCGTTTGCTTTGGGTCTCTGTTGTGCATCAAATTCTTCATGCAAGTTAGACTTCCCGGTGAAATACATCCTGTGCAGAATTTTAAGACATTTTTTTCGTTTTGGTAAAAGTCAGCTAAATACTGCAAGTGCATTCCTCATGTGTTCAGCTCTCGTCTAACCTGGTCTACTTCCAGGCTTTTCTTTCCTGGAGCTGGAGCCTGAAGGACACCTCATTAAATTGTGATCATATGAGAACTTGATACATTTTTATGGCCTGCACTGCTGCACAGCTGCCCAAAGAGGAGTTCCAAGAACTGGTTATTTCATTTAGTCATAGCTGATAAGTTCACCTTTGTGTCATCACTTTGCTTTTATTTTTCAGTTGAACCACAGTGTTGATAATCAAGAACAACTCCAAGCCTTCCAAATAGTAATACGTGCATAAACTCTGAAAACAGGAGGAACCGTTCTGCCACTGTGGGCTGTGTGTAACAAGAGTCCTGTGTGCCAGATGGTGGAGTTTAAGAAGGCACCACAAATTTCTTTTTCTCTGCTCTGGAGAATGCATGTGCTTTCCATTGTACGCTGCAGAGAAAATGAGACAGAACTTGGGATATGCAAGGGACAGACGATAGCCTGGTCTGGCTTACATTAGGAGTGGAGTCAGTGTGTGGGGAAGGATACTCTACAAACACATAAAATCTTACATGCCAACCTAGTAACTCTATCCTTTGTACTTTTTTCCGATTTGTAGTAAAATCTTTTGTTTGTCCATTGCCTTTGCTGCATTTTAATGTAACCTTGGTTCTTTGTTTTTGTTTTCCAACTGCAGCACTTTAAGAAGCAGAGGAGGCTCATCCCAGAGAGAACAGTGTGGAAGTATTTCGTCCAGCTCTGCAGCGCGCTTGAACACATGCACTCCCGAAGAGTCATGCACAGAGGTAGCGTTGCTCTACATACATATGCTTTAGTACATCTTAATAGTGAATTTGCTGATTGGTTAGTGTGTTAATCTGTGCTTCCACTGTGGTAATTAAACAGTTGATGTTTCTTTTATAAGTACAGCTCATTTGGCACCTTCACCATTTCGTATTCGTACAGTTTTTGTTATTTCATACCCAATTTATGTTTTTTGTTGGTTTTTTTTGTATGAAATGGTGGTGTTGCTTCATATCAACCTTTGTTCATGACCAATTTACTGAAATCAAAGTTTACCAGGGTTTTAAAAATATTATGTCATACCATTCGTAGTTTATTTATTTTATTTGTATAGCACATTTCAGCAGCAAGGCAGTTCAAAGTTTGTACAACTTAAAGTCTTTTCCGTGAGATGCAGGAGAAATTGCCAGAGTGAACAGATGATTCTTGGGCAGATGATTCTTCTTCGGCACTCCCTCCTTCTCCACCTGTTGCTGGATTAAAGAAAGCTTCACCATTGTTCCCTCACTTCCAAGAAAGACCAGTATTTCTAGATATTTCTGGGCAAAAATACAGGGACATTCATGATGTGGAAACTAAAGAAGCACAACACAATTAAAACATATTTTACATTTCTGTTAAAAATTGTGTCAAGGCATTTTTACTCGAGGTTATTTTACTGTGATAATTGCATGCCTCCCGACCGCATGTAAATTTTTACCCAAAATGGGAACAGTTTATAAATTTAAAGTCATTTCTTGCAAGCTCATTATAGTCCTAAATGGAAATGTGGTAATAGGGTGGGAATAAATATAACAAGCTTGAGCTTATTCAGACGTATTATTGTTTTATCATGCATCATAATCTTCAATTTCACATGTCGACTGGGTCAAGTAGAGTTGGGAGCTGTGATTGGTGGAAACAGTGTGTGATATACAATCTTGAAAATATATATAATTTATTAAACTATGTGAAAGATTTGAGCATATTTATAATTTATCTTCATAATAAATGAAAATGATCAACTACAAAAAACCCCAGATATGCAACAATTAAGTGCAAAGGTACAGTTTACGCTAGGTACAGAAAGAGGAAGTGGGATTAGACAAAATGGCGAAGAGGCATTTGAACTGCATCCATCTTTTATCAGCATGGCGGTAATGAGGGGTTTATTAATTTAGCAGATATCATTGGAGATGCAGCAATCAGAATCTTGGGATTCATTTCAGATTTTCAGGTTTGTCAGTGTTTTACCTGCCAACAGCGATTTTAGTGGATTATAATTTCACTTTCAGAACTATAATATAAGGTATAAAAAGAGCATTCAGAATATTTCTTTTGAGCCTTCCTGGCACTAGCAATCATTAATGATTTATATTTGGAGGTGACATCACGCCTGGTGTGTATGTTAAATGCTGTAAAGCAACAGGGCTATACTTTTGTTTCAAAACAAATACGAAATGATTATGGGGTTCATTAGCACCTTTAGCTTTACCAATAAATATCTTATATATGTAGATTTGCGAGAGAATGTAAATCCTTACCTTAATGCTGACAGTTCCAAGTTTTGTATGTTTCTCAACAAACAGTGGCTGAAATCTTCAAAAAACAGAGAAACTTACTGTCCTCTGTTCAGTCTTCCTGTTTTCTGTCTGTCTGACAGACAAATTTCAGCATGTTTCCTTTCTAAGCAACTTCTCACATCTCTGTGCTTCTTCAGAACTCATTTTTAGACACACTACAGATGATTAAAAAAAAAAAAGAGCCAATTTCATGGGTATGACCCTTTACAACGTCATTCATACCAAGAAGTGTTGTGAGTGCTTCCTAGTAGCGTTGATGTATTTTGCTTACTCTGCTAGGAAAAAGATTTGTCGGTCATTTTTCAGGACCAATCAAGCTGAAAATGATCTGATTCTGGTCACAGGCTTATTTCTTATGCATCTTTAATGATCATACAACCCCCCGAAGTCCCATGTTGAGAAGAAACCTACTAAAGCAAACTGTTAACAGCAGTTGAAAGAATGGATTGTTTACTCGATCATTTACCTTGGTGAAAAGCAAATCTGAAAGTCAAACAACATTGATAAAGCTCGTTAATCTGCTCTAGCACCTTGACCGGTCGGAAGTCTAGTTGTTAACAAACACATCATCTTAAAAAATGCTCAGTTTATGGGGCCTTATTCTGGATTCATGTGCACAGATTGCTGCTCGTTCAGAGACCCTCTCGGTTACAGGTGATGTATTTCCATTAATGCTGACTTTGATTAGGACACAGGGACACAAATGAACCCTGAGCTCTGAGCTCTAACAGCCACTTAGCAGAGACGGCCTATTCAAAAGCTGCTTACAATTATACGGGAGCTGTAAATTTCAAAGGCTTTCAGCAGGTCACATTACCATTACTTCAGAAAACAGCTTGCTAACGCCCACATTAACTGAAATGATATTTTAATGTCTCTTATTCAGGTGCCTGTTTTGTGTGCTGACCAAAAAAACAAAACGATTGCCAAATTAATTTGGGCGATTTTTCTGAATTTATTTTCTTTTTGATTTTCTTCTCTCAGATATCAAGCCAGCCAATGTGTTCATCACAGCTACTGGTGTGGTTAAACTGGGAGACTTGGGACTGGGAAGATTCTTCAGCTCCAAAACAACTGCTGCTCACTCTCTTGGTAAATCACAACAGCCTACACATAAATATCCATACTGAACTCCTTCTAATCCACCAGTGTTTCATTAGGCATGGTAAGCCTGGTGTCATACAGTCATCAAGCCTTCTCAGTGCTTAGTCCCGCCCTGCTATAGGCCACTTAACTGCTTCCTGTTGGCTTGACCTTTAACCCTGATGCCGTTAGGGACTGAGGTTGGAGTCACACAGGTCTTACTGTGACTGGATGCAATAAAACAAGCTAGCCTGCTCTACAATCATGGTTATTGTTCATGTTGATGGACCGGTTAGTCACTGGTAGGAAATAACATCATGTAACACCCTATTTTTCACTTCAAGGAAGTGAATGTTGCTGCACAAAATCCCTAAATAATTTAGGGTGTGGACACACAAAAGAGAGGGCTGAATCCCGTTTTACCTTATGCTCCTCACAATTCGGTCTTAACCCTCCATATCTAAGACTCAGAACTGCTTACAAGTAACACCTTTTTTAGTGTATTTAATTTCGGTCTAGAGTTTGTTTTTTGTTTTTTTAAGTCAGATAAGAGCTGTCAAGAAAAAAACATTTTGTGTACTTTGTTGTAAAACAGGTGCATCTCAGTTAATTAAAAAATCAAAAATAGATGAAAAATGGAACTCAGTTTCTTTACAGCAGGGTGATATATCTCATATATTTATGTATTTATTTTACCGATTTGGATAACTATGGCGTATAGCTAATAAACCCCAAATTTTCTTTCTCCAAAAATGTTGATTTTATATAAAACCTATAAAAAATATTTGTTAATACAGAAACAGAAGCCTACTTCAAAAGTTTGTCCAGATACTTTACAGTATTTGCACTGAGTTGGGGCTCATTTTGAATTAATTACCAAATCAATGCAGCATGGCATGGAACTGATCAGCCTGTTGCTCTGATAAGGTGTTCAGGAAGCCCAGGTGCTTTAGTAGTAGAGCTGCAGCTAACGATTACTTTAATTATGGATTATTCTGACGATTAATTGGATAAAAAAACTGACACATTCTGCAGATTTTTCATTTAAGGCTTTTATTTATACAATATTAGAAATACATTAAAACAAATGATTCATTTCCATTTTTAAATAAGAAAATAAACATTTTATTGTCTAAAATGCAATAACATAGAATTTCTTGAGTGTATGCTTGATCATTTGCATCTGCAGCGAAATAAATACTTCTAATAATACTTCTGAACTCAGCCCTTTCTGCGTGACTTAACATCAATACAGTGTAGGGCTGATCTGTTGATGAATTTTTGGATTAACCGGTTAATAATTTTATATTAAAAGGTTGTTTAATATTGGTCCCAGAACCAATAGATGTATGGTGTCTACTTGACTTATTACGCACTGTTTAAACCTTATGACTTGGTTTTCTGTACCAAATAGGAACATGGACTAACATGTCATGAACTGTTTATCTCTACCTGTATTAACATCTGGAAGGAAGCAAATGTTTGCTGTTCATGAGGAAACACCATCCATCATTAAAGTTCATTTGATGTTTGTGGGACTGCATACTCTTAAATGGGGCAGGGTGCTGACCTCTACATTTTTACAGACCTGTGGTGCCAACTCTTGGAGGTTTGCAGGGTTGCAGAATGTGGTCTCGATGGACAGGACTTGCTCTTTGATCCTGTTGGGATCTGAGACGTCAGATGTTGGCCCAAGTCAACGCCTTGAGCTCTGTCATGTTTCTCAAGCTCATACTCAGCATTTTTTTTTTTTTTTTTTTTTTTTTTTTTTTTTTTTTTTTTTTTTTTTTTTTTTTTTTTTTTCCGTCAGTACTGTCAGAAGGTTCCTTTACCATGACAAGGTGTGCTGGGTCTGCTGCAGTGTTGAGGTAGATTTTTTTGTGTAAGAACAAAAAGTCATATGGATGCTGAAATCCAAGGTCTCCAGAAGACTATTGGATTGCAAAAAGTAGTTGTGTTTACCACATACTGGAACATATTGGTCTCTATTGTTTAAACTTCGGAATGCTTGTCTCAGAGTATAGAACTTGTGTAGTAAAATGCATATATTTGCACATAATGTTAAGCGAATTCCAGTGTAAAAAATGTAACCACCTCTTCACAGTCTTTCTAGATGATAATGAAAGATATTATTATTAGGTCATCCTGCTAATCCTCTGTTTGTTATAACTATAAAACAGAAAAAACTATGTTCTGTTATTTACATTTTAATCATAGTTCCTGCACAGTCTGGGGAGGTATGAAGTATTTTCTAGGTTTGGAGAAGTACAGAAATACAGAAGATTATTAGGACTACTAACTTTACTCCCTACCTCGCTGTCTGAAAGGCCCCAATCATCTGTTCATTACATTTTAAGTAAAAGGTTTTTAAACAAATTTTCTAGTGAAATTTTGCATTTAAGGTAAAGATACATGACATCAATATCTAATATTGATACTGCTGTTATGAGCGATAACTGATATTTATCGATATTATATATGTTTTCCTACACTTTCGACATCGTGTAAAAGTGCCCACACCGCCTAAATTGCTTCTCTGCTTCAGGTAAAAACCCCATAATCCTGTGCTGCATCACTGTCATATGAAGTGAACATCGGTTGTTAATATCGGCCCAGTTTTACTTATCGGACTGATACTAATATGTTAAAAAAAAATTACTAACATCAGCTGATATTAGTGTTGATGCCGATATATCGTGGATCCCTAAGAAGAAAGTGTGAGGATCCTGATACTACAAAACAAAATGTCAACGTGACTTTTTCATGTACTCTTGCATTCATTTGTACTGGGGCATGATGTGTTACTTTTTGAAATATTTAGCCTACTTCAGGTTCTTTTTAAGTAATTTCTTTATCCTACTAGTCTGGTAGTAGTCAGGCCTGGGTATGGCAAGTAAATTGAACCAAACATGTGTTCAGTCACACTTAATTCATATTTTACCAAGAGGGCAATAATATTTTCTCATAGAACCAGGTTGGTTTGAATCACTTTTACCCCCGTTATAAATTAAATAATCATTTAAAATAATATATTTTTATGTTTTTACTCTGGTTAACTTTGCTATTAAAATGTGTTTTGATGATCTGAAATACTTTTTCAGTGCACCATACACTCACACCTGAAAAAGCAGATGATTATTTAGATTCATATTTTCTGAATAATCATGATTATTATTCAGATTATTTAGATTTATAATTTCTAGTCTCAGCTCAAAAGTGCAAACTCCCCATCATGAGACTTCAGACAGTCTTTAGATGTCAGAAAACAAAGTAAAACCTGATAGATATCAGTGTCGACACTTGGAGTTCTATCAGCTGTGCTGCTATCCAGCATCCCTCTGGACATTTCTGCAACTTCATACATTGGAAAACTCAGTAAAACAAATTCTACAGACAACTGGGATGCCATTCACACCGTGTCTCCTCCCGTGTCGAGCTGTTATTACTTCAAACTGTATGCTATTCTCAGCCCAGTGTGCTACAGCAGCTCAGACTTTGAGAACGTGTTAGTCACATGACCAGCTAAAACAGAAGCTCTATCAACCAAATATCTTGCAGTGCCAGAAGAGAAGATTGAAAGTGTGTGTGATTGCTCATTAAAACCTGAGTCCACAGCACCCTCTTTAGGCTGATGGAGGACAGGCAGCCCCACCTGAAGTGTGGTCAAGGTGATCAGTTAGTCTGAATCAGTCTAGATTAACGTTTTTTTTTTTGTGGCGCAAGTTCTTGCACTCAACATGGTAAGCGTTAATACTTATATGTATATTTTTTTTTTTTTAGGGTAATAAAACGCATTACTTATTAAAACTGAAATCACTTCAAAATAACTGTAACAGTCTGTTTTTTTTCCTCTGTAACAGCAGTTTTGATACCGTTGGGTACATTTGCATGTTGTTTTCCACAGACAATGCTTGAAGCTTCAGGAGGAACTTGCCAGTTTCTTCAGCTGATTTCAACTGTCTCTCTGTTTCAGACGAATATGCAAAAAAAAAAAAAAAAAAAAAAAAAAAACCCAAAACAAAAAAAACCTCATGCAATTTATGTGTAAATTTATTTACCAAATCCAGATATCAGGGGACGTTCTTGGACTGGAAAAGCTGATAATGTCTGTAGGTTAGCATGACCTATCGACACAAGAGACTCAGGGCGCTTCATGCCCCCCTCTCTCCCTCCGTCTGGCTTTCCCCTTGACATTTCTCACTGTGTGTTTCAAACAGCAGATCTTCTCTGTCTCTCTCTGTCACCTCACCTTCTCTCCTGCTGCTGTTTCTGTGCCTTGCTTGTTGTCACTTCTCCTTCCCGCTGTCCCTCCCTCTGGTGCTTTGACTTTTAGTCAGGGAAAGATGACGGCGTAGGTGAAGGAGAGAGATGGGGAGAAGGTGTGAGAAAACTAGAATTGGGAGAACAGAAGAGAGTGAAAAGAGGGAGCAAAGCGAGGAAGAAAGGGAGAGAGGCAATATGGTACAAAAAAATGAAATGAGCATAAGAAATAGAGAAAGGGGTGACAGAGAGACAGTAAAAGAAATGTACAGTGTCTCAGGTAGAAGAAAGGAATGTGACAAAGTGACAAAAAAGAGGAGAAAAAAAGAAGTTGGCAGGAACAGAGTAAAATGAGAGAATGGCAGGAAACAGAGGAGGAAAAAAGGGTAGAAAAGCTGTGGGGTAGAGCGGAGAGATAGATATTTATATCTATGTCTGACTGTTTTTGTGGGAACCAGGTTTTAGTTTTTGATCATTTGAGTGTGCCCATTTTGGAAAAGTGAGGACATTCTGTCTCTTCTTCTTTCTGTGAAAAACATAACGTGGCTGTTTGCAAATGAAGTCCTGGTTTTAGTGTGACGGGTAGAAGAAATGTTAGGTTGAAGGTTGAAGTCATCTGCTGAAGTTGAGGGAAAAGGAGCAGGGGATTGCGTTATGTCATCAAATGACCTCACAAAGATAGCCATAGAAAGTGGCGGAGTGTGTATGCATGCCATTGCGTGGGTTTGTAATGAGCCCAGCCACCCAGCTGAACAGAGGAGTTGGGTGGTGGAGCTGAGATGGAGGTCCAGGCTTACAGCCTGTCAGCTCCAAGGCTTTCAACTCAGCTGCTTCTCAGTACACACACCAACACACATGCACACTTTTTTTTTTTTCCCCCACGTCTATAACACTGCATACACTGAGAAAGATAGCGAAGATACTCTTTTTGTCTTCTGTGCAGATATGGACCTGTGCTTATACACCCTCAGTTTTTTTTTTTAAACATACACCAAGGGTCTTAGGTAGGATTAAATCACAGTTCGGTACGTATCTCTGTTTCTGTGTCACGGTTCGGTATGGGTTCAGCGCAACAGCAGAGAGAAACAAATGAAAAGGCCAAATGTTGGATTTATTTGACAAAATAAAACTGACAGAAATGGGTACAGAAAAATAATTCACTGTTCAAACATTATCATTGTTGATTAGAAAATAGAACTAAATAGAAGTTACTGTTTGTTTAATTGTTGTTTATTTAAATTTATAAGGCCTTAAATAAAAGGCAGGTTAAAGTTGAACAACTTCTCAGTGTGAAGGTACAAAGTAAACACATTAAGCTCTCAGTGTACCACTGTTTGAACACTAGGAGGCGTTTGTTAAGAACATAATAAAATTGATTTAGTGTCTGATGGTCCCTCGTGGTGAATTTAACCGTTTCTGAAAAATGATCAGGCATGACAAAGTTCTCATCTCAATCTGAGCTCTAAAAGGTAAAAATGTTGCCTTTTCATTAAAGTATAGAATAAATGCACAATAAACTGTAAAAAGCTTGTATTGAATATAGCTCCCCTCTACAATGCTACTACATCACTAGAAACCTCAAATCACTGCTGATTAAAAACAAACCTGTGGGTCCTCAGCTGTTAATTTTTCATTCATTTGGTGTGCAGTGCTTTAAACAATAGCAAAGAAAATGTGCTAAAAACACACGTGCATGTCCTCTTCTAGAAAAGCCTGGTGATTAACTGTGACCGATGTATTCGTCTGACTGTATTTGTAGATGACATCTATTCCATTGCACTACGTTATTAATAAATGTACTCTTACTTTGCAATTTACACACACATTCACCGATGGTTTTCGACCAGTGTTAAAACAAACATGCTCCCAGTTATGAGACTGACAAAAAACATAATGGAGAAATTCCACTTTTTAAAACTTTTGTGCTGAGGATGCACAGATTGTGTTAAGACCTGACTCAAACTTAGTTCTACAGGCCAAATGTGGCCCTTATTGTAATTGTATTTGATTTGCAGGATAATCCCAGATATCTATTAGAGCTGGCCTGCTGGTAGGCAGTACATGAAGAGCTGTTAGTATGAATCCCAGAATGCTCTGCTGGCGCGTTGCCGTATCAGTCAGGACCCACATCCTTTGTTGACATTCATTACCCACCTCATGCTACTTCCATTCTCATCGGACCACTTCTCCCAGAAACGGCCAAATGGAATGTGGAAAACAGAAACTTTCCAGACAGGTAAGAAGCAGAGTTTCTGTTCGGAGAGAAAAAAGACTGACCCGTTTGTCTTGTGTGAGGATCCAACATAAAACCAAAACAACCAAAAGAACATAACATTTTTCATTAAATGTCAAGGTTAGCCTGCAGCTTTGTCCAAGTCTTTAATTTTGGTTCATGGTGTATTTAATTTTGACCCCGCTGTGTTAAGAAGAGGGTTGAATTAAGGCAAAAACAACAAACTTTGTGTTTATTTCTCCCAGATACCCGTAATATATATATATATATATATATATATTTTTTTTTACATCTCTAATGTATGCTTAATTAATTTTATTTTTAAGTATATGTTGTTGGAAGGTTTGATAACCTAAGTAGATACAAAATGTGGTTTTTAAATCATTTTAATAGGTAAGAGAAGAAATATATTCAGACCAACCAGGCCCTATGTGAAAAGTAATTGTCCCCTAAACCAAATAACTGGTTGTTGCCACTCTTGGCAGCAAAAACCGTCCTTAAACTTTGTGAAAAGTGGCAATGAGTCTTTTACATCACTGTGTAGGAGATTTTAAAAGTTTCTTTTTATTTTTTTTATTTTTTTTTTTTCCAGAGGTTTGTTATTTCAGACACATTAAAGTGTTTTCAAGCATGAACGGCCTGGTTAAGGTCATACCACAGCATTGCAATCAGATTTAAGTCCAGACTTTAACTAGGCCACTGGTTTATTTGAGGTGTTTAGAGGGAGTTGCTGGTCTGCTTTGGGTCATTGTAGAAATAATAAACAAACAAAAAAAGAGCTGCAGCAGTAAACATCTCAAGACTTTTTCTCCAATCTGACTGTGTGTTGCTGCCTGGATTTCTGCGCTATCAGAAGCCTGAATGAAAATTAATTAATCGCCTTTGACTGTGATTCAAAATTCTGCAAAATGAAAGCTGTAATAGAGCGCAGATAAAAGCAGGTTTATTAATGGAAACTCCATCTGAAACATTGAAATCGTTTTGTAGGAACTTTAGGTTTAAAGTTTATAAGGAAATGGCATCAAATCAACGAGTGCATCTCAAATGAAATAAGTTTTTGTTCATTTCACTGTACGCTCCACGGGGGTTCAGAAGTGCTGAGTTCTTTATACTCTCTGGCATCTCACCTCCCATTCAACAACACTTATGCCGTTATACAGTGAAAACAGTGTTGTCATTGCTATTCACTATAATGGAAATCAATCCCTACATGACTTTCAATTTATTTGCATGAATAAATAATGTGTCCTTAATTCGGCTCACTAAAGGAGCCGGAGCCCAACGCTGCAGCCCTTTTTATGCAACTATTAGCATAAGGGAGGCTGATTCTTTTAATCAACTAATAATGGATGTTAGGGGAGCCTGTTCAGACTGCACCAGGAGACCTCACAGAGCTCTCACACAAACATGGGTGTTAATACACACACACACACACACACACACACACACACACACACACACACACACACACACACACACACAGAGCCAGAGAGCCAAGAATGTACCTAAACTACAATAAAACCCTGATAACCAATTAAAGCGGCAATCCCTGTATTCTTCCACTTTCTTTCTCTCTTCCTCCATAATGCCAGTGTGGATACTGATTATTTTCAGAATGACACATAGCACTTTTTATAAAGGATCACTCATTCAAGATTAAAGCTGATTTTCTCCACCCAATTAGATCTTCACCAAATTTAAAAGTGCTGCTTTTGAGGTCAGTAGACGTCAAGTCTAATGCCTCTCTCCCTTTAACTTTTATTAATTACAGTTTATAATTTGATCTCCGCGAGACTGTCTAATGTGCTGAATGGTTTTGGAGAGTTTCTGTGTGTGTACAAATTTCAGTTCTGTTTCTGAACATTTTTCTTTAATATTTTCATCCAAACTGACTTTTCTCCTGAGTTGTTTCCACATGAGAGATGTTCTCAGATACCCAGCTCTCCTCAGCTGTAAACTCAACAGCTAATACACATTTACCTATAAGCAGGCATAACCACAACATAACCAGTGAGACAAAACATTAAAAAAAATCTTTTTAGGATCAGAGCGTCTTTCACTGCAGGTAGGGGTTTCTTTACTAGACTTTGGGGTGCTAGAAACAAGCATCATCGGCAAAGTCGTCTGCGACGAAATAGCTGAGACATAGTACCTTCACAGCCAATTAATATGGCATTCTCACTGTAGGATAACTGAGTATAAATGCTACATTTTCACATCACTATATTTACACAAAAAATTAAAACAAAAACCTGCAACATATAACTCATTGCTTTTATGAAAGACAAAAAAGCAAGATTTATTCCTAATGCTGCTAAAATGTCACTTTTTTGTTTTGAACCCAATACATAGATTATCAAAAATATGCAATAAACACCTAGTAAATTCAGTATTAGAAAATAATACATTTTTACAGTTTGCTTTATAGTTTAACATGAGTTTAACAATCTGAGACCAGTCGGTTAATTGTTCAGCCTATTTATTCGTTCAGTCACCTGCCTATCATACATTTAGCTTGTACCTTGCTGGTGTTACCTCATCAAGAGTGGTGCTTGGCGCTCCTTTACTTTCCACTCCATGACTGTCTGACTGTGTTTTCCAAAGTGCTGAATTTATCTTTCTTGTAAGTGAACACTGTTGAAGCCTTTTATTCTGATAGGAAATGGGGCTCTGTAAATCTTTGTTGATCTGAAACATAAAATGGGTCGCACACCTTTGCTTTTTTGAAAAGAAAGATAAGTAGTTTCCTCCAGTTTTGGGGTCGACTGTTTTCTTGGTCTAGATTTGTTTTATTCTTAACAACAAGATCAGGATATGGGTCACTCTGCGCTCAGCTCAGCCTTTTGTTAAAAGCAAAATGTGTAGTTAAAAACTTAGTGCTATCAACCTAACATTTTCCATTTTACAAAGATAGAAAATTTGGCCCCAAATAATAATAATAATAATAATAATAATAATAATACAAAAAAACCCTTTAAATCTGAATCAACCGCCAGTGCTTTTAGGACCAGTTGTGCGACTTTTCAATCTGAGGTCAGGGGCCGCACAAAATCATTCTGAGGGCTTAAATGGCCCACAGACCCCACTTTGGTCACCCCTGGTCTAAATGCTTCCTCAAGGGGAAAACATAGGAGAGAGACAACTTCATAAATTGTGCTCAGCATACAGAGACTTTGTCGTTATTGTCAGGATTTTTTTTGTCTCTTCGGAGGCTCATCGTGCATGGCAACTGTGTTGCTAGAATCCGTAACAAACCTTACAGAAAGTCCAAATGTTCCCAGTTTATCATCACCTGACTCGAAGTACTTTATATTTCAGACCACTTTGGCCTTTGAGAAAAAACTTTATTAACATGGCTCATTTGACATTGAATCAGATGCTTTGTACACCATGTTTGTTTTGAAACTGCATCTCAGACACAGTTTGAGATGCAGTTTCACACACACATGCACACACACACGCACGCACACACGGCTGGAGTCTACAGACAGAAGTTTCTCCTCACACACAGCAGTGAGGAGAGAAACCGGAACCTTTGTTTAAAAGTTTAGCAAAATAAAAGAGAAATGCATAAACACGATGTGTCGACTAAAAACATTGATCCAGACATATATAACCATCGTCATCGGTTACATTGTTTAGTCATGGGAGTCCTACAGACCACGTTTATATTTTAGCGAGCCACCCTTCATGCTGCTGTTTGAGTGGATGTGAAAGAAGTCTAAGAACTTGGTGAAGTTTCCATCTTCTAACCATATGTGATCAATAAAATGCCCCTGCTGGATTTGCTTGATAGACTTTTACGTGGGAATTCACATTAAACGGAAAGCAGATGATAAAAGCAGCCAGTCAAACTCTGCTAAGAAAACAGCAAATTTCCAAAGCGTCCTGCAGTGTGTCATGGATGTGAAGCGGAGCTGTGCCTCCTCTTTGGGTCCAGTTGGGTGATGGTCTGATTTCCTGGAGCTTTGCCATCCGCCTTGGCAGTTGGAGACTCTTGAATTTCAAAACCAGAACTGGAAATGGGCCAGCTTTGACTACTGTTTCAGATCATTATGGAGCCTCAGTAATGGGAACTGATTTATGTGTATTTTCTGTGTTTGGTTTGGGTCTGTGTGACGATACCAAAGTATACTGTGGATGAAAAGTAAACTATAAAGACAAATGTTTTTATATAAAATAAACTAAAAATCAAATAATAAAATTAAAAATGGCACTTTTTTTTTCTTTTTACACTGCAACAAATTAATACTTTCTTTTTTTGTCTCTCTGCCTATTTCTTTCTATTTATCTTCGTCTCCCTTTCTCTCCTTTCCCTCCTCCCCCTCGCTGCCTTTGTGTTCCAGTGGGTACCCCTTACTACATGTCACCAGAGAGGATACATGAAAACGGCTACAACTTCAAATCTGACATCTGGTCGCTAGGATGCCTTCTCTACGAGGTAAGCTGTTGGAATATGTGCACACTCTGTCACCTTACAGTTGGAGGAGGGAGTGACAGAGGAACACAGATTCAAACATGTACATTAGCAGACAGGCCATTTTAACCCTGAATACTTGGGCTATACGCCACAATGTAAGAAAATGTGAACGTTTCCACGTTTTCTTACATTATGACGAGAAACTTCAAGGAATTTTATTGGAATTTCATGTGACGGATCAACACAAAGCATTGCATAAATGTGAAGTGGAACAATTTTTCCTGATGGGAATTACAGCTGCAAGTCTTGTCTACAAGCCTTCCTCAGCTAGAAACTAAAGTTCTGGTTGTTCTTTGCAAAATAGTTCAAGTTCAGTCAGACTAGATGGAGAGGGTCCGTGAACATCAAGTTTCGTCATTAAAATGTTGGTGAACGAACTCCTGCACCTTTTTAATCTTGATGTTAGTGAAAAGGATTTTAGACTCTTTAACATGTAGTCTGCAGGCAGTAAAAATGAATAATGTCCTATCCAGGAAACAGCTGTCATCCACAGGGTCCCCTCAGGGTGTGCCCTCTCCCCTTTTTTGTATATTTTACACACAAATGACTGCATGATTGCCTTTAAAAGCAGGCACCTCCTCAAGTTTGCAGATGACACTAGGCACATTTACATGGACATAAGTAATCAGAATAAACAGCTGATCGGAATAAAAATGCGTAATTTAAATGCCCCAATCGGAATATTCTGATCGGATTCAGCTCCATCAGGATGGATTTGTAATCCGAATGAGAGGGATGGTTCATGCCGATTGATAAACTGAACACTCTGCATGTAAACATCTGTTCTGGTCATGTCATTCTGATTGTGGCAAACTGACCTTACTACACACGTGTGCTTAGCCTGTAGCTTAACCCTCCCGCATTCCCAGCTCCACACAGGAAGAGCGAAGCAGATGTCATGGCCAGACGACGGGGATGCGATGGGTTGTTCCGTCAGTTCCCAAAACAAAAACAAAAAAAAACCTCATAAAGGCACACATGGGGTCAGTCCAACTCCTCTGAGTCAGCGGAAAGCTTAATTGGTGAGTACAGTGAAGTGTCAGCCATAATTAGAACCTGCCGTGGTTCCGTTCTGGGTGCTCAGAAGAAACAGAACAAACATATTACTGCGTTTGTTTATTTTTATTTTCAGCACAGACGGAAGAACCACTTCTTCTGTGTTTTTTTGTTTGTTTTATTTATTTTATTTATAGGGCCATTTTACAACTCTGCACATGTAAATGCACATCATGATTGTATTAATTAACCGACTGGTCATCTCTTTTATTTAAGTAAAGCCACGTTTTGTGTCACCGCCGCACATTGTCCATGGCGACGCACAAACTGCAGCTGATTCTTCTTCGTTGGGATTCGAAACTATGAATTGAAAATTAAAAATTTGAATGATTCTGGAAGAATCGAAATGTTAGTGCTGGTTCAAGTCGATTCCAGAGACTTGATGTCCAAACCTAGCCTCCAGAGACTGTATTTTCTAAAAAGGTTTAATCTTTATAGCATCGATAAAACGATTCTGTTTTAACATTTGGTTTTATTGCTTGTATGGCAACTTGTCTGTTCAGTATTGTTAAAACGGTCAGCAAAATAATTGGCAGCGCCTGCTGTCTGATATCTGGAACAGACAGATTGTGAAAAAGGCCAAAACCAGCCCAGCCAGCAGAGACCATACTCTTTTAGAGAAATTTGTTCTCCTTCCCTCTTGTCAAAGGTACAGGTTGCCATTTATAAAATGCAGTCGGTAGGACGTATTTTTCTTTTTTTGTCCAAATCAATTTTGAGCAAGCTTGGCACAATTTAGAACATTTTACGGTTTTATTCCTCATTGAGTGAAATATTTGTGTTGACATGTGTGGATTATGCCTTCACTGTCTTTGACTGCTGCTGTGCACCAAATTTCCCCATGAAGGACAATAAAGAGTTGAACTGAATATTTGGGGTGATCATCGTTCATTTCCCACCACATGTAGCATTTTGCTTTTAGTTTTAAAAAAAAAAAAAAAAAAAAAAAAAAAAAGCAATTTCAGTCTCCTCTGACTAGAGGAGCTAATTCCACCTATTTGCTGTCTCTGCAAACAGAACTGCTGATGGATTTCTTTCAACAATGGCTTTCTTCTTGCCTTTCCTCCATAAAGGGCAGATTTGCTGAGTGCATGAATTACAGTTGTCCTGTCAACAGATTTCCCCACCTGAGCTATGGTTCTGTGCAGCTCCCCTAGAGTTACCATGAACTTCTTGGCTGCTTCTCTGATATTCTTCTCCTGACCCATCTTGTCGTTTTTGGAACGATGGATTGATGGTTGTCTGAGAGATCTTCAAAGCTTGGACGTTGTTTTATACCCCAAACATCTCCTTCTTTTAACATCTCCTCTACTTCGTCCCTGACCTGTTGGTTGTGTTTCTTGGTTTTCATGATTCTGTTTGTTCACTGATGTTCTCTAACAAACCTCTGAGATGTTCACAGAACAGCTGGATTTATACTGAGATTAAATTACACACAAGTCAACTCTATTTACTAACTGACTCGTGAAGCCAGTTGGTTGCACTGGACTTTATTTTGGGTTATCAGAGAGAAGTAGGAAACATGCTTGAATTTTGTTCTATCACCAAAAAAAATACTAATGAAACACATTGAAGTTTGTAGATGTAGATCCTAAGGGGTATGAATACTTTTACAAGGCACTGTACTTGAAAGGCTTGTATGTTCCTACATCGTTCTATTTTTATTTACATTTGCTATCAACAATAACATCTCAGATTTTTAAAAAACAAACACTTCTTTAGATGTAAATGTATAAAATATTTGTTTTGGATTTTTTTTTTTTTTTTTTTTTTTTTTTTTTTTTTTTGTGCTGTTTCTTGGGCCCTGAAACGCTGTTTATGTTTGTTTAAACCAGAGAACCTGCTGAACATTGAGAAGCTTGCCAATGAAGGGAACTGACATGGCCATGTGTTTTAGATAAAGCTGCACGGTGACACTGACTAGTTTGATTAGTCAGGAGCAAAACGCTGCGGGGCTTTTTTTTCTGAACCACACTGAGTGGAGACAAGCAGAGTTGGAGACCACACAGCAGAGTGAACTAAGGGGGAGAGAGTAAGAAGCCGAATAATGGTGGACGTGGACAACAACAGTCAGTCCGACCTTGCTATTCAACAGCTTCTATGTGCCCTCACTACTCACAGATGGGCCCACATTCAGAAGCAGATTGTTGACTTAGGACGTGCCCACATTTTCCTCTCTTCTTCTCCCTACTCCCATGAGTTTGTGATGGTTTGAGCTGCATTTCAACGCATCGCTGAATGCACCTTCTCCACAGAGCCTCAGGCATAGAGGTGGAGAACGAGAGAGGAACAAGTTTGAGCTCAGCTTGCAGGGCATAGGTTCACAGGTGCTTCATGGTGAAAATTGTGGGTGCGGTACATCTGCAGCTGAACAAAGCAGCAAGTGTAACAGCTTCTCCTCCACTAAAAAAAGGACAAAAGGACACGTTTTAGCTCAGAAAAATCTGATCACTCACTGCAGTCAAATTGACCAAGTTTCAGTTTACTCTGATTTTACTACTTTTACTCACAAACTAAAAATGTAAAACTGGAAATTAGGATCTTTGTCTGATGGAGTGTGCGCTAATATTTTGAGCCTTTGAAATGAAGGTGAGTGCTTTAAACTTTAAACTAATTTTGGAATAAGAAAGGAAGTGGCGCCTGAGTTAAGAGAGTTGGCTATTAAAAACTGATCAGCGGGTGGACAGCTGCTTTTCATTTTCTGTAGTTCAAAATCTAAAGCAGTAGGTTGTTCAGACTTGAACTGGATAAATTTACACTGAGCATGATTCTCTTTCAGATTGGTGAAAACGTTTTGATCTTTTTTGGAATCACAAAAAAGTATTTTAGTGCATTTTTTTTGGCATTAGAACCACCCTTCAAATAAGACAAGCAACAACACAGCAACATATGGGCTGGTCAAACCTAGACATATTTTACATTACAGATTACTTTTAAAGATTCAGTTACAGATTATTTAAAGCAAACTTTGTGATTTGACAAATCCTTTTCTCTTTTTTTCCCTTTCTTTTCTTGAAAAAAAATGGGGATTATTAGTTTTCTCAGAAATGCCTGTTTTGTGAGCTGGATATATCCCCATACCCCCTATTAAAAATTGCACCAAGTTCCACCCTCCTGTCCGTTTGTGTTGGTTCAGTCTGTCTTGTTCTGTATTCCATAACATGATCCTAAAATTGAATAGAATAGAAATATTCTTTATTGTCCCACAGTGAATAAATTCAGATGTAACAGCAGTAAGTTAAATGGAACATGCATATTTAGGTAAACATCTAAATAAAGAATGAGAGACTGTACAGTAAGGGTAAATTTACAACATAAATTCTTAAAAATAGGAACTGAATGGGGTAATTGTACAAAATGTGTATATTTGTGCAGAAAAAAACAGCAGCAGACATTTTACAAGAAATGGAAGAGACTACAAATATCATCTTGGATGAAGAATAAGAGTAAATGAAATGAGGAAATACTTCATATAACAGCAGGGATGTAAAAACTTATTGACTTATTGTTGGGGAGCAGTGATGGTTATAAACTCTGTCAGCTGCTGGGAGAAGGATCTGCGATAACACTCCTTTGTGCACCTTGGATGCAGCAGTCTGTCACTGAAGGAGCTCTCCAGTTCAGCAACAGCTTCATGCATAGGGTGGGAGACGTTGTCCAACAGTGATGTTATTTTATCCAGAGTCCTTTTGTCTCCCACCACAAAAATAGTCTTCAATCTATGGCGCATACTACGCCATAGAAGATGGCTGATGCCACCGCAGGGTCAAAAATGGTCTTCAGTCTGAGAGTCCGCTCTGATCTTTCCGGTAAATCGGATCAGTGTTGTGATGAGTATCTTAATTTTAATATACACTCGTCTGTCCATCATTTTAATGTAGAGAAACCAAAGCTGAATCAACCTGTTGCAGTGTTATATCAGTGCTGCATCTCTCTAGAGCCGGGTCTGTGCTGTGAGATTATTGATCTTCTTGAACAAAATCTTTTCCATCTAAAGGAATCATGAGAAAATGTTGGGTCTTAAGCTTCTATGGGTGGTTCGTGCTTGTTTGTTGTGACATGGCTCACACAGAGCTAATTTTGTAATTTTATGAACAATGTTGACCTACCACAAATATCAAGCAGTGTTAGATGTTTTCTAGAAAATCATGCTTTGTGGCTTCTTTTCTTCTCCACTTTGCATTTTTCAGAGGCTAAATCAGAAAAAGCCTATTCTAGTCTAAATTGTTTCTCTCATTCTTTTTTCCCATCCTCTAAGCTCTCTGTCACTGTGTACAAAGAAAAAGTTTCCCTACTCAAAACCCTTAAAACTGAGATTGGTTCTAAAGGGAATGAGCTCAGACACATGTAGGGTGAGGTTGTATGTAGACATGTAATGTGTTGGGAAGATTACTTGGGTTAAGAAGATAACCGTGCAATTGCAAACACAACATAAATAGTTTATTTTCAGTTTGGAGGTTTTTCTCTCAGAATCTGGACTAAACCGTGGGAAATGAGACCAAGAGATGAGAGGGGAAAAAAATAAGCAATCTGGAGAGCAGAATTGGGAGAAGAAAAAAAAAGTCGAGACTTGTTGCTCCCAGAGGAGGTTGAGAGACAAAAAATGGAGATGTCTTGTGAAAAAGGATGGGAATCTCTAAAGAAAACTAGAAAAGGTTAAGGGCATTAAGGTAGAAAAAGTCATGAGAGTGAAATGAAAGGAGACAGAAGAGTAGAAAAGTAGAAAGAGAGAATAACAAATTGCGAGAGTTGGGTTATGGATTGCTGTAGCAAAGAGAATGATGGGGGGGGGTTCATTCAGAGAGAAGTTGTTACAGGTACAAGAGCAGACACAGAACTCCCCCCTATCAGGTCAAGGTGAGTCATGCAAGAAGCCTGTGGAGATAAAGATTTCACAATCTTATTGTTACCAGAGCGGCACTCACCACACCATGCATATTCTCTTTGAAGAGCAGGCTCGTGCTCCCCTCTTTTCTTAGCAAGACGGCTCCACAGTACATAGTATCTCTTTCTCAGAACTTGAGCCTTCACTCCTCTCTGCTCTACTCCAACTTCTGCAAAGTTCCCTTCCACATGCCTTCTCTTCCTCACTTAACCTCCAGGCAATTCACATAGAAATCCACTTCTGATTCCTTTGTTCCTCATTGATTTCACTACGAAAGCACAGTTGGGAATGAAGTTTTTTTTTTTTTTTTCTTTTTCGTTGCGTTTTCTCATCTATGAATGAGTGCAGGGATTTTCGTTCCTTGTGTGTGAAGCGGCTCCGTTTGAGGGAGCCTGCATTTTTCATTCCTGCGCCCGGGGGTTGAGTTGAGGTCCGAAGGGTCTGCCCGTCAATACCTCACCATTGTATCTGCGTCCATCTTCATCTTCCATTCTGTTTAATCCCTTTCTCTTCATGTCCAACCTTATTACATCCCCTGACCCTGCACTCTGCACTTCACCCAAACCTACTATGGCGTGCTAAACAGGTGTGCTTGTTGGGATGTCTCCCATGGAGCGCAGGGAAGTAAATCACAGGTTTGGTCACATGGCACTGAGCTAAGCTGGAGCCACCTCATCCCGGTCAATACCTCCATGTAATTCGATCAGTAAGTCTCGAACAGTGAATGTATTTTCTGTAAAGAGAGATGCATTTTACATTCCTGTTTGTATAGATACATTACGGTTTATAGCTGAATAATATCTTTAATAGATTTATGGGAATGCGTCTCCTTCCTGTATGAAACCAAGGCATCCATACCTCTGACTGTGCCCATGTCTCATACCTCCCGCACACCGCCTTTCCCTCCCGCTTTGTTTTTGGTGTTGGTTTTACGAGACCCCAAAAAACTGGGTTCTCAGCATCTGGCGTTCGCATGTGATGAGCTGCCTTTGCGGTTTCCCTTTGTTTAGCTCTTTTAAAGGTTTTTTTTTCTCTATTCTGTAAAACTGTCAGTAGTCTGCTATATACAGTGTTTGAGGCCCAGTTTTAACATGTTTGTCCTTTAGTCTGGATATTCAGCTGTAATATATATTAATGTACGCTTATGCTCATAACTTTTCAAACTCCTGGTATATTCAGATTTAAAATGATCCTTCAACCAGAAAGTTTTTTTTTTATATATAGGATTTAAGATGGGCATCTCTCAAAGAAATGATTTAGCTGCTTTTTTTACTTTATTTTTTTTATTATTATTTTTTTTAATCAGCTTGTCAAAAATGATCACCTTCACAATAATCATTGGAAAGATCCTTAACGGCATTCAAACCAGCTGTTGCTGCCCAGCTTTTCAGATGTTTCCACTGGCATTTTGATGACTTATCTTGGGTGATGAGCTCCAAGTTGTGTGCGTGGCGTGTTAAGAGTGATCCGGTCTGCTTGGAAGGACGTCGGGACCACTCTGATCTAAAATTGGTGATATTCAACACGTTGGGAGGTCTAGGCCCGATATCACAGCATGGGGTGCTCCCCGAGGAGAAACAAGAACGCAGCCTGTGAAATGTGACGTGGAGCCAATCAGAAAGTGAGGTGACGGAAACACGGAGGGTAATCAAAAATACACAGAAGACAGAATAACTGCCATGTCACACCATGCTCCTGCTCTGTGGCTGGACACAACACACTGTGCGACCAAACCTGTTACACCTATGACTTTTCGTCATCGTGTGTGATCGCTCGGCTTTTGAAAGTCCACGGACAATTTTAAAATCTTGCTGTGTGAACCAGGCATAAGAGGTCCATCAAGGATATTTTCAAGAGCTGCTTGAAGAAAGCAGCTCTTAAGGGTGAAAGGTTAGATCTGGTGTGTTTGTGAACACTACCGTCCCTAAGGAAGTTTTTGTTTTCACACTAAAAAAAACAACAAAAACACTTAAGTGTTTTTTTATTTTTTTTTTTATTTTTACTTTGAACATTTGCTACTTTCCTCTCAACAGAACAGTTTCTTTTTTTTTTTTCAAAAGATATTAAACTATGTTTAATTTTCAGAATTCAAATATTTCCACTCAGTTCGGCTTCAGTGGAATTAGCTCTGGTGAACATATTCTTAAAAAGATGTTCTTCAAAGATTCAGTCCACTTTAACATTTTAATTCTTTCAACTTGCTCATCCCTTTCTTCCTCCCTTTCTTTATCTTTCTAGTATGTTAAAGTAGGGCACTGATGGCTCCACTGGGTGTAGGTATATGCCTAATGACTGTCTCAACATTGTAACTTATTACTTTGATTAATATATCATCATAAAGACTCACGAATGACCAGCACCATCTAAAAAGTCGCAGTTTTCACATATGCATAGTAGTATTTCAATCTGTGTGTAAAAACATAGTGTATAGTTATGTATGTTTGACATGAAAGCATGTTAACATTTAGGTGTTTGTTTTGATGTTCCATTAACATAATATAGGTGTTTGGAAATGAGTAAGTGAGAAGTTGCGAGAAGCCCTTTAGTCCCAGGATGTGAAGACTTCGGGGATGATTGGGATTGGGGGAAGAGGAGGAAGATGGTTGCCTCTCGTAGCTCTTTCTAATTGGTGTACTGGGAGAGAAGCTGGAGTCTGAAACTCGGATCAATGTAATTAAAATGGAAAGCCCCCATCCAGACATTTAAAACACAGCGATGCCATTTTTACATCCCTGGGCTGTGGCAATCACAACATGGCCAGTTAGCTGAAAAAGAATGATAGTACTGGTTCTCTCTTTAATTGTGTGTTTGTGAAGACCTAGATGAGAGCTTTTTTAAGGAATAAATCAAATTTTCAGACCTCAGTTTAGAGATATACATTTTAAGGTATTAACAATAAAGGTTAAGCGCTCTGTCGCATGTGATGGAAGTACCCACTGGGTTTCAGCAAGGTTTATGGTCATGTTTCTCTAAAATAAAAAGAGAATTAAATCAGTGAAATTCAAAGAAAACTGGATGACAGGAAAATAATTGTGAATTTGAAGGAAAAACTGCGTAATTCTTTCCTACAGTGCAATATATTTGTAATCAGTTTGCTAGATTGACTATTTATAATGTCTTGTTTATAATCCGTAACTGCAATATTTTTCTAACATATTTTGTCTGCATTATGGACAGAAAATGGCCATAAAATGGTTTGAGGGTCGTGCATGATTACTTCCTTTACAGGGAGTAACTTCCAGAAGATGCTTTTATTAAGCAGCTGCCCTTCAATAATCGTACTTAACTCTGTGCTTCAACTTTAACGTCACTTTAATGTTGCATCAGGTTTTAAAGTCCCAGAATATTGTTTCTGGCAGGAACTGAGATCAGCATCTCTCAGAAAATAATTAAACTAAATAAAAGGAGTCTAAATTTAGAAAAACAACAAAACATCTTATCCATTTTTATTTATAGTTTATTTAAAATGGCATTTGAATAAGCAGTTTTTACCTTAATAATTGATGAAAAATCTTTACTGGTATTCCAACAATCAAACCCTTTTTTGTATTTGCTAGTCAGCTTTTTGCATGATTTTAAATCTTTGATATTGGAAGGTCTCTTTGCCATCACCTTAATCTTTAGCTTCCTCCACAGATTCTCTTTCAAATTCAAGTCTGGATTCTTGTTGGACTGCTTCAAAATGTTAATATTATATCTGGTCAGAAGAAATATGTTGGTAAAATTAAAAGATCACTTTAAATTCAGATCTCCTAGTATCATTCAGTAGAAACAGCCCATAATGGTGATTTTTACATTAATTCAAGAAGATCGTTGAGGATTAAGACTCTTGTTCACTGGTTTAGTCTCGAGTAATGGCTGTGGATTATGTTTTAGTTGTGACACCTGAGGGAAACTAGTAATGTGTTATATCAGAGGGAGTATTCTGAAATACAGCTGTGTGTGTGTGGTTTTTAAGATGCGTGTCTGCGTATGTGTGTGTGTGTGTGTGTGTGTGTGTGTGTTCTGCCACCAGCAGCTCACACCCCTTAGACAGACAGCAGGCATGCGTGTGCAGTGTGTCTTTCCCGAATATCAATGAACCGTGTACACACACTCACGCACAGAGGCACACACACAGTCTCACACTCACACACCAGGGCCTCGGAGGTCAGAGAGTGAGTCAATCATCTAAACCGTTGCGACGACACAGTCTGAAAAAGGAGCAAGTGTGTATTTCCCTGTTTTTGTGTGTATGTGTGGGTATGTATCTTTATGCTGTTGTGTGTGTGTGTGTGTGTGTGTGTGTGTGTGTGTGTGTGTGTGTGTGTGTGTGTGTACTCACTCCGAGAGCAGGGGGCCGGCAGCTGTCAGGGGCTAGGAGCAGCAGGCACTAATGAAGCAGATGAATAGTGCAAAAACTCGCAAATACAAACAGGACAGTTGACATTTTTCATCTGTCAAAAGCAGAAGATGCATGAAAATACGAGGGGGTCTTGTTTAACCCTTTGCCTCCTGGTGTCTGCAGTTGCCTGATTCCCCCGCCCCCCTTCTCCATGTTTCTGTCTCAGTCTTTTTTCTCCACACTTTCAGAGAAATTTGGGCATAAAGGCACTCGGTTAATTTAAAAAATACACACAGGGTGTATTTGTTACAAAGCAATTAAGAGTGTTTTCCACATGGACCTCTAAAACAGCTGAAATTAACTTTTATAGCATAACATCTTTTGTTGGAGGAAACCAGTTCAGTCGGAGATCAGTTAGATCTATTCTTTGATTTTTAGACATTTTAGAGCCTAAACTTTAGTTGTTGGAAATAGATGTAATGGTAAAATAAACATGTGGGTTATCTATTGAGCTCACTAGTAAACTTTAATTAAATTATGACATGACCACGACACTTAGGTTGTAACCATTCACCCACATTTTACTCCTCCCACCAAGGCTTTTGCGAATTCCTTTACTTTGACTTTAGATTGAGATAAATTTAGCTTTTATCCTGCAGACAATGTTGGATTGCAACAGTATGACTAGATAACAGGACTGTAGAATATATTGCGAATGCATCATCATCGCAACATCAGCGTGTGCAACATTCATATCGCAAAGAACTGTTTGGAGTCCAATAATTGTTGGCTAATATATTCTAACGATTACAAACTTGCATTTTTATACTAATGTACATACATACTAATACTAAATTTAGCCAGCTGGACAGAATCTCATGGCAGCAGATGCTCACACTGGACACAGATGATGACATTGCCCAAAATGCCAAAGATCAGAGTGTAGGAAGCACAGATGAGAAAGAGAGGAAAGAAGAAAATAGAAATATGTTGTAGCTGATGTCGTCATCGCAATATTTGCCAATATTATCTTTATATTGTATTTACCTGAGACCTGCTCTAAATTTACTTTACTACACATTAATACGCACAGTGTAAACTATCTTAGCACTACCGCAGAAGCTAACATCAACAGTCCGGGTTTCCCAAATCCAGTCCTCCAGAGCAACTTTTAGATGCATCCCTTCTCCAACACACCTGGATCAAATGAACTGCTCTTTATCAGGCCTCTGTAGAGCTGAAAGCTGACTGCTGATGAGGGAAGTCAGCTGTTTGACTATAATATAATTGGCCATATAATTCAGTACGTCCATCATCATCGTTGCATCAGGTTGCACTTAAATGCTTTTAATGGTAACATACAGGGCGGTAAACATGATTTTAATTTTCAGGAGATTTACTCTTTCATCATATAAAGCCTGTGTTTTATTTTAGAAACTCAGGCCCTTTTATACATGAAACAATTATTACTTTCTAAAAAGATTCTGTACTGCCTACTCTTTATTTTGAAGGGTTGTCTCACTGCAGATGGCCGTATCATCCAAAATACCATAGAATCAGTTTGGAAACTTTAAGCCATTGACTTTGGTGGAGTTTTTTTTTTAACTCTCACTTAACACATCTCATCACTTTCTGTCGCCTGCTGTGCCAGCCTCTGTAGACTTTACATCGTTTTCCTGTTTCCTGTTGTATATTTTTCTGAGGTTGTAATTCAGATATGAATGTTTGAGTAATTGTGTCCAGACGAAAGAGGGCCCACTGAGATTCTGTTGCTGTCTTCTTGACTTCCTGCTGGAAGCATCAAGTCAAAAATCTGTCAATCTGCTCAGCAGAACCCAGTCTCTGTGGCATCAGTGTTGACATGTCAGCCACTGAAAACTGAAATATCAAAGCTGCATTCAAGTTGGCGATGAAGGACTGTTTGGGTGGTGGCAATAAGTTACTTTAATAAAAAAAAAAACAAAAAACTGTGTTTTCATTTTAGAGTATTTCTTTTCTTTCCAAACAGCAACCCTAACTATCGAAGGAGAGCTGCTGCAAATATGTGCACCTGGTCTTCAAGTATAATGCCAAAAACTGTTGTTTCTCTTTCCCATGGAAAGTACTCCTTGTCCAGTGCAGTTTTTGACACATCTGTCAACAAAAAAGGAAACCTGCGATTTAGTTGGTGGTGTTGTGATGTGCTCTTTGTTTTCTTTTTAATAGAAACTACCTCTGGGCCAGTGCTTCTTTGTTTAGCTGTGTTATTTTACCATTGATAGGGGGTTATTCTTTTGCTATATACAATGTAGTAAAGTTGTGTACTTTCTGCATAACGTTTTTTTGTTTTTTAGAAGCAACTTAAAAATTTTAAAGGTGCTTTAATTACATAATCGATGCACCTGGTTTTTAAGTTTTTTGCTAAATACTACACTTTTTCCTCATAGAAAGTACTCCTGTACATATTGCCATTGATGGATCCACCACAACCAACCAAATACATTTTAGTACTCTTTTGTGTGAAAGTAACCCTGTTCCAAACTGGTTCACTGTCGGTTTTCTTGACCAAGCCTAATGGCAGAGATATTGCTACCATTAGCTCTGTGTCATTAGTTTTCCTTTTTTTTTATGGAAAGTTGACCTGGACAAGTGCTTTTTTGTTTTTTTGTTTTTTTTCTGGGTCTATTCTGGTCCACACAGCTGGTCTCAGCAGATGTCCAGTCAGGTTGGTTATGCAGGAGATTTTTTCCTGTTAGAAAGGGAGAGGTTCCGTTTGTGTGGTGGTAAAATGACGATTTAATTAGACTGAAAGAAAATTAAATCTGACTATAAGAAATGGATTTAGTTTGAATAAATGTTATTGATTTTAGACTTTGGACTGAATAGGATTTGATGTGATTGGCTATTATTTGTCATGTGAACTGGCTATAGAGGACATTTTATGTGATCTTGCGCTATATAAGTATACTGAATTAAATAAAGTTACAGATATGGGTTATGATTTAAATAAATATTCTGATTGTGGTCAGAAATCTTTACATTTAATCCCCAGAATCTCCTGTTCTAAGTAATTTTGTCATTTCTCATTCAACCACTTTTCTTCATTGGTCCAACTCTCAGAAATGTTTTCTCTCTGTGGTGCCGAACATTTTATAATATGGCACCTTCACACTGAGCTGATGTATTCTGTATGGAAGTACTCCTTTTTGATTCACATGTGAAAATTTCCTCTTTGTCAGCTTTCACACTCCCAATTAGCAGCCTGTCAAACACATACTTTTGTCTCCAAAACAATACACGGACAGCTGAAAAATAGTTGAGAAAATATTGTGCTAAAACTCCTTCTGCCCACTGATGAACCTGTGAAGTTTCTTCTGTAAAATTTTTCCTTTTTATAGCTTCTCTTTGCAGGTTTGGCACTTCACACTCCAGTGTGAGCTCATCCAAAGGTCAGAAGCAACCATCAAGATTGCTTTCAGACTGAATTTTCAAGCTAAATTTGGATCTTGAAAGTTGGGAAGGTAGTCATCCTTTAGATAAAAGCAAAAACAAAAGACGAGCAGAAAACTAGGTAGAATGACTGTTTATTCACTGGCCTGAATCCTGTATTAATGCTGATCAAAAAGCAGGGCAGCAAAATACACAATATCAATATAGAGCTGGGCGGTATGACCAAAATTTTATATCAGTATTTTCAACAATTATCATTGGATTTGGTGGTATATTTAGTTTTATGCATACCGGTGTGTTAACCACATTTTCTACTGACTGATAGTAAAACTACTGTAGTAAAGTTGCTAGTACACAGTCACATCCTAACAAAAATTATTACAGGCTTTCTAAAAGTGATAGTGTTTTCAGAGCGGTGTCACGAATGAAGGAATCACATGCCGTGACTGTTGTGGAAATATGGAAGCTTTTATTGAACTTTTTTCTCAAAATTTTAGGTGTAACCTTTATTCTGATGTAAAAGAGAGTTTCTCGTGCTCTTTGTTGGACTGTCTGTGTGAGGTGACCATCTCAGATGAGACTCAACTCAGCCTCAGACGCTAGTGTGGGAGATACCAGAGCACAGCATAGCATGCTGCTGTAACTGTTGATGTTTAAGTTACATTTAGATCAAAACACTTGTTTTATTAAATAGGAGCACTTTTTGTAGATTTTGTCTAGAAAACAATAATTTGAACTGCAAAGAAAATGTTACAAACTGAATTATCCTTGAGTGCGATAAAAACAGATATGAAGCAGGCTATTGTTAGCATAGCACCTGAGCAAACATGTGAACCAAAAACATTGTTTCTTTAAGTTAATTAAAAGTTGGCGTGCTACTTTCCTAATAAAAAAATCACTAACTTAAGAGTGTACCCCCATCACGCTGTTCCATATCTGTCTTTTGCTTCAGTGGTGTAGAAAGGCACAATGCCTTATGAAAAAACACTCTAGCATTTCCTACCTACACATCTGACACCACATTTACAGTTTTGGTTGGCATGCTTGATGCTGATGAAATAAACTTAAGCAACGTCAGGTTCCCAGTTAGAAGATCTTTTCAGAGTTTTCCAGGAACCTGAAATACTCTTTGGTCTAGTATCCTTTAACCTCTACTTTTAAAGCTGCATCTCACATGTTCATTCACAGCTTTGCGACGTAGTGCCAAGTAAAAGACCAGCAAGCGGGAAGAAAAAACATCTGCTGGGAACGCTTGAAGAGATTTTTTAGTTTTGATTCCCATAAACATTGATGGTGCACTGATCGGCCGTGCACAAAAAAAACTTTAGACTGATCAACTTGTTGTCTTTCACACTCCCACCGCCTCACGCCTCAAGAGCAGTTAACTGTGCCGAGACTGATTCTAACACGGTGCAGTCTGTACCACCTGTTGAGAGTTTGATTGAGTGTTTTACTTTCTTTTTGTCTTTGTAGTCTCACCAGCTCTCCTCTTGTCTCTATCCCTTTTCTCTCTATATGTCTCCTCTCTATTTCTTTACATCTCTGTGCTTTAGATGGCAGCCTTACAGAGTCCTTTCTATGGGGATAAGATGAACCTCTACTCTCTTTGCAAGAAGATAGAACAATGTGACTACCCCCCTCTTCCTGCAGATCACTACTCAGAAGAAGTAAGTACTTCTACTGTTATCTGGTGCCTTTTTCTGCTGTCATGAAAAATATGTGGACTTGTTTTGTGTTTTCAAAAGAGGACTCAATAATATTTGTTTTCTTAGCACTTGAAAACAAGTATGACAAAGACTTTACTGACATTTTTTCATTTCTTTTTGTAACTTTTCTTTTTTGAAAATCCACCCATCTGTCTGACCCAGTGAACAGTGTATAATTGATCAAAAGACTTGCAGTGATTTTATCCATTTTGGAATTAAATTCATATATCAAAAACATATGGCCATGCTTTAGAGGAGAGTCAGACTAAGTGGGCTAGAGTTTCTCAAAAATCATCGTTTAATCATCTACTTTAGTTCTGTGAAGACTTCCTCGTGCATAAAAATGTAACATAGTCAGACTTCTGGTTAAATTTTGCCCTTTTGCTGATTACTGATGACAAGCGTGAGAATCTGTGTGGCTTTTTTTTTTTTTTTTTTTTTTTTTTTTTTTTTTTTTTTTTTTGCATGTCATCTTCATGTGGGTGGAAGTTCTTTTTCTTCTAAATGTATTCAGACAAATGCTTCAAAACACTGATGAGATGTATCCACAGATGTACGGTAGGTGTTTAACATACATCCATCGCAGATTTTTGTTAGCAAATTTTCTTGATTGCTGAAATTTTAGTACAAAAGATTTTCTTTTTCAATTATGAATCATATTTTTATACTTCTTGTTTAAGGATGGCGTTTTATGTTCAGTTTTTGATCCCAGCAGAAATGATTTTTCTTGAAATATAAGAAAATTATAAGAGTTTTCTTTTTTTGCAAACATAGTAGTTTCACATTTTAAAGTGTTAGAGCAATAAAAACTAGTTGATTTATGTTGACAGTTAGTCTTCGAATGAATACAAAAAACAAAAAATGTGTTTTGTTGATTGTCCACCCATAAATACAAAAATGTTTATATTATTTTTTCATAGTTCATCATTTAATGCAAAAGTCTTTTAAAAAAATGTATGCATTTATAGTTGGTCCAATAATAAATTAAACAAAAACAAAAAAAGGTTTTGTTGATAGTTAAAAATGTGGAAAAAGCAAAAACGTGTTGATGGTGAGTTCAATATAAAAAGAAAAACATGTTAACAGTCCATCATTACATGCAAAATACACCAAAAACATGTTTTTGTGTTTATAGCACATCATCAAATGCAAATAAAATATTTTTTTCATCGTATTTGGTATCATCAATAATTATCTTTAACAGGCATAAAGAAATCATGAAACTAAAATAACATAATAATACAAACAACCATGACAATAAGTAGTTTTAGTTTCAACTTTAGTGTAAATTCTTCTCAACAAGCAAAGAAAGTAGAAACTTTTGTTGGATTTTTCTCTATAAGATGTATTCACTGGAACAAAAACCACTAAGGTGTAGTTTTATGTATTCAGCTCTATTACATTAGGTATATTTCTGCTCTTAACAAGCAAAAGGATTGTGTGCTCACATCTTCTGCAGGACAAATGGATGTTAACAGGACACATACTGCAGTATGTTGTATGTTTTTATGCAAGGAATCAGGAAGAACTGATCACATGTTGGCTTTTTGAAGAAATGTCCAACTCCTCAGTGATGTACTTCAACCACTGCCTGAATAAGCATAAAGTAGGCATGAGCGAATGAGAGAGTGGCTCTTGGATTAAAACACCACAGTTTAACAGCATCACGACATTTACTATAATATTAAGGCAAAAATGATAAAACATGATCAAGAATTTGTTTTTAGTAGGTTTTACTCCATTTATTTCTTTTTGTTTGTTTCTGTTGTGTGACATCCACGAAGTAAAGTGAAGCAAGCGGATGTTACACGCAAATCAACTAATCTTGTAGTTTTGCTTTTATTTTAGATGAGATGCGTTTTGTGTCATGCATGAGACAAAACACAATGTGAAAGACATGTTCTTTAAAAAAAAAAAAATCTTAGTTTTCATTTAGAGTTCAACAAGAAATTATTGGTATTAAAGAAATCAAACCCTTCTTTGCATGTTTTCACAGGGATTATTTATTATTTGACTTTTGCAATGAGCTCCAAGACTTTAAAGTAGGAAGGTCCTCTATGCCATCACTGTAATCCTTAACTAGGACTCTGGCTGAGCTCCCCCAAAGCATTAAAGCTTACTTCCAGTCAGAAGAAAATTTAAAGATTACTTTAAACTTCAGTCTGCCAACAGTATGAATTATTTTGGGCTAAAGCTGATGGTAGCAAAGAGAAGAAGTGGTGTCTGGGCTGACTGGGCTGTGTTAGCCCTTCACTTGCAATGTTCTGTATTAATGTCCTACAGTTTGGGCAGAACAGTCCTTTCTGTCCCTTTTGAGGACCAGTAGATCCTGCCTGGCGCAGTTTCCCATCTCTGAAGGGTAGATGTATGAAGGTTCCTGAGCACCGTGGGAGGGAGCTTGAAACCTCAGCCATCCGAGAAGATACAGGCGCTATCTGGCCTTCAGAACAAATGTTACACACACATCGCACAGCCGAAGATAACTGGTTGTGTTGATCATCTTTTTTATTTTAACCTTATGGATTCACTAAAGTTTACTGTTAGACTTAAGTATTTGTTGTTCTTAGTCATGCTTCTGTAGTCTAATAATAAATCCTGAAGAGAATAAGCTTCCAGTATACCTCAGTAATTACTTCATTAGGGGAATGAGAGCTATTACTGAGGTATTTTAAGCCTTTGTGGCGTCTTCATGTGTGTGTGTTTGTACTTGCCAAAAAAATGTGCAAGTGTAAATTTGTAACAACAACTCTCTCTGCACTCTCTCACACACACACATACACCACGCTGAGCTTAAGCGTTACCCCACATGTCACCCCCATCCTGGAGAAAGGAAGACAAAGCGAAAGAGAGCGGGAATGATAGAGCGAGAGACAGGGCGATGGAGAGATGGAGATGAGGGGGGTGCCTGCAGCGCCTGTCTGGATGTAAACAATGCTCCTGAAGGATCGGCAGCAAACTGTCAGCTGCTCATCTTTGTTGTGTCATTTAACCATCTCCGTCTACGCTCCCCTCCCCACCACCACCACCACCTTCCTTCACTAGCTCCCCCCCACCCTCCACCTGACACCCCCCCACCACTCGCCATGCAAAGAAGCGCATGAATATTTTACATATCTGCCTCTCTGCACGCCCTCCGTTTCCACTCCATGCGACTAATTCTCAGACCGTCTGAATTTGCATCTTCCTCTCACTTTTTTTTTTTTTTTTTTTACCCTTCTCTCACGTGCACACACATGCACAACTACACGCAACGGCTGATGAAAAGCCGGTGCCACGCAACAGCAGCCAGGAAGTCGACAGACGGTTACCATAGCGACCTTGTATAGATGTGGTTTTTTTGTTGTTTTTTTTTTTTTCCCCCCATTGCATCTTTTATTACCTTTTTTTTTTTTTTTTTTTTTGTTTAATGATGGCATTGACGGTTCCAGCTGCAGTCCTGTCTGTCTGCTCCAGTCAGCTGATGCGTTTGGCTTTGGGTGCAACCGATGTCCCTGGGTGTCAGTGGAGTGGCACCACTGACACCCAGGGTGCATGAGGTGTGCATGACCAAAACCCAATAAGTGCACCAGTGACTCTTGCAGGATGATTGATCCTTTTAAAATCCATTGGTAAAAATTGGTAGTAAAACATCATTAACTATATCATTTCTCTCTTTACCTTCTCACCCACCATTCCCCGTCCCTTTTACCAGCTGAGGAACCTGGTAGATATGTGCATCAACCCCGACCCGGAGAAGAGGCCGGACATCGCCTATGTGTACGGCATTGCCAAACACATGCAGAGTGTCACACAGGGCTGCTAAACCCGGAGTTGCACACTACCCTGCAGAACTCCTCCACTCATCCACTCCTGCCTTTTATGTTGGACTCAAAACAACTTTTGCCCATTACACAAAAAAACTTAGTCCAGAGTTTAACTCCTGGTGATACCTGGTACATGAAGCAGCTTTTACCATCAGGGTAAAGTTTATCAAACAGAAAGACCAGATTCAATGCTCTAGATTTTCTTCTTTCAATAGGTAGATTTTCAATTTTAGGATTTGAATTTCAACTTTTCTCTTTTTAAGGTTGAAAAATTGTCTCAGCTTGTGTTTGCTGGCATCCATCCTGCAGCTGTGACTATCATTTATCTCAGTCAGTGACTTGAGTTGGTAGAAATAGTGACTTTTCAGACCCCTTTAAAAACTTCTCATGTGTTTTCAGTGGTTTGCAATGTTTTGGACAGTATTGCATTATGAAAGAAAAATAATAATCTCCTATGCAGGCTATACATATTAGTGCCCCCAGCCATTTTTGTTAAAATATGTTCCCTGCACACGTTCCCATACTCCTGTTTATCTATTGTCACATTACAACCACGAACTTTAGGATATTTTATTTGGACTTTATGTGATACAACACCACAAACTGGTGCATAATCGGAAGTGGAAAGAAAAGGATGCATGGTTAAGTTAACAAGTATGCATTGCTTTATGTTGGTCGGTTGCATAAAATCCCAAGAAGATGCACTACAGTTTGTATTTATAGCATGCTAGAATGTTCAAAGTATGTATACTTTTGCAAGGCCATGTAAATATTAGAAGCCCAGGAAGATAACAGTTGGGACAAACCTCATCAAAGGTCAAAACATACTCTGCAAAAATAGAGAAATCTGTTCTTTCACCTGAGATGGCAAGAACGTGCTCAACTCTTGGAAAGTCTTGGAAATTTGCATATAATGGTTGTTGGGCTGCAACTAACAATTATTTTAATAATCAGTTAATTGGATGATTATTTTTTCGATTAATCGATGACTTGGGCTTTGGGTAATTGACTTACATGTGAAACTGATCTGATCCACTGATCTTTTCTACCACCACAAGGGTCTGACAGAGGGCTGGGTTTAACAATAGTTGGCCTACTGTTGCCAGCTTTGCAACGTTTTTGCTATATTAAGTACAGAAACAAATCGGTGTAGGGCAAAATCAGTCAGGCTTTTTAAATATCGGTCATCGTCCAGAAAACTGCAGTCGGTGCACCCCTACTTTCTTTTAATAACAGCAATCAGTCTGTTGATTGTAATATATGTAATGACCATTAATACAAACAAAATATATATAACAGCTATTGAAGAAGTACTTAAACATGTCTTGAATATGTCTACATATTCAACAGAACACTGAAGGAAAAAAAAATTGAAAATGTTCTCTATTCCCCTTCCATGAACTGTATTTATGTATCTCTTAAATAAATCTCTTTTCTCGAATTTACCTAATTTCTTTTGAAAACACCGCCTCCGCCTCGCCCCATTCAACTCCCTCTGTAGGTTGAGTTTTGTGTGTGTGTGGGGAGGTTTTCTTTGTTTTTTTTTTTTTTTTTTTTACTTTAATTCAGTGAGCCAGCTTTGACAAAGCTCTGCCGGTGAAGAAAATGGCCCCACGACATGGTGACTGAGGCATTAATCGCGTGACACAGCGAATCGATAACGAAATTTGTCGCCAACTATTTTAATAGTCGATTTTTATCGATTTTATGGCTTCGTTGTTGCAGCGTTAAATGGTTGTCAGACACCACACAAGAAAAAGGTTCTGCCCAGCACATCTGTCAAAAACATCCATCCGTTGTCTTTGGACTCTGGGAGGAAGCCAGAGTACCCTGACAGAACCCACACATGCATGGGGAGAAAATGCATCTTCATGCATAAACACCCCAGGCTGGGATTTGAACCCAGAACCTTCTTTCTGCAAGGCAACAGTTTTACTAAGTGCACCACTGTGGAGCCATGTGTTAAAAACAAGCTGTAAGAGCTCCCCAACCAAGGCCCACAGGGGGAGGAACTGTCTCTGTTCATGTGGAGTATGTAGAGGCCTTAACACAACCTTTTCTGCTCACAAAAACAATTATTGAAAATATATTTATAATTTTTTTTTTTTTTTTTTAGAAAATTTGTAAAATGGACATGGTCAACAATTATTCAGAAAATGCATATTTTGCAAAATATAGCCATATTGGCTTTAAATGTGTAAAGAAATTCAGACAACGCTTTATTGCACAGTGAAAAAACAGAGAAACTGTTAAAATTCTGGTGGAGATTTGTTTTCACTGAGTGACAGCAGCAAATCTGAAACAAAGCAGAGCAATTGATGGTTGATATGTTGTTGTGTTGCACTTTTTTACCCTGGCAAAGCAAGGCTGGCAGGGTTATGTCAAATGAATGTATTAGAAAAGGAAGAATCATTTACAGGATAGACTAGAGACGTGCTTGGGGGAGAACACGGGCAAATGTCTCCACAACACTTTGAATGTTAGTCATTTTGACACCTTTGTGTTGTCTGAAAACTTCACAATGTCTCTTTTGACAGCCCCCATAGTCGCTGAAGCTGTAACAAAAGCAGTTTTATATCTGCTGTTTACCCTTCCCGTGACACCATGTTTTCTTCTTAGCTCAACTCCAGCGAGGTGCAAAGTGTCACGTTGTTCTGGGTCTGTAAAAGTCACAAAGAAAACATTAAGAACATGAAATAAAGCGTCGTCCTTCCTACTGGGTCCAGCAGACACATCTGACCCTCCATACAGGTGGTCAAACTCAAGGCAGCCTCCTTAGTATTGCAGCGTATATCTCTCTTGTGCTACAAATAAGAGATCCCTGTCAAGCCGTCCATGATAGGAAAACACCTCAGTGTGCCTAAATTGTGTTCTCCGTCAAAGTATAGTAGAAATAGCAAAGATTATCATCATTCTAACTATGTGAAAATATATTTTATTGAACATATGCAACTCCTGTTTAAAGGAAAAAGCCATGATGGGATGTTTACTGTTCATACCAAAGAAGACCTGGGTTCTTGGGATGGATTACTGGTTAGTTTGTATGTTTTTCCAGTGAAATGGTTTACACCAGTGTTTCATGAAAAGTCAGCACTGACTGTAACTGGTTTACATTTTATTAATGAAACCGTTCTGAAGGTAAATCTGTAGTGATTAATAACACTATTTCAGTGTCTAATAAATCCCTAATAACACTGTAAACCCCTGTTTTCTTAACATCTAATACATCATATGTGTGTTATATACAGAATCAAAACTTACATGTGCAAGAAACTAAAGTTTGGTTAACAGAATATGTTAATAATGTGTTTATAGTTACAGAAATAGAGATTTACAGCAAATACAGTGTTTGCTAGTTGTGTTTTGCAAGTATATATATATGTTTCTTTGGATTTAGGCTCTTTTCTATGACTTTTTTTATTATTATAAAACCATTTGTTCCCCTCAGCCACAGTCCTGATAATGTTCTATTAATGAGTATCCACATGGCACCAAAACATTTCAGTATTCTCTTGTATTTGTCTGGGACTTGTTGTTTTAACATACTTTGAAATTTTGGTTTTGGTGGTATTTTTATTTTTTGTGTTAATTTGGCATATCAACATTGAAACTGAAGTACTAAAGCTGACTCTGCAGTGCCTTCTGGAGGCGGGCTTTAATATTCCCTGGATGCATAATTAATTGAAGCATTTTACTGTATGTAAATTCACTTAGCAGTGCATTTACTTTGAAACATAAAGCATTATATATAGGGAAATGATCTCTATCTGTGCACATATTACCTGCAAAGGTGGAGTTTTCTTTTATCTTTACAAAGAAGATGAAATTCACAGAGAGCTAAGTTGCTTTAAGGATTTTGGCTTTTCTTGGTATTTTTATCTGTAAGTGTTGCCTGAATGTGCCCTTTTAGCTTTCCTCCATTTTCTTCTGCATGCCCACTGAAGTTGTTTTTGAAGACTCCAAAAATAAAAATAAAAACATTGGCGATATTTATTGTCTTGGTAGCTTTAGTTCCTTTGTCAACATTTCATGACGAACGAAATTCACATATCACAAATACAATGTATGCAAATGAAAAATGAATAAAGCTTTAACATTTTTGTGGACATTGAGCTGAGTGAGGCTTGTTTTTTGCTTGTTTTTTGTTGTTGTTATAATACCATGTTATCTTTTACCTGCCTGTATAAATAATACATAATAAAATGATGTTAAAGGACAGAAAGTGTAATATTTATCTCTAAGAAACAGCTCATGGGTATTCTGGGTTACTGTTGCTTTCTGGTAAGTAAAGACCATTGTGATTCTACAAATAAGATTTTTTTTTTTCCCTTATTAAGGTTTACAGTTTATTATTTGCAGCATCACTGTAAGCATTGGTGGAATGCTTTTTAAAACTAGGGGTAAATATAAAATGTAATATGTGTCTCCCAACAAGTAATTCAGTTATCTGTAATACTCCTTGTGATACGTGTAGCCCCCCCAATAAAGATTTAATTCAGTTGAGTTCATTTATATAGCGCCAATTCACCACAAATGTTGTCTCAAGGCACTTTACAAAAAAAAAAAAAACCCAAAGAAAAATTTCAATTCAATCATACATACATTCCAATTGATCCTACCTATCAAACAGTACAGTAAGCTCAATTAATTATTTGAAGCAGTTTCAAAAGTTTCTATCTTAAGATGAGCTCTTCGCCAAATGACCACTAGAGATAGGAACACCACCTTCAAGCTCAGCACAACCTTGTAGGGACAAGTAGGTAGGGATGTTGGATGGATAATCTCACACTGAAAATTTAGGGGGGGAATCCAACAGTGTTAATTTGACCAGAATTATTCTGTGGGGGGGGGGAATCACAGGTTCCCTAGTTATTCCTGCAAAATTAAAAATAATAAAAAAGCTGGTCCTAAACCAAATACTTTTGGCCCCAAGCCAATTGCTCATAGCCTCTGGTTCCAAAACCAGATTGCTTATCACAAATTAGCTGCTTTACAGTCCCTGACTTTTTTATTATTATTATTTTTTATTATTATTATTATTATTTATTATTATTATTATCTAAGAACTTTGCATAGGGAGAAATCACAAATCAGAGTGCCTGCAAAATTCAAATTTTCTCATTTATTTACAGGAATTACAGCATACAGTGGCGCAAACAGTTGTCCCTCCCTCATGAATTCAAAACACATGACAATTGATGAGTTTAAAAAGCCAGAATTAGGCAAAAGGCTATTTTTCATCTTTAGTCCCCTGGCTGTGATGTTAAAAAAAAGCAATAAAATACAAGAATATAAAAAAAGACACATGGTTATTGAGGACATAAGATTAGACAAAACAAAACCCGACACACTAAAAAGACAACAAAACATCACTGCAAAGAAAATGGAGACAATACGATATATAAAAAAAAAATACCATAGAACAGATGTGTTTTAATCACCATTTGAGCACCAAAATGGTCTGATGTAGAGCTTGCTAATAAAGTCTGGTTGTTTAGGGCCGTTTATTAGTCTGATTTATACACAGTACAAAAAAACTAAACAAGATGTCTCCCCTCTTGTTGCTTGCTTTTATCCTGGTCATTGTTACAGCACATATTTCTGTCTTAGCCTTTGATTGTCATGGAGCAGAGGTACTGCATCAAGCTAACCATGTTTATAAAATTACATTTTACATTTGGCTTAAAATATCTTGTTTTTACTTAAACCAAAAAAAAAAAAAAAGTATTTTTTTTCCCCCTGTATATTAGGATGTTTTATATAATTGTGTTGCCTTTGTTTGGACAGTCCAAAATTAATGTCAACTTTTTGTGAATAAAAAAAAATATATTTTGGGATAGAAAGCAGCCTGTACTTAATTGGTTCAAATCCTACCTAAAGAACAGGTGTGTCAATAAGCAAGTGCTCATTAGAGTGTACAGAAGTTACATGTGGAGTACCCCAAGGTTCAATCTTTTGCCTGTTTAATATCTGGATGCTCTCAATAGCTCAGATTAAAACAAGTAATAAGATTAGCTACCATAACTATGCAGATGATACACAGCTCTATATTATGATGTCACCAGGTGACTCCAAACCCATCCAAGCACTGGACAGATGCTTAGAACAAATCAATGTGTGGATGTGCCAAAACTTTCTCCAGCTGAATAGAAATTAAACTGAAGTTATTATCTTTGGACCTAAAGAGGAACGATCAAGAGTCAGCAAGCAGCTTCAGTTATTACAGCTAGAACCTAGAGATCAGGCCTGAAATCTGGTTGCAGTGATGGACTCAGACCTGAACCTTCAGAGACACATAAAGACAGTTACAAAGTCGGCCTTTTATCACCTGAAGAACATTTCCAGGATAAAAGGACTAATATCTTAACAAGATCTCGAGAAACTCATCCATGTGTTTTTCTTTAATCACATTGATTATTGCAACAGTGTCTTAACTTTAGGTCTACCTAAAAAAAAAAAATCAGATCGCTGCAGCTGATCCAGAACGCTGCTGCTCATGTTCTCACCAAGACCAGGAAGATAGATCACATCACCCCAGTTCTAAAGTCCTTACACTGGCTCCCTGTAGCTCAGAGAATAGACTTTAAAATACTTCTGTTAGTTTATAAATCACTGAATGGCTTAGCACCAAAAGACGTTAAAGACCTGTTGTTATTGTATCAACCTTCCAGACCACTCAGGTCTTCTGGTTCATATCTACTTTGTATCCCCAGAACCAGACATGGAGAAGCAGTTTTCAGCTTATATGCTCCACAAATCAGGATCAAACTTCAAGAAAACTGCAAAACAGTTTAAATCAAGGCTAAAAATCCACTTGTTTATAGTTGCCTTTGATTAGTAGTAAGTGAAACATTAATCAATATTTTTGACGTGTATTTGCTTGATGATTTTGATGATGGCATTTGTTAAAATGTAATGTTCCTTGCTTGTTAAATGCATGATGTTTTTATGATGTAAAGCACTTTGAACTGCCTTGCTGCTGAAATGTGTTGTACAAAAAGATGACTAGATTTCTTTCATAAAAGAATTATGTTGCATTTTTTTTGTAGTAAAAGCTCTTTTTAAGATGCTTTATCATGTGATAATTACAAATATATCATACTTTTAAAAGTTTCCAAACTAACTAAAGTAACTAAAGCCCAACCTATGAAATGTTCTCATTCAAGATCTTTCTTTATATTTTGCCAACGCTGAGCTTACACCTCAGCATTTCAGATTATAACACCACATACTTGTAAATCATATCCAAAAGGTTATGTCAACAGTCTAGCTTTTGAATTTAACATTTTCTTTTTTGCTAAATACTGTGTGAAGGACTAAGATGAAGCCTTGTACACCTATCTCTACATGTTCACTCACCAAAACAACAGGAAGCTGTATCTCTACGGTGCTATTTGTTGGGGAAACCACAGGTAGTTTTAAATGTGCATAGTTTCATGATCGACAGGTTCAGTTTTATATTCAATCCTTTATTGATGTTTCATGTTTGTGCAGGTGCATTACATGCTCACAGTGATGAATACGAGTTGTTCTACACTGAGTAGTTGAAAGGTGGATTTGATATTAAAATATTCACTCTGATATTTCCTTTAGTCTGATCTTTAAACACCATCTGACACTCTATATATGACCATTGATCATTTACCAAATGGATTTTAAGCAGCTATTATACATCAAATCTAACAGAAAAGCAGATGCTAAAAAACAAAGCGAAGTTCAACATCCCTGTGTACACCCTTAAAGTAATACTCCGTTGAGGCATTTTTGACTCAGTTTCATCATTCAGTCTTGTTGGGTTCATATCTGCCGTCAACTTCAGTAAATCTGATTAACCAGAGGTAAAATTCAGCCTTCCTGGTCGAGCTTTCCTTATTTACATCCTTTAGATATAACCAATAAAGTAAAGTTACAAAGGATTAAAAAGATCTAATTGCAGAAAAGTGTTAGAAGAGTACAAAACAATTCTGTAGCATTAGCTGCAAACATTGGGTGTTTCCCCAAAGCTGATTTAAAAAGACAAGATGTAAACTGCTCAGGGAGGTTGCCAAGACACTAACAGCAACAGTAAAGAAACTGCAGGAATTTCAGGCCAGTACTGGATGTTTTCCAACAGATAAGATAAAACTCTTATATTCTCAGAATATCTGGTCAAACGAATAGGAGTGTTGGTATTTTTTTCCCCAAAGAAAACCCCCAGGCCTGGGTAAAATCTCCCAAAGCAACGTGTCAGAATGTGTTTCAATCAGATGAAACTAAAGTTAAATGTTTGGGCCACAGAACACACTGCACATTACCAGTAGGACTCAATATCCACAGTGAAATATGGTGGCGGCAGCATCGTGCTGTGGGGTTGATTTTTTTTTTTTTTTTTTTTCCCCAAATGGACATGGTTTTTTGTCAAATTTAATTAAACTATGAGTAGTTCCAAACACCACACAATTCTGAATCCAAGTATGTTGAAATCAACAAAACTATGATCTCACATAAAGAAAAGTAATATTTTAAGAATGACGTCTAGCCAAAGTCCAGAACTAAATCTGTCAGGAAACCTGTAATTTCACCTAAGAAGCACTGTACATGAGAAATACCAATTTGATAGAACTGGACAACCTTTACAAGGCAGAGTGAGCAAATATTGCCAAGTAACTCCTTGTTGAATGCTGATTTTAAATAAAAAAGTTAAAGATTTGCAATATTTCATCATAAGTTTTAATTGATTAAACATATGTTTAATCATGCATGGAAAATGCAATTGCTCTAGATTACATAAATCCACAACAACAGGAAGCAGATTTTTTCTTTCTTGCTTCACTGTTTCATACAGGAAATCTAATATTTTCTAAACCACGCCTTTAGAAGTTTCTGAAAATGAGTCTGTTGGCATGTTCTGCGGCTACTGTGGGTGTCGTGATCAGTCAGTAAAATTTACTGGTAAGCAGGTGTTGCTGAGTTAACAAGAAATTTAAATTAAAGCCAAATAATAAAGTTGGTATAAAAATATTTACAAGACCAGCTGTTAATCATGGTGGTGGAATGGTAATGACTGAGGCGTGTTCCTAAGCTACAGGAACTGGGTACCTTCCATCTATTGAACAGACCAACAGTTCTTCTTCATAACAAATAATTGTAGAATCAAAATGAACCTGTGAAATTGGGTCATCAATAAGACAGGTATCCCACATAGAGCAGCAAATGCACCTACTATACAGTCTCTTATTCCTATGTTTTTGTTTTTCTGTGTACCCTTGTATGCTCCTATTTTGGCTGTCACTTTGCTGCTGAAGGTGCAGTTTCCACTGTGCGCATTAATTCATATTAAAGTATATTTGGTGTTTGAACTATTTAAATAGGCAGTTTATAAGTGTTTTAAGTATTCATAGATTTTAGCTATTCATGGGCAGTTGTGGTCCCTAACCCTCATGAATGCTGGGGGTCTACTGTATATTTTGATATGCTTTAGTATACACAGTGGAAACCGTCTTCGCACTACTGCAGAGGCAAACATCTACACTCTTCTTTATCTTCACTCTTAGTAGTATGGCCAATCAGCAACAGGAAAAATGAATGGTTGCCCCTGGATTGGCTGCTTTGCAAATGCCAGCCAATAGCGTCAAGTAGCATTGTACAAATGTATTTCAGCTTCCCAAACTGCTTTTTCTTTCAAATATTTTAAATGTGCTCCATGAAGAATACACAAATAAGTACAAATAATTGAGTTATGTTCCACCAAAAAATCTGCAGATAGGTGAATCTGCGAATAAGTGGGGGTTCCCTGTATTATTTTCAGTTTTGTGCCAAAATTTTTTTTCCCCGTTATGACTGAAGTGCAATATATTGAAGTTAAAATAATGAGAAAAAAATGTGATTCACAGATACTGCACTCAATGAAGAGCATGTTGTTTCATTTATTAGACATCTTTAACAAGTAAAAAAATTGTAGATATATATGTGGTTTTTTTAATATATTGTACATTTCAAAATAAATGTTACATTAAAACCCTCCAGTGTATCAAATTCACAAACAAAACGAAGAAGAAATATTCTTGTGTTTTGTCTGGCAGTGTGCCACTCAGAATTGTTGTCTAAGGGCCAAGATGAAGCCCAAAAGGTTTACTTTCACAAGTGGAGCGTTACGGCTTTCATTATAATGCTCCACTTGTGAAAAAAGTTTATTAGAAATTGCTTTGGGTTAATTTAAAACTCAATGGACACACAGACAGAAAAAAAGAGAGAGGGTGGGGGGGCAAAGAGTTAAAAAGGAAAGATGGAGATGAGAGTAGAGGAGAGAATGAAAGATGAAGAGAATAAAAGAAAACGTTCAAGAAGTCTGTTTCTACACCTGCAGAAAGAGAGAGAAAAAAAAAAAACAGAGGACCGAGAAACCATATCAATAAACAACATATGCATATATAACAGCAATATCCTCACTAAAATACATGGGACAAATTAATACAAGATGTAACACCTGAATCAAAAAAAAGAGCAAACTGTTCTTCAGCATTACAATCAAAATTCAGGAATTTTAGATCATATCCAAGTTGTCCGTAGATGTTTTGAAGTTCTTGTCAAAAGCTTTTCCAAATTAACTTGTTATTCAAGCATAGATAGTAAATGATGCTTTGGACTTCAGCTCCATGGCGTCTTCATCCGTAGGCCGCTACATAATATTGAGAAGGATATATATTAACACTGAGTACAACAAACAGGAAATATGTCATTATAGTAAAAGAAGATTTGCACAATTTAAAATGTAGTTAATTAGAAAATATTGTTGCTCTGTCACAACAGAAAACTCTAATATTACTCTAATATGCATAACTATTTGTTACTAAAATCGGTGGTGGTCAGATCTCATAACTACTACGATACAATTTATTACAGTTTTTGTTGCTGAAGACAAAATGTACTCACTTGCTTGGTGGGCATAACTTTTCTCTTAGCATAACTGTGGAGAAAATTGATGAGCTTAGATGTTTTTTGAAAAGCAAATAATCAATATATTAGTCGATGGTATAAATCTAAGATGTGTTAAATAGTCTTTACTTTTTTGACTTCCTCCGCTTTTTCATAAAGACTGCCAGACGCAGTGCTATGAGCACGATGATGAGAATGATGAGGATGAAAATCAAAGAGCCGTTAAGGGCTTTGTCGTCGTCTGTGTAAAACAGTTAAAATAGAGACGGGATTTATACACGAGTTACATGAGCAGTGTTTTGTTTTTATTAGTGTGATAAAGTTGTTCTTGCTTTGTTGTAGTTATTGAGCAACACATACAGCGAGTGGAAACCTTTGCTGTTTCAGCTTCACTCTCATGGTTCCCGTTGAAGGCAACCACCTACAAAGACAGAAATTCTCTTCAACAGGGTTCATATCGTTTAGAGGGAGAGAGAAAATGAGAATTATTCTGAGAACCTAAAAAGGCTGAAAACAAACCTCCACTGTGTAGGAGGTTAGGTAGCTCAGATCTTCGATTTCAAAATCACACTCATCCGTTTGCTCAACTTCTCTGTCACCAACACGTACGATATAAGCCTTCTTTGGTCCTTTAAAACCACCGACTGGTGGGGAGCAAGTTACTCTAATCACATTATGCTTTACAACACGGACTTTCAGCTGTTGAACTTTATCTGGTACTGATCCAAGAAAGAGAGAAAAAAAAACCTTTTTAAATCATGCATGCATTTATGACTTATTTTTAAAACAAGTAAAAACACAGAAAAACATTCTGTCACTTTAAAACAACTCTATGTTCTACGTATTTAGGCTGTGAAATGTAACAGTATAGGCAGATATAGTTTGTATTTATAAATTGTTTTATGTACTTTAACTATCCAGTATATTCAAGAATGATTGAAATAATTAATTTGACACCTGTGATTGTCAAAAGTCCTCATGCTATTCTCCTTTTTAATTTTTTTTTAATAAACATATTTCTAAATGACTAACCTACATCTGAGGACACACTCAGGACCAAAATATAGTAAGATAAATAACTGGTTTAGAATAGACTAAACCTGTAAAAAAAATGTATAGTGACAATGAAACAAAATAAAGAACTGTCATGAGAACTGAAAGTCTATAAACACAGAAAATCATATGTTCAGAGTTATTAAATTGAATTGTATGCTTGTATTTGTGTAAGGGAATATCTGTAGAAATGTTGTTTTATTCTATTTTATTTTATTAAACCAAATAGGATAAAATAAGAAAAATCTGCTATTAAGTTTTAATTTAACAATTTAACCACGATTACAACAAAATGTTTTCTTAAGGTACTCAGTGCAATAATTACAGAAAATGTAATTTATTTTATGCTAAAAGTTGAAGAAACTAAAACTAAATTTATGATTCTATAAAAAGCGATACATAAACATCAATAGACATCCTAACATAAAAAAATACATTTTCTTCAAATGTCTTCAATGTTGCTGATGTGCAAATTAATAATTGTCTTTCTCACTTACCTCCAGCTTTTGTTTCCCATTTGAGTGGGGTTTCTTTGGAAACACTCCTGTTGTTGTACATGGCGAAGGCTACAAAAGTATAGTTGGTGTATGCTTTAAGTCCATCAGTTTTACAAGTTCCTCCATAAGATTCTCGTTCTGCTTTGCCACTGTGCCATATGTCTGGTGGAGTAAAAGCAGGTCATTTACAAGATTTACAAGATAAATCCATAAAAATATGCAATTTTGTTAGGTTATACAATGGCTTTAAACAAGCAGCGAATCTTAATGAAGAGTTTATATTGTTTCTCACTATTTGTTCCATGGAGAATGAAAGATCAAAATGAATTAAACAATTCACCACATTTTTCTTTTTTGTTTCTCCAAAAGTCTTTAAGAAGTTTTGCTGTAAATATATTTGAGAAAAGTAAATAGAAGTCTTTTACTCACCTCCATCAGGTTCCTGACAGCCACAGACATAAGACAGCTTTTTTAGAGTTGGAAGAATAGTTCCGCAGTTCTCGCTGGTTGTTTCAAACCGCAAGAAAACAAAATCTTGAGTTGTGTAATGGGAAATGAATCTTATCTTAAGATCTGGTGGAAAACAGCAAACATTATCAATAAAATCTGTACATGTTATTGTTCTTCAACCCAAAACTGTGTTTGAGTAAAAGTTATTTTATTTCCAAATAGACAGCAAACGTCAGCATACCACAGTCGATGTTGAACTGGAAAGCTGGAGTTGTCTTATTGATGGAGACGTTGTTGTTCTTGATCAGACCAGTGCAGATGTAGTCTGTAAACGGCTCCAAATTAGACAGTTGAATAGAGTCCCCGACCTTTCCACTCTCTGAGGAGAGACCGGTATTTTATTTTCAGAAGAAAAAGATTTACTGAGAATACATCAATATATCATTGTTTGTTATAGACACTTCAGATTCATTTTAATTCATCATAGTGCGATCATCTTTATGTACATGTTTCTATGTTTCTAAAAACATATTTTCTTCTAGTCGTTCCACTCACCTGAACAGGTGAACTCGATGCTGAGATTCTTACAGTTTGGAGGCAGTTTTGTTTCTATCTCTGCAGGAAGGCGATTGTGTTCAGTCTGATTCATTTTATTTGGATTTATGTAATCTAGAAAAAGAAACAAACATAATTTTAATTCAAACCTTTTGATCTATAGCAAGGGTTTCAAAAGCGCAGGTGTGGGCCATTTGTGGCCTCTGGTCTGCTTCTGTGTGGCCCCCAAGTCAATTTAAGAATAATACAAATTTGGCCTGGAAGCAGAGGTGGTTGATGCAGATGGAGACTTTCGATTTTTAATTAAATTTAAATTTTCTTACAATGGAAAACATAAAATATAAAGTTTTCATCTTTTAATAACTATGCTTTTTGCATTTTTTAATTTTTTTTATAATAAGTAGAACCACATCTGTCCAGTGACCTTGGTGCACCCAAGTCTGCTTTTTATTAATTTATTAAAATTGTGCAATTATAGCAAGCATTTTCAAAGAAACAGTGACCAAATTCTGTTTTTATTGCTGAAAATAGGCTAATTTTTAAAAATTCATTTCATCAGTGGGTCCCAAAAGAATTTGTATGACTTAGTTTTAATAAGGAAAATGTGCTACACCATTTTTAAGTTTTGGATCTACAATGATGTACACATCCCAGTTCCGACAGAAAATATGTATATATTTCTGTATACTTTACTTAGTTAAACTACTGCATGCTTGTTGAGCAGAATTGAAAAATTTACAATATAATATTTTGGATTTTAGTTTCCTGCTAAAATACAGATTTTCTTGGCCTACATGTCAATAAAGTGACTTAAGGTTAAAGCTTGGTCTGTTCTTTTATACATACCAGCAGAAATGTAGTGGGTGAGATTAAAGGAAGAGTTGTTACAATTATCTTGATTAAAATTTATAGTGAAGTTTGAGCAAATGTCCTCTTCAGCCAGTTCGAAACCAAATGTCCCATCAACGAATTTCTCTGCTCGAACTTGGTTTGGTGCCGATAACGAAGAGCTGATGTTCCAGCCGCTTTGGTAACAGACGTATCCAGGGATGCACGGAGTATTTGTGATATCTTGTTCATCTGAAGCACATAAGTAATGTTTGTCTCAGTTTTACATGCCCAAAAACTAAAGTAATACAACAAGACTTGTAGAAGTATATGTACTTACTCAAGTTGAGTGTTTTTGCTTTTCCTCCAGACCCGCTGCAGAGTATTTCTGTACCATTAATGTCAAGAAGTGTGACATTATGCTCATATTCCATGCAGGGCTTCAGATGTTGGATTTCATGTGTTGGGTTTTTATTAGATGAAGAAATGCTGAGGATCTTTTCAGTTGTTGGACTGCCTTCCTCACCAATGCTTATCATGTAGCTACCAGTGGGAAAAATCGTCATCTTGAACTGGAAGCCAAACCGGATCGCTCTAACAGTGTAAGAACCTACTCAACAAATCATAAAGAAATACTTAGTTACTTTAAATAAACTATCTGAGAAAGACACAAAAATGTCTACTTTCTACAGCATGTACTTTCAAAATTAAGAGAAAAATAGTCAAAGAACAAATTTAACAGAAAAATGGGTTTAAAAGCTCAGTATGTTTTGTGTTTTAATCGAATACTCACACTGTGGAAGTGCGGCGCTTGGTTCAGCTGTGGGAAGAAAAGTAAAAAATGTAATTATGATCACAACTTGGAACACAAAAATGTTTTTAAAATAACCTTGTTAGCTATATTTTCACAGGCTGTTTCTAACATTTATCATCTAAACTCTACACTAAGTTTTAATGGGTTTAGAAAGAATTTAAAACAGCTCTAATAGAATTGAAGTTGTATTGAGGAAAAAGAATAAAATGCCTCTTTTTGTATGTGGGTTCTGATTTAAAATAGAAAAATGTTCATTTTATTTAATCTTTATTTTACCCGCAATACTCTTGAGATAAAATCAGTGTTTTGAGGGAGACCTGGCCAAGAGCCAAATCGGTGTGCAGTATAAAAAGCAATAATTAAAAGGTACAGACAATTAAAACATCATAAAATTCACTTAATTTCACTTAAAAAATAAATAAAAAATTACAAGAATAGTGCATAAGATTATGCCTTCATAAAATAATTTAAAATGGGTTTAAGAATAGCACTTACATACTTCACTTAAACAATTTTTAAAAAAAGTTTTAAATTCTGAATGTAGGAATTTGATTCAAAATTAACTGAAAGTTGTCTCTGAAAGAGAAAAACATTACATTTTTACTACATATATATATATATATATATATATATATATATATATATATATATATATATATATATATATATATATATATATATATATATATATATATATATATATTATATTTAAATCATATGTTAATACAAGTTAGACATGTTCTAAATAATAAGAATAATTAGAATAATAATAGCTAACTAATGATCAATTATTTTTTTGAAAAAGTGAAAATTTTTAGCAAAAACAAATATTGTTTGTTTGTGCAACATTTTCAGCTTTAGAAATATGTTCATTGCAGGAAGACTAAAAATATGGTAGCCATTACTGTGTTAGGTGTTTGCAGTCATGTGCATGTATTTTGATGAAATAAATAAAAGTACAAAGTTAGAAAATAAACATTGATTTTTTTGACCAAGCTTCACAGTGGTCCTTACTTTAACATTTATTCTCATAAATTAGGGAATCTTCACAAAAATTTGTTTAAATAAGTTGCTTTTTAAAATAAATTTCTTTAGTTGCGATGGTTTATAGCTCTCCGTTTTAATCATACAACTATGCATCAGAGCTGACTTATAATTAACACCTTGCTTACTTTTAAGTTGTTAAATAATTAAAATAATTCAAATAATTTTGTGGCACTTTGGGAAAAAAGAATCATACTTACATTCGGCTAAACAGATAATCATGGTTAAGACCAGCAGAAGCTGGGGAACACCAAGACCTGCCATGTCCAGAAACAGGAGTGCATCTGCAAGAATAATGGGAAGTAATGAGCAAATATAAATGCAGTAGAAGAGACCTCCACCCCCCATTAACAGGAAGAGCTTTTTTCTTCTTCTTTTTGCAAGCAACTTCAAGTTGATGGAAACAAAGCAGGTTTTAATCAGATAAGATAACGAACCAACAAATGTAAAAAATAAATCTAATAGTTTCTCTGCCATGCTTGGCTTTATGATAAGTACTTTATCTATTCACCCAGCAAGATTTACCTCTGTAGACTCTGACAAGTCAAAGGTCAAAATGAGTTGGTTTTGAACAGGGATTGCAATCTATAGATAATATTTTACAGTATTTACGTTTCTGCTCAGATAATTCAAGAAAATGGGGGGACAAAGGGTGATGTCTGGTATCACAGCTTATAAAGGTCTATTTATTTCTGTATAAAAACAGATATAATGAACGAAAGGTTGCTGTGCAGGACTTAATTTCTGTAATTTTCTGTTTTTTTCCAGAATGTAAATTGCACTTTGTTAAGCTTGTAGGTTTCTCTTTGTAAAATAACCTGTCAGTATTATACAGTGTGCATTAAGTAATAGTAAAAGGCTGTAAATTTAATCTGAATGAATCCCATTTTTGTAGTTTGTGTAAAAAGGGACTTTAAACCGCAATTTGACTGTTTTGAAGTGAGATAACTGGGAACTGATTCTTTTCAGATCTTACAAGCTGATTCAAAGAGCTTTGAGAGTCACGGTCAAATGAAAAGAAAACACTTTTCCTAGACAAAAATAAAACAATATTCAACTAGAACGGAAAGAAGTAAGTAATCAAAACTGAACTGTTTGTTCATATCTCATTCAATATATCATAAGTGAATGAGACACAAGGATTTGACCCCCTTGCCCCCAGCCTTCAAAGATCTCTTATAAACTAAAAAAAATAGATAAATGTTGTTGCTTTATTTTGTCCAGAGTTAAAATCCCAGCATTTAGCAGTAGGATATTAAGACCTGCCTCATCCAGGGGATAATAATAATAATGATCTCACACAGTCAAGCAGCATAAAATACAATAATTTTCTCATTGAATGCTACATTAAAGTGCAAAGCAGAGTTCCTGTCATCTAAACTGACAGGCTCGGTAAGAGGAGCGTTAATCAGAGAAGAAGCCAAGAGGTTTATGGGAACTCTGGAAGGGCTGCAGAGATTGACAGCTCAGGTGGGATAATTTGTTGATAAGACAACTGTTATTAATGTGCTTCACAAATCTGAATTTTATGAAGCAGTGGTAGGAAGAAATTCATTAAAAAAAAAAAAAAAAAAAAAAAAATCCTATTTAAGGTTTTCCACAAGTCAGTGTATAGAAACATCAAACAAAAAGATGAAAGTGCTCTGATTAAAACTGAACATTTTCGGCCTACCTGCAAAAACTATATGTGAGAAAGCTTGCACTGCAAATAACTGCACAGCATCTTTACTGCAGAACATGGCGGCAGTATCATTGTGTGGATTTGCTTTCCTTCAGCAGGGACAGAGAAGCTGGCCAGAGCTGATAGGGAGATGGAAATCAGATGGACAAATTATCTCCTCACCATGCCATCAGCTGCACAGGCTGCAGAACGACAGTCTGCTGATGTCGCACAACTTGTTGCATCTAAAAGCTCGAGGACCGAGGTTCTCAAGGACTGGAGCTAAAGACTCTGGTCTATATCGAAGCATGTTCTTGTGTTAAAATAGCTCAAATAATTTCCAGTTTGAAACTCAATCCAATCTGATTGAGCTTGAGCTATTTTTTCAATAAATGGGGCAAAATGTATCTCTAGATGTAAAACACTGGTAGTGACATATGCAAACAAAAAGCAACTGAACCAAAAGGCTGTTCTACAAATTATTAACACAGGAGGACTGAACACGTAGCTGCAATACACATTTTAAATGATTTTTTTGTCAAAAGCATAAAAAAAAGGAAACCATGTATGAGTTACCTTCCACTTCAAAGCTATGTATTATTTTGTATCAGTCTATCAGATGAAGTTCTCTCCAAAATACACAAAAGTTTGTGCTTCTACTGGGGGTTTTAAAACTTTTGTTGGGCACTATACCCAAGCAGAGAAGTCAGTCTTCTGGTCAGCGTATAGCAGAGGTGCCCAAACTTTTTGCCACAAGTGCCAAATCAAGTCAAAAGTACTTACAGGCAACAAAAACTAACAACCAAAAAAACATTGCAATTTATTTGTTTGTTTTTTTTTTACCTGGTCAACATGATGTATTTTAATGAAACAAAACTGAATATCTAAATCACTGCAGATCTGAAGCACCATAAAGGGTTTTGCATGTTGGCCTTATTGAAAGAAAGATATTCAATATCTTTAATTCTTTGGGGTGATACTTTTCTCTTTTTTTGGCCTTGAATAAACTTTCACTCTATTCACAGCTGTAAGAAGAGGATTAAAGTCACTCTTATTTATTTTTTTTCCTCATAAAAACTTGCTGTATTTAGTCAATTTTAATATAGAACGTTCCCAAAGTCTGCTTGTGAGTAAAAGTCACTGGATGTTTGTGGTCCTGTTTACTATGAAATTAACATAGAAGCAGAAAGTAAATGTTAATAAAAGTACTATACTGCATTTTGTACATCATCACATTGTCCATTTCAGGAAGATTTTTATTCATTAGTGAAACTAAAAAATTTTAAAAAGTGTCCATCTGTATCAACTGCTTGGGGCAAATGGCAAATGGCCCCTGGGCCGCCCTTTATTCACCCCTGATGGAGAGAAACACTGCATGGATCTGCTAAGTAGAATTTAAAAAGAAAAAGAAGAAAAAGATGCTGCTTTAAGTACAACAAATACAATTTTTGCCAGAAAAACTGTGGAGCAACTTTCTGTTTACATTGTTAGAGGTGCTGTTGATCTGGTTTGTGAGGACCTGAATGCTAATGATGCTTAAGCTGGCCCCAGTTCATTGCAAGGCTCCAGCATTGAGAAATTTGAAGAGAAGAACCATAAACTGGCAAAATAATCTCATATGTTTCCAGATGTCATTATGGGCTTCAGATTAATTTGTACTCATTGCCTGAGATCACGATAATCCATCCATCGGATTATTGTATGTAGATGTGACAGAGTTTCTTGTCTCAGATAACAAACTTTGCTTTTACAACACATTTAAACTAATAGCTGCTGATTAGAGATTAGACAACATTACAGATGAGAGCAGCTGTAAAATGGTAAAAGCCAGCAAGTACAATAAAACCAATTAAATTATCACTTTATTTTATCATTAGATGTACATAGCGAGGCTCACATAATCAAATTAATGGGTACTTTGAATAAAAAGCACAGCAACATTTTTATTTATTTGTACAGACAAAATGATTTAAAAACAAAACTTTTAGCTTTTTAAAAAAACAAAATAAAAATAAAATAAAATGATAAAAAAAAACAAACCCAAAACAAAATCCATAAAAAAATGTAGTAAAGTGACAAAGGTAAAACGAAATAGTTTAAAGACAACATAAATAAAAAAAACCCCCTTTTTTAATATTTACTAAGCATAAAAAGTAAATGGAATTTAAATCTCCATTAGATCTTCATCATTGAGATTCTTTTTCACATTTAGGAGGCAAATCCAGAATTTACTTTCATCTGAAGACAGGACTCTGGACCACTGTGCAACAGTCCCGTTCCTTTTCTCCATAGACCAGGTAAGACGCCTCTGACATTGTCTCTGGTCCAGGGGTGGCTTGGCACGGGGAATAAAACATTTGCAGCCCATGTCAAGTATTCATCTGTAAGTGGTGGCTCTTCTGGAACGGATTTCGCTCGACAATCCTTTCAAGGCTGCAGTTCTCCCTGTTGCTGGTGCACCTTTTCCTACCACACTTCTTCCTTCCACCCAATTTTCTGTTAATATGCTTGGATACAGAACTCTGTGAACAACCAGCTTCTTCAGCAATGTCTTTTTGTGGCTCACCCTCCTTGTGAAGGTTGTCTATGACATCTGTCAAGTCAGCAGTCTTTCCCATGATTGTGTTGCCTACTGACCCAGAGTGAGAGACCGTTTAAAGGCTCAGAAAACCTTTGCAGGCATTTTGAGCTGATTAGCTGACTAGGGTGTGACAACACGAGTTTCCATAACTGACTTTTTCGCAGTATTTTAATTTCTGAGACACTAAATTCTGGGTTTTCATCAAATCACCAAACTTACAAGAAACAAAGACTTGGAATACATCACTCTATGTGTGATGACTCTATATAATATATGAATTTCACTTTCTGAGATGACTGGCAAGAAATGTTGCACTTTTATGCAATATTCCAATTTTAAGAGATATCCTATACATAGCACATCTCAAAATTTAGAACGTTCCTGCTGAAGAATATTGTGATAATTAATTCATCACGAGTAATCTGATTGTTTCAGCCCTAACACACACACACACACACACACACACACACACACACACACACACACACACACACACACACACACATACACACACACACACCTTTAAATGCTGCACTTGAGGTCACATGCTAGTCTTCAGCCAGTGTGTGCTGAATTGGATCCTTGTCCATGGAAGTGATGGTTACCATTGTAAATGTATATCAGTTGTCATCGTGTTCTGCACATATGGTCATCAATGCTTTTCACTTTGTTTGATTTGTGGCAGAATTTCAAGAATGAAAAAGGTTGTATGAAAAATATAACCTATTAAAGCAAACTGTTGGGGTAATCAACTGCCTGAAAGAAATTTCAGGATATTTCATAAAGAATTTACTGTTGATAATTTGGTGGATTTTAATGCTGGTATATTCTTTTTAGTTGATCTTGTAGAAAGTCTGCTTGCTCATCGACTTCAGCATCATGTATTTGTTTATTCTGTGGAAAAAGATGAGATCACATTAAAGAATTGCATTTAGACTCAAATAAACACGTCTGAATTATGAAGTAGATTATCTGCATAAGATTTACCCTATTTGAGTTTCTCTATTTCTTTAGGATGACTGCCACACTCAGCATCACAGCTGAGATAATAAAGAGCCAATAGCCACATTCGTATCTGCAAATGATACTTTAAACAGAGAGCCATAAAATCAGTGAGCATTTATAGTTCAGTCACAGACACAGAGCAGAATGTATATTTTGTGTTTTAGCATTTAAGTAAAGCTGTTTATACTTTGAGGTAGCTGTCTAAACAATACATAGAGAAATGTTTTGCTCTTAGATTTGCTCCAGGAGCCATTGAAAGCAATTACCTTCAAAAAAAAAAACAACAACAAAAAAACAACAAAAAAAAAAAAAAAAAACAGATCGTCTCTGCGTTACAGATCACAGCATTAAATGAAAGATGATGACTAAACTTTAGAAAGTCATTGTAAAATCAAAAAGTAAGGTAACGCAAACCTCCACTGTGTAGTTTGTTGCATCAATCAGACCTTTAAATACAAAATCACAGGTTTTTGTATTGTGTGCTGCCAGCAACATTATGAAGGGAAGCTAAGTATAGCTTTGGAGATCCATTAAAGTCAGTGTATAAAGGATTGCAGGTTACTACCTTCAACACATTATGTTCACCAACTGATCTGAAATATCCTGCAGTGCTGTGGCAGAATGGCAATATTAGAGGCCATTATTACAGCACATCCTGAGCAAAACTTTACTTAGATACTGTTAAAATCAGATGCTTTTATGAACTATATAAAAATAGCAAAACCTTTCCAGTTTCACATTATCAAAATTATTCATATGTATTAAATGCCAGATTGAGTAAGAGATTTTTTTAAACTCTTTTCTCTAAAGTCAGGAGTTTCCATAAATTTCCTTAATATTTGTTGAAAATGCCTTCAAACAGTGTGACTCGGGTCAAAGTTTTGGGGAATCTTCAGCCAGCTCTTAGCAACAGTTTGCAGGAACTTTGTTTCTTTTCATCCTGACTGAACTGCTATTCAAGCCAAAAATAACCAGGTTTTAAATTATACAATTATAAAATTACTTCAATTTTTTCCTCAATATGTTAGGCTTGAAAACAATTTGTCTAACACTATTTTTTACTGTTACAGGAGTACCACAAGGAACAGCTCTATCCCCCTTATTATTTATGTATTATACCACTAACTACAGACATAGCTTGCAATCTTGTCTGACATAAGAGGAAGGTGAGAAACAGCAGACCAGACAATGCAGACAAGCTAAATGCTGCTATTGAAACCTATTACACTTTAACAGTGTCATAAGCCGATCGAAGCAGTAATTCATGTAAAACAAGCCTCGACCAAGTATTAAATATTTACACTGTATAGTAGATGAAAATACTTTTCAGTAGGCCATTATTTCTACAACAAAAGCCTAGTATTTTTCAGAAAAAAAATGAATTTTGAGGTTTTCCTCAACTGTAAGCCATAGTTATACAAAAGAGCTGAAATAAATATGTCTCAAATATATGCAGATTTCAGCTATTTGTGGGCAGTTGTGGTCTCTATCCCCCATGAATACTGGGGGTCCTCTGTACCTTGTTGCAAACTTTATCAGCTTTCATCCATGTGATGATTTTGCTACTGTCAAAAACCAGTTTCTTCTCAAGTGATTCAAATACATTTAGTTACGAGTTATTTGTGTGCTAAGATAGACACCTACACCACTGCAGAAAGAAAGGAAGTTAAAATATCATCCTGTGAACTGTGAGAGGATGTTTAAATAGCTAGAAAAAGAGCTATCACACCTTTAAAGCAAAATTAGAATCAGTGAATCCAGATAAGATGCTTCATAACTAAACTATTTTCAGGACATAACTTTATGTATTTCAGTGATGTTTTGGAGTTCTGTTTACTACTTTTTCAGAATAAAAACAAGCTGCAACATTAAAATGATCCCATGATTTGTTTTTCTGTATTGGTTATTACTTAATCCTTTCTCAACCAGCAGAAAAGTCCATCTGACTAAAGAAAAAGAATCCTAAAATGTCAAATCTCATTCTACTTAGTGCAACCTGCCTTTGTAACTGGCAAGAAAGTTGATCTTTTCTTCTAACAATAAATGAATATGACATGAAGCCTTTTTGTAAAGTTCTTTATGAACTTGCTCGTTAAGTTGTTATTGAAAATATTTACTTACTTCTGGCCAAAGCAGATATTTCAGTCCACAGCAGCAGGATAGTAAAACCTTCCATATCCTATTTGTTGAGTGTAATAAATGCGTCTGACACAAGAGGGTACAACTCTCACTAACTCCTGAATAAATGAGGAAGGCTGAGTTTCTCATGCAGGAGCGACTCTACAGCTGTTTACTTTTATGCTGTGCTGTTTCAAACAGGAAATGCTTCTTTTTTTTTTTTTAAACCACACATGATCATTTCTGGTTGTGCGTTCTGTGACTGCGTTTTTCAGTAGGTTCTCTCATTGGTCTAACCAGTTTTTTTCATATAGTGTGTTTAAAGTAGGTGTTGCTGATTGAAGAGGTAAGCTTAAAAAAAGACAGACACTGAACACCAGTTCTGAAACTTATAAAATCACGTCTTCAAAAAATTGCTACAGCTATACGTCCCATAATTGTGATGTACAGTTAAAATCATACATGGTTTTAGAAATGTGGAGTCCAGGTTTTCACTCAATACTTGGTAAAATAACTGTTTTATGCAGCCAGAACTGCAAATCTTTGGTGAAATTTCAGCTTTTTTTTCTTTGCAAACTTCCCTCAGCTCAGTCAAACTGGGTGGAGACCCCCTGTAAAGGTCAGTTCTCAAGTTCTTGTATTTGATTTGGCCGCCGCACGATTAGTTGGCGTCGTGGTTCAACAGTGTTATTATCCATGTCTGAAAAGAGACAAACATGAATTAACAGTAATTTCTGTAGTTTCTGTGCATCAACACTGATCAGCTGTTAATTTTATTCTTTACATTTTGACACATTTAGAGAAAATAAATAATCAGAACAAATTTACTGAGAAAATGTGTTCAAACATTTTGACAAATATTTATGATGTATCATTAAGAAAGAAGAGTTTTCTGCTGTAAATATTTTAAATGTTTCTCACAGCTGTAGTTTTTACTCACCTGAACATTTATATTCAACGCTGAGATCATAACATGTTGAAGGTAACGTGGCATTTATGTTTGCAGGAAGCTTCATGGGTTCAGTCTGCTTTATGTCATTTGGATCAATGAAATCTAAAGAAGAAAAATTACTAAATTAATGTAATTAATATCACATCCTCAGGAAACAGATTTTGTAATTAATATGTTTTTGTACATACCAACAGGGACATATTCAGATATGGTAAAGAAGACATTTGAGCAGTTTTCTGGAGGAAACTCCAAAACAAAATCTGAGCAAATGTCCTCATAAGCAGGTTTGAAACGATACGATCCACTGATGAACTCTGCAGCTGAAACCTTGTTGTGTTTTGATGATAAAGAGCTGATGTCCCAACCACTTTGGTAACAGAAATATCCAGAAGGGCAGGAGGTGTTTTTAATGTCTTCTTTAGCTGAAAAACAAAAATGATTTTTGTCTCAGTTCTACACAGAATCTCATTTCAGTCAATAAAAGAAATAAAGATAAAGGATGGAATATTTTACTCACTCATTCCAGTTGTTTTTGTTGTTGTATTTTCAGTGTTGTGACAGGGTGTTTTTGTATCATTGATGCCAGAAAGTGTGACTTCTAGCTTATATTCAGTGCACGGCTTCAGAGATTTGATTTCATGAGTTGAGTTTTTACTGGGTAAGAAAACAGTAGTTTTCCCTTCAAATGAACCTTCCTTCTCAGCAACATCTATGGTGTAGTTACCAGGAGGAGAATCTATCATCTTTATCAGGAAACCAGACTGGATCGTTTCAACACTGTAAGAACCTGTAAAGCAACAGTTTTATATTTTAGTTTAAATAAAACCAAACTTCAGGACTTTTTTATCTCAAACTGTTAGAATGAAAGGTAAAAGTTAATTTAATAGACACGAGTTCATGATCTCAAATCTGATACTCACACTTTGGGATGGGTTTAGCTGTTGGAAAACAAGAGGGAAACATTAAAAATTGAAATATATTCTCAAACCATCTTAAATTTACAGTTACCTGGTCTCTGCAGCTTTACTCTCAGCAGATCTAAAGTCTGTCATCTAAAGTCTAATCCTTAAACTCTTTTTAGAGTCCCAAATTAAAGACTTAAAGTTCCACCCTGTGGTGGCAGCCGTGGTTGTGTTTGGCTGAGTGCTTGGAGGTGAGGTGTTGTTCTGAGGAGATGATTGGTTGGTGGTTGAAGTCTCATTTGAGATGCTTGGAGGTGAGGTACTGGCTGCAGGTTTGAGAGCATGTGGAGGTCACCATCAGGCTGAAATTATTCACTGCCAAGTTTCTTACCTTGTATGGTCCTTAAATAACAACTAATTTTATCATTCAAAAATTAACCCAACTTTCCTGAAACTGTAGATTAAAGCTGAATATTCATTGTCAGATATGTTGATTGAAGAGCTTGATGGAACTGGAGGATGTGAGGTGGTGGATGGAGAGGTGAGTGCAGGTTTGATAGCAGTGGAAACTTTGGAGGTTGTGGCAGCTGATGCTGCTGGGCTGCTTGGAGGTGAGATGGCAACAGGTTTCACAGAACTTGTGCCACTGAATGAAGGTGAGGCGGCTAAAAATACTAAAATAAACTCAACATCAATACCAGCGCTTGTTACAAAGAAGAATCCTACATTTACGTAGCTTAAGGAACTGATCCTCTATATCCTCTATATGTTAAAACACATTTGCTCAAAACTTTATGGAGTTCAAGCGAACATAAAATAATCAGTAAATATTGCCTCTGAAAGGATTTTGAGCAGTTCAAACAATAAGTATCACTTCAAATATTGGTTTCAAAAGCTTTATGTTGTGAAAAAAAGGAATCTGAAAATGTCTGTTTCTCCTACCAAAATTATATTTTGTATTCATTTTTAGTCAGTTACCAGAATTTGCACCAGACTTTATATTTTTGTTTGTCTTCTTCCTTTTTTTGGTACAAATTAAATCAGATGCTGTAATCAGGGGTGTACATAACCTTTTTAGTGAGTTACCCAGGTGAGTACCAGGTTATGGTGCTTGGTACTCACGCCACATGTTGTGTTGTCTTAATAAATGCTGTTTTCATTGCTGTCCTCCTCAGTGTCACCCCCACTATCTTCTACATCAGCTTCCTGCTTGGTAGATGATGAAGATGCTGCAGATGCACCTTCGTGTACTTGGCTGAGCCTCCGATTAGCTGTCTCCTTCCACAGCTCAACAGCTGGCTTTGGGTCAAATGTCACATCAAGCAGAAGTGTGAACTGTCCGATGTCCACCATGAGTTCATCCTTACATTCTCCAATAACCAGCTTTTCCTTCTGGAACCGAATGGATGTCGTCTTCAGAATGTTGCCAATGTCAAGCATATTTGATAGAAAGCTCTGAAAACGCTCTGTGCAGATACCCTGCAAATCACTGTTGTCACTGGAAGCCAGTAGCATTTAGCTGGCAATAGTCTTGATATTTTTTTTTACCAGCGTCTCACGGCTCCATGCAGACCATCTGATATTATGAAACGTACCATAATTGAGATACTATTTTCTTCACACAGCTTCTTCAGCGCAGCAGTTTTTATTTTGCTCCACCTTTTAGTAAATAAAATTCCAGCAGCTTGACCACAGAGAGATTAAATGTCTCACAGTAAGGAACATTGCGATCAGCCAGTTGTGCGCAATTCTCCAGTGTGTGTGCAGTGCACAAGTAAACAATCGCAGCACATTGACGGACTTTTGGCACAACGTCATTGTACATGTCAACGTTGACAGCAGCCCTGTCTGTGCACACAGCAACCAACTTCGTTGTCCAGTCATCCAAGCCTGTGTCCTGGAAAAGTCTCACAAGTCCGTCTGTTATGGCCCGCGCGGTTCTGTCAGCACCCAGTTCAACCAATCCAAGAAAGTCTGAGGTAAACTCTCTGTTTCTGGACACAGACACGTGGAAAAGGATTTCCTGCTCAACTTTTGTGATGTCCTCAGATCCATCAAAAAGCAGCCTCCAAAATTATATTCCTGTATTAGAAATATATTGTAATTTTTTGCTGTGATTTACTGAACTTTCCTATTTTCTTTGTATTTACTCTGCACATTTTCTGTTCCAAGTCTTTTCAACAGTTAAGAAAAGCTTATCTTTTACCTTTTTTCCAACATTTCCAAATACTTTACAGTTTTAGGATGCATTTTGCAACATACTGAAATTTCTAAATTTTCCAAGTGTATCTGGTGCGCTATATTTTGGTTAGGAAAAAAAATACAACACAATTTCACAGATATACCCATTAGTAATTAGAAAAGAGCAGACTAAAGCCCTGCAAGTCATTTTCAGCAGTTATGCTGAATGTACAAATATGACATTGTATATTTTTGAATTAGGTGAAATTTACTCAAAGAGAGTTGCAGATGTGCACTTAATTGTATTTATTTATCTATTTGCCAGGTGTTGCTGCTGTAGAAAAACGAAAAAAGGAAATCTATCTATCTATCTATCTATCTATCTATCTATCTATCTATCTATCTATCTATCTATCTATCTATCTATCTATCTATCTATCTATCTATCTATCTAGTTTCTATGTTAAGAAAACTTGTCACTCTCTGACATAATCTATGAAACAATTGTATTCTACAAGTTAAATAACTACATCTAAAAATCTTTTTCAACCTTAGTCAAATGCTAAGTTCCTAAAAAGCATTGCATTTATATCGATTATGCCGAGAGCTTTGCAATCATTTGATTAAAATCAATTGTTTAAATTATGTTCCTTCCTTTCTGAACCTGTTCTGTTTTAATGCCATATTTGCAGTACTTCATTTGACTTTTAAAGAAACTATTTTCATTTGGCCAGTAAAGTATAATAAATAAAATGTTTTACAACATAGTTTGTTGTTCTCCACTGAGCGTGTGAGTCTTTAATGCAATCTTTTCTACAGAACATTTTCTGTAGAGAAGCAGGTTTTAACTTGATGTGCTTAAAATATAACATCGAACCTCATCCTGGACCTTCCTGGGACTCTCTTCAGTCTTGTTAGCACTAATATTACAGTTATTAATGACTATAAATTAAAATTGAATGTCTGTATTAAGTTGAGTAAAACTATATACTCATTTAATCAGTTTAGTTTATATAATCCATATTACATGTATTTTCAGAAGAACAGAATCTGAATATGTCTGTTTTCAGCTGTTGGAAAAGCAGAGGGAAATATTTAAAAAGTTCAAAACTAAAATTCATTCTTAAACCATGAATCTCTGAAGACCTAAAGACTGTCTTCAACTTCAGATGTTTGTATTTTATTCTTATTTTGGTAAATATGGCTTTTATTCTTCATGACCCTCCAGAGTTTCATCAGTTTTCCTCTTTTCAGTCCATTCAGTGAAATGCACAGTTTTAAATTTTAGCTTAAATAAAATCAAACTTCAGGACTTCTATCTTAAACTGTTAGAATGAAATGAAAAGTAATTTAAAGTATTTTTTAACCTTGGCAAGAAAACCCAGGAAAAAAAGCACATTTATTAAACATGCATAAATAACCTCAAATCTGATTCTCGCACTTTGGATCTAAGCTGTTTCCAGTTGTTGGGAAACAAGAGGGAAACATTAAAAAAGTTTAAAACTGAAATAAATTCTTTAACCATTTTAAATTCAAGGTTACCAGATCTCTGCTGCTTCATTCTCAGTAACGTTAAAGTTCATCATCTAAAGTCTGGTCCATAATAAAACTTTATTAAAGTTCTTTAAATTAAAGAATAAAACTTCAACCTCTTAATGGTGTTTAGCTCATTGTCTGGAAGTGATGTGTCATAATGCAATTATTATTAATAATAATGTAAATAATAATCTACATTTTTAGCGAGTGTTACTTTTGTGAATTTTAAAAAATCTGCTCAAATGTAACATTTTATTGATGAATAGAGTATTTTTGTTGTTACCAGTGAAAATATTGTAGCTAACATGTTGGAGTAATGTCACAAAATCAATCATGTCTGAATTGCAACACTAAATGTAGCTGAGTGATGTTAATTTTATTGCACAACATAACATTGACCATGATGTTAAAGTTAAATATAATTACTTACCCAGGACCAGGGCACTTACAGCCCATATCAGCAAGGTAACAGCACTCAGACCTGCCATATCCACGAAAGTCAACTGTTTTAGCAACGCAACTAATGCAAAATACTTAATTCCATCAGCACCTGAGTCCTGGTCTGAAGTGCAGAATTGAACTATAAACATTTCTGTTGCACAGCACAGCACAGGAAAAGAAGAAAACCACACGTCAAGACATCAGAGCTCTCAACATTTGGCTTAATAAGTCCTACAACTAGCTCTGCTTATGCAGATATTTGTGAATTTTTGTATTTTTGTAATTTGTGTTGCGCAGTAAAAAAAGAATTAAAACAGATGAATTACTTTATTATAGCAGATGCTCTTGGACCGAACAGTGCAGCTGAAAGTGAAAGAACTGTTATTTTTTTATTTAAGTATTAAACATGTCTCTTTGTGTGAATTCACACTGGCATGATTTGCAATGCTTGTGGTTAGCACACCGTGTGTGCAACATGTCAGAAATGGATTCAGAATTCACCAAAACGACAGAGAACACAGAGGTAGAGGTCTGTGGTGTGCTGAAAGCAGAGCACAAAGATGCAGATATGTAGCATTTTCTTGTTTGTTTCACACGCTACATGTATATTAAAGCATAAATATAGTTTATATAATTTATCTTTAATATTAATTTATATTAAAGATTTGGACCCATCAGTGCTAAATTTATGCTTACATGCTACAGCTACCATGATAGCATCTTGATGAGTTTCATTTAAACAGCAGTGACCCGGTGTCTTCTCCTTAATGTGGAGAAATCAAGCTTTATATTTTTTTTATCACATCATTTGCATTCAAGTTTAGTTGTTGTACGCTCTAGTGGGCCAACCCACAGTAACAATAGTCACAGCTAAAATAAATATTGTTTCATTTATTCTCTTCAACTCTTAACAATCATTCGAGAAAACATTAAAATTGAAAATTCTATGTAAACATTTCTGTTCACAAGACAAATAAGGTTTTTGAAGCTTATTTTAACAAGTTCTAGTTTTAAATGTTGAGAATCATTTAAGTTTAGCTTTCATTACTACAGCTGCTCACAGCACACTTGTGGAAGAAGTTCTGATTTGGCCAATTTATAAATTTGGCAAAGATATATTGAACTTGTATCTCAGTAGTGGCTTCTCAAATTACTTTAGAAAAATGTGACTTCAGGTTCTCATACATTCAAAGTGCAAAGAGCTAAAATAAACATATCTGCTAAATTTTGTTTTGTGTAAACACTGAAGTTCCTGTTATTATAGTGTTTTTGTTGAACAGTACATTTTATTTGAGTTCAGCTTTTATACACAGAACTTGCAGCCATTCAAATGTTAAGTATAGAAACTTTCAGTAATTACTGAATTTCTAGTAATTACTAGAAATTAAATTAAATAATCAAAATTAATACTCTGTTTAGAGATCAATGCATAAAAAGGGGGTTGACCTGGCTTAATTGTAGCAAGTCAATACAACAATATAACCTGGAATTTGAGCCCCTTTGTGGTAGAATAAAAAATGTTTTACTGTTTACAGATTATTCCTGATGAGGCTATTTGCAGATCATTGATGTGGTGGGTATATAGATATCAGCAGGCTTTAGAAACATGTTGTTTGTTTTTAGTTAGTTTTATTTGTACAGAGGTGCAATCAGCGCACTTGTCTTGGGTACACTTCCATGACTGTCAAGCGAAGTTGCCAGCATGCTGGTCGCTTAGCTGAGTCATTGTTTAAAACACCCACTGCATAATGTACAAAGACTAGGGTTGAGAGTATTTAGTCAGATTCTGGATAGATAGTCAGTAAGGGATGTTTCAAATCCCGCCACACCTTAAGATTTCCCTAAACTAACACAATGGTTTATGAATGTACCTCCAGATTTTGTCTCTCATTACACATTATGCAATATATATTTGGTTGTAATTTAAATCACTCATTTCTTTTTCTGTTTGTCGTTGTAAAACTCTTCATGATCTATTTAATTTGTAATCTGTGGTGCTTGTGAGTTCTACATGTTGTCCAGCAATTGGAATGGATAAGAAGCCCTGTTACCTGTTCTAACCTCCATTTTTAAGACATCATCGTCATCATGTCTTCATTATGTAAGTTTCATATCTATATTTAGTAAAATTACAGTTTTCTGCTCTGCTGTTGACATGTTTTATATGAGTTTAACTAAGAACCGTTTTCTTTTTTGGTTTTTTTTAACAGAAACATCCTGCCTTAAATTCGTCCATCCAAAGATGATAAGATCCACAAGAAGATTTATTGGCAAACATCCTGTCTCTCAGGCTTTCTAGTGAGAAATGTAAGTTCCTTCAATTCATGAACTAGTCTTCTATTCTACTACATTTACAACTGAAATCCAATTGAGTAATTTCAGACATTCTAACCTTTGGGGTTTTATGGCCATAAGCCAAAGTACCTGCTGCAGTTGCACAAAGCTGTGCAGGTCCTCAGTGAGAGAAACAAAAACTCATAATTTATTTTCTTTAGTACAGCATGTAAATGTCAGGAATTTGTACAAACTGAGAGAACATCTTTTAAACCTGGCATTTCTGCATTATGCATAAACTCCTCTTCACCCAATCTGTTGCTCAGTTTACCCTCCATGAAATAAAACTAATACTGATTTTAGCAAATAATTTATTCACAGACAATTGCATTGCATCTTCATCTCGCCTAGATGACATCAGTAGCAAATGAAAGTGGAAAGGACTAACATTATATTTCATCTTTTCTCCTTGACTGTCATCACAAACACAAATAACATAAACAATAATTTCCAGTGTCATTTAACAGTGAATATTATGAAGTGAGCTTTTGAGATGCTAATCAGCTGCTCCCAATTGTAAAAGCAATACGTTGTTGCCATGGTTACATATCATAACAATTGTCCAAAAGCAAAAAAGGAAGGGCAAAACTGCTTCCCAGCTGCACAGCATTGAAAACCAGATGGAATAATTGTCCAAACATGGAACGTCTCAACCAAAACAAAAAAACAAAACAAAACAAAACAACAACAAAAAAAAACAACTATGAACCAAAATCTTCAAAAAGAACAAACCAGAACTAATAACTCTAATATACTGCCACCATGAGTGATATGTATGAAAGGGCTACTGAAACTCTTGACCAGAATTCATATGAGGAGGGGCGGTCAAAGAACAAATGCAATATTTCAAACTGCATCAGGCAATGTCTAAGACAAAAAGATGATGCATGGCTATTTTCTAGGCAGAGCTGCCAGAAGACATTGGGGAATTCAAAGTTAACTTCCTGTATCCATGCTAATCTACTGTTGCACTGAGTCCAGGATGGTGAACTGAAGGTTAGTTAATTCATGAGTCTCTGGAGGGAAACCCAAAGAAATCCCTGGAGGCTGCGGGATCCAATGAGGAGTATAAGGAGGGTGACTTCTGGTTCTCAGGTTCCTCTGGAAGAAAAGAGTCGAGGGAGGACGGTCCAACAGCCAAGGTTGATCATCGGCCATGGTATTCAAGATTTAAAGTTCTCAGACATCATAAAACCAAAACATTAACTGGTGTCTTGATCAGCAGCTCCATCAGATCTTCATCAGTAGCGGTTATGATTGTGTTTGGGAGGTGGCATGTTAGCATAGACTGTAACGACGAGAGGAAAGATGTTATTACATGAAGACTACATTGATACACTTTCTTTTTGACTTTGCTCTGATATAAAAACAAACAACAAACAAACTAAAACTTGCACTAAATTCCAGGAAATCTCAATGAAGACATCATGTGGTGATTTAACTGAAACCTTACAGTAAACATGCAGTTTATTATCTTCGTGTGATTCCACCTTAAGTTTACTCACTTGCTGTTGAGTTGAGTATTTGTTCCTCATTGACAACACTGTGGAGAACATCAAGCAATAAACAACACATAAATAGCACTTACTCCTTGTGTAATTAGTGACATGTTTTCAGTCAGATCACTACAAAGAAAAGAGCAAGCTCATGTTTCAAAGGAATCTCATTGATCCTGAAAGTTGGATGGTAAAATGTGAACATGAAAATTTGTTTTTCAAACGAAATAAAAATACTAAACTAAATAAAATCAGTATTATAGCAGTTAAACAGTAGTTTGCTGTATAAACAAACAAGTTTCTTAAAAGCCGATTTTAAAGCAACAAAACAGAGTCACAGCTGAACAAAGAGCAGAAGAAGCCTGAGTGCTGGGAAAGCGAAACATCCTTACTGAGACTTTCTATGTTTCAGCACATAGATCTTATAGAGGACCAGAAGAAGAGCCACAGAGGTGATGATGATGAGGAAGACCAGAAATCCAATAAGAGCTTTGTCATTATCTAAGAAATGAGGATAAACAAGTTGGATCATTTGAGATCAAATGTTTAGAAACGCATCTGGAGAGAGTGAACATATGGAAGGAAGTGTTGTAAATGAAATGGGACATACATCTAGTGTCAGCATTAGTGCGCCTGTGTGTACTCTCAAAGTGTCCGTTGAAAGTAAACACCTATAATAACAGAATGCTTCTTGTTAGGATTCAAAACATCCAAAGAAAGTTGAGCAATAAAAGTGGAATTTCTTCATGAAACCAACCCTGGTTGTTACAAACCTCCACTGTGTAAGATGTTAAATAGCTCAGATCCTTGAACTCAAATTTACACTCCGTCAGGTTCTGTTTGCTGCCACCAGGACCATGAAGTTGTACAATGTATCTTCTCTCTGGTCCATTAAAATCAGTGGGATCACATGTCACCTTGATCACGTTGTTCTCTGGAACTGTCGCTTCAACGTTTCGAGGTGGTTCTGGTTCTGTAAGAGGAAGAGAGAGGACACATATTAGGACACAGACATGGAGAGGAAAATCTTTTTTTCTATAAAACTCTTAGAAGCAAACCAAAACATGAAAAAGATTTAAAAAGAAAACTTGAGCAGATTTGTAATTCACCAGAACTGAAACTATCTGTTTCACTTTAACTTACTATGACACTGTAATGCAGAGAGATTTGTATTAATGTTTTTATTGTAATATAATAAAAGCATATAATAAAAGCATCATTAAGAGCATTTAATATCTATCATAATTGCTACATTGTGTCTTCTTCTTGTTCACCAACCAAATTTAATTTATACACCTTGAGTTCTTTATTAATTGTGCGAAACCTGGTGTGACTCTGCAGGGTTAAACATCATAAAGATTAATTTCTGGGCCTAAGCTAACTTGTTAATATTTTACTTTCCACAGCAGCTTTACACTTACAGAATAAATTTGATGTTGGGACCTGAATCTAATAATGCTATAAATGTAGACCACCTCGTCTTTAAAACTGATTCATTAGAGTTAGCATTTCTTTTATTTTCATCCATTTCTGGTTTTAAAAACGATGTAACTTCTATGCATGATTGAAAAACCTGGTAAAAGAATTTTGAATTTCAAAACAATAAGAATTCATCTGGTTAGCAATAAAACTCACATAGTATGAAAGTTAGAACTGACGAAGGATTTACTCTGTGTTCCTGAATCTAAAACCAAATTTATGACTTAAATTTTTAAAGAAGAGTTTTTTTCCTAAGATAAAAGCTTTTATATACCTCTGGCCAAACGAAACATGAAAACAAATAAACAAACAAATATTGAGTTTTTGTAAAATTTATTTAAAGCAGTTAGTGTTGGTAGACTGTAGTATTATTTCTCAAACCAGATTTTCTTGGTTACTTACTTCCAGGTTTAGTTTTCCCTTTAACTGTTGAAGGTGTGAAACCAGATCGATCACCATAGACGGCACGGACATCACAGATGTGATCCCTGAATGGTTTAATTCCTGTGGTGATGGTACACGTTCTTCCTTCACGATGTTCAATAGTCCTAACAAAATGTCTGTCACCTGTTTTATGATTGATTTAACAACATCAGATTGTTATAAAAGATCTTGAAAATCATGACAATGATTCATGTTAAAGTAAAACAAATGTTGAAGCAGAGTTTGGTCTGTTTCTCATGTTAAATATTTAGTGAAGAAAACATTTCTATTAAAATTGTCCACAGGTCACTGCTGCTTGAACTCAGTGATAGTTTAGAGTCACAGCTTTACTGATCACTGCTGGTTATTTCATAGATCTATCTCCTCATGTAATTTGTGTAAAAGAGATCAAACTGATAGATTCACCAATTTTCCATGAATCGGTTAAAGTTTATTTAAAATGTTTACACTAAGTATTAAACATTATTTGATGTAAATATACTAGAAAAGACCAAATCTAATCATTTTACTTACCATTCCTGTCTTGTCGACAGCTGCAGCTATAAAAGAGCTCATCCAGTTTGTCGAGAACATCTTGACATTTATCACTCGTTGTTTCCCAGTTCAGCTCAATGGAAGTATTGGTTGAACTGTTCTGCAGGGTGTTTATTTTAAAATCTGTTGGAATAAAATAAAAACCAACAATTAATCAAGTTCCTGATATTGTTTTTCTCTCCATGCTGTTAGTATAATAACTTTGTTCTTCTTATTCCCACTGAGATGCAGTAAAAACCAACACACCACAGTCAATGCTGAACTGGACAGGTTTAGTTGTCTTATTTATGAAGACATTGTTGTTCTTGATGTCACCAGTACAGCTGTAGACTGTGAACGGCTTCATGTTAGATGGTTCAACAGTGTTATTATCCATGTCTGAAAAGAGACAAACATGAAGTAATTTCTGCAGTAATTTCTGTAGTTTCTGCTGTCTGTGCATCAACACTGATCAGCTGATAATTTTATTCTTTACATTTTGACACATTTAGAGAAAATAAATAATCAGAACAAATTTACTGAGAAAATGTGTTCAAACATTTTGACAAATATTTATGATGTATCATTAAGAAAGAAGAGTTTTCTGCTGTAAATATTTTAAATGTTTCTCACTGCTGTAGTTTTTACTCACCTGAACATTTATATTCAACGCTGAGATCATAACATGTTGAAGGTAACGTGGCATTTATGTTTGCAGGAAGCTTCGTGGGTTCAGTCTGCTTTATGTCATTTGGATCAATGAAATCTAAAGAAGAAAAAATACTAAATTAATGTAATTAATATCACATCCTCAGGAAACAGATTTTGTAATTAATATGTTTTTGTACATACCAACAGGGACATATTCAGATATGGTAAAGAAGACATTTGAGCAGTTTTCTGGAGGAAACTCCAAAACAAAATCTGAGCAAATGTCCTCATAAGCAGGTTTGAAACGATACGATCCACTGATGAACTCTGCAGCTGAAACCTTGTTGTGTTTTGATGATAAAGAGCTGATGTCCCAACCACTTTGGTAACAGAAATATCCAGAAGGGCAGGAGGTTTTTTTAATGTCTTCTTTAGCTGAAAAACAAAATTGATTTTTGTCTCAGTTCTACACAGAATCTCATTTCAGTCAATAAAAGAAATAAAGGATGGAATATTTTACTCACTCATTCCAGTTGTTTTTGTTGTAGCTGTATTTTCAGTGTTTTGACAAGGTGTTTTTGTATCATTGATGCCAGAAAGTGTGACTTCTAGCTCATATTCAGTGCACGGCTTCAGAGATTTGATTTCATGAGTTGAGTTTTTACTGGGTAAGAAAACAGTATTTTTCCTTTCAAATGAACCTTCCTTCTCAGCAACATCTATGGTGTAGTTACCAGGAGGAGAATCTATCATCTTTATCAGGAAACCAGACTGGATCGTTTCAACACTGTAAGAACCTGTAAAGCAACAGTTTTACATTTTAGTTTAAATAAAACCAAACTTCAGGACTTTTTTATCTCAAACTGTTAGAATGAAAGGTAAAAGTAAAAGTAATTTTTAAACCTGAAAAGAAAACCTTCTTTGAAAATAGAGACAAGCCAAGAAAAAAAAGAGCACATTTAATAGACACGCGTTCATGATCTCAAATCTGATACTCACACTTTGGGATGGGTTTAGCTGTTGGAAAACAAGAGGGAAACATTAAAAATTGAAATACATTCTCAAACCATCTTAAATTTACAGTTATCTGGTATCTGCAGCTTTACTCTCAGCAGATCTAAAGTCTGTCATCTAAAGTCTAATCCTTAAACTCTTTTTAGAGTCCCAAATTAAAGACTTAAAGTTCCACCCTGTGGTGGCAGCCGTGGTTGTGTTTGGCTGAGTGCTTGGAGGTGAGGTGTTGTTCTGAGGAGATGATTGGTTGGTGGTTGAAGTCTCATTTGAGATGCTTGGAGGTGAGGTACTGGCTGCAGGTTTGAGAGCATGTGGAGGTCACCATCAGGCTGAAATAATCCACAGCCAAGTTTCTTACCTTGTATGGTCCTTAAATAACAACTAATTTTATCATTCAAAAATTAACCCAACTTTCCTGAAACTGTAGATTAAAGCTGAATTTTCATTGTCAGACATGTTGATTGAAGAGCTTGATGGAACTGGAGGATGTGAGGTGGTGGATGGAGAGGTGAGTGCAGGTTTGATAGCAGTGGAAGCTTTGGAGGTTGTGGCAGCTGATGCTGCTGGGCTGCTTGGAGGTGAGATGGCAACAGGTTTCACAGAACTTGTGCCATTGAATGAAGGTGAGGCGGCTAAAAATACTAAAATAAACTCAACATCAATACCAGCGCTTGTTACAAAGAAGAATCCTACATTTACGTAGCTTAAGGATCTGATCCTCTATATCCTCTATATGTTAAAACACATTTGCTCAAAACTTTATGGAGTTCAAGCGAACATAAAATAATCAGTAAATATTGCCTCTGAAAGGATTTTGAGCAGTTCAAACAATAAATATCACTTCAAATATTGGTTTCAAAAGCTTTATTTTGTGAAAAAAAGGAATCTGAAAATGTCTGTTTCTCCTACCAAAATTATATTTTGTATTCATTTTTAGTCAGTTACCAGAATTTTCACCAGACTTTATATTTTTGTTTGTCTTCTTCCTTTTTTTGGTACAAATTAAATCAGATGCTGTAATCAGGGGTGTACATAACCTTTTTAGTGAGTTACCCAGGTGAGTACCAGGTTATGGTGCTTGGTACTCACGCCACATGTTGTGTTGTCTTAATAAATGCTGTTTTCATTGCTGTCCTCCTCAGTGTCACCCCCACTATCTTCTACATCAGCTTCCTGCTTGGTAGATGATGAAGATGCTGCAGATGCACCTTCGTGTACTTGGCTGAGCCTCCGATTAGCTGTCTCCTTCCACAGCTCAACAGCTGGCTTTGGGTCAAATGTCACATCAAGCAGAAGTGTGAACTGTCCGATGTCCACCATGAGTTCATCCTTACATTCTCCAATAACCAGCTTTTCCTTCTGGAACCGAATGGATGTCGTCTTCAGAATGTTGCCAATGTCAAGCATATTTGATAGAAAGCTCTGAAAACGCTCTGTGCAGATACCCTGCAAATCACTGTTGTCACTGGAAGCCAGTAGCATTTAGCTGGCAATAGTCTTGATATTTTTTTTTACCAGCGTCTCATGGCTCCATGCAGACCATCTGATATTATGAAACGTACCATAATTGAGATACTATTTTCTTCACACAGCTTCTTCAGCGCAGCAGTTTTTATTTTGCTCCACCTTTTAGTAAATAAAATTCCAGCAGCTTGACCACAGAGAGATTAAATGTCTCACAGTAAGGAACATTGCGATCAGCCAGTTGTGCGCAATTCTCCAGTGTGTGTGCAGTGCACAAGTAAACAATCGCAGCACATTGACGGACTTTTGGCACAACGTCATTGTACATGTCAACGTTGACAGCAGCCCTGTCTGTGCACACAGCAACCAACTTCGTTGTCCAGTCATCCAAGCCTGTGTCCTGGAAAAGTCTCACAAGTCCGTCTGTTATGGCCCTCGCGGTTCTGTCAGCACCCAGTTCAACCAATCCAAGAAAGTCTGAGGTAAACTCTCTGTTTCTGGACACAGACACGTGGAAAAGGATTTCCTGCTCAACTTTTGTGATGTCCTCAGATCCATCAAAAAGCAGCCTCCAAAATTATATTCCTGTATTAGAAATATATTGTAATTTTTTGCTGTGATTTACTGAACTTTCCTGTTTTCTTTGTATTTACTCTGCACCTTTTCTGTTCCAAGTCTTTTCAACAGTTAAGAAAAGCTTATCTTTTACCTTTCTTCCAACATTTCCAAATACTTTACAGTTTTAGGATGCATTTTGCAACATACTGAAATTTCTAAATTTTCCAAGTGTATCTGGTGCGCTATATTTTGGTTAGGAAAAAAAATACAACACAATTTCACAGATATACCCATTAGTAATTAGACAAGAGCAGACTAAAAGAGAGTTGCAGATGTGCACTTAATTGTATTTATTTATCTATTTGCCAGGTGTTGCTGCTGTAGAAAAACGAAAAAAGGAAATCTATCTATCTATCTATCTATCTATCTATCTATCTATCTATCTATCTATCTATCTATCTATCTATCTATCTATCTATCTATCTATCTAGTTTCTATGTTAAAAAGCTTGTCACTCTCTGACATAATCTATGAAACAATTGTATTCTACAAGTTAAATAACTACATCTAAAAATCTTTTTCAACCTTAGTCAAATGCTAAGTTCCTAAAAAGCATTGCATTTATATCGATTATGCCGAGAGCTTTGCAATCATTTGATTAAAATCAATTGTTTAAATTATGTTCCTTCCTTTCTGAACCTGTTCTGTTTTAATGCCATACTTGCAGTACTTCATTTGACTTTTAAAGAAACTATTTTCATTTGGCCAGTAAAGTATAATAAATAAAATGTTTTACAACATAGTTTGTTGTTCTCCACTGAGCGTGTGAGTCTTTAATGCAATCTTTTCTACAGAACATTTTCTGTAGAGAAGCAGGTTTTAACTTGATGTGCTTAAAATATAACATTGAACCTCATCCTGGACCTTCCTGGGACTCTCTTCAGTCTTGTTAGCACTAATATTACAGTTATTAATGACTATAAATTAAAATTGAATGTCTGTATTAAGTTGAGTAAAACTATATACTCATTTAATCAGTTTAGTTTATATAATCCATATTACATGTATTTTCAGAAGAACAGAATCTGAATATGTCTGTTTTCAGCTGTTGGAAAAGCAGAGGGAAATATTTAAAAAGTTCAAAACTAAAATTCATTCTTAAACCATGAATCTCTGAAGACCTAAAGACTGTCTTCAACTTCAGATGTTTGTATTTTATTCTTATTTTGGTAAATATGGCTTTTATTCTTCATGACCCTCCAGAGTTTCATCAGTTTTCCTCTTTTCAGTCCATTCAGTGAAATGCACAGTTTTAAATTTTAGCTTAAATAAAATCAAACTTCAGGACTTCTATCTTAAACTGTTAGAATGAAATGAAAAGTAATTTAAAGTATTTTTTAACCTTGGCAAGAAAACCCAGGAAAAAAAGCACATTTATTAAACATGCATAAATAACCTCAAATCTGATTCTCGCACTTTGGATCTAAGCTGTTTCCAGTTGTTGGGAAACAAGAGGGAAACATTAAAAAAGTTTAAAACTGAAATAAATTCTTTAACCATTTTAAATTCAAGGTTACCAGATCTCTGCTGCTTCATTCTCAGTAACGTTAAAGTTCATCATCTAAAGTCTGGTCCATAATAAAACTTTATTAAAGTTCTTTAAATTAAAGAATAAAACTTCAACCTCTTAATGGTGTTTAGCTCATTGTCTGGAAGTGATGTGTCATAATGCAATTATTATTAATAATAATGTAAATAATAATCTACATTTTTAGCGAGTGTTACTTTTGTGAATTTTAAAAAATCTGCTCAAATGTAACATTTTATTGATGAATAGAGTATTTTTGTTGTTACCAGTGAAAATATTGTAGCTAACATGTTGGAGTAATGTCACAAAAACAATCATGTCTGAATTGCAACACTAAATGTAGCTGAGTGATGTTAATTTTATTGCACAACATAACATTGACCATGATGTTAAAGTTAAATATAATTACTTACCCAGGACCAGGGCACTTACAGCCCATATCAGCAAGGTAACAGCACTCAGACCTGCCATATCCACGAAAGTCAACTGTTTTAGCAACGCAACTAATGCAAAATACTTAATTCCATCAGCACCTGAGTCCTGGTCTGAAGTGCAGAATTGAACTATAAACATTTCTGTTGCACAGCACAGCACAGGAAAAGAAGAAAACCACACGTCAAGACATCAGAGCTCTCAACATTTGGCTTAATAAGTCCTACAACTAGCTCTGCGTATGCAGATATTTGTGAATTTTTGTATTTTTGTAATTTGTGTTGCGCAGTAAAAAAAAGAATTAAAACAGATGAATTACTTTATTATAGCAGATGCTCTTGGACCGAACAGTGCAGCTGAAAGTGAAAGAACTGTTATTTTTTTATTTAAGTATAAAACATGTCTCTTTGTGTGAATTCACACTGGCATGATTTGCAATGCTTGTGGTTAGCACACCGTGTGTGCAACATGTCAGAAATGGATTCAGAATTCACCAAAACGACAGAGAACACAGAGGTAGAGGTCTGTGGTGTGCTGAAAGCAGAGCACAAAGATGCAGATATGTAGCATTTTCTTGTTTGTTTCACACGCTACATGTATATTAAAGCATAAATATAGTTTATATAATTTATCTTTAATATTAATTTATATTAAAGATTTGGACCCATCAGTGCTAAATTTATGCTTACATGCTACAGCTACCATGATAGCATCTTGATGAGTTTCATTTAAACAGCAGTGACCCGGTGTCTTCTCCTTAATGTGGAGAAATCAAGCTTTATATTTTTTTATCACATCATTTGCATTCAAGTTTAGTTGTTGTACGCTCTAGTGGGCCAACCCACAGTAACAATAGTCACAACTAAAATAAATATTGTTTCATTTATTCTCTTCAACTCTTAACAATCATTCGAGAAAACATTAAAATTGAAAATTCTATGTAAACATTTCTGTTCACAAGACAAATAAGGTTTTTGAAGCTTATTTTAACAAGTTCTAGTTTTAAATGTTGAGAATCATTTAAGTTTAGCTTTCATTACTACAGCTGCTCACAGCACACTTGTGGAAGAAGTTCTGATTTGGCCAATTTATAAATTTGGCAAAGATATATTGAACTTGTATCTTGTAGTGGCTTCTCAAATTACTTTAGAAAAATGTGACTTCAGGTTCTCATACATTCAAAGTGCAAAGAGCTAAAATAAACATATCTGCTAAATTTTGTTTTGTGTAAACACTGAAGTTCCTGTTATTACAGTGTTTTTGTTGAACAGTACATTTTATTTGAGTTCAGCTTTTATACACAGAACTTGCAGCCATTCAAATGTTAAGTATGGAAACTTTCAGTAATTACTGAATTTCTAGTAATTACTAGAAATTAAATTAAATAATCAAAATTAATACTCTGTTTAGAGATCAATGCATAAAAAGGGGGTTGACCTGGCTTAATTGTAGCAAGTCAATACAACAATATAACCTGGAATTTGAGCCCCTTTGTGGTAGAATAAAAAATGTTTTACTGTTTACAGATTATTCCTGATGAGGCTATTTGCAGATCATTGATGTGGTGGGTATATGGATATCAGCAGGCTTTAGAAACATGTTGTTTGTTTTTAGTTAGTTTTATTTGTACAGAGGTGCAATCAGCGCACTTGTCTTGGGTACACTTCCATGACTGTCAAGCGAAGTTGCCAGCATGCTGGTCGCTTAGCTGAGTCATTGTTTAAAACACCCACTGCATAATGTACGAAGACTAGGGTTGAGAGTATTTAGTCAGATTCTGGATAGATAGTCAGTAAGGGATGTTTCAAATCCCGCCACACCTTAAGATTTCCCTAAACTAACACAATGGTTTATGAATGTACCTCCAGATTTTGTCTCTCATTACACATTATGCAATATATATTTGGTTGTAATTTAAATCACTCATTTCTTTTTCTGTTTGTCGTTGTAAAACTCTTCATGATCTATTTAATTTGTAATCTGTGGTGCTTGTGAGTTCTACATGTTGTCCAGCAATTGGAATGGATAAGAAGCCCTGTTACCTGTTCTAACCTCCATTTTTAAGACATCGTCGTCATCATGTCTTCATTATGTAAGTTTCATATCTATATTTAGTAAAATTACAGTGTTCTGCTCTGCTGTTGACATGTTTTATATGAGTTTAACTAAGAACCGTTTTCTTTTTTGTTTTTTTTAACAGAAACATCCTGCCTTAAATTCGTCCATCCAAAGATGATAAGATCCACAAGAAGATTTATTGGCAAACATCCTGTCTCTCAGGCTTTCTAGTGAGAAATGTAAGTTCCTTCAATTCATGAACTAGTCTTCTATTCTACTACATTTACAACTGAAATCCAATTGAGTAATTTCAGACATTCTAACCTTTGGGGTTTTATGGCCATAAGCCAAAGTACCTGCTGCAGTTGCACAAAGCTGTGCAGGTCCTCAGTGAGAGAAACAAAAACTCATAATTTATTTTCTTTAGTACAGCATGTAAATGTCAGGAATTTGTACAAACTGAGAGAACATCTTTTAAACCTGGCATTTCTGCATTATGCATAAACTCCTCTTCACCCAATCTGTTGCTCAGTTTACCCTCCATGAAATAAAACTAATACTGATTTTAGCAAATAATTTATTCACAGACAATTGCATTGCATCTTCATCTCGCCTAGATGACATCAGTAGCAAATGAAAGTGGAAAGGACTAACATTATATTTCATCTTTTCTCCTTGACTGTCATCACAAACACAAATAACATAAACAATAATTTCCAGTGTCATTTAACAGTGAATATTATGAAGTGAGCTTTTGAGATGCTAATCAGCTGCTCCCAATTGTAAAAGCAATACGTTGTTGCCATGGTTACATATCATAACAATTGTCCAAAAGCAAAAAAGGAAGGGCAAAACTGCTTCCCAGCTGCACAGCATTGAAAACCAGATGGAATAATTGTCCAAACATGGAACGTCTCAACCAAAACAAAAAAACAAAACAAAACAAAACAAAAAAAAAAAACAACTATGAACCAAAATCTTCAAAAAGAACAAACCAGAACTAATAACTCTAATATACTGCCACCATGAGTGATATGTATGAAAGGGCTACTGAAACTCTTGACCATAATTCATATGAGGAGGGGCGGTCAAAGAACAAATGCAATATTTCAAACTGCATCAGGCAATGTCTAAGACAAAAAGATGATGCATGGCTATTTTCTAGGCAGAGCTGCCAGAAGACATTGGGGAATTCAAAGTTAACTTCCTGTATCCATGCTAATCTACTGTTGCACTGAGTCCAGGATGGTGAACTGAAGGTTAGTTAATTCATGAGTCTCTGGAGGGAAACCCAAAGAAATCCCTGGAGGCTGCGGGATCCAATGAGGAGTATAAGGAGGGTGACTTCTGGTTCTCAGGTTCCTCTGGAAGAAAAGAGTCGAGGGAGGACGGTCCAACAGCCAAGGTTGATCATCGGCCATGGTATTCAAGATTTAAAGTTCTCAGACATCATAAAACCAAAACATTAACTGGTGTCTTGATCAGCAGCTCCATCAGATCTTCATCAGTAGCGGTTATGATTGTGTTTGGGAGGTGGCATGTTAGCATAGACTGTAACGACAAGAGGAAAGATGTTATTACATGAAGACTACATTGATACACTTTCTTTTTGACTTTGCTCTGATATAAAAACAAACAACAAACAAACTAAAACTTGCACTAAATTCCAGGAAATCTCAATGAAGACATCATGTGGTGATTTAACTGAAACCTTACAGTAAACATGCAGTTTATTATCTTCGTGTGATTCCACCTTAAGTTTACTCACTTGCTGTTGAGTTGAGTATTTGTTCCTCATTGACAACACTGTGGAGAACATCAAGCAATAAGCAAAACATAAATAGCACTTACTCCTTGTGTAATTAGTGACATGTTTTCAGTCAGATCACTACAAAGAAAAGAGCAAGCTCATGTTTCAAAGGAATCTCATTGATCCTGAAAGTTGGATGGTAAAATGTGAACATGAAAATTTGTTTTTCAAACGAAATAAAAATACTAAACTAAATAAAATCAGTATTATAGCAGTTAAACAGTAGTTTGCTGTATAAACAAACAAGTTTCTTAAAAGCCGATTTTAAAGCAACAAAACAGAGTCACAGCTGAACAAAGAGCAGAAGAAGCCTGAGTGCTGGGAAAGCGAAACATCCTTACTGAGACTTTCTATGTTTCAGCACATCGATCTTATAGAAGACCAGAAGAAGAGCCACAGAGGTGATGATGATGAGGAAGACCAGAAATCCAATAAGAGCTTTGTCATTATCTAAGAAATGAGGATAAACAAGTTGGATCATTTGAGATCAAATGTTTAGAAACGCATCTGGAGAGAGTGAACATATGGAAGGAAGTGTTGTAAATGAAATGGGACATACATCTAGTGTCAGCATTAGTGCGCCTGTGTGTACTCTCAAAGTGTCCGTTGAAAGTAAACACCTATAATAACAGAATGCTTCTTGTTAGGATTCAAAACATCCAAAGAAAGTTGAGCAATAAAAGTGGAATTTCCTCATGAAACCAACCCTGGTTGTTACAAACCTCCACTGTGTAAGATGTTAAATAGCTCAGATCCTTGAACTCAAATTCACACTTCGTCAGGTTCTGTTTGCTGCCACCAGGACCATGAAGTTGTACAATGTATCTTCTCTCTGGTCCATTAAAATCAGTGGGATCACATGTCACCTTGATCACGTTGTTCTCTGGAACTGTCGCTTCAACGTTTCGAGGTGGTTCTGGTTCTGTAAGAGGAAGAGAGAGGACACATATTAGGACACAGACATGGAGAGGAAAATCTTTTTTTCTATAAAACTCTTAGAAGCAAACCAAAACATGAAAAAGATTTAAAAAGAAAACTTGATCAGATTTGTAATTCACCAGAACTGAAACTATCTGTTTCACTTTAACTTACTATGACACTGTAATGCAGAGAGATTTGTATTAATGTTTTTATTGTAATATAATAAAAGCATATAATAAAAGCATCATTAAGAGCATTTAATATCTATCATAATTGCTACATTGTGTCTTCTTCTTGTTCACCAACCAAATTTAATTTATACACCTTGAGTTCTTTATTAATTGTGTGAAACCTGGTGTGACTCTGCAGGGTTAAACATCATAAAGATTAATTTCTGGGCCTAAGCTAACTTGTTAATATTTTTCTTTCCACAGCAGCTTTACACTTACAGAATAAATTTGATGTTGGGACCTGAATCTAATAATGCTATAAATGTAGACCACCTCGTCTTTAAAACTGATTCATTAGAGTTAGCATTTCTTTTATTTTCATCCATTTCTGGTTTTAAAAACGATGTAACTTCTATGCATGATTGAAAAACCTGGTAAAATAATTTTGAATTTCAAAACAATAAGAATTCACCTGGTTAGCAATAAAACTCACATAGTATGAAAGTTAGAACTGATGAAGGATTTACTCTGTGTTCCTGAATCTAAAACCAAATTTATTACTTAAATTTTTAAAGAAGAGTTTTTTTCCTAAGATAAAAGCTTTTATATACCTCTGGCCAAACAAAACATGAAAACAAATAAACAAACAAATATTGAGTTTTTGTAAAATTTATTTAAAGCAGTTAGTGTTGGTAGACTGTAGTATTATTTCTCAAACCAGATTTTCTTGGTTACTTACTTCCAGGTTTAGTTTTCCCTTTAACTGTTGAAGGTGTGAAACCAGATCGATCACCATAGACGGCACGGACATCACAGATGTGATCCCTGAATGGTTTAATTCCTGTGGTGATGGTACACGTTCTTCCTTCACGATGTTCAATAGTCCTAACAAAATGTCCGTCACCTGTTTTATGATTGATTTAACAACATCAGATTGTTATAAAAGATCTTGAAAATCATGACAATGATTCATGTTAAAGTAAAACAAATGTTGAAGCAGAGTTTGGTCTGTTTCTCATGTTAAATATTTAGTGAAGAAAACATTTCTATTAAAATTGTCCACAGGTCACTGCTGCTTGAACTCAGTGATAGTTTAGAGTCACAGCTTTACTGATCACTGCTGGTTATTTCATAGATCTATCTCCTCATGTAATTTGTGTAAAAGAGATCAAACTGATAGATTCACCAATTTTCCATGAATCGGTTAAAGTTTATTTAAAATGTTTACACTAAGTATTAAACATTATTTGATGTAAATATACTACAGAAGACCAAATCTAATCGTTTTACTTACCATTCCTGTCTTGCCAACAGCTGCATCTATAAGAGAGCTCATCCAGTTTGTCGAGAACATCTTGACATTTATCACTCGTTGTTTCCCAGTTCAGCTCAATGGAAGTATTGGTTGAACTGCTCTGCAGGGTGTTTATTGTAAAATCTGTTGGAATAAAATAAAAACCAACAATTAATCAAGTTCCTGATATTGTTTTTCTCTCCATGCTGTTAGTATAATAACTTTGTTCTTCTTATTCCCACTGAGATGCAGTAAAAACCAACACACCACAGTCAATGCTGAACTGGACAGGTTTAGTTGTCTTATTTATGAAGACATTGTTGTTCTTGATGTCACCAGTACAGCTGTAGACTGTGAACGGCTTCATGTTAGATGGTTCAACAGTGTTATTATCCATGTCTGAAAAGAGACAAACATGAAGTAATTTCTGCAGTAATTTCTGTAGTTTCTGTGCATCAACACTGATCAGCTGATAATTTTATTCTTTACATTTTGACACATTTAGAGAAAATAAATAATCAGAACAAATTTACTGAGAAAATGTGTTCAAACATTTTGACAAATATTTATGATGTATCATTAAGAAAGAAGAGTTTTCTGCTGTAAATATTTTAAATGTTTCTCACTGCTGTAGTTTTTACTCACCTGAACATTTATATTCAACCCTGAGATCATAACATGTTGAAGGTAACGTGGCATTTATGTTTGCAGGAAGCTTCGTGGGTTCAGTCTGCTTTATGTCATTTGGATCAATGAAATCTAAAGAAGAAAAAATACTAAATTAATGTAATTAATATCACATCCTCAGGAAACAGATTTTGTAATTAATATGTTTTTGTACATACCAACAGGGACATATTCAGATATGGTAAAGAAGACATTTGAGCAGTTTTTTGGAGGAAACTCCAAAACAAAATCTGAGCAAATGTCCTCATAAGCAGGTTTGAAACGATACGATCCACTGATGAACTCTGCAGCTGAAACCTTGTTGTGTTTTGATGATAAAGAGCTGATGTCCCAACCACTTTGGTAACAGAAATATCCAGAAGGGCAGGAGGTTTTTTTAATGTCTTCTTTAGCTGAAAAACAAAATTGATTTTTGTCTCAGTTCTACACAGAATCTCATTCCAGTCAATAAAAGAAATAAAGATTAAATATTTTACTCACTCATTCCAGTTGTTTTTGTTGTAGCTGTATTTTCAGTTTTGTTACATTGTAGGTCTGTACCATTGATGCCAGAAAGTGTGACTTCTAGCTTATATTCAGTGCACGGCTTCAGAGATTTGATTTCATGAGTTGAGTTTTTACTGGGTAAGAAAACAGTATTTTTCCTTTCAAATGAACCTTCCTTCTCAGCAACATCTATGGTGTAGTTACCAGGAGTAGAATCTATCATCTTTATCAGGAAACCAGACTGGATCGTTTCAACACTGTAAGAACCTGTAAAGCAACAGTTTTACATTTTAGTTTAAATAAAACCAAACTTCAGGACTTTTTATCTCAAACTGTTAGAATGAAAGGTAAAAGTTAATTTAATAGACACGAGTTCATGATCTCAAATCTGATACTCACACTTTGGGATGGGTTTAGCTGTTGGAAAACAAGAGGGAAACATTAAAAATTGAAATACATTCTCAAACCATCTTAAATTTACAGTTATCTGGTCTCTGCAGCTTTACTCTCAGCAGATCTAAAGTCTGTCATCTAAAGTCTAATCCTTAAACTCTTTTTAGAGTCGCAAATTAAAGACTTAAAGTTCCAACCTGTGGTGGCAGCCATGGTTGTGTTTGGCTGAGTGCTTGGAGGTGAGGTGTTGTTCTGAGGAGATGATTGGTTGGTGGTTGAAATCTCATTTGAGATGCTTGGAGGTGAGGTACTGGCTGCAGGTTTGAGAGCATGTGGAGGTCACCATCAGGCTGAAATTATTCACTGCCAAGTTTCTTACCTTGTATGGTCCTTAAATAACAACTAATTTTATCATTCAAAAATTATCCCAACTTTCCTGAAACTGTAGATTAAAGCTGAATTTTCATTACCAGACATGTTGATTGAAGAGCTTGATGGAATTGTAGGATGTGAGGTGGTGGATGGAGAGGTGAGTGCAGGTTTGATTGCAGTGGAAGCTTTGGAGGTTGTGGCAGCTGATGCTGCTGGGCTGCTTGGAGGTGAGATGGCAACAGGTTTCACAGAACTTGTGCCACTGAATGAAGGTGAGGTGGCTAAAAATATAAAAATCAACTCAACATCAATACCAGCGCTTGTTACAAAGAAGAATCCTACATGTATCTTAAGAAACTGATCCTCTCCATCCTCTATACTTTACAACACATTTGCTCAAAAATGTAAAAAGGAAAAAGATCAAAGGTGACAAAGTGAGATTTACTGATTGATTAAAGTAGTCTATCCAGAAAAATACATTAAATAATTTAAATTGAGAAAAAATGACTGAATTTAAATACTTGCAGAATGTCCACAATAATGTGCCGCATTAATGATAGAGTTAAACTTAAAGTTAATATATGATACATTTTGATTTAAAACAAGGAAGCTCTTGAAACTATTAATGAACCAACCTATCATCTTGATAAAAACTTCTTAAAAACAAGTTTCTAATCATCCCATTTAAATTAAATGTTGCAATGGTTAAACTTCTGCCAATACATTTCTATGGAGCAAAGCAGATTTATTTTAACAGCATAATTCATATACAAGGTTGTCTAAAGTGTTAAACAGGACACAAACGGAAAGACAAAAGGAAAATTAAAAAGCATAAGCATGAAAGCATTGCATAAAAGAAACAAATGTTTCATTATTTCCATTTCTCAGATTCTTGGATCAAAAGGTGCTGTGAACAAAAATGCTTTTTAATTTAAAAGAGCCAACAATTTCTTCACTTCTCAGGTTTTCAGGGAGTTTGTTCCAGAGTCAAGGACCATAGAAAGTAAATGCTGCCTCTCCTTGTTTAGGTCTGGTCCTGTGGACACAGAGTGAGCAGAGCTCTGAAAACCTGAAAGGTCTAAACGCTTCATAGTCAACAAGAAACTCAAAAAGACTGTTTAGTGCTTTATAGGCTAACAGCAGAATTGTCTATATTGACAAACCTGTTCCTGTGTTAGAAAAAATCCTTCTCACCCAACACCAACCTTTAAAGGTTTAAGTTTATCACTAAAAATAATCTGGTGAACTACAACTATAAATTATATTACCTTTAGGACTTTTTTGGTTTTCATATAGTAGCTCTAAAAACATCACCCAGTAAAAACGATAAGAAAAGAGGCTCTTTAGTCCTTTTTCCCATGACTTATAGATGTAATCTTAGACTCACACATTGTGATACATTTAATCTTAGACTCACACTTTGTGAGTCTAAGATTAAATGTTGTAATCATCATGCAACATTAAATGATGTTGCTGTTGTTGGACAGCAACATCATGGACTATATTTACTTCAGCAGCTCTTGATAATAAGAAATATAAAGAAAACTTAAGTTAAGAAAACTTAAGGTGACTTTGTTTCTTCATATTTAGAATAACCTCTTCCTTAATTTGCTTTTAATTGAGAAAAGAAGCTGAGCAAATTAGTTGCAAACTGTGTAAAGGTTGGGTATTTCTCACATTAGCTGCAAAGCAATATTTAATGAAATGAGCACAGGAGTGAGTTGTTTCACAGCAAGCCATAACTGGGGATAAACTCAATATCTGGAGATGCTGAAACAGATGAACATAATTAAAAAATATGTACTTTGTGAGTATTAGCTCAGGTGATTTATTGTAGTTTTTTGTTATTGCAGCAACCTGTTTATTCAACTGATAACTAACATTGAATCGACAGTTTTAGGATAAGAATGTACTGTCAGCGCTGTATAATAAGCAGGTTCAGATTGTGCTCATTTCAGTAAAATGTTCAGGTCTCTGAGTTTGTAGCTTGTATATGAAGAGATAGTAGGAAGACTGAGCAGCTCTAAAGGTTTGGACAACATGAAGCAAAGCTGGTGGCTTTCAGGAATTAAAACATTTGCATTTATTGCATTTTTTTTCTGGTTAAATATGAATCACTACTCACTTGCATCCTGTTCACCTGGAAATATAAAAAGAAAAGAAAAATATGTCATGAAATCATACATAAAATAGCACCAAATATAAAGAAACTTAAAAACAAATGACAGCAAAGTTTTTACATCATATTTAATTCTTCAGGGATCTTTTCTGTTTTTGTTAAAAACAATATGAAAGCATTATCAGCTCAAAAGGGGAAGATGGCCGACTTATCTGGACTTATCTGTAAAAACTGTTTGCTGGTTATATAAGTCACGGCCAAACATTAGCGACTGAGTAAAATCACATCCAGTTGTTTAAAACTCAACAGAATCCACACCTCCAACAAGCAATCATTTCTCAATCACCAAGGGTCCAGATCTTCCACATAAAGCAAAGTGTAGAATAAGGGGCTGGTTTTTAACAGGCTAATGTCTTCCTGGTAACTGTAGATATTTTCTAGCTTAACTGAGCTTTTCTGTCTACATGTAGAACTGGTCTACAGGACTGGCAGCTGCAATGAGAAGCAATGTGATGATCTGAAGGACCTGTTATTGTGTTTAGCTACTTTAGGATTGAATTCTTTGAACCAATATTTTTTTGTTATCATGATGCAAATCCACCGAGAAGTTCACAGAGATGATTCCTATTGTTTTCGATCATGGCCAGGTCATTCATCTGTAGCTCAGGTGAAGGTCCCTCTGCTTTCTGTGCTTCATCACAACCCTGATGATACTTGCCTAAACCTCCACACCTTATATAAGGGATCAGCTTTAGCTTCCTATTAAGCTTTTACAAGTCAGTGTTCAGGTTTTACTGCTGACTTCAGTCTGGGTTTTGTCACTTCTTGTGCGCACATCCACCAGGCTTGACTCTGCAGATGCTCTTATGAGCTGTGTCCGCTATTGTTCGAGGTGTTCAGTGTGACTTTTTGAGTAATGAATGAAGCCGGCCAATGGCCCTGGACTGAACAGTTGTTCTGGTCTTCTCCATAATGGACAAATTTCTAGTCAGACTTTGCTTGTGCACGTATTGTGTAGCTGCGGCACAGCGTGTGCACAAATAACCATTTTAATCTTCTTTTTCTTTTGACTCAGTGTCAGGTTAGGTGGAGCGGGTAGTGACAGGCCTAAATTCATTCACAGAGTATCTTCTACACAGGCATAGACTCAGCAAATCATCAACTAGCTTTACAATACTGTTCTCGCTCTTTTCATCTTTTCAAACTTCATCCACTCTCACCAGCAGCTGCTTCAACACTAAAAGCAAACGGTGAATGCTTGGTAGATAAAGTGGGTGATACCAAAATGTGTATGTGTGCGTATGTGTGAAGAAAATCAACAAGTTGTTCATGCAAAATATTTTTTGTGAATCAGAATGACGTGATTTTATTGGGCGGGGTGGGAGGAAAATTGACTAGATCAGATTACTGGGGCAGTCAGAACCTCCCTGACCCCCCAGCCAGTTACGTACTTGTGTATAATGTTAGAGGAGATAGTGGTGTTGATAACTTGAGGGTCAACTATGCAAAAGCATGTGGCAACACAGGTGATGCTAGGCATTCCTGATTTCTGTCGTGCATGCGTACCTGCAAACTAGTCATGTTCACCCCTGGTTATCATCAATTACTCAGTAATTAAGCAGCCTTTTTTCCAAATATTTTTTTTTACTTTAACTTGAGAATTCTTTTGCATGTCTATTTTTTATTTCTGCTTCATTGTCACACAACAGTTGAAACCAATATTTCAGACCAGGTAAAGAGATAGAGATACATACACCTTTTTTTCCTTGCAGTCTCAAATTAAATTAGACCAAACTTCTCTTATTTTAGGTCAGTTAGAATTCCCAAAAATATTTCTATTTGCCAAAGTCTTTAGCTTTTGTTCTGGGGTCGATCATGTTGGACCAAAACACATTCATCTCTGGGACACAAAACCCGTCATCTTCCTGAGCGGCATGATTGTTGGATATTCCCATCATGTCTATAACTGGAGAATAACTGTATGACCAAATGAATGCAACACCTCCAAGCATCTGGAAATTGCTCCCAAGGATGAACTAGACTTGTGCAGCTCCACAGCTCCTCATATCTTCGCTGATGTCTTTTGACTTTCCCATCATGTCAAACAAGAAAGCAGTGAGTTCCAGGTGTAGCCTTAAAACACATCCACAGGCGTACATCCAATTAATTATGATGTGGCAGTTAACCTATCAGAGGTTCCCAAAATCATAATATCATCATCTGGGCTCTGCCTCAATGTTTAAAGTAATCATTCTGCCTGTAAGCTTCTGATTTTGAAGACATTAATTAATAAATCTCTGACATATCCTCTCTCTCTCTTTATTGTGGCATTTAGCAAACAGAAATAATTTTGGTAACTTTAGCTGTCCTAAAACAAGAAAAGTTTGGTTTGGTTTGGTCTTATTCATAGAAATTTCATGTCATGTCATGTCATTACTATTTCTGCTGTTTCCTCTACATCAGTACAAATTTATCATTGTCCTCTGTTGTGAAATTGTCCTTGGTAACAAACAAAAAACAAACAAAACCACAGACACAGTCACTCGACATCATCAGCAAAAACAATAAGTAAATCTCTAAGAAAATATCAATACAAACATCGAATAAAACTGAACAAACAATTAGACTAAAAATGACAAAGCCATCACATCCAATCACATTTTAAATTTATCTGAGAATAGCCTTAGCAATGAAAGAGTTTTTCCATCTGTTGGTCTTTGATTAGGCTGCCTGAGTCTCAGGTTGCCCAAATCAAGCTATGAAGTGGGTGATCAGGGGAGTTGGAAATGTTTAAACCTTTTTTGTGACTCTCTCTAAAAACGTGTGTTTATAAATCAGCTTATTTACTATCAACATTTCTGGCCACTTTTACTATTTACAGCTGCTTTTCTTAATTCCGACAATCTCTTAGTTCTACAATTGTTGAATTTATTAATTGTTTTTGTTTGTTTGCTTTGTTCACTTAGTTTAATTTCCAAACAATAAAATTATCCATACAGTTTGTGAAATCCATAAATGCAGTAACTAAAATAATTTTAAAAATACAGCGGAGACATGTCAATGAGACTTGTATTAAATTCAATGGGAGATGTATTAAATACACGACTGTATTAAATTTTCATATCGATTTCTCTTTTTTTTCCTCTGAAAAGCACATACAAAGGTTCTTATAACAGAATTAAAAATTATATCACCCTCAGTAACTGTGTTAAACAGCTACTTAAAAAATTATATGAATGAAATATCAGTCATCACAAACATACTATTGTTTTAAACCCCATGAATTTTCACATTGCCATCATTACAAAATTATGTTCATTGAGCTGCAAGGTTATTATAAATGCAAATTATGTTTATATAGTGTTGCATATATCCATGAGAAAATCCAAATAAACTGATTAAAAATGAAAAACTATGAAAAATTCAAAATAAAAGTAATTTTTAGATTCATGTTTAACTGAGGTATCCTATATTGGTCACTACTTTAGTTTGCTGTATTCAGACTTTCAAAAAATATTTTAGCATAATCAGCACAACTTTCCTCATTTGCTGTGGTGGCCTTGATGTTTTTATCTGTCAAAGCTGCATTTTCTTCACGTTTAAGTTTTTTAAAACAAGTGCAAATAAACTGCATGTATTAATTCCAAAAACAAAAAAATATTACACCAGTTGTACTTACTGTCAGCTAAATAGATCATCCCAGCCCAGCAAAGAAGGAGCAGGGAAGTGTTGAGACCCAGCATCCTCAGGTCTTGGTGTATGTATAAATGGAGGTGAAGAGCAGATATTAAAGCAGAACAAACTTCCTCTTACATTAACAGGAAGTTAACAGGAACTTTAGAATCACAAGGGTAGTCTGTACAGATCAGATAATTAACCAACAATTACAAGAGTCAAATCTATTGGTTTATATGATATCTTAGAAAAACAAGTACTTCTGCTTCCTTTGTGTCTAGCTTCTCAGAGCACTACCTGCCAGCAATATTCTCCACTTTAAAGATTAAGCAAATTTCTTTCTCTCTGTGAGAAGATATTGGTTTTGATGCAAATATTTAGAATTTAGAAGAATATTTAGCCACAGTTTTTACTTTTCATTTCTTATGCATATTTTTTTGTTTTTCTTTTGTAGCCTGTGTCAAAGAAATAATTATTTTTGTAACTCATATAATTTTTTTTGTAGAAGTCAAGCTAACTGTTAGAAATTGGCTGGCCTCAATATACGAGAGCAAACTTCTACAAACTAAAAGAACCCAAATTGAAACTTTCAGTAATGTTCTCAGGATTTTTCTCAGTTCTCTCAAAGAAACAGCATCCTCTTTTGCAATCTACAAATGTGTGCAAGAGCTGTTGGTTAGAAATAAGGATTAGCTAATGTATAAGTTGATCTATGACTAGAACAATGCTAGCATGCAGTTAGAATTGATAGAAAATTGTGATAGAAATTCATTTTACATAAGCTATTAGCTTTACTCCCCTTTTAGAACATTAGTTTGATTCTCCAAACTGAAATCATTCTGGCTGCTGTTTAGCGGCTGTGATGTCAGATCGAATGTTCATGCTATCAACTTGGACAGTAGGTAGCAGCAATCTGCAGTAGGTTTAGTAACATGTCCTTTTGCTTCTTGACCATTTTGTACCATTTTGTGGGTGCTGCTCAATTCTTTTGTTGTGAAGGAATGCTGAGCCAAAAATTCTAATCTCTTGATTTTACCGATTCGTCTTCGTTACAGCCCTCGCCTATGGCCATCAGACATAGATCATGACTGAAAGAATGAGATCCTGGATACACGCTGCCAAAATGAGCTTCCTCCAAAAGGTGGCTGGACTCGGCCTTAGCAATAGGGTGAGGAGCTTCGTCATCCGGGGGAGCTTAAAGTAGAGCTGCTGCTTCTCTGCATCAAAAGGAGTCAGTTGAGGTGGTTTGAGCATCTGATCTGATCAGGATGCCTCCAAGGAGATTTGGAGATTCTCCAGGCATGTCTCACTGGGAGGAGACCCAGAACTCACTGCATCTCATCTGGCCTCAGAACGCCTTGAGATGGGATGGGATGGATGGATAATATCTACTTATAGGAGGTCACTTCAAGTTATTTTGGTTTGATTGAAGGTCATAATCTGCCATTTTTGATTAGAGTCACCCAGCCAAAATTGGGATCAGAACTAAAATGAATGAGGTTAGTGTAAAATACAAAATTCTCTGCAAATGATATACACTTAAATTAAATTATAGGTGAGCTCTGAGCATTTAATGGTAATTAATCTCCAATAATTCAGTTACTGAATACAAAAAGAAACAAACTGCTATGCAATTTTTATTGAGTAGCTCCATGGGTACAAAGTGATTAAAAGTTTTGGCATTTGGAATTAAAAGGCATCAATGCAAGACAAAAATGTTTGGTTTATGCAATTTAACCCTGAACGTCTTTACCTCTTAACTCATCAAATCTAGTCTCATCTAAGGCATTTAAGGAACTGACAGTTAAATGTTGCAAGTTGTGTCCTACCAAGATTATTCCTTTGAGGCTGTTCAAGAGTGTTCATCTGTCGTCAAACTGGGTTCATGCCAGGAAGGAAGTCACAAGCAGGTTTAATTTTGCATCAGTTTTTAAATAGGCAAAAATACACCATGTTATTTATTGCATTTCCTTATTTTGGCTGGTAAATTTTGCAGTTGACTGAAATATTTCTTCTGGAACATTGAAAAGTCACATTTAGGGGCTCCATGTGGTTCAGTGGTAGAGCAGGAACACCATATATGGAGGCTGCAGTTCTCAGAACAACTGTCCCCAATGAAAGCTAAGGCAGAAATTTCTTGCTTTCAACAGGGGCCAATCAAGGCAAAAAGTTACAGTTAAAAATCCTTGAGAGCGTGCGTGGCCAGGGAAGGAGACGTCACAAGGCTCAATCAACCAATCAGAACTGGACTTGGGGCTGTGTAAGACCTACGTACATTACATTAGACAGCCAAAATAAATGTACTCTAAAATTGTTTTAGTAGACTTTCTTTAAACTGAGAGAGAGTTCTCCAAAGTCCAAATAACTTAACAAAGATAATCGCTTTAGACATAAAAACTCATAACTGAGGATGTTTTCAGATTATTCTTTCTAAAACATGCAACTTTGACTAGATATAAAGTTCAGAGAGGACATCTTGAGGAGGTTCAGAAAATCAATTTTTATAGGTAAAATGTCAAATCTGAGGTGTTTGTAGAATACGCTGGTATACCTAAATCAAGTAATTGTGTGATGTGAACAGCACAGGTATGACACTGACTGCTCAAATGTACTCAACACAATTACAAAGCACTTTTAACTGCATAGACAGAAAACTGTCAATCTTTAACGCAAAGCCAGATTAAGTGTTCTTCCTTTTTCTCCAGCGAGGACTTTCTTTTATTTCTGCCATCCTCCTAATTATTGCTGAATTGTTAGTGTTTGTTTCAGGTCATTAGCTCAGTGTTTACAGTCTCCCTCCCACCCTCGAGCCCATCCCCTCACCCAATCCTGCATGTACCCTCCACTCCACCCAACAAACTAACCCATCCCTCTGGGTCCTCAAATTCCCTCTTGGCCAGTGAGCAGTGGGGGTGGGCTCTGGATCTTTCACTGTAATGAACTCCACAGAGACTCCAGTTCAGATTCATCACAGTAAAAATTGCTCCCATGGAGCCCTCAACTCAGTGAAAACAAACAAAAGTAAATATCTGGAATTAATACACAAGTTGTTTGGGTTTTCCCAGCATCCGTGGTCTCCTCCCCTCCCACAGTCAATGGCTCTGCAGGATTGCTCTCTCCATTTCAGTATTTATAATTAAAAGGGTTTTTTTCTGTTTGACGAGCAGTTACAGATTCCTGATCTATTTTTTATTACCTTTTTGTTTGTCATCTGCTCTATACCCATGCATCCCAAAGTCTATCTTGTGGTGAAAACTCCTCACTGCATCAGTGGTAAGTGACTTAAACATCCGTAGGTGACATAAAGGAAAAGAAACTGAACAAATTAACATAAGGAAGTTTTACAGATGCTACCTACAGTTACACATCAAACCACAACTGATTGTTAATGTTCCTGATATTAATATTTTTTTTTTTTTTTTAGGAAAGGTACATTTTAAAGCATTCTTTACTGAGGCAGGAGCTTTAGATGAACCCGTCAGGGTTAGAAAGAGCACATCAACGCATAACAGTCAAAAGATGAGGATTTAATAGTTATACTGAATGTAACAGAAGGCCATCATGGTGAAGATACAAAGTTTAAACCCTGAAGTATCAAGATGAGGTCACAGTTCTCATGTGGCAGTCACTGCATGATGCTTCATGGTTTGATGAAACCAAGGCATATTCTCACAAATATGCCTTGAGAACATTTATCATGTTCTCAAGGCATATTTGTGAGAATGTGTTTAGTAAGACTTCAGATCTTTATAAAACTTGACCTCTCACACTGAGGACAGCCAACAGATATATTAAACTGTGGCTCAGTTTTCCTGGTATAGAGGAATTAACTGCCTTGCAAAACTATTTTGACCCCATCAACTTAATTAATTTTGTCACTTTACAATGAAATTCCAACATTTTATCTGTGTTTTATGGTATAGACCAACTTGCAGTTGAGCAAAATCAGGAAGTGAAAGGAAAATAACACATGATTTTTAATGTTTTTTTAGCAAATAAATATCTCACAGGTTCTGTATTCAGCCCCCTTTACTCTAATTCCCTTAAATAAAATCCAGTCTAACTAAATGCCACCTAATTAGTAAATTAATGGTAAGAAGGATTAAGCGAAATGCAGGGCAAACCTAGAAGAAAACCTTATAGAGACTGCTAAAGACTTGAAACTGGGGTGGAGGGTCACCTTCCAGCAGGACTGCAACCCTGCTCATACAAGCCAGAGCAGAAAATGAATGGCATAGAATGGCCTAGTCAAAGTTCAGACCTAAATCTAATTGATAATTTTTGTCAAGACTAAAAAAAATGATTGTTCACAGATGTTGTCCATCCGATCTGATTGATCTTGAGCCATTTATTAAAAAAAAAAAAAAAAAAAAAAAAAAAAAGTGAAAAAAATTTAGTCTCTATCAGGGGTTACATTAACAATATTTTCTCATATTTGTATTTTTTTTTTTAAAAAGTTCAAAAATCTAAAGGCAGTCAATCATTTTGACAGATTATAATTTACACCCCTGACTACTTGGTGCATAAGCACAGACAATTTCAACTTCATGCACAGAGTACATCGCAGAGGAAACTAAATCAGTAAAAACAAATGAATAAACAAAAAAACATCTGAATATCATGTCTTGCCTGGATACTGAATTAAATGTGTCTCGTTGATCGGGAGCTGACAGGACGTCAAAGAATTATGCTGTGCGCCTTCAAATCTTTGGTTGAAGTGGCGGTTGTAATTCCAGTCTCCAGTGTGGCAGCAGAGTATGGATTAGAGTTTAGGTCTATAGCCTAATCCCAACCAAAAATCGGGCCTTGTCAGGGCAAAAAATCATTTATTCAGGTCGGGCTCGGACTTCTGTGCATGTTTAATAAGCCTACAGTACACATAGAACAAAGAAAACTAAATGAGAATGTTATGTTGCGTTAATCTATTTATAGTCTAAATAGAGGAACTGGCAATTTACCCTGTTGAGGAAAGAAATAAAGTGCAGAAGTTAATTAGACTGTAACAAGCACAGTGCACTGTACAACTAAGTGCATACGTGGCCCTGCCCTGCTCTGCTCCTCATCAACCACTCATCCCAGATGATTTGCACTTGACTCACCCTATGGTTATAACAGCTGATAAAATGGAGCTGGAAGATGTTAAACAAAACCTAAAAAGTTGAGAAGTTACACTGCTTACTCAAATGGTGCTATAAAAACGAAAGCATTAAAGGCTTAATTAAAATAATATGTCAGGTTTAATTCAGCCTTGGACCTATAATTAAAGTTAATCAGTCGGTTTGGATCAAGTTTGGACACAATGCTCGGTCCAGGTTTGGTTGGATTTTTTTAGGCCCGATCCAAACTCTACCACAAATTTTTCTTCCAGATGCGGACCAGGAGGAAGTTGTGAGGCTGTGCGTTCAGAGCACAACATGTGAATTGTTCATAATTTAAGTGAAATCATTTCATTTCATTGTTCATATGTAGTAACTGGGGCCACAGTCAGTGGTTTTTGTCACTGCGGATTAAAGGTTAGATGTGTTCATCTGCTTGATGTGTGATGGGATGTGGACTCTCTGTTCAGCTTGTTGAATATTAATTAAACCAAATAAAAATTAAATGCAACTAAATAGCCTATGTTGTTATTATCATTTTAAAAACTGATAGGTAAAAACAGATTATGACAGAATTTTTTTGACGCCGCCAGTTAAAATGACAGACAACAAAAAAAGTCTAACGCAACCTTTGATCTCTGTATGTCCACAGCTGGTAGATACATATGGCTAAATATTTGCAGTTTTATTTGCAGTAAAACGTGGCGTCTTTTTCCTTCCCCTTAGCAATTTTGCACATGTTGGTTTGTCATATAAAATCCAGTGTGTGCTTTTAAAAGGCACACACTCCCTTGTGTCTCTTTTTAACAAAGAGACACAAGGGATTCCTCCATTATCATCAATCATCATAGACCCTTACAAACAGCAGATCTCAACCAGTTAAACAGCTGTGGATTATCCTTGATATTATCCATCATCATAAGACAAACAAATACAGAAAGCTTTTGTCCTCTACTCTAAATTTTCACAGATGTCTAGAACTGATTTCAAGATGAACTGAAACTGATCCAACACCAAGACAGTTAATGTTTTCTTTAAAACACTTATTTCACACTTGCATATGAATTCAGCATTTATCCATTGTGTTATCGCTCCTTTTATATTTGAGAATGTTTACTCTTGACCTGCTTGGCAAGAAGGTTGTAGAAAAAGAGGTGCACTCCTATAGATACTTTGTGGGATGTACTCTGTGTCATAAGTAATGTTATAAGCATTGTGTAAAAGTGTAGGTTTAGGGGAAAATAAGTTTATCAGGTGTCTCAGGTGATTTCAGAGGAAGAATGAGGCTGTTCCAGGGGACATCCACTTAGGTTTATTTATTTTACTCCCCTCTGTTTGTTTTGTTTTTAGAAGCGAGGAATATCAATATTTTTTTTTTTTTTTTTTTTTTTTTTTGCACATTTGAAATAGCTCCCGGGGTATGCCTGACAGTGGCAGCTCCGGCTTCAAACATATTAGTTTGCTGGGAGACGAGAATCACCAGGGACGGTCTCCAGACACATGCGGGAACCGGCAGCACACTCCCGCACATCATTTGAAGACTGCTATTGTTTGAACTTCAGTAACTTTAAGCAGGTTAAAGTCGTATTTAGAATGAAACACTTGTCTTGTAGGCCGGCTCGGTTTTCAGGTTAGAGTATTTGTCAGCGGGTGCTCTCCAGGGACAATGTTGTGAGGTTCAGGCAGGGAAAGACGGTCCCTGCAGTCATTTATCAGTGGGAAGCTACACCCAGCAGGCCACAACTGGCGTCACTCATCACCGCTGCTGCTTACACATGTGAAGGTACGCTCTTGCAAACCCACAGAGCACTGGTGTAATGAGTGACTCCTGCTCTGCATGTCCTTAATCTGCAACCACCAGGCCGGCACGGAGGGGGCACAATAAAGAACAAGAATCCTGCAGTGAGCTGAGCCAAAATAAAAAACCAAGTGGCTCACTAAACCCGTCAGGGGCTTTTAAAAGGCACACACTGCCTCTCTCTTGTCCATCCAGCAGGGCTACCAGGGCTTTATAAAACACAGGCCCACAAAACTTAACTCGGAAGCATCAGCTCAACCTTCCGGAGCAGGCCTTTCCAGAAACTATAAACTATAGGGAACAAATGTCGTCTTCAGCATGTTCAAAAGAAACCTGATCCTCATAGAGACGCTTTTATTAGAGCTGCATATGCACACACACTGCAAGACACACACTTCTGCTTATTCACTTCCTATGAGACTAAACGTCTCCATCTCTTCCCCCTCTGTGTTAACCAGTCAAGAGCCTGCAAACCAAAACCACGATGCTCTCACAGGCTGTGAGCACAAATTATCTGTATTTTTACCACAATCGACTCATGCCATAGTTCTTTACTGCCGTGTAAAATGCAAATACACTGTGTCAGTTTTAGGTAAAGGGAAGTTGGTTTATGAAGCGCCATTCACACACAAGTTCCAAGTGCTTCTCAGAAAAATTAAGAGACAGGGAAGAAATAAAATACAATAAAAGAGCAATAGAAAATAAATAAAAAGAAAGAAATGTTGAAACAACAAAAAACAAACTCAGTGTTGTGCTGTGTTTAGTTCTGGTGCTGAGAACATTGAGTGAGCAGGTCTCAGAAGACCTGACGGTCTACATCAGTAGGCAATAAAAACTTGATTCTAAAAATAAAATAACAAAAACTAATTTCATAGAGATTGTTTTTTTACCTTTACATGCTCAACAATAAACATTAAACACTGAATATTTTATTGAAAGAAACGCAGTAGTCTGATTTTTGTAGAAAATGAACATTACTAGATTGGAAATATAAAAGGGGTCTCACACTTTTTCCTGATTAAAAGAAATTCTTGCAATTTTTGAAATTTTTTGGTCAATTGTCATAGGCTATTCTCAGTAACAAGAGCAGGATGTCGGCCACTGACTCTTCAAAAATGCTTGCTGCAACTTATCAACTGCCTGTGTTGGTCAGTCAGAGTTGTACTGTCCTTGAATAGCAGTCGAAAGCCGCACAGAATCATTCCGAGGGCAACAAAAGGCCCCCAGGCTGCATCTTGGACACCCCTGGTCTATATAGTTCACACAGAGCTGTGAGACAGTGATAGCCTTTATACAGATTTTTACTGTTTTTGCTTTTTTCTTACTATTAAAGGTTTCGGGTTATCAAACAAATTTTAACTTTCAATTCAATTCAGTTTTATTTAAATAGCAGCAGGTTCTGTTTAAATTATTTATTTATTCTGATCATGCTGAATATGAGTAATAACAGTTGATTCATGATTTAACAAGGAGGGGTTACTTTTTCCACATAGGTCCACGTAGGTTTGGAGAACTAAATCATCAGTTTAAAACTCCTGTTTTTAATATATTTACATGATATTTGTCTGATAATAAATCACTCTAGATTTTTGTTTGATTTTTTTGTGCTGCCACCATGCCATTATATAACTCATAATTTTACTAAGGGTTAACATGAGAATCTTATACCTCTCCATGAGTAGGGTCTACACATTCAAAGATGCTACAGCAACCATCCAGCTACAGACTAAAGACAACAAATAGGATGAACTACTGAAACAGATACTTGCTTTATGTTTGCTGAATCCTTTGCACCAACTTTCATATTATTATAAAGTAGAAACAAAATACATAACAACAATATGAGATGGTTTCAAAGCTTAAAACAGATAAGTTTTGCTTATACAACAGTGCAGCTGTATAAACTGTAGCACAATGCAATCATTAGGCTTAAAAAAACTACTAAAACAACTGCAGTCATCTAATTTTTGTGAATCTGTTCAGTTCAGTTACTTTATAATACTGCAGATTACAAAAAGTCCCCTTTAGCTTGTACATTTTAATAAACTTTTTACAGGATTAATATAAAATAGCTTGAAATTTTAGAAACATATTTTTACTGGGGTTTTTTGCTTAACAAGTAGCTTATTCATCAGAGCTGTTTGTCCTCCCTGGTACAACAAGCAACATATATTTCAGTAAAAGAATAATCACTCATGCATTTACTCTAGATTTTGTAAAATGGCATTCATAATTAAAACTTTATCGCATGTTTTCTGTCAAATCCTGACTTCTTAAAAAGACATTAGGCAGATTTTTAAAAGATCTAACATTACATCCATATGCCAGTCTTTAAAAAAGCTTTTCTCTCACTATCCCCAACACATGTGCTCAACTCCAATAAAATAAGCACTCTGGCTATAAACTCACCAAGAGCTGTCCCAAAAATAACCACATCTGTCTGCTTAACTTAGACAGGCCCTAGAGGAATTCTTAAAGATAAAGTAGCCACATTGACTGAAAGGAAAAGGTTTTACTTTCGCCATGGTATGTGTATCTGGCACTAAATGCATGAAGATTATCCATCCATCCATCCATTATCTAAACCCACTTAGCCTTGCAGGATCAGGGAGGGTTGGGGGGGTTTTCCAGCAGTCAATGGGTGACAAGCAGGGTACACCCTAGACAGGTCGTCAGTCTATTGCAGGGCAACAAAGAGACACATAGGGCAAGCAGCCATGCACGTACACACTCACACCAAGGGATAATGTAGAGAGACCAATTAACCTAACAGTCATGTTTCTGGACTGTGGGAGAAAGCTGGAGTACCCAGAGAGAACCCATGCATGCACAGGGAGAACATGCAAACTCCATGCAGAAAGAACCCAGGCCAGGATTCGAACCCTTCTTGCTCATATGAAGATCATCTTATTTTTTAATGCTGCTGATAGCACCTTGGAAAAGTATTCATATCTTAAACATTTTCACAATTTACCACTTTTAACAACAATCCTCTACGTATTTCATTGGTATTTTATGCAATAGACCAGGGTCTCCAATGCTAGTCCTTGAGAGCTACCGTCCTGAAGGTTTTAGATGCATCCCTGCTCCAACACACCTAAATCAAATGAATGGCTCGTTGCCATCACGTTTGACCTCTGTCAAACGTGATGGCAATGTGAGAGGGTAATTCAGTCATTTGATTCAGCTGTATTGGAGCAGGGATATATCTAAAAGTTGCAGGGCAGTATCTCTGGAAGACCAGGAGAGACCCATGCAATAGACCAACAAAAAGCTGTGCATATTTGGGATGTGGAAAGGTTGTTTTTTGTTTTTTTTAACAAATAAAACTCAGAAAAGTGTGGCATGCATTTGTATAGAAGCACTTTAGCTGCAGCTCCAAGTCTTTTACAATAACTCTCTACCAGCTTTGCGCATCTAGAGGCAGAAGATCTGTCCATTCGTCTTTACAAAGTAAGTCAGGCCAAGTCAGATGCTGTTGGAGGGTGTCTGTTAACATTTTCAAGTCGTTCCACAAATTCTCATTTGGATTTAGGTCTGGACTTTGACTGGGCCATTACAGAGATTTAAAGGGGAGCGGCAAAAGCAAATGAGGTGGCTTAGCAGTGCTTGTCAACAACTGATAGTATCATTCAGGATATACTGTTACTGTGGAATATTGTTTCTGTTGCCTGGAAATTTAGCTGTTATCATGTCATGACATTCATGAGACTTTCATACAGCAACAGTCTTCAGTCAGAGGCCTTGAAGCTTGGAGGCCACAGGACCATGGCAGAGCTTGGGGGATGCAGGACCGCAACAGTGGCGAAGCTTGGAGAATGCAGGAATCTGGCAACACTGAGTCTATGAAGCTGAGTCTATGGGCAAAGCTGAGTCTATACCTGAAAGTCCATACTGATAACCGGCTAGGCAGCTTTAAAGTCATCATGAAGACCCCTAGAGACGACAGCTCAGGAACTGGGGAAGATTACCCACAAAGGAGTTCTGTTTGTGGGGGAGGTGACCCACAAAGGAGCTCTGAGGACCCACAAAGAGGCTATGGAGATCCATGAAGAGGTGCTGAGGATGAGGAAGACCCACAGAGGGGCACTTGGGATGGGGAAGACCCACAGAGGTGTGCTGGAGATGAGGAAGACCCACGGAGGGGCACTGGATACAAGGAAGACCCACAGAAGGGCACTGGAGATGAGGAAGACCCACAAGGGAGCTCTGACTCTGGGGAAAAAAACCCACGGAGGGGCTCTGGTTCTGGGGAAGAAGACCCAAGAAGAATCTCTGGTGACTGGAGATCACAGTGGAGCTTTGGAGACTGAAGACCACAAGGAAGCTTGGAACCCATGAAGAAGCTCAACAGAGAATGTTGGTTCTGGTGCCTTTGGAGAGGCTTAAGGTTCTTCGGCGCCTGACTGAGAGGCTAATGATTCTACTGCAGCTGACGGAAGAGAGGCTGCTGGAGCTGATGAATGAGAGGCTGCTGGAGCTGATGGAGAGAATGCTGGAGCTGAATGGTGATAGTTCTTCCTCTGATAAAAATTCATTCCTCCAGTCCATCTCCTCACTGTGAAATTCCTCCTCAAAAAGGTCAGAGACAAGTCCCAGTTCCTCCAGCAGCAGGAAATGGCAGGATCTCAACATCCTTATACAGGTCTCTTTGTGCTAGCTCCAACTGCTCTTGGATCCATCGTTTCCTGTCTGCTTGGTCCTTTGTAATGCTGGTTCCTTCCGTCTTGATGAGGTGGTGGTTGTGGTGATAGACCCAAACAGGCAGAGACAGTGAGTAGATTTGGAAATTTATTGTAAAAAATAGAGAACAAAAACTTACAAAAACCACAAGGAACGCAGGGAGCCAGAGCTGAATAAAAACACGGGAATCCAGTAGTAAAGACAGCAGGAAGACGAGGAAGTAACGAGAAGGTAACAGGAGGAACTAGCGAGGAGTGTGAGCAGGAGAGGAGTTTAAATACTGAGTGTGAATGCTGAAACAATAGACTGGGGCTGATTGGCTAATGGGTTGCAGGTGTGAGGGTAAAAAGCAGAAAGGAGACTGGGGAGAAAGAGAGAATGGCAGCAGGGGGGTGGGTGAGGGAGAGCTACATGAGAACCATGAAAATGAATCTAACAGTAACAAAGAATAACTAAACACAAGGAATAAATAAACATAATCGAACTAGAATAACTAGGAAAGGACTGAACTAAAGTGAAACAGAAACAAGGCTGATCTAATCAAAATAAGAAACTAAGGAACACAGGATAACAATAATAAAAACTAGAATCAAACCCCAAAACAACCCAGGTTCTGATACTCTTTACAATTACACAATGCTTTGTGTTGATTTATCACGAAAATATCGGCACATTGAAGTTTGTGGTGCCAAACTTTTACATGCATGTACAGTGCATGTACAGTAGACTGTACATGCATTCCCACTTTGAGGTGCTTTCTGTAAACTCATGGGTCACATTTTAGCTGCATTTCTACCAAATGTTTATGCTACAGTTAGTTTCTCACTCTCAATAGACATATTACAATAGTACGTGAAAACTAGAGTTTAAATGTGTTGCACATGAATTCAACAGCCAATTTTGCATCTCACCTCATAAGAGGAGACTCTGGCACAATAAAGCGGTTGCAATTCTCAAATTGAAACCATTTCAGGAGTGATCTAAACACAGATGACACACAGAGAAGGAAAGCTCCACGGGACGGTTGCCATGCAGTGTTTTCATGTTCCCACAGACCCCCTCCACAATCAGGTCCAGTGGATATTAGGGTATGGAAACAAAATGTTCTCCTAAAAGTCAGATTTATTGAAAGGATTGTTAAAAGAGAGCACACAGGGGGCTGAGGGAGTTTCTGTCAGCACATCTTAAATAAGTTTAGGATGTCAACTTTAAGAAGCAGTTAGAAAATGAGACTTAAGACAAGGCTTTGTCTGATAAAATGAAGCTAGTGAGAGCTAAGAGCTGCACGGAAAGACAGGCAAGGAGCCAGACACTTTTTCATAGTTTGAAAAAAAAAAGAAAGAGGATAAAATAAAAACTTGGATCATCGTGAAATGCCGTCTGTTCTGGATATAATCAATAGCTAAAGAAGAATCCAGTTCAGGGCTGTCTCTCATATTTCAATCCCTGCTCTTCTGTGATCAATAAAAGTGAGCTGAAATCAAAGCGAGCCCTCTTTACTATTGTCTATTCAACGTTAGCAGACAAAGACTGAGGAGCCTTTGATCGCCCTGTCTGCAGGGCCCACAGCTAAACACAGACCCCATCCTCCCACTCCCACCCACCACCTCCAGGTGAGTGCCGTGTCTGGATGTCAGTGTGTGTTTGCGGGAGAGCCAAAATGTTTTTGTACGCATACATGAGCGCACACAAACAACAAAAGGCGCTGCTTTTTAGAGGAATCACACAGAGATGATGTACAGTGAGGTGGTGCTGTCAGATAAAGGGTCATCACAGGACTTAGTGGACACTGTCTCCAACTGTCTTTCTCTTGTTGGGTCTTATTTGTGTTTCCAGTGAATGATTGTGTCTTGTTTTGTTGTTTTCCTAACTTTCTGTCTCCTTAGGGTTTTTTCTTATCCTGTCCTCATTTTCATTCTGGTTTGTTGTTTCTGACCTTTTTCTATCTTGTCTTTGTCAGATTTTTTGTCTTCTGTCTTCCTCTGTCTTTTCATCTTTTCTCAGTCTTTTTGCATCTTTTTCTCTCCTAATTTTGTTCATCTTTTGGATTTAATGCTTTGTCTCCTGTCTCATCTTGCTCAGATTTGTCTTTTCCTGTTCTTTAAATCATGCTCTTTTCATCCTGTTTGTCTTTTCTGTCCTGTCTTCTGAAGTTTGTGATCTTGTCTTTTTTATCTTTCTTTACTTAACTATTTGTTCCTTGCTATTTTTCTGTCTTTTAATTCTCTTCTTGTATTCTCAAGTTTTGATACTCAACTTGTTTTCTTCAACCAGTATTTGGGGGGACTTGGTCCTTTAAACCTCATATTGAGCTGCCACATCTAAACACGGCCTGGGTTATTCCTTAAACCCAAATGCTGGGTTGATGCTGTTGGGATTGAAGGAAGGTGACTTTTAACCAAACATGGGTCAAAAATTGTGACCTATTTGATTTGGAGACTTATCAACTAGCTTTTTTATGCACTCTTTTTAATTGAAGCTTTATTCAGAGCATGTGCATTTAAAGTATATCTATGAATACCTGACAGGACAAAACAAAAACAATCAAAACCAGAAGAAATATGTTAGTGTGTTCTTTTAAAATATAAATTATTCACAATTATTATTGCTAATGTTTCTTCTATTAGTTTCTGATTTTTTTATTTTACTTTTCTATTTATTATTTCTGTCTTTGTTTTTGTTTATTCGTGGTTTGACTTTTCATCCCTGCAACCCTGTAAGGAATAGGCAGGGATAGAAGATGGATGGATTATTGTTTTTTGCCCACTCTTTGTTAGGCTGAACATTAGACATTATTCCCTGTAATCCATTGGGTTTGGGTAGAAACCCTGAGCCAGTGTACTGCTTAAAGCACATACTTCAACCCTGCTGTATCAAATAAATCCAAACCTGGATCGGTTCATATTTGACCCTGGACTGGATTAGCAAAATGATAGAAAATGACCAATTTTTATCTCAGAAATGTTTATAGTATAAGAAATTGTTTATTCTGCTGCATCAACTCTCTCCTTTTCTTTTTTTTTTGTCGTTTATTGTCCTCTGTTCATCCATTCATCTGTTTTTACTGTCCTCTCTTCCAGTTTTCATGTCTGCACTCATTTTGTTTAACTCATCTGGACCTGGTTCTCTCCAGTCTTTTGGAGATCCGGCTCACCTGGCCCAGCCTTTTTAGCTTTCACCTTACAGACATTTACTGAGATTTTATTTACAGACCAAAATGTATTTTTATCCTTCATGGTTTATGTCCTCATCATTTGTCTGAGAATGAAACATTTTGGTTATTTTTGCTTCCTTCAGATCTGTTACTTGTCATTCTGTCCTTTCCTGTTCCCCATTTGTCCTCCTCTATCTTCTATCTTTTCTCTTCCCTCCTCTCCTGTTTTGTCTCCCATGTTTTCCCTCCCTGTGTGTTCCTTCTCCTCACACGTCCGCCTCTGTCTTGTTGTCTTGTCCTCTTCCATCTTTCCTTACCTTGTCCTCATCTCTTCTCTTCTCCACTGCTCCTGCATTGCTTGTTCTCTGACAGCAGACAGGAGACACCAAAGCAGCAGGACCCCTCCGACTCTCAACATGCACCTTGTTTACGAGTCCTAAACGACAGACAGCCCCGCCGGAGCCTCCCATGTGAGAGGAGGAGGGGCCGAGGATCCGTTTGCTTTCAACCAAGACACAATCTCCTGATGACAGCCCGCGCCAACACGCTGAAGACAGCTTATTATATCAAGGTGCTCCAACGTGCGCAGGTGAAGCTTACAACTGATGCTCTCTCCATCTGGCCACATGAGTGCATCTCTGTATGGAGGAGACACAGTATGTGGAAATATTATCTCACTAAATGATGAAATCCCTACTGAATGTTTTCATTTACAGGCTTTTTAACATGTAAATCTTCTGCATTTTAATGTCACAAAAACAACATCTAAATGTAGTCGGAGGGTCAGCAGGATACACAAATATTAATTCTGAAGAACCTTAGCCCTTGTACTAAACAGAAATAACTAAAAATGAACTGGTAATCCACCAGTCTGTCAGCCAGTGATTGAAAGTTTACCACGACAGGCTCTATTGGGGATCAAATCTAACACAGAAAAATCTGAATGTATTTTTCCGGTGCATAAAAGCATGAACTAAATGCAAAAATGACTCACTGTCTTTTTGGTCTGATGACCCACCAAAAACACATTCTTTAATGCAATTTTTGTCTTAAACTTAGGGCCATATGCTTTGATGCATAAATGGGGATAATATTGTATTTCCTTATTTTTCTGTCCATATTTGTTAATGAAAACTTTATTTAAGGCACCTGAAACACCTGAGTGATTTTTGTCACATTTAACCTACAAATTAAAACAAGTTTAGTTTTTCTAGGTTATTAATACTTAGACCTCAACAAGGTCTGCCAGTAAAAACCTAACTGTTGAGTCTCTACATACCAGTTTTGCCCAGAAAAAGAGAAAAAAGAGAAAAGATTTGCACTTCATCTCTGCAAGGGGTTAGCCATCTCCCAAGAGGCACACTAAAGGGTATAACGTGCAGTTTAGATTATACTGCACTGTTTTTATCTCTTACAGATAGCATATTTTGGGGTTAACCTCAGCCACAGTATCAAGTCCTCCAGGAGTACCCTGAATTTAGCTTCCCTTTTACTCCAGTCAGGTATTCCCCAGAGCATGATGCTGCCACCTCTATGTGTCATTGTGAGGATTACATGTTCAGGGTGATGTGAAGTGCAGTGTCTTCCTCTTTATAAAGCATTTTGCATATGAGCCAAAAGGTTTAATTCACTGTTCCTCCTGAAGAAAAGCATCCCCACAGCATGATGGTGCCACCACTATGTTTCACTATATGGTTGTTTGTGCAATGTTTTTTGCAAAACATAGTTTTTGCATGAATGCAAAATGATTAAATTATGGGGTAACGTGACCAGAGTGTCAGATCCTTGTGTTTATTTTTATCTACCATGTGACTTGTGGTAAGCTGCAGATAGGACTTGCTGTGGCTTTTTTTTCTGCAAAAATTTGTTCAACAAGTCCTAACAGATGCTCTCAACAGAGCTGTGAATCTCTGCAGATGCTCCAGGGTTACCATTGGACACTTAGCTGCTTCTCTGATAAATGCTTGTTTTCAGTTTAGTGATATATAGTTTGATAAGTAGAGGGTATTCAGCTAATATCCTACCAGGGTGATGGACAGATCTCATCACAAAGAGCCATACAAACCAAATTAAGAAAAATCACTGCAGATGAAAAGCAGAAATAATAGCTGCAGTGTTGTGACAATTAATTTTTTCATCACCACAAAGCAGTTTTTATGCCCTCTGTGGCTCCTGTCTTTTTTAGCTTAAAAAAGGCCTACAAGTGATCTTCCTCAACATATTTTTCAGACTGCCCCCAGGTGGCAGTAAAAAATACAACAGCTTTCTGAAGCCCTGAATAGCACAGGAACAGTTCAGGCACCGACCCTCAGGTACAGCCTTCATCTTCCAGTAAAATATGGTGAAGTCTATGCTGTGGGTGTCTTTGTCTCTGTTCATCATGAACAACAGCAGTTTTTTAGACTCTACTTGGATTATCTTGTGTTTTTTGTGCAAAATGTTGCTCTGGAAAGAAAGAAGAGTTGACAGTTAAAGGGACTGGACAAACATATGGAGCAGCGTAAAAGGTGAAGAATCACACAAAATGAAATTTGTTCAAGAATTTTAACTTGCCTTTCTTTGAATTTGAAAGCTGGAAGCCATACAAATGGTCAATGTCTTGTTTTAGAACTTTTATAATGGATTTGCATTGTTTCTTTGACCTGCAGGAGTTTTTTTTTAAATGCTGTGACTTCAGAGAGTATTCAGACACCACAGTGCTGCAATATGAAGCTTTATATGCATTGCAATAGAGAGAGTTGTGCAGATCAGTGATTAACAGAAGTTGGGGTCACATATGAGATCCTGAAAGAAATTAAACTAAAAAAACAGAAATCGTTGCTGTAAAGCCTATCTATGCTGTACTTGCAAATAGATCAAAGTATTATGTTGGATGCTGATGCTGTTTGCAGTGTCATTATATCCCAGTATAATTCACTTAATAGCATATTCAGGTGATAGCTGGGGTTGCAAGTCTTTACCACTGTTTTTTGTGGGTCAACAGCTGAAAAGTTTGGGAAATTAGTGGAGTTTGTTGCAACAAATAACATAATTTCAGCATAAAAACTATGTGGTGGCAGAATAACTTTTTTTATTATTATTTGTCATGCATTTCTTAGTCTGAAACACTTAACTTACTTTTTGCATAAACCCCCCCCATAAAAACAGAGGTGTAAATTGAAATTTAAACACACTGGGATTCACTTTGCCCACTGATAAACTCCTAAATTTGGTAAAATTCAGCTTAAGCCTGCTCTGTATTTTCTGTAACTTCCTTTATGACTGTAACTGAATATATTCTGCACAGCTGCAGATGAGCTCAGTATATTTTTAAATGCACACTGCTGCTGATGCTGATGGTGATGACAGATCTGCCAGAGGCTGCTTTTGTGTCCCATTCCATCCCTGCATTTCCACAAAACTCTTAATTACTGCTCTTGTTTATGCTCTGTCTCAGAGACCAGAAAAAGGGTAACTCTCCCACTTTTCAACAGCGTTTTCTCACCAGTCATCCAGCTCGTTTGCTTCTTGGTTTCTGGCTTGCTAATGTGCCACATTTCTGTGCAAGCGCGTTCTTTCAGGCTGCTTGTTAAACGTTGCTGAGACGAGAACATGGACGGACAGAAAGCCAAATTGAGTGGAAAAGGTTGAACTGTGAAAAATTGCGCCAAAAAAAGTCACAAACTATTTTTTTTAGAAAGTTAACAAAGCACAAAGGAAGAGTGATTTTATATTTATTTACATGGAGTGAAACTAATAAACACAGAGGTGTTATTCAGATGCCTCAAAATTAATAGACATTGTGAACTTTATAACATTGCTGTGTCGTGCTGTTGTGTAAGTCAGAGTAGATGTTGGGCGCAGAATAAGAATCATATGCATTTATGCAAAGTGAACAAACATGAAGCTTGAAGTGTGTTTTGTGAATTTGTTTAAAGGCCAATATTAGCATACAGCGACAGGCAGGCAGAGTCCTGACTTCAGTTCAAAATCCCCAGGCCGCAGCATGCTCTCCGGAGCCAGTCAATCACCACACACCTCTGAAATGAACCCAGGCAGACATGATTTGGACCTTTCAAACCCAGGGGTGAAAGGTTACAACCTTTCTGCTACAAACTCACAGCGTTTTGTTGCAATGAAGCTTTGTGAGGGGAAAAAAAAAACAGAAACAAGAACATGAAAAGTTGGGAGTTTAGATGCAGAGCAAGTTTTCTTCTCTCTGTACACCTAACCTTTAAGCCGGGTGTCCCCCCGTGACTTCTGGGTTCCTGATTAGTTTACAGTATACTCCCAAATCAGCATAATAAAGCGTGTGATGAGGCTGATAAGATCTAACAGGCTGCTCTTGTTTACCCTGCTGCAGCACGAGCTCCTTCCCTGCATGTGTGTGTGTCTGACCCTGAGGCACCAAGTCACTTGATGCGGATTGCACACACACCCACAGAAAGCCCCCCACTGGTAGAAATCCTGGTTGTGCTGCTGCATCTCAGCAGAGGCCGGGAATCCACATCCCCTTTAGGCTACTCCTGGGGTGCAGTTATTCCACGTACACCAAACACAAGCCCACATACATGTGCAGATGCACACTCAGACACACACTATATCTTAATGAGAGAAGGAGATGGCACTAAGAAGGCGACAGCAGAATGAAACCTACTCACCAAGGACTGACCTGTGGTTCTGGGGCGGCAGCAGCTCAGCGGGGAGCTCATCTCCCAGCACTGATCAGAGAGCTGCGCCGCCGAGGCTGCTCACGCTGACGGCGCTGCAAAAACCGACTGATTAAACGCCACTGTCGCCTCAGCTCTGCTGCTATATGGAAAGAAAAGCTTCCGCTCTTTTATATCTTTTTTTTCACTCACTGTTTGTTTGTCAGTCTCCTTTGTTTTCTTTGTCCTCTGCTGAGACAGCAGTGCCGGTGGATTGGAACAGTGAGCGTGAGGGATTTGTGCGTAATTAGCTGAAACGCTCACCCAAGCAAACACAAAAAGTTAGATTTTAAACTTTTTGAACTGTACGCCTTTTCGACGCTATTTCACTGACACTCTGCTTCACTTCCAAGATCAAAACCTTCCCTGGCTGTGGAAATATATTTTATATGAGTCTTTGGAGTATGCGGACAGCAAAACAGTGCTGCCAACTTGCAAGTCCTATTAGCAAGTTGTGCAAAGTTCAAATTGAACTGCGTCTTTGCACAGAAATAGTCATGCCTGTGTGAATAAATGACTATAGAGATGAAATGTTAATAGGTGAGAGGCAGCACTGACCACTGTTTCCTGTTTTCATTTAGATGTGCAAAGACTAAACTTTTTGCCCATTCTTCTATGCAAGCTGAAGCTCAGCTCGATGGGATGAAGTGTGTCTGTAAACAGAAATTTTTAAGTCTTGCCACATAATCTCAGCCAGATTTAATTCTGGGCTATTTTGATACATAAATATGTATATTTTTTATCTTAACAATGTACGTCGTTGTCCCTCTGAGATGTGAATCCAACCTTTGTGTTATTTTTGACCATTGTTTGTATCCCATGTCAAACAGGTTTCAAGGATTTTCTACTTTCATCTCCAGGATATTGCCAAAATTAGAAATATTCTGTCCAGGAGTGATGCTGAAAAAAATAGTCCATGCATTTGTTACTTCAAGGCTGGACTACTATAATTCTTCACTATTAGGGAGTCCACAAAATGCAGTTAAAGCCTTCAACTAATCCAAAACGCTGCAGCAACAGTTCTGATGAAAACTCAAAGGAAAGATCATATTTCTCCTATTTTAGCTTCCCTTCAGTGGCTCCCTGTTAAATCCAAAATAGAATTTAAGATTGTCCTTCTCGCCCATATAAAGTCCTTAATAATCAGCTCCATCATACATCAGAGATCTGATTGTTCCATATATTCCTAACATAGCACTTCGTTCTCAGACTGCAGGTTTACTGGTGGCTCCTAGAATTTCTAAAAGTAGAATGGGAGGCTGATCCTTTCGTTATCAGGCTCCTCTCCTGTGAAACCAGCTCCTAGTTTTAGTCCGTGAAGCAGACACCCTTCCTGTCTACTTTTAAGACTACGCTTAAAATCCCTGTACATGTCATCACACGTGATCAGAACATCTTCTTCTCCATGTTTTCTGTGTCCCTTTCATGGGTTTTTGGCAAACTACCAACAGGACTTCTTATAATTTTCTCTCAGTATTGGCCAGACCTGTGGAGTGCATGACTAATAGTTGTCAACAGATTCAACAACCTGAGCTGCAGATCCATGCAGCTCCTCCAGAGTCACCAAGGGCCCCTTGACTGATGTCTGATCAATGATCTCCTTATCCAGCCTGTCAGTTTGGTAGGTTTGCAGGTGTCCCATATTCTTTTCATTTTCAGATGATGGATGAAACATGAACTTCTTCAAACTTCTTCAGAGTTTTCTCCCAGATCCATCTGCTGTGTTCCTTGGGTTTCATGATGCTGTTTCTTCTCTAATGTTCTCTAACAAATATCTGAAGCCTTCACAGAACAGCTGGATTTATTCTGAGATTCAGTTACAGACAGTGACTCTTTGGGGTATCAGAGTAAAGAAGGCTGAATACATATGCATGCCACACTTTTCAGATTTTTATCTGTAAAAAAATTGAAAAACATTTATAATTTATCTTTTACTTTGAAGTTATGAACCACTTTGTGTTGCTCTGTCATATAAAATCCACCTAAAAGACATTGATGTTTATGGTTGAAGCATAACTTTTGCCAGTTAGAAGTGAAGTGTAAATCTAAAATTAGGCTAGCAGGTTTTATTTATATAGTATATTTCAGCAACAGGGCAAAACATTACATTGCAGTGGCAAAATAAAGGAAAGCAATTGCCATGATCAGTATTTTTGCAATTTTCTGGAAGCTTGTTCCTGATTAGAGGAGCATAAAAAGTGAATGCTGCTTAAAAATAAAAATTATTATCTGAAGTCCTTAAATTATTAGAAAGGTATTGACTACATTAAAGCTGGATTTCACACTGCTGAGATAAACAGGTCGTTGGAGACGACAGTTGGTCCCGGAGACGATGAAGCAGCTCTGGGTCAGAGATTTAGGATGGTTGGATCTGCCCTGCCTACCACAACCCTCCACCAGCAGCCAATTCACAGCTTTCTGGACCAAAGAAAAGTGACTCCCTGCCCATCTGACCTTATAAGGTGCGAATGTGAGTGTGCAGAGACATTTTGGCACGCATAGAGGGTTATAAGGCTGTGCCCGTTATCAGCGCCCTCTGGCCTTGTTGGGCAAGTCATCCAAGGATGGACCTCGGCTCTGCCAGACTTCAAATACTGCCAGCCCCTCTAATGCCACATGGTTTTAGAAAACCTTCTCTGGTCTCTCTAACTGTAGAGCTTTTTTCTGCAATGTATACTTAAAGTTAAGTTATTATTTATTCGCTAAAAGAAATGTTTTTAAATCATGCAACAGCGTAGTGGACCTGAATAAGACTATGTTTTGAGGGCAGAGTTCACTCAACTGCCCTCCACCTAACTCTGCCGTACCTTTTGTCCTTGACTTCCACAGTTTGGCCAGGGGGTCTCTGGCCGGAGTGAATGGATCGGAAGGGCTGGAGGAGAGACAGGATGAGGGCAGACAAAGAAGTAAACTCTGTGCCATGCCCTTGAATGAATCAGAGATGCTGTAACAGACAATAGGCACCCTGCTAATAGAGCAAGTCAACTTTTTTATTTTTCATTTCGTCCTCCAGTTGTGTTTGGCCTTTTTTGTATAATTTATAGTTACACATTCTCATTTCCCAGTCCCTGTCCACCCTTTGGCCACACAGTGACAACTAGAAGAGAAGAGAATAACTCCAGGCTGGAAAGAGACAGAAACTGAGCTTCATCTTAGAAGGAAGAAGAGGAAGAAAAGATGGAGGAAAAGGCCAGGTTGGAAAAAGAGGGAAACTGGGCAGGGGCAGCTTCAGTGCCGTAAAAAAAGGAAATGGCTGGCAGCACAAAGGATGGTTCTCCTTCTGTTTTCCAGCTCCATTAATATCTGAGCTCCAGCCTGCATATATCCTCATTCATTATTCATGAACCGGCCAGGAAAGAACGAAAGCGGGGAGGAAGGAGGCGAAGCAAAGGCCAGAGAAAGTTCCAATCAGTCCTGGTTTAAATGACACTGAGTGACAGAGCCTGGGGTTTTATGGCTCACTCTTCCAATGAGACACTGCGGCACAGTAAAAGGTCCACGCTGGCCCACTGTTAATGACCAGCAGGACATATTAGAGGCTTCAGCACTTGTAAAGCTCAACACCACACTGCGTTGCAAATTTCTCCAAACTAACTTATCTTGGTTCTACACAAAAGCGTGGTGTGAACACTGTACATATGGTAGTAACCTGCAACCAACCTGAGCCAAAAAGCAGCTGGAGATATTCTGAAGGCTCGCAGAGTGCACCAAATGTTGCAGTGCTTCACTTGGCAAACACTTCAGGTGATAAGAAAATATGAAAACAAAATCTAGCTACAAAAATCACACAGATGTACTTTAAAATAGCCAAATAACATTGATGCTGTTATACATAATGGAACAAAAGCTTATTATCTACAGTAATGGACCCAGATTATTGTTCAAAACAGTTTCTGGCCCTGTCTCTAACATAACAACCATTTTACAATCCTACAGTACCCCCTCCCCCCAACCTTTTGTAATTTAATGTCAGTATAGATCTCTGGTTTGCTAGAGAACATTAGTGAACAAACAACATCGTGAAGACAGTATTTTGGTCAGATGAGACCAAAGTTAAACTTTTCTGCTTATATGTAAAAAGCTAAGTATGAAAGAAATCAAACACTGCAAATAACCCTGAACACATACTGGGGATGCTTTCTCCAACAGGATACGAGAGATGGTCAGAGGCAACAGGGAGACAGATGGATGAAGTTGAGACCTGGAGAATCTGTGGTTGAGAAATAAATGTTTGCAGCCATTCTCCTGCCAACCTGACTGAGTTTCTTTTTCTGGATGTGCAAAGATGATTGAGAAATATGCTGAAAGATCTGCAGATATAATTGCAGCAAAAGGGGATTATATAAAGTATTGAATCAGGAGGGCTAAATATGCATGCAATACTTTACACATTTTTGAAAAATTAATTTTTTTCTGTTTCTCTTGTAAAGTTCATTGAGATGATGTGAACTGGTGTGATATAAAAGCATGATTTTGACCTAATGTATTTTAGGAAATAAAATTCCATCCATCTTTGCAGGGTTGTGGGGGGGCTAGAGCCTATTTTCATCAGTTATTGGGCAGGTGGAGGGTAAACCCTGGACAGGTCACCAGAACATAGAGAAAAACATAGAGACACACAAGACAAACAACCATGCAGGCACACACTCACACCTAAAGACAATTTAGACACCAATTAACCTAACAGTCATATTTTTGGACTGTGGGAGGAGGCTAGAGTACCCAGAGTCAAGTCAAATTTATTTGTATAACACATTTCAGCAGCAAGGCAGTTCAAAGTGCTTTACTTGTAGAGAACCCACGCAGGCACAGGGAGAACAAACCCCATCTAAGTACTGACCAGGAATGACCCTAATTAACTTTTGTGATCAGATGAGAACAGGCTTTTGCTGGACTCCATATTTTCATGCGTGAACTATCCAAACTGCATTACCCATCAGTCATAGCAAAACACCATCTTGTGGATGCAAAAGGTTATATAAGGACAGGACACCCCAACATCAGCGCCAATACCACTGGGACATTGTACCTAATGGTGGCCCATTGACGCTGCACCTACTTCCTTCTAACCTGCTTGCCAAGAAAGAGGACTTAAAAACCTTCGAAGTATTAACTGTAGAACTTCTAGAAAGTGGTTTGTATGTCCTGTTTCTCTGTCTTCTTCCCTTTGTGAGACAAAAGTCTCTCAACGTCTGCCTTTCCAAGCCTGCCGACAGAAGGTTGCATCCGTCAACGAAGAAGCCTTTTGGCTTCAACCAACGGTACCGCTGTTTCTGCTGAGAACCATTTGCTAGGACACCAGCTTGCTCACTCACCTGCCTGCCAGATGAAGATAAGTTTTTTTTCTTTCACCCTTTTTCTTTTTGGCCTTCTGGACATTGCTTTGAGCTGATCGGCCAATCTGCTCAAAGACCATTCTGAACTTTTGCTCCGAATCCGTTTACTGGGCTGAATTAGGTGTCTTAAAATAAGGCTTAGTAATTGCCTTTCTGTTGCATGTTTGCTAATGGTTTGCTGATGATATGCTATGACATTTTTATGACATTGTGTTGCTGTGCTGATCTTAGACACACAAGTCACATTAGAGATTGTCTGGATCCAGAATAATTGAATTTAGTGGTGCCGCATTCATTGGCTCCTCCTTCAGCCTATCCTTTTCCACACTGCCTTTTGATTCTTGTTTCACACTTCTCTTTCCTTTTTTTTCTTGATTCTCCATACATATCCATTTTATAGTCATACAGGGCCCAAAGCCACTGTTCTTTGTCCATCTTACCGTTAGCTCAAGCACATGGTCCAGTTTATGACCCTTTGTCTAATTTCAGAGGGCGGGTCTCAATCTGGACAGTGACCTGACCCCACCTCCTCTTTCACTCCTCTCCTCACCCCCCTCCCCCGCCCACCCTCCCTGCCCTCCCCGGGGGGGGGGGGGGTATTCCTATTTATGACACTGTACTACATATATGGTTCTGCAGATCTGATTTTCTCTGTGTTTTTCTTAGTTAGTTAGTTAGTTAGTTGGTGTGAAGTCATTTTTTTAGTGTTCCATTTCATTTTGTCATAGTTTGTTCATTTATCTGATTTGATTCCCATTTTTATAAGTCAACATATATTCCCTTTTGTCTTTCATCAGTAGCTTGATTGCATGCCAGTAGTTGAAGAAAGAAGTTATTTGCGGAATAATTCAGCTATACGGTTGGGCTATTTTGTTAATGAATTCTCAGACTTGATTAGAATTAAGCGTGTCAGTGATCATTACTCATTGTGTGAACAGTTCCTTCTACCGGTGGCTCTGAATTCATCCCTTCACAAGGGACTGATTAAGTTGACTTATGACTCCAGAGATTCTGGTGGTACCCCAATTCAACTGCAGAAATTTCAGTTTGTTAATAATTTAATAAAAAAGACATTATTAATTATAATTATTAATAATTACATAAGTCAAACATTGATGTGAATTCTTATTCCCAACACTTTGCAAGAGTAGCTTGGCAGTAAGCGCAATAAAACACATTCCTTAAATTTGAAAAATGACCATGCTTCTGCCAGAAAACATAAAATGAAAGACGGTAAGTTAACAATTATAACTACATTAATTGCTTCAGGTCAAAGCTGAAATTTATTTATGTTCGTTCTTCTGACAAAACTGATATATTTTCAGTTAAATCAACCTAATAGCTTATAAGTCACATAGTAATTAATTTACAAAATTATTAGTTTTTTTTCAATATATGAAATAATCAAATACAAGTTCCATTAGTTTGTTGGGTTGCAATGGCTGTAAAATTAAGATGTATTTTGAATATTCTAAAAAAATATCTATTTTTTTGCTATAATTTTGACAAAATTTGTAAAACCTGAAAAAAACAAATATTCCATAAGGGCACCATATAAATTATACAATTCCCATCTGTTTCTTTGTGTTTGAAGACTCTTGAGTCGTACTGGGTTTGATTCAAAGTTACATCAGTAATAACCACCGTCCCTCAGGCACTGATGTCGCTTTAAAAACAGCACATACCCCTCATCATCATTGTTCTGACATTAGTGAACAAAACTGAAAACAAGCCTTCAATCAGGGTGTTACACTAAAACAGAATTTTTAAGCAGGATGTACAGTTAGCATTTTGCAAAGGACTCAAAAATATTTTAGCATCTCATGGGGTGTCTGGCGAGTATGCTTTCTCTGTGTGTGTGAATGTGAATGTGTGTGTTTTCCTGAAGTCTCAGAAATGGTAATGCCCCTAACCCCAATGCAGGGGAGACTTAACAGTTCGTATTGACTTTGTGAACATTTACCATCGAGAATTCAGACTATTCAATTCTATTTCAACTGAGGGCTGCAGACGGAGAGGGAGGAAATCCCCAGGCTCCATGTTGCGCACACACAAACACACACGTACACAACCTGTGCACACACTCAGACTGCACATAGTATGTGCTATTCTCCAGTGGTATCGACTCAATCGGATTTAACCCCTCTCTGCCGTACAGAGACAAATGCTCTCAACATAACAAAGGCTGTATGTGTGAGTGTGGTTCTGCACGCATTTTGTGTGCTGTTTGGATGGTTTCTTAATATTTGTAGATCTTTGAACAATTACCACACTAGGGAAATCCAATGCAATTTCAATTTTCACAAATCAAAAATCATATTAGGCATGTTTTACTTCATTTACACACCTTGAATCTAACTCCTTATTAAATAAATCATTATTTTTTTTTAAAGGGGAAAAAAACTATTAAATAAGGAAATTAATATCACCAGCATTTATTATCTGTAAAATACACTCAACACCCACTTAACTAAATTTGGCCTCATACCTGAGCTACATGGAAAAGTTTGAATTTTGTGTTCAATATTTTCCAGGTGCTGGAAAACAGAGATTAGAGCTCCAGTTCTGTCCAAAAGGCTCCAAGTCCATCAGCCTGTTGCCTGCAGCAGATCTCCATCAGCCTGGGGTATGAGGAGCCTGTTTCCATCTCCCAAAATCTTTTAGTTAGTATCCTTCAGTTGCAGCATTAGGGAAAGATAGGTTAGATTAGATTAGGTTTATTATTTTTCCATTAACGAATGAAGTTGTACTGACCCCTTCAAAGGTTTTGATTAAAGAAGCATATAAAATTTTCACAAAATTATGGGAAGTATTTACAGGTTGCCTTAGCGTACATTTAACATAGGTTATTTAAACAACATCCCTAGGACTTGTAAAAGTCACTAAACCATACCTGGATCAGATCCAAGAGCCAATTGTGATATGAGAAGAGCAGCCGTTTAATGAATGTGTTCTGTGGGACCTAGTTGACTCAGGCCACTAGTTCACCTAACCCATAGAAGGAAGTCGGATGGAACATGCAGATGTAGGCTGTTAGAATCCAGGTGAGTCTTCTATAATTAACCAGCTAAATAGATTATCCTATGAATTCTGAGGTGGGTTATACTCTGCAGACTTAGTGATCTACTAACTGAAGAAGTAGGTAGCTGGTTAGGTGTTGATATCACATAGAAAGAAGTAAGCTGGGGGAAGCTGAGTACTTCAGAGAGAGAGTGTGTTGGCCTCTCAGAGATAGGCATCTAGAATGGGAGGGGGGAGTACCTTACACAATTATAATATATACACAGAAAAATATTTGTAATGGTAGACTTATATCACTGCTCTTTGCTAAGCTAAACTGTTCCAGCAACAGTTTTTCTCAGCTTTATATGAATGATTATAAATAAAAGACAGAGACCATAATGTTAATTTACTTTAAAAGGCCTTCAGTTTAATATTTCTTAATCATTATCACCATATTTTTCCACACAGTGTTGTTTCCTTTTATACATTCTATGATTCTTTTAAAATAGCACTTTGAATTGTAAATATTTGCTCACAGACATGAAGGCAAGGCCATGTCTTGAATGAAACCTCATAGACTGAGAGGTCGATAATGTTTTAAATTGATTCAGTGGGACACAGATAGTCTAATTGTCAGAAATAAACTGAAATATTTGCTTTGACTTTTACATAGTAGGCCTGTTGCTGTTATACCTCTTAAAAATTGGGGTTCTGAGACTATTTAACCAGCAAGATTTTTCTGGAGATTGTGTTGGCTCCATCTATTTTTTTTTAGAACAGAATTATTTGCTTTTACCCTCTGTGTGAAGTGAATTACTTGTAAACAAAAAACACCAATAAACTGCTTTTAATAATCTAGTTTTTAAGAACAGATTTAAATGACTTTGAGCTGCTACCTAACTCAAAAAGCTAATACTACATTCCATTTGTCTCCATAGTTGGTTATATCTGGGAATGGCATCACAGTCAAATTAAGCAAATTAGGCTTATATATTGTATCCATAAACAGAGATCAGAATAGCATGTTATGTTTGCCACTGGTAACAGCTATCCAAAGTGCCAATTAAACTTTACTCCCCCAAATTTTTTTTAATATTCAGAATAGATTGCATAAATTAAGGCTAAGATAACCTCACATATCAATCCAATCACCCCAAAGAACATAACTGTAATTTTTGGACAATATAAAATTTCATAGGGTAGGTAGCCTGATACTCTTCCAGCTAAGATAAGCTAACCACCTGTAGAACACCAACAGAAAACAAGAATAACTCTGCATAAAATAGGACATGATGAGCTTACATTGTGCAAATCTCAGATACAAGGTTCCTACTAAATCTTGGAAAAGTACTGAAAAATATAAATTTGTATTTTGCAGGTCTGGAAAAAGAAAACTGTGGTGTTTTTCCACAATCATCTCACTATTCCCTTCTGAATGTCTAAAAATATATTGAATATATAATAGATGATTATAGCCACCATAATGACAACTTTTGGTTCATCCACTACATAAATCCTTAAAGGGACAATATTATGTAAAATTGACTTTTTTGAGCTTTACATCATGTTATAACGTTAGTCCCTCATCAAAAATATACCTGGAGTGTTACCTTGATTCTTTCATGCATGTTTTAGGAATCCTTTAATCTCCTGTGGCAACCATTCAGTTGTGCAAAACGCCTTGGTGAAAACAGCTCCACCTTCAAGATAGAGTTTCTAAGCTTCTGAGCTTCTCCCTCACAGAGCAAACCCTCCTCTGCAACTTCCACACTCAGCTCCTTCAGACTAGCCAGCTATAATTAGCAAACACCTGGTGGAACCGTGCATCTGCTGAGCTCATTTTAGGAGCTCCTTCTCAGTAAAACACTGATAAAAACGTTGTTAAAGGGTTAATAGAGGAGTGCTGTTGTGATGACTTCCTGAAAGCAGAGTTTTAGAAAGAGCAGGAGTTTTTAAAGAGATAGAGGCCCAATTTCAAGGCCTTAAATTATGAAGTCAAATTCCTTTTAAGTCATATTTGGTATATACAGCATTTTTCTAACAACTGAAGGTAACATAGTTACTTGATTGTGCTATAAGATGGCACTAAAATACAAAATACTACCCCTTTAAGTTTAACATTTCTGTATTATATGTTTCGACATATTTTTTTCTGCAGGTGTTGTTCTCTGTTAAATATTTTTGAGCTACTTAGTTCAAAAAGCTAAATTAAAATAAACACATAACCCAAAAGGATATCAATTTCTTAAATAAAACTATGTTTCTGGATTTTCAAAATAAATTATATTACCTAAAATAAAAACATTTGCAATTCAGATCACCCCTGAAAAACATAAGCCTGACATTTTTTAAACTAATTATCTCCAGCTGCCCTGGCACTTGCAATGCTGCTAAGCTTAGTTAAGTGCTATTGGAAAAAAGTCCTGAACTGAAACAGTAGGTTTTTGATTTTTATTTTTATCAAACCCAAAAACATAAACCTGGATTTTTTTTTTTCACTAAATCAAATTCTGTAGGCTAGCTAAGCTACAACTCCAAGCTAACTTAACCAGCCATATAATACCTTTTAAAAGAACAGAAAAAAATATGCCACTAAAATTGCCAATTGCTTGCTTCCCAACAAAATTTATGAAAAAAGCATTTTTCTGAATGTGTTGGACAGTATTATGTTCTTATAAGTTTTTTGTGCTTTGCTTCTTTCTGTGAAATGGATTCTTGTTTGAAATGCCACCCATGCTCTCGGAGGATCATTTCTACAGAGATGTCCTACACCCCCTTCACCCAACCACCCACATCATTTATACATGTGAGCATTAGGCCTTGTCACAGTCTCTCAGTCAGGCCCTTCATCAGTCCGGGTCATAGATTCTCATTAAACGAGTGGATCTCCAGGCTCTGACACTCTGACCATCACATGCTTGCTTTGCCATCTCTCAACCACTGACCATTTCTCCAGCCTAACTTGACATATAGTAGTGAAAAGTGTGTTGTTGTTGTTGTTTATACATCTAAATGTAAGCCTGGAATTTTGATGCCAGCATTTTCGCTTCAAAAAAGGTAGCTTCCATTCCACAGTTAAGAAATTCCCATGTGGAAAATGTTTCTCATTGTATTCCTGCTTACTGTAACTTGAGTGGATGGCAGGCTAATCAGTTTAAGCAGTGGTCAAACCCGGTCAGCAGATAGCCAGTTCGGTGCATTCACTAGATAAGAGGCGCTACTCCTCAAAGGCCCAGATCACTGCCTCGTTAGTGCTGGGTCAGTGAACTGCCGTGCAGATTTTTAAATGGCCACTCAAAGCCCCAAAAGAAGATCTGTATATTCATGCGTGTTGGACTACTAATACTCCTGTCTCTCTGTACTTTCTCACTGATGGGAGCTCTGTTGCAATTTTTGAAATCCCTTCAGGATATCTTCGCAGGAGAGATGTGTTTAATAGACATGTTTTTATGCCTACAGTGTTGCTGTCTTGTGATTGGAGTTGATTGTTTTCCACCTTCTGCTGCTGAGGATGTGCACAAGCAATCCTGAGATACAGGTAAATATCAGCAGCGTATTTAATGGACCTGAATAGAGAAGTCCTCACACTTGTCCAGCTCCTTGACCCCATGTTTTTTTCTGTTCACACAAATATTTCGAGCCCCTGACCCCTGCAATGTGGAGGCAGTGAGGTCTGCACTGAACTGCTGCTGGATTGACAGGCAGTTCATGTCTCCGCAGAGAGAAAAAGCCAGTCGGAGTGAGAAGAGTTTGTGTGTGTGTGTGTGTGTGTGTGTGTGTGTGTGTGTGTGTGTGTGTGTGTGTGTGTGTGTGTGTGTGTGTGTGTGTGAGCGTGCAGTGCAGGCCCAGTCTGGTAGCAGAAAGCAGAATCTCCTGGGAGGACCGGATGTTGGGTCAGCACGAGAGAAAAACAAGAGCGGAGAAGGAGAAAGTGGGGGCTAGGGGGAGTGATGCACATGGAAGACCTGAATCTGTTAGTGTGTGTGTATGTGTGTTTGTAAGTGAAATGTAAAAAATAGATACATCCTCCACCTCCTGCTGTATCAGGTATTTGTCTGGCATGTGGGAATCTCTGCTTCAGCAACATACAAACAAATTTTATATGTATGTATGTAAGGGGGAATCTGCAGCAGATTTTTATTTTACACATTTATTCCCAGTGTGGTGTACATAATGATTTGATATTATACATCAACATTTAATGGCAGCAGTATAGGGAGCCTGCCCATTCTTCTCCTCCTCTTCAATGCACCAGATCTGTCACCTCATAGGGGGTAGAAGGAATGTCATGGAGGAGGTATGTCTTTCTTCATCGTATCCATCCACATAGTATTTTAATTGGGTTTCTCTCCTGTTCAGAAAAAAGAGAGGTAATAAAGGTGAGAGGAGGGATGAATCACGAGGGGGAGGAAGGGGGGATGTGCTGCTCTGGGTTTCCATCTAACCTTCCCGGCTATGCCAGCTCATCACTGTAGACCACACGGACTTCAGCTCGGCCTTTGTCGTATTGTTTGGTGCTGTTCATATTGAACCTTTGTTAACAGTGTAGCTGGCATTTTTTCCATGTTGGTTAAGGCTGCCTCATAGAAACATAACAATGCTGGGCCACCTGATCGTTTCCCAGTGACAGTCAAACATTTCCTCAGCAATGGACTGAGTGATCAAGCCTGGAAAATGGGATGGAGAATGTTTGCAAACCCCCCCCCCAAAAAAAACAAAAAAAACAAGGCAAGTGGATATGTGTGTGTTTGGATCATGAGTGTGTATGCACCTATAAATATGGGAGTGAGCGTGCATGTGCGTGAGTGCGTGCGTTGTATGTTGATGGTTGATGTACAGGCCTGGAGGGCAAACGCTTGAGGCTGCTCTCGTTAAGAACCTGTCAGTCATCTGCAGAGAGGAACCAAAAAGAGTCCAAATCGCAACACTGAGCACACGTGTGTGTGTGTGTGTGTGTGTGTGTGTGTGTGTGTGTGTGTGTGTGTGTGTGTGTGTGTGTGTGTGTGTGTGTGTGTGTGTGTAGATTGTTTGTGTGTGTATGAAATGCATTCAGCTGCTTGGCTATTCCCAAAAAAATAAAAAGTCAGAGGAGAGATATGTAAGAAAAAGAGGAACAGCTGTGTGCAGCGTGAGGCCACACTGCCCTCCAGTGGTTTTTCAGTTGCCTCACCACCAGAAGATACAGATGGGTTGTGAAACTCAGCAGGTTGCAGCTGACTTTGTTGGTTTAATCAACACAACATGAGGCCCACTGGTGCTCTGTGCAGATTTGAGAACCAAAATTACAGTAAAATATTCTTTTCAGGTTTGATAGGCATAGCTTCATGGGTGGTATACTCAGTCAGAGGGGTGAATAAAGAAAACTTGAGAGTGCCTCAGTGTGCAAAGATGGAGTGAACTAAAGAGAGCAGACAGGAAGGAGAAAGGGGAAGTGTAAAAGAAGTTGTTCTGACAATGATCTGAAACACTACTCACAGTCCCACTGAAGTCTCACTGTCATTTAACTCCTCTAGCAACAAAAATGAAGATAAGCCGCGTGAGTTAACGATTTTATTCATCAAGTGTCTTTAACTCACAGTAAACTTTGTTTTTAATCTTCAAGCTAAGCAAGCGCTTTTACGGTTGTGCTTTTATGGTTTCTTTCACTTGGGACAGTGTATTTTTGGAGCCAGAAGCCATCTACATCATATGCAACCTCAAACACCATCACCAGCCCATCAGTTTTATTTGATTAAACGTTAACACAAGGAACAGCTCTTTTTAAGATATACTCACTGGCCCCTTTATTAGATGCACCTTGCTAGTACCAGGTTCAACTCCCTTGTGCATCCAGAACAGCTTTAATTCTTAGAGGCATAGAGTTGCACATAAAATTATGCAACCCTGACTGCAAATCACATTTCTAGGTAAAATTCTGAATCATTCAGGTTTGCAATAAACACAATAAATAGTGAAATATAAAACTAATAAAGCAAGGATTTTATCTAAACTAACCATTAAATTCTACTTCCATAGAGCAGTCCCCCTTCTCTCTCCACCCCCTTATTGTTGGATACCCTACCTGGACATGGCAGAAAGAGGAAACCTTTGACAACTGCCACCAGATTCCTGAGAAGGCAAGTTGCCAAAAACCCTGAACTGACAGCAAAAGACGTATAGAAAAGACTTGGTGGCAGCAGCCATCGAAGTTTCAGTTTCCACAGTAAAGCAGGTATTAAATGCTGAAGGCCTAAATGGCTGAACTCCAAGATGTACACCACTACTGCCCCATATCTCAAAGTTTTCAATGTTTTTCCTTCATATTCACCTGACTTGAGCTCTATTTAAAAATGATGATGACAGCGCACAAACTGGAGACCATTCCCCATTAGGAGTGGGCCACGAAGCTTCAGAGATGGTGTTCTACACACCTTAGTTTTAACAAGTGGTTATTTGAGCTACTATTACCTTTGTTTTTTCACAAAACAGTTGCTCATTCTCTTCTGACCTCTGCCATCAACAAGACATTCCCTACACTAGATGTTTTCTCTTTCTTAGACCATTCTCTGTAAACCTACAAGATGGCTTCTGTGCAGGAAAAGGCCAGTACACTAGTAGTTTCTGTTATACTCAAACCAGTCCATTTTGCACCAACAACCATGCCACATTAAAGGGCTCTTAAAGCCCCTTCCTTCCCCTTTCTCATGCTTGGCTGGAACTTCTGCAAGTCATCATCGCCATCTTTAGACACCTAAATGGACTGAGCAGCTGCCATGTGAATGATTGGTTCACTGTTTGTATGAACAACCAATTGAACAAGTGATCTAAAAGATGATAAACTTTGACTCATCTTTCTCCAAACCTCCATTTTGTGTTTTTCATGTTATTGTACTGTAAAATTAAAATCTTTTTTAAAAGCTTATTTAACAGTTTATTTATTTTATCTTTATGTGAATCTGTTGGTGGCTTTCCAAACTCTGAAGCAGTTGACAAACACATATAAAACAACAAATAACAAGAATCAGCAACTAAAAATACAATGACAAAACACTTTATTTTAATAATTTTTCCAGCAGGAGAAATCTCCTTAGTATAACACTGATAATCGTTTCCTGATCTTTTGCACAAATCTAACACGTGCATCATCTTCGTGCAGCACTCTATATGCCCAACCAAATTATCTGCCAGTGACATTTCAAGTGCAAAAGTCAGCAGGCAGAGCTAATTCTGACGTTGACTGAAAGTCTTAACCCACTTACAAAGTGTGGGTGCACCTTGCAAAGATTGGAGGAAAAACGTAAGTGCATCAGGGTGTAGTGCACACAAACACACATGCATTGCTTACAATCCATTTTTATCTCACCACCCTGTAGTCGCAGCTGTGACTGCAGAGAGGAACTAACAGCGCACATTTCAATTGGTAGTCTCTGGCCTTTTCCTCAACAGATGTGTAGCTGTTTTATGGAGATGAAAACATTTATGATTCAGACATGAGAAGGAAAAAAGAAGAGGAGAAAGGATCTTTGAGGGCACAAGAAAGTTTTTACAGAGAGGAAGTTTGATTAAAAAAAAGACTTTGGTCAACCAAGCAAGATGTTAAAAACTGAAGTTAAAAAAAAAGTTAAAATGGGGAAGCTGTGACACAGTTTCTCATCTAAACCACACCCTCCTTCTCCACCTCTACATAAACATCCAGAGCTTAGAATAGAAAACAGAGACAACTTTTACTGTTAGCACCAGCAATCATGTTAATTCCCACTGTGCTGTTTCTGGAAACCAGTAAAACCCTGCTGAGTGCTGCTAATTTCACTTTATCAGCTGATCACAAAGAAAGCTGGCCCTAAGACTTTTAGACTGATCTCTTTTAATATAAAGAGTACTTGTAATGACACCAGGATTGAATGTAATACGGAGGTTAGATCAGTGTTTCCCCTTGAAATCTCCTCAAACAGAATGACTGTTGAGTAGGAGGTACGACAACATCAAGTTTCATTTCACTTTGCTGTGCAGGTTTCCCTCTGATGTGCATGATTTTATGAGCTTATTCAGTTCACTGAGCCTATCCAATGATGGCAAATGTGAAAAAGATTAAACATGTTAATGAGGCAACATAGATTTCTAGTAAAAAGAAAAATGTATTTATCCTCGTTTGTTACAATAAAGTGTTGCAGCTCAAGGTTTGCTGTTAACATGATGCATACACAGAATCATGAGCTGCGAAATCCGCTTTCTAATGTCGCAGTTGCAGTAATTAAACAGTGTCCATCTTGACAACACAAATAACCGTTGGGTTGTTCAACCTAAGTGCTGTATGCATGCTGAGGGGACAGAGGTTGGGCATTTAAAATGTAGCATCTGGCCAAAACTGTGGCATACTTTATTGGGTAAGAGAAGGGGCTATATTGGAGTCACATCATTCTATTATAAATCTTCTCTTCTTGAAAATGTTGCTGCCACACTTACTCCTCCAGCTCCTTACTGTTGTTCTACTGTTAGGAATCTGAGATTTGTTTATGACTGTTCCTTCAAATTAAAGAAGCAGAGAAATGCTTTTATAAAATCTGTTTTTACCAGTTAACATTGCAAGGTGAAGGTAAAATCATATTTTACTCTTAAACACTTAGAAAAAGTTATCAATGCTTTTATTATGTCTCTTCTGGACGACTGTAAAAGTCTTTATATTGGTCTAGATCAGGAGTATCAACCTTATTTTCATTTCAGGCCACTTCAAGATCATGAATGTCCTCAAAAGACAATTGGCAGAAAGTATATATAAAACTACCTATTAACAAACTGTTAAAATATTACAGCTTTTTCTGCATTCAATTTAAAATTCCTAAGATCAAAAAATATTTAACGTCTTTTCACATCGATGTAATTTTGCCCTATATGAATAATAATAGATTTGACTGATAAAATAATATATAAGCACACAACTGTTAAGTTGAAATTCTATTTCTGTGGCCATCTGAGATCTAGAGGGCCACAGAAATAGCTATGGTGGGCCAGATTTGGCCTGTAGGCCTTGAGTATGACACGTGGTCTAGATGAAGTCTTGTCATCTCTTGTCATCTCTCTGCTGGCTTCCTGTTCGCTTCTGGATTGATTTCAACAGTTTTAATTTTACATTTTTAAAGCTTTAAATAGTCAAACCCCACCATACCCCACCTTATCTGAGCTTCTTAACATCAACACACCTCTTAGGATACCTCAGTCATCAAGCCAGTTTCTTCTTGATGTCACATGATACAGAATTAAAAAGTAAATGTCACGGACCTTTGTTAGTAGCTGCGGCAAAACCTTTGCAAATATACACAGCACAGACTTTTAAACCTCTGCTTTAGACCCACAGTTTTATCTTTGACTTTAGGTTCAGGTACATTAGGAGACCTAAATAGAGCTTATTAACCATATTGTGATTGACTTGCAACTCAATTACTGTGTTCTCACATTTTTTTAAATGTGCTAAATAAATAAAATTGACATTAACATTGATATCATTCTTCAAAGACCACTGTTTTGAGCTATGCAACAATTGATGATCAAACTTAACTCAGAATGAAACAGGAAACCTCAAAATGGTGAAATAATGCATATGATAACTTCAGTGGGTTGAAGTAATGATCTTGGTTCACAACAGGGAGTAATTTATTTCACTTACTATTTTAAATTAGAATTAGATAAAGTTATATTGTCCAAGTTTGTGCACACAAACATAAAATGGAGCCTAGGTGTAAATTCAATCTGGAAGACTCTCTTCAGCCTCACCTGCATCATCCATCCTTCACATCATGCGCCTCAGCTGCAGCACATCAGTCCACGCCTCGTTGTAGCCAATCATCATGCAACTCCCTCTTTTATAAGGTCCTCCATCCATGGCTCCATCTGATCTTCAGCCAAGCGACAACCCAACTCCACCCCTTCTTCACCCTCATCCTCTCAATTCCTCCCCCCTTCATCCTCCACCACCAGTGTTTGGGCCCCAGTGGGAAGACATCTCGATTCCTAGTGCTAGGATGTTCATCCAAGTTCATAGCACTTCTCAGCATCCATGTCTTCTGCCAGGGTCCAAGCACCAAAGAACTTTTACTTATTTGTGTTAAATAAAGCTTTCTAATTGCTACTTTCTCTCTGTGTGAGTCTCTCCAGGTTGAAATGTGACTTTGGTTCCACTTTTGCCCCAGTGTGCAAACATTTTCTATATAAATAAATTCATTTAGTGGGGAGTAAAAAGGATTTTTTTTTTTCATATCTCAACCAATGTCATCCTTGTGTCAACAAGAAGTGTAGAGAGAAAACTCACATCCAGAACTTATCATTCAATGTCTATTTATCACTGATGAACTGAAACAAAAAAAAAAAAAAGAAAAATCAAAAGACAATCTCTTGTTAAGGATTGAAGCTGTGTAAAGACAGAAAAGTAGCATTTTAATTGTTTAGCTTGGATTTGTATGACCTATTTTATTATAAGAAGGGAGATTAATAAGGGGAAAGACCCAAAAACCACAAGAGAAGCCAGATGTTTTGAAGCTGATGGAATGATCAGTTACATTTTGTTATGAGACTACCAGGGAATTGTAAAATTAAAGACATCTTCTTTTTAGGTCCAAGTTCTGTAGTCATGCACCTTACTTTGTAAGCGGTTTGGTTTCTCCGAATGCAAAGTTCCAGAGCTTCCAATTACAAACAGCTGCTTGGCTAACCAGGTCAGCTTTAGCTCCCTTTAGCATTTTTTAATCTCTGAAGGCTCCTCAATCTTGCAGAGTCTTGCAGAGCTTCACCCAAAAATAGACAACTTAGCATAGCAAATGATACAAACAAATAATTATGGAACCAGAGTCCACTAGGGTTCAGGCCTCATTCCTGGGTCAGGTCTGCTATCTTTGATGGACAAAAGATTAGAAAGTTTGGTTCTGTCTGTCCTTGAACACAGCATACCTTTCTGGCAACAGAAGTAGTTCAGCCAATCAAAAGGAGGTTTTGGTGTAACCACAGCAACAATTAGACTGATGAAAATTTTTTTGTATTGATCTATAAAACTGGTACTTACATTACAGCATTTGTGCAACACAGTTCATGCAGGCCAAAGTATCAAGACTGACCTTAGTCATAAAAACTATGGTTTTTATCCAACTAAAACAGTATAAAAACAGTTTGGAAAGTCAGGAAAACAGTAATTGTTTTGACCAGCTAATAACAGCTTATTAATTTGAGAAAGCTCTTCCGACAGCTAAATAAAAAGTTCATTGTGTCTAAATTATAAAATTCAGCCGCCATGAATGAGGTGGGTAAAAGAGCAAAAAGTCTCTAATAATATTTTTATTTAATTTATATATTAGATATTCTTTTTCAGAAAAAACATTTAAAACATCCTCTCTTTAACCCATTTTTGGTGGTTGAAAACCTATTTTGACAACAGAATACATAAAGCAGTTGACCAATCTAATTTGGTTTGATTGGGTGGTCATATTTTTCACATATTTCATCAGAGTAACCCACAAGATACAGAACTAATGGAAATAGGGTCTATAGGAGATTTTTCTTTTTATAGTATTTTGAAATGAAATGAAATCACATATGAGATTTGAGCCATACCCACTGACAAAGGTTGAAGTACCTGTATACCATAGTGCCTGTGTACCATGTTTACAGGCAGTAAATCGACAAAAGAAAGGGAAGATATATCAAGGCATATGTATAAAATTGAGGTACAAGATGGTAAAGGGGCTAAACAATTATGACAGCACTCTGAAGCAAGTCAGGCAGTGAATTTGGTTTAATACATATAAATATGAGATAGTGGTGCTGTTGTTTGTTCTGCTGCCTTGAAGGCCCGGTTTGTTTATTGGACAGGATCCTTTCTGCATGGAGTTTTCATGCTCTCCCTCTGCAAGCATAGGTTCCCTCCAGGTACTCTGACTTCCTCCCACAGCCCAAACACATGCATAAAATGTTAATTGGTCTCTCTAAAATGCACTTATGGAATTAAAGTTAAAATGTCAGGAGAGTAAACACCAACCTTAGACCATAATGTCTTACCCTGAATAGCTACAATTGCTTTGAATGAGAAACCAAGACAGCTAAACAGAAAATATTTCAGGAAGATTGTGAAGAGGAAAACCATGCAAAAAAATTTATTTGTTAAAATATGGACTAAGCATCACTGTTTGTCTTTATTGCATATATTTAGGAATACTTATAAACTATTATACTAATCAAATGATCTGGTAAACCACTCTCTCACTGTTCATTTGACTTTTTAACCTTTTCCCTCTTCCTCCCTATAGCAACTTTAATCTCAAAAGTAAAATCAGATCTGTGTTTGGAACATGTGCACCAGGTCACTGATTCTGTCTAGTGACTCATTTCTGAGGCAGCGTGAATCCTATTTTGGATTTTGATTGTGAAAAGACAGAGAAGTTCAACAGGACAGCAGAAAAAAATTTGTCAGTGGATGATGTGATTCAGGGAATGTTTTTATAAGGTAACTGTGTGTTTAGGATGGTGAGGAAGGAAGTCCTGTTTCACTGATATCTATTTCTGTGTTAATGCTTACACAGAAGTATGATGACTTACTACTGAAGGAGGGAGCTGTAGATGGAAGGACTTGATCTTATTTATACAGTCATCATTTTATGTATTTAAATTCTAAAGCAAGAAAGTCTTCCTCTTAAACGTTATAATGTAAGTTGAAATGAGAACATTCAGTTCACAGAGTGCGTCATGGGGTAATGACCACTTTCTTTGTTTTTTAGTGACATTTCTGCTTACATCTTGACAAAATTTAAACCAGAGCAGTTTGTTGCAGCAAACTGACTCCCTGTTGACACTGACATATTTTACAGTTGGCAAGACAAGGTAAAGCAATTTTTCATAAAGCACATTTTCAACAACAAGGCAATTCAGAGTGCTATACATGATTAGAAGGAAAATAAAACAACAAACAAGCAAAAAGCATTACATTGCAGTGGTGAAGTGGGAGGAAATAATGACAGGTTGAAAAATAGACTACACTTTATGATGTTCCAGTTGTTATTAATCGAAGGCAGCTCTAAAGAAAGGGGTGAGTAAGCTTTTACTGACATAAGTACTCAAATTAAAAATGATTGTAAGTAGCTTGGTATCATAGAAGAGAGAAATGCCTCTCATCTTTCAATGAATATTGTTATATTATGCGTAAAAACACTAAAAGAAAATTTGAATAACCTTTTCAAACTGCCAGTAGATCCCTCTTTATTAGCGATTAAACCTAAGATAACTGGAAAAACCCACAGTTAATACAACTACAGTTCACAAAGGTTGCTCAGCCCTTGTATCTTTTATGAACAGTATTTTCTTGATGTTTGGTTCTGCCTGGAGTCTAGCAGTAGAGGCTTTTGGGAGAGGAGTCATCATGAGATACTGTTCAGCCAGTGAAAAGGAGATTTTGTTGTGACCACATCAACAATTAGACTGCTGAGAATATTTTTGAGCGATATATCTGTTGTGAGCTTCCTTTACAGCATCAGAGCAACACAAAGCAGGACAGAAAAACAGTTGTTTTGCCCAACTAATAATAATTGTTATTAATTGTTTTGCCCAACTAATAATAACATATTGTGAAAAAACTGCCTTGACAGCTAAATAAAAAGTTAAACATGAATTTCTGTCATTATGGAACTAATTACTGAGTGCCAAACAACATTTTTAATGTGACTGCTTGATGTGTTTTTACTTTGAATAATAACAGATCTATTTGTATATTTTGGTTTCTAATATTTTATTATAACCTTTATTTCTCCACAATTTGAATTTTCTCAATGAAGGGGCCCTGAGATAAATATTTGGTGCTGTTTTATGGTATGATAATGTTGAACTGACTTGAGTTTCTGCAGGTCAAGATCAATATGTTGCTACAACATTGAGTTAACATAACTAAGTAAACTACCTGAATATTTTGATGTGTCATGTAAAATGTTCATAGCTCTATCATTTGTTTTTAAAGATACTGATTCAGTACAGCTACAGTCATCTCATGCTCTTGGTGACAATGTTTAGATTAAGATCACTTCCCTGTGGTAGTAAGCTAACATTAGCATGTTTCCTCTCTGTTTTCATATGACTTATTGATCATTTTTTTTTAACATGTTTTGGATCAACTTCTTCTTTGGGGACCAACCTTCTTGAAAAAGTAGTTCTCTTGCATCATGAAGTTAGAAATAGTTTTTAAATGTTATAAAACTGGCCGTGCCAAGTGCAGCTCTCTATTCGACAACAAGAGCTGTCTGTGGACATTTGAAAAAAAGTAGGCAGAACAGGTTACATGACACATACAGACAGGGAGCCTCAGCTGCCAATAGTGACTCTCTCACTCTGGAAATCATTCTCAAGGGGGATTTTTAACATGTAAACTCACAGTCAATCAATAAAAGAAATGTGCATGAACTATAATACTGTTTTGCAAGCTATACACATGAAAAATAGGCAATGATTTACAAAAACTGGAAACAAAATATGGCAGGGTGCCTCTCTGGAGTCTGGCTGACATGACTTTGATGGTGGATGAACAATAGGTATTGAGTATTAAGTTTTGTTAGGGACTCAAAACACCGATTGTTTAAAATTGATATAGAATCTGAGCAAATACATGGGAATATTGGGAGATCCCTAAATTCATGACTTCCTGTTTCCATGGGGCATAACATAGCATGACATAACATGTTTTCAGCCAGTCTTAAAAACTTAAAACAGCCTGAAAAAATCTCCAAATAATTTAAATTGCCTGAAAAGATACGGTTTTTGAATGTCTTTGTCAATTATTCATTATTTATAGTGTAAAGAATACATCATCTGTAAAAAATTAAATAAAAGTCTTATTCCCATATGATTAAACTTTCAAATTTCCAGTTGATTGATGCGAACATTTTCAAGCTAGTTGTAAGAAACCATAATGCTATGTATGTGTCATGTCCAAGACTAACTTCCTCTTTTTCTTTAAATGTATATACTTTTCTTTGTCACATATAAATGGTTACTGTAAATGTATGTTAATGCTTAAATGAAGAACAAAGAAGAATAGCTTTATAGCCTCACATTAGGTTAAATGAAATATTAGGAATTTATAAAACCTCACACTAAGAGAAAGGATAAGATATTTACATACACTGTAAAGAATTACACATAACCACTTTTTGCACTGTCTGATATGAAATCAAACTGAGTCTTTCCTGTTTTATGTCGGTTAGGAACATTAAAACTATTTCCATTTGATAAATGTATGAACAATGAGAGGTTTTTTAGAGGATCTTTAATAACTTTCTTTAAAGTCTGATGTTTTCACACACATTACTATGTTTTTTAAAAAGTTGCAAAAGCCCAGATGATAGCATCATAACTTTGTAATTTTCTGACAACTGGGCCAATAGGTGGAGCAACTTTGGACGTATTTTAAGACTAAATCTCAAACACACTGCTTCCTTGTGTTACATTAAGGAAACTCAAAAGTAATCAGGCAAGATGTCAAAAAGAGAACCTCCACGGCTCTGGTTCATGACTGGATACAGTTTTCAGATCCCTGAAGGTGACACATTTCATCTGTTCAAACCAGCAGATTGCATCAAGTCATTGACTTGCAGCATTCACTCCTCCTGGATGAGCACGTAGCAACCGTAGACAATCATGGACGTTGTGTTGTTGACTTTCCAGCAATCCCTCATACCAAGCATGTATGTAGTGACAGTGAAGAGGAAAAACTTCCCTTTAACAGGAAGAAACCTCCAGCAGAACCTGGCTCAGTACAAGCGGCCATCTGCCACCACCGACTGTGGGTTTGAGAAGACAGAGCAGAATGCACAAGAAAAACAGATGAACTGATGTAGGATTATTTTTGATGTTCATGAAAGTAACAATTTAATAGCAGGAGAGGGAGAACGATTGGTTGTTGGCAGCATTATCTCAGCTGAAGCCCTCCTCCAGGAAGGCATCACATCCACACAGAACGCCAGACCAGGTGTTGCTTCTATGGAGAGAAAAATAACAGAGAAAACAAAAAGGTAGCAGTTGAAATAACAGCAAATACTGAAAATTGGAGAGTAGTAGAATAAGAAAGTGAGAAAAAGTGATAATCCTCCAGCAGCCTAAGCCTATAGCTGCATAACTACAGAAATAGCTCAGGATAACCTAAGCCAGTCTAACGATAAGTGTATCAAAAAGGAAAGTTTTAAGCGTAGTCTTAAAAGTAAACAGGGTGTGTACATCATGGACTAAAACTGCAAACTGGTTCCACTGGAGAGGATCCTGATAACTAAAGGATGTGCCTCCCATTGTACTTTTAGAAATTCTAGGAACCAGCAGTAAACCTGCAGCCTGAGAGCGAAGTGCGCTGTTAGGAACATCTGGAACAATCAGATCTATGATGTATGATGGAGCTTGATTATTAAGGGCTTTATATGTGAGAAGGAGAATTTTAAATTCTATTCTGGATTTAACAGAGAGTCAATGAAGGGAAGCTAAAATAGGAGAAATATGATCTCTCTTTAATTTTCATCAGAACTCTTGCTGAAGCATTTTGGATCAGCTGAAGGCTTTTAACTACATTCTGTGGACTTCCTAATAGTAAAGAATTACAGTAGTCCAGCCTTGAAGTAATAAATGTATGTAGTTTTTCAGCATCATTCCTGGACAGAATATTTCTAATTTTGGCAATATTCCAGAGATGAAAGAAGGAAATTCTAGAAACTTGTTTAATATGGGACTTAGATGACATATCCTGGTTTGAAATAATACCAAGGTTCTTTACGTTATTGTTTGTGCCCAATTTAATACCACTCAGATCAAGTGATTGACTAAGCAGTGTCTTTTTAAGAGGTTCTGGTCCAAAACCAACTACTTCTGTCTTGTCAGAATTTAAAAGAAGAAAATTTAGTGTCGTCCAAATTTTAATGTCCTCAAGGTATGCTTGTAATCTACCTAACAGAATGGATTCATCAGGATTTATGGATAGATATAACTGAGTATCACCACCATAACAATGATAAAATCAACTTTTTTCCGCTTCACATCATGTTTTAATGTTATTCTCTTATCAAAAAAATACCTGGAGTGTTATTTTGGTTCTTTCATGTGTTGCGAGAATTGATTCAATTATATGTGATAAGGAGCTCAGTGAATAGCGTGTGAGGGAGATGTATTGATAGCGATCCTCCAGTCAGAAGAGGGTGCTGCTTGCGGTGGGGCGAATGAGTGACGGTGTTGGTGGCAAAGAGTGAGATGGCGACCGGAGCAGCAGTGAGTTAGCTTTATGTTCATGCAGCCTGTAGTTCCTGAACAGAGAAGTTATTAAACAGTCACCTCTTCAGCATCTTAGTGCCTCCATATATTTTTGTGCCCCGCCCCTGTTATGGGCAAGTGAGAGGGGTTAACCATGAAGATGACACCAACTTTGGCCTTTGGGGAAGTTTCTCCCCTGTGTTTTCCAACTATGGTCAGAAGACGGAAGCAGGAACGGTTTATACATGCATATTTGAGAAATCGTTGACTCTCCCGTGGCAACCATTCAGGGTGCCTAAATGCTTGCTCTCACAAAGCACCACCTATTTCCACAAAGCTCCTCCTTGGAGCTACAGTATCAAGCCGAGCTTCCTCCCCACAGAGCACCCTTTCCCAGCACCATCCCCACTCGGCTCCACCAGACTAGCGGCAGCAGCAATTAGCAAACACCTGGTGGAACTACGTGTCTTCCAAGCTCATCATACGAACCAGTTCTCAGTCCAGTGGTCCTAAGAATAATTGTAAACGGCATAATGAAGAAACGTTGTTGTGATGACATGCTGAAGGCGGAGTGTCAGAAAGACCAGGAGTTTCTTTCAGAGACGGAGGCCAATTTCAAGGCGTCAAACTACAAAGTCAAATTTATTTTATGTTTGATGTATACAGCATTTTTATAACAACTGAAGGAAACATAGTTACTTGATTGTGCTATGAAATGGTACTTTGTGCCTGGAATATACATAACACCACCCCTTCAAAGGGTGGTATGTCTGTGTTTCGAAGGAACTGTGGGGAATAGTGAGAAGGATACACATTGCTTTGCAGCAAGAAAGTCCTGGGTCTGAATCCAGCCTGGGGTCTTTCTGCAAGGAGTTTGCATGTTCTCCCTGTGCATGCATGGGTTCTCTCTGGGTACTCCGGCTTCACTTCAGGTACTCTGGTACTCCAAAAACATGACTGTTAAATTAATTGGTCTCTCCAAATTCTCCATAAGAGTGAGTGTGTGCGTGCATGGTTGTTTGTCCTGTTTGTCTGTGTCTCACTGCGATGGACTGGTACCTGTCCAGGGTATACATTGCCTCTAGCCTGATGACTGCTGGAAATGGGCACCGGCATTTTTTAGGGATTTAGTCAGGAAAAAAAAAGTTTTGTGTCTTTGTATACACTGTATGTAAATATGTAAATATATGGTTTCAACTTACTTAATATATGTCTATATGTAGATTAGCTCTTAGATTATCAACAAATATAAATATTTGGCCTGAAAGACAATGCAGACTAAGCTGACTGTACTGGGATGAGATTGCATCATACAGTGACACACTTTCATGTTTGCATTATGTTCACTGAGATCACATTTTAACCAAAGTTGAAATAATGCTGCTGTGGTTTTAACATTTATTGTTCAACTTCAGTTCTAATGATCAGCATGTGCTACAAGCCTTTTTGTTTTGTTGGTGCTCCAATGTTGATAATAAGCCAGAGAGGCTGATCTGAATATATTACAGTAAATTCTTGCGCATTTGAAAAAAAAAAAAAAAAAAAAAAAAACTAACAGCAATGAGAGTCCTGTGAGTACTCAGAATCAACTTATTAAACTAGAAAGCTGTGAAAATAGCTTCATTTTGGATGCTTACACATGATGCTGCTTGCTTAAGAGCCACTTCCTGAATACAAGAGGCTAAAGTCTCATCAGTGGAAATGGCCAAATATCATGTGCTTCAGAGGTCTCAGAGGAAATCCATATTTAGATCTTCATACTAAAAATGTGATTTTTTTTTTTTCTGGCAGAAACTAGGTTTCTCTCTGTTCACTTTGACCTGAAAGTAATTTACACTGAATTGCAGCTGTAAAAGAAACTTTCTTCCTTAATATAAATAAAAGGAATATTAGATGTTTGACAGGATATGGTGTTGATTCATATCATCCTGCCACCATGCAGAGCCTGGTGTAAACCCACAGCAGGATCAAGTAAAACTCTGTCAGCTCAGCTCCAATTATCTAAGCTTTAAAAAGGAGTCCCATGTATTATTGCATTAAAAACATATGAAAAGCCGCATTTCATCTGGATTCACGTCAGCTCACCACCCGGTGTGAGAGCCTCGCTCCCTGGAGAGTTTTTTACTCCTCTCTTCCCCTTTTATCCCCCATTTTCTTGTGTATGTAAACAGAAGTAAATCATTTTAAGCTCCGGGGCAAAGTGTGATGATCAAACAGCTTGCAAAATCAATGACTTTGAAGAGATCTAAAAGCGCTCATAAATGTAGCTATTTCACAGAAAATGAGCAGCAGAAATGAAGATATTCCCTTCTGCAGCCAGTGGCCACGTGTTTAATTTTCTCGTCTGTCTCTTTGGAAGAAGAACGGGAAATCAAAACACGGAGGAAAGTGTGCAAGCGGAAGGGCTGCAGCTTGCATGGTGCAATGTTAGTGCATGAGCAAGCATCGATGGGCCGGTGTAGACTTCTTTGTGAGGAGGAGTCAGTGAGACCCAGAAGGTGCTCTGAGAAGTTTCACTACTTCAGGTCCTTTTACTTAGAAGAAAGTCTGACAGAAACTTGAAGGCCTCAGTGTCTGGTTCAGGATTTTCTTTTAATTCTCCATCCGTCATTTTAAAGAAAACCAGCAAATCTTTTGCTTTAAAATATGCAAATTAATTGCTGCTCCTTGAGCATGATTTTTTTCTTTTTCTGTAAGTTGAAGTGTTTTCACACTTAGGCAAAAGCAAGCGAAGATCAGAAAAGAGATGGCTTCCTGTTCTTGGTGGCGTAGCTGAAAGAAACTTCCTGCCACCAAGAGCCAAGGTGAAGGCAGGCTCTCAGTTTGCTGTGTGACATCACTCCCGTTTGCTTCACTTGAAACCAGAAGCAAGGTTTAGGGTTTGGGGAACAAGTCCAGGAAGCTGCGCCTTATGATCAGACAGATAAAGTGAATGTAGTTGAAAACAAATCAACGTTTAGGGGGTTTATATTAGAAATAGAGGTTAGGTTAGGTTTGGCGTCCGATTCGTTCTTCGTCCTCTCTTGGACCTGACTCGACTTGAATTGTGGGTGCCCACACACACCCTTACGCCCTGGACATGGCGGGTCTCCGAGGTCTGATGATCTTGTTGGTCCTGATGGTTGGTTTGGCTTCCTGTAAGTACACCTATGAAATATTAAAAGTGAAGCTGCCTTTATGAGCTGGTTGTAAGGCGGAAAGTGATGCTTTTCAATGTCTTATGGTGTCTTTCAACTGAGAGTTTGTCTAAAAATGGGTTTAATCTTTTAAAAAACATTGACATGATGAAGTCTAACCTCCTAAGTTAAGTTTCTGAACTTGCAGCAGATTGTTGTTTGGTGTGTGATGGTGTTTATGGTAACAGGTGAATTACTTTTTGTGTGAGACAGACATGAATCTGTCATCAGCTTCTCTTTCAAAAAAAGTGGAAAACATCAGCGAACAAAATGTAATCATTTAAACTGAGGGCAGAGATGACAAGCTACAGTATATCAAACCTTTGAGTTGCTTCTCTGCTTTTGTGCTGCTTCACCTCTCTTAAACTCTACCAAACCCAACAAACGGCAGACAGTAGAGCCGCACGTCTGCGTGATGTGAGGAGCTGAAAAGTGACAGGTTTTATCAGCCGCCTTTGGCAAAAAAATAAACACTGATGTTCTATCAAAGGCTGTAGTTAATAAGACGATGCTCCTTAAAACACGCTGTAAAAGCGAAGGGAATTTTTGCAATCATGTTTCTGTTCTGCTTTGACATTGTGCATGTGTGTGATGGTGTGATCCTGCACTGTAAGTGTGTGTGTGGGTGGAGGGTGGAGGGGAGTGCATGTCTATCAAAGACGATCGATTTTTTTTTTTTTTTTTTTTTTTTTTTTTTTTTTTATGGGGTGTGTCCCTGCAAGCTCTTCACTTCATCCTTTGTCATTGTCGGTGTTGGATTAAGATAAACATCTATGTGTGTGTGTATGTCTATGTGTCTGCATGTGCGTGTGTGTGCATGCATGCAGAATGTGTGCAGGCTCACCTCATTGCCTGCAGCATCACTCACAGTTCTGCTACCGTTCAACACATCAAAAGTCGTTTTTCCTATTTTCAGCAACACGTCTGTGCACATGAGCTGAAATAAAATGCTTCTTTTTTTATTCTGTTCTGTTGTCTTCATCTGCAGCCAGGGTCAGACTTTGTCACTTGTATTTAGTATGCTGTACAGTAATTTTCTGCAAGGGTATGTTACGTGTTCCATCACAGAGCACTGCATCAACAGACATTTGTTATTTATGTAAATGTTCCCTTTTTCTGTGCTCAAACCCTCTTCTACTGATTAAAACAGTGACATCTGTCGTAAACGTATGAATAAAAAGTTTTGTGCTGATATTTTAGTGCATTTTATTCTACTCAATGGCATTTGAAATTATTAAAAAATACTCCTAAATGTAAATTCAGTTAAAAACCTTACTTATTCAGCCATTTTTCGACTTTCACTTGATCATTTTTAAGGTTTTTCAACATTTGAATGAAGAGACTAAAGGCCTTTCATTTCCTTAAAGCTACCCGGTGATTATGTGACTTTTAACATGCATTTTGCAGTAGCTGCAGCAGGACAGAGCTGTGACCACTTCCTTGTTCCATTCTGAGCTGCTTTGACTTCCTGGCAGGGCTGGGTCGAGCGCTGTGAGCTTTAGTTTTCGTGACAAAGAAATGGGAACTGTCTGAAAATGAAGAAGTGAGGTCAGAACTGTTGAACATAATTAAAGGCCTTTTCTGCAAGGAGGGGATGTAGTGAAGAAAAGGCATAAGAAACAAAAATAGAAAGACAAACTGATAGTGACCAGAGATATCCAGAACGTTAGAGACTCATCCACACATTTCATTCAAGTTTTTGCATAATGTTAAAAAACGAAACAGAATTCAGGCATTTGGTGATTTAGCTGCTGTTACTTAAAACATTTCCACACTCAGCCTTTGTTCTTCTTTTGTTTTCTTCATCTTTTGAATCTCGCTAAAACGAAACGAAAGTGTGAAAATCACACCTTCGTTTCACAATTTGCCCTACGGACAGTGAAACAGAATACTCAGAAGGACGACAGAAACTTTAAATTACTCTCTTGAAAACAGCTAAAATCAGTTTGTCTTTAAGAAAATCATGAAAAAAAATATTTACAGATAGTAAAGCAAGTTTTAATTATTTATTTTTGACATTTTCAGACTGTTAGACTTCACTATACTATCCTTAATGTGGTTCACAACTTGCATTTGCTTTGTACAGATATAGACCTTCATATAAGCCAGTAATGATGCACAGACACGTTACAGTTACAGAATTTTTTCTTTACAGTAACAAAAAAATGAACAACTAACCATAAATAATGTAAACAACATTGAATGGTTAAACTAAAATAACGAGACACATGTAGTTTTGTAGAAAATCTACTAATAAATGGACAAATATTCAAATACCAGATCAATTATTAACACAGTATTAGTATTTAGAAGTAAAATATACATCAAGTATGGGTTAACAGACAATAGGCTGAAAGGTCGTAACAGATAATGAACAACTTATGAACACAAACTTTGAGTTTTCCTTATTATATTTTTTTCTAGATTTGTTCTAAGTGGTAAAATGATCAAAAAAAATCTTCAGTTTGGTAAATAATTATATAATTTTCACATTTTTTGCTGCCCATTATGATAACAGTAAACAATACTAACCTAAATCAGTCTTTTCTGCTAATCCGTCGGTAAACACGTGTTATTGTTGGCGAGGTGATGAATTCAAACTTCATCAGGAAATGCCCAGTTGGTAAATTTAAGATTACTACATTTTACAGTCATGAGAATGGCTGAAATGTGTTTTTGCAAAAAAATGAAGCTAAATTTAAGCTTGTAAAGAAGAAATAATGGAGTTTCAATTTAATATCAATAGAAAAAAGCTGACCCCTTCACTTCAGTTCCTCACCAACACTTGACATTTTAAAAACTTTGTGTGTTTAAATTAAGATTTTAATTTTACCAACTAATTTCTTCTGACTAAAAGTATAATTAACATATTGGATCTGTTAAGAGAGCAAAATATTAGGGTGATGGCCATCAGACCTTCCAACCTCAAAGTCTTGGAGCCCATTTCCAGCAATAAATGATCAAAACAGTGGAAACATGCAAAAAGTTGGTCAATAATTATGAGAAGGATTTTATTGCTGTAATGCCAATAAAGAAAAATTTCCCCATCAATTATTTAGAAGGGTCTACATCTTTCAACATGCCATTTTATAAATAAAATGTAAATACGGGTAATTTTTTTTTTCCAAATTGACACTGCTCTTACGTTGTTTTGTTATTTTTCTCATTTCCAATCAGAATTGATATTCATGGTTGGATGACATTAATTTTAAAGCTATGTTTGCCGGGGTTATGAATAATTTTGGGCTTAACTGTAAATAAGGAGCAGACCATAGTATGAAATGATGTACTATCTCATACCTGCTTGGTTTTACTTAGTACTGTGGTGCTTCTTGATTCATTTTAGTGAATAAATTTAGCAAATACTTTCCTCCAACTCCATTCATTAGAATCTCTGCTAATAAATTTTGTTCATTGTATCTTCTGTTTGCAAAACAGTTATTTGTTAGTTATTTTAATAAATCATGTATTAATTATCTGGTTTTTCAGTCAAATCTTCATTTTAGATAGTAATTGTTTACTTATCAAATGTAAAAGTGAGGAAAATGAGTCTCAAGTTAATGAAGAGGTAATGATGCCTTAATGATTCAGTGGTTACTAACTACTCTGTAGTTTTGTTAGGAAGCACTAAGAAAGTCAGTAAATGTTGGATCAAAATAAAATTTTGAACACCCACTTTGTAAACACTGTGTATTATGGACCACAGAAATGTAGAAACTAATATGTAGTTATGGTAATACACATTTCATTAAGAGTTTTGTGCTGTTTACCTGCAGAAACATCAAATATATCTGGAAAGCAAAAAGTGATGATGTATAAATCCTAAAACCTGCAGGCTTATTCTCCAACAACTTATTTTTATTTATTTTTTTATTTATTTTTAATGATCCAATACAGAATATAGGAAAGGAATTATAATCCAGTCCTTTTTTATTTGTTTCTCACTAATCAGAGAACTAATTAAAAGCTGCATAACTCTTGATTAGTAATTAACTCCAGCTAACTAAAGTTAGCTCAATACTTGGTTTCTGCTAAATATTCAACATTTTTCCTCTAACTGATTAAAATAATCAAGTTTTCACATCTGAAACAGACTGACCTCTTCCCTCACTAACTGAATCATTTCTCACCAATGCTCTAATAACTGACACAATAAGCCTGAACGAGGCGTTGAAATGTCACTGCAGAGAGCATGCATCTCTGCTCAAAACTGTGAAACAACAACGCACCAAACCACATCCTGACTCTCTTTGTCTGACGATCCCCGATCACATTGTTCATCGCCTCCATCAGGAGGATCTGAAGGAGAAAAACTGAAACAGGAGATTAATTGTTGGATGCTTATGACAGATGTTAAAATATTAGTTAAAGTCATTTTATCCTTTTTAAATTGTGTTTAAATAAGAATTAAATCATTAATAAATACAAAAACCTCAACAAAAAAAACAAAAGGCAGAGACCCAACATGCATCATATATATGACTGAAAATAAAATTGTCTTCAAACTTTTTGCTATTTGTCTAGTTTTTATTCATGAAGGGAGGTTTGGACAACAGTATTGTTAGAACTTGGTGTCTACATGTTAGTGCAAGGCAGGAAGTGGTGGTTTGCTTACTGAAATAGCAAGTGTGGTTCTGTCATGTTGTCAGAGCAACCAGGTTTTACAGAGCTGCCTCATCCAGATAAGTCGGCCATCTTCCCCTTTTGAGCTGATAATGCTTTCATATTGTTTTTAACAAAAACAGAAAAGATCCCTGAAGAATTAAATATGATGTAAAAACTTTGCTGTCATTTGTTTTTAAGTTTCTTTATATTTGGTGCTATTTTATATATGATTTCATGACATATTTTTCTTTTCTTTTTATATTTCCAGGTGAACAGGATGCATGTGAGTAGTGATTCATATTTAACCAGAAAAAAAATGCAATAAATGCAAATGTTTTAATTCCTGAAAGCCACCAGCTTTGCTTCATGTTGTCCAAACCTTTAGAGCTGCTCAGTCTTCCTACTATCTCTTCATATACAAGCTACAAACTCAGAGACCTGAACATTTTACTGAAATGAGCACAATCTGAACCTGCTTATTATACAGCGCTGACAGTACATCCTTATCCTAAAACTGTCGATTCAATGTTAGTTATCAGTTGAATAAACAGGTTGCTGCAATAACAAAAAACTACAATAAATCACCTGAGCTAATACTCACAAAGTACATATTTTTTAATTATGTTCATCTGTTTCAGCATCTCCAGATATTGAGTTTAACCCAGTTATGGCTTGCTGTGAAACAACTCACTCCTGTGCTCATTTCATTAAATATTGCTTTGCAGCTAATGTGAGAAATACCCAACCTTTACACAGTTTGCAACTAATTTGCTCAGCTTCTTTTCTCAATTAAAAGCAAATTAAGGAAGAGGTTATTCTAAATATGAAGAAACAAAGTCACCTTAAGTTTTCTTAACTTAAGTTTTCTTTATATTTCTTATTATCAAGAGCTGCTGAAGTAAATATAGTCCATGATGTTGCTGTCCAACAACAGCAACATCATTTAATGTTGCATGATGATTACAACATTTAATCTTAGACTCACAATGTGTGAGTCTAAGATTACATCTATAAGTCATGGGAAAAAGGACTAAAGAGCCTCTTTTCTTATCGTTTTTACTGGGTGATGTTTTTAGAGCTACTATATGAAAACCGAAAAAGTCCTAAAGGTAATATAATTTATAGTTGTAGTTCACCAGATTATTTTTAGTGATAAATTTAAACCTTTAAAGGTTGGTGTTGGGTGAGAAGGATTTTTTCTAACACAGGAACAGGTTTGTCAATATAGACAATTCTGCTGTTAGCCTATAAAGCACTAAACAGTCTTTTTGAGTTTCTTGTTGACTATGAAGCGTTTAGACCCTTCAGGTTTTCAGAGCTCTGCTCACTCTGTGTCCACAGGACCAGACCTAAACAAGGAGAGGCAGCATTTACTTTCTATGGTCCTTGACTCTGGAACAAACTCCCTGAAAACCTGAGAAGTGAAGAAATTGTTGGCTCTTTTAAATTAAAAAGCATTTTTGTTCACAGCACCTTTTGATCCAAGAATCTGAGAAATGGAAATAATGAAACATTTGTTTCTTTTATGCAATGCTTTCATGCTTATGCTTTTTAATTTTCCTTTTGTCTTTCCGTTTGTGTCCTGTTTAACACTTTAGACAACCTTGTATATGAATTATGCTGTTAAAATAAATCTGCTTTGCTCCATAGAAATGTATTGGCAGAAGTTTAACCATTGCAACATTTAATTTAAATGGGATGATTAGAAACTTGTTTTTAAGAAGTTTTTATCAAGATGATAGGTTGGTTCATTAATAGTTTCAAGAGCTTCCTTGTTTTAAATCAAAATGTATCATATATTAACTTTAAGTTTAACTCTATCATTAATGCGGCACATTATTGTGGACATCTGTAAGTATTTAAATTCAGTCATTTTTTTCTCAATGAAAATTATTTAATGTATTTTTCTGGATAGACTACTTTAATCGATCAGACTACTTTAATTGATCACTTTGTCACCTTTGATCTTTTTCCTTTTTACATTTTTGAGCAAATGTGTTGTAAAGTATAGAGGATGGAGAGGATCAGTTTCTTAAGATACATGTAGGATTCTTCTTTGTAACAAGCACTGGTATTGATGTTGAGTTGATTTTTATATTTTTAGCCGCCTCACCTTCATTCAGTGGCACAAGTTCTGTGACATCTGTTGCCATCTCACTTCCAAGCAGCCCAGCAGCATCAGCTGCCACAACCTCCAAAGTTTCCATTGATATCAAACCTACACTCACCTCTCCATCCACCACCTCACATCCTCCAGTTCCATCAAGCTCTTCAATCAACATGTCTGGTAATGAAAATTCAGCTTTAATCTACAGTTTCAGGAAAGTTGGGATAATTTTTGAATGATAAAATTAGTTGTTATTTAAGGACCATACAAGGTAAGAAACTTGGCAGTGAATAATTTCAGCCTGATGGTGACCTCCACATGCTCTCAAACCTGCAGCCAGTACCTCACCTCCAAGCATCTCAAATGAGACTTCAACCACCAACCAATCATCTCCTCAGAACAACACCTCACCTCCAAGCACTCAGCCAAACACAACCATGGCTGCCACCACAGGTTGGAACTTTAAGTCTTTAATTTGCGACTCTAAAAAGAGTTTAAGGATTAGACTTTAGATGACAGACTTTAGATCTGCTGAGAGTAAAGCTGCAGAGACCAGATAACTGTAAATTTAAGATGGTTTGAGAATGTATTTCAATTTTTAATGTTTCCCTCTTGTTTTCCAACAGCTAAACCCATCCCAAAGTGTGAGTATCAGATTTGAGATCATGAACTCGTGTCTATTAAATTAACTTTTACCTTTCATTCTAACAGTTTGAGATAAAAAGTCCTGAAGTTTGGTTTTATTTAAACTAAAATGTAAAACTGTTGCTTTACAGGTTCTTACAGTGTTGAAACGATCCAGTCTGGTTTCCTGATAAAGATGATAGATTCTACTCCTGGTAACTACACCATAGATGTTGCTGAGAAGGAAGGTTCATTTGAAAGGAAAAATACTGTTTTCTTACCCAGTAAAAACTCAACTCATGAAATCAAATCTCTGAAGCCGTGCACTGAATATAAGCTAGAAGTCACACTTTCTGGCATCAATGGTACAGACCTACAATGTAACAAAACTGAAAATACAGCTACAACAAAAACAACTGGAATGAGTGAGTAAAATATTTAATCTTTATTTCTTTTATTGACTGGAATGAGATTCTGTGTAGAACTGAGACAAAAATCAATTTTGTTTTTCAGCTAAAGAAGACATTAAAAACACCTCCTGCCCTTCTGGATATTTCTGTTACCAAAGTGGTTGGGACATCAGCTCTTTATCATCAAAACACAACAAGGTTTCAGCTGCAGAGTTCATCAGTGGATCGTATCGTTTCAAACCTGCTTATGAGGACATTTGCTCAGATTTTGTTTTGGAGTTTCCTCCAAAAAACTGTTCAAATGTCTTCTTTACCATATCTGAATATGTCCCTGTTGGTATGTACAAAAACATATTAATTACAAAATCTGTTTCCTGAGGATGTGATATTAATTACATTAATTTTGTATTTTTTCTTCTTTAGATTTCATTGATCCAAATGACATAAAGCAGACTGAACCCACGAAGCTTCCTGCAAACATAAATGCCACGTTACCTTCAACATGTTATGATCTCAGCGTTGAATATAAATGTTCAGGTGAGTAAAAACTACAGCAGTGAGAAACATTTAAAATATTTACAGCAGAAAACTCTTCTTTCTTAATGATACATCATAAATATTTGTCAAAATGTTTGAACACATTTTCTCAGTAAATTTGTTCTGATTATTTATTTTCTCTAAATGTGTCAAAATGTAAAGAATAAAATTATCAGCTGATCAGTGTTGATGCACAGAAACTACAGAAATTACTGCAGAAATTACTTCATGTTTGTCTCTTTTCAGACATGGACAATAACACTGTTGAACCATCTAACATGAAGCCGTTCACAGTCTACAGCTGTACTGGTGACATCAAGAACAACAATGTCTTCATAAATAAGACAACTAAACCTGTCCAGTTCAGCATTGACTGTGGTGTGTTGGTTTTTACTGCATCTCAGTGGGAATAAGAAGAACAAAGTTATTATACTAACAGCATGGAGAGAAAAACAATATCAGGAACTTGATTAATTGTTGGTTTTTATTTTATTCCAACAGATTTTACAATAAACAGCCTGCAGAGCAGTTCAACCAATACTTCCATTAAGATAAACTGGGAAACAACGAGTGATAAATGTCAAGGTGTTCTCGACAACCTGGATGAGCTCTCTTATAACTGCAGCTGTCGACAAGACAGGAATGGTAAGTAAAATGATTAGATTTGGTCTTTTCTAGTATATTTACATCAAATAATGTTTAATACTTAGTGTAAACATTTTAAATAAACTTTAACCGATTCATGGAAAATTGGTGAATCTATCAGTTTGATCTCTTTTACACAAATTACATGAGGAGATAGATCTATGAAATAACCAGCAGTGATCAGTAAAGCTGTGACTCTAAACTATCACTGAGTTCAAGCAGCAGTGACCTGTGGACAATTTTAATAGAAATGTTTTCTTCACTAAATATTTAACATGAGAAACAGACCAAACTCTGCTTCAACATTTGTTTTACTTTAACATGAATCATTGTCATGATTTTCAAGATCTTTTATAACAATCTGATGTTGTTAAATCAATCATAAAACAGGTGACGGACATTTTGTTAGGACTATTGAACATCGTGAAGGAAGAACGTGTACCATCACCACAGGAATTAAACCATTCAGGGATCACATCTGTGATGTCCGTGCCGTCTATGGTGATCGATCTGGTTTCACACCTTCAACAGTTAAAGGGAAAACTAAACCTGGAAGTAAGTAACCAAGAAAATCTGGTTTGAGAAATAATACTACAGTCTACCAACACTAACTGCTTTAAATAAATTTTACAAAAACTCAATATTTGTTTGTTTATTTGTTTTCATATTTCGTTTGGCCAGAGGTATATAAAAGCTTTTATCTTAGGAAAAACACTCTTCTTTAAAAATTTAAGTAATAAATTTGGTTTTAGATTCAGGAACACAGAGTAAATCCTTCATCAGTTCTAACTTTCATACTATGTGAGTTTTATTGCTAACCAGGTGAATTTTTATTGTTTTTAAATTCAAAATTATTTTACCAGGTTTTTCAATCATGCATAGAAGTTACATCGTTTTTAAAACCAGTAATGGATGAAAATAAAAGAAATGCTAACTCTAATGAATCAGTTTTAAAGACGAGGTGGTCTACATTTATAGCATTATTAGATTCAGGTCCCAACATCAAATTTATTCTGTAAGTGTAAAGCTGCTGTGGAAAGAAAAATATTAACAAGTTAGCTTAGGCCCAGAAATTAATCTTTATGATGTTTAACCCTGCAGAGTCACACCAGGTTTCGCACAATTAATAAAGAACTCAAGGTGTATAAATTAAATTTGGTTGGTGAACAAGAAGAAGACACAATGTAGCAATTATGATAGATATTAAATGCTCTTAATGATGCTTTTATTATATGCTTTTATTATATTACAATAAAAACATTAATACAAATCTCTCTGCATTACAGTGTCATAGTAAGTTAAAGTGAAACAGATAGTTTCAGTTCTGGTGAATTACAAATCTGCTCAAGTTTTCTTTTTAAATCTTTTTCATGTTTTGGTTTGCTTCTAAGAGTTTTATAGAAAAAAAGATTTTCCTCTCCATGTCTGTGTCCTAATATGTGTCCTCTCTCTTCCTCTTACAGAACCAGAACCACCTCAAAAATTTGAAGTGAAAGTTCCAGAGAACAACATGATCAAGGTGACATGTGGATTAACTGCCATTGATTTTAATGGACCAGAGAGAAGATACATTGTACAACTTCATGGTCCTGGTGGCAGCAAACAGAACCTGACGGAGTGTGAATTTGAGTTCAAGGATCTGAGCTATTTAACATCTTACACAGTGGAGGTTTGTAACAACCAGGGTTGGTTTCATGAAGAAATTCCACTTTTATTGCTCAACTTTCTTTAGATGTTTTGAATCCTAACAAGAAGCATTCTGTTATTATAGGTGTTTACTTTCAACGGACACTTTGAGAGTACACACAGGCGCACTAATGCTGACACTAGATGTATGTCCCATTTCATTTACAACACTTCCTTCCATATGTTCACTCTCTCCAGATGCGTTTCTAAACATTTGATCTCAAATGATCCAACTTGTTTATCCTCATTTCTTAGATAATGACAAAGCTCTTATTGGATTTCTGGTCTTCCTCATCATCATCACCTCTGTGGCTCTTCTTCTGGTCCTCTATAAGATCTATGTGCTGAAACATAGAAAGTCTCAGTAAGGATGTTTCGCTTTCCCAGCATTCAGGCTTCTTCTGCTCTTTGTTCAGCTGTGACTCTGTTTTGTTGCTTTAAAATAGGCTTTTAAGAAACTTGTTTGTTTATACAGCAAACTACTGTTTTTGCAATAGCTATAATTACTGGTAATTTCATTCAGTTTGAAAAACAGTGTTAAACTTTCACGTTGAGTTTTTTTCTTTAACCATTCCAATTTCAATGTCATAGAAATGCCTTTGAAACATGTCTTCGCTTCTTCCCTTGCAGTGATCTTACTGAAAACATGTCACTTATCACACAAGGGAGTGAGTATCATTTATGTGATGTTTTCATTATGATGCCTTTTTATTTGTCTTTTCTAATTCATTTTAAATTGTGTTTAATCCCTCCATTGTATTGAGTTTATATTTGAGTGCAGTGGGGTTCATATGCAATTCCTATGTCTGTCATGTCACTTCCATGCTGCTTATCTTGCCATGCATGTTGTAGCATTAAACAAATCCAAAAAAAGTTTCATGTGACTAAACGTGAAAACATTGAGCACACCTGGTGAGTCATCAAGTCGTTGTGGGTATGAAGTATTTATGTGGCAGAAGCCAGATTTAGGTGGCATTAATTTAAATTTCAATTAGTTCCACTTATTTTTAACATGTAAACAACATTCAGAAAGTAATTTGAAAATCTAAATAAAAAAGAAAATGAAGAGCCAATATAACCAGCTTCAGTGATTTAGTTTACATATTCAAAAGCAGGTGGAAAGAAGTGTAAATTTATATATCCCACTCATCCACTGAAGGTCTACAGAGATTATATTATTAAGCAATGTAAAGTAGTACAAAATCTGATTGAAGAAGAGGTAACTGTGGGACAAAAACAAAATTCAACCATCTTCAAACATCTTTCCTTTTTTCATATTTCATCAGGAGCTTGTGCCTCTATATCTCTTTTTAAACTGTGTTATAAGTTGGACATTACCCCCACTTCATGCTCAAACTTTTCCACATGTCAACTCCACACCGAAATATAAAAACATTTTCCATTAGCGCACACATGAGCAGTTTGAAAGCTGCAAACACCTCTTAAAAGCTGTAAAAATGATTAATTGATGTGGTTTTTATAACCCCAATAGTAAATTTACATTTTTTCAGTGAGTATATTTCACATATTCTCACAGCTAAGTTCCAAAACAATGCTAGATATATAGTTGTATTCATATTTAATTACAGGTTGTTTATATCATGCCAAATTTTCAGTTTATTCATTTCAGTAGTTTTCTCATCCTATGAATGATGCAAATCAGAGCATATAATATTTGTATTATGAACATAAAGTAGCAGTTGCAGGTTTTTGATATGTCCATAAACAATCCTTGTCAGTCTAGTTTAGCTTTAGATTTGGGAAATTATGTAAGATTCATATGCATGTGATGGCAAACCTGCTGTGCTGTTTTCTTATAACAGGGTATCTTAACACATCATTAAACCATATAGCAGATACACAATAGTGTGACCGGAGGGGTGGGTTAAAAATATCTCTTCAATCTTCTCCCTGTCATCAGTTTTTAACTCTCTTATGCTTCACTTTGATTCCCAGCAGAGCAAATAGCATGTCAATTCAAGTCAGTTCAATTCAAAAATACTTTATTAAGCCCAAAGGGAAACTAAACGTTGTAGATCATATTATCCAAGTTTGTTCAAAGAGTTGTAGATGCTGATGGCTGTGGGCAGGAAGGATCTCCTGTAGCGGTTTGTGTTACAGCGAGTCTGAAGAAGCATTTGACTGAAGACATTCTGTTGTTGCTGATGTTAGGATTAACTCAAGTACTTCAATAATAGAAATGTATTTTAAGATAAATAATTATTTTTTTTTTATATTAATATGGTCAAATGGGACTTTCAGTCAGTACTGATAATGAGTTACTTTATGTAATATTTATCCTAATAATCCCTGCTGAGGTTTGAGAATATGATTCCAACCTAAAGTACTTTTCTCTGACCTGTGTCATACAGAAATACATTCATAAAAAAATAAAAACAGATTTAAGTCACAATATTTAGACTCAATCATCTCAGTTTCTTTGCTTTTCCCTAAACTGTTTCTCTATTTTAGTTCATGTGTAAGGATTTTTTTAACAAAGCAAACCTACTGAATAATTTCTAATAATAGAAGTCATGGTACAGTTAATTCACTGATAAATCTAAGCTATTTAGTCACCACACACTACACACGATGAGTCTCAGATGAAAAGTTTCTGAATTATATGGAAATGTTTACATCGTCTCATTTTCTGTTGTAGATGACGAAGAAAGTTTGATGCCTGTTGAACCGATTCCAGCAGAACTCCTGCTGGAAACGTACAAGAGGAAGCTCGCGGATGAAGGGAGGCTTTTCTTGGGCGAGTTTCAGGTAATACCTCTGTATTAAAAATGTATATGTATATTATTTCTAGATTGTGTATTATTTACTCATTTAATGAATGAAGAAGCCAAATTAAGATGAAGTGTGAATGTTAAAGCACTGAGAAGTTTTTCCACGCATAAAACTTGTTTTTGTTTGCAGAGCATTCCCAGAATTTTCTCAAGATACACAGTGAAAGAAGCAAAGAAGGGCTGCAACACCCCAAAGAACCGCTATGTGGACATCCTGCCATGTGAGTGAGAGAAATGAGGCAACACCTGCGAGCTAGTCCTATACAAGTTGTGCTGCTGCTTCACACATATCAAGGATACCCTAACAATTTGGGCGTCAGATTTAAGCTGCTAAACATCCTGCACTCTGCATTTCATGCAAGAGCCCAGAGACCCTCTCTTCACTTCCTGTCATGCGTAGACATGTTCAGGCAGGTAGAGATGCACTTAAATCGCCATGCATTGTTGAGCAACTTTGTCATTAAGTGATGATATCAGAGTCAGGAGGCCAAACTCAAACCTATGTCATCTTGGCTCATCCAGATGTATTTAAATATCTGCAGGAGTTGTCTGACTGTCAATGTTTTTTCATTCTTGTAACGGCCAAAGCTACATGAGTTTATTTCTGTTTGCAACAGATTACATCAGGACTTTGATATATTTTTCTGTGACACATGAACTTTAAAATGTCCCCAAAAGATTGTGTGCAGACACTCCAGTTTAGTTATCTGTGGGTGGTCAGAAATAAAATCTATTGGATGATGCATCTTCTTTTATTTTTTTGTGCTCTTGTTTAGATGATTACAACCGCGTCCAATTGGCCACAGGAAACGGAGAAGCAGGATGTGACTACATTAACGCCAGCTTCATTGATGTACGTTAAACTTCAAACCCAGCTAAGCTCAAATATATTCATACCCCTGGCAGATTTAGGTTTAAAGTTATCTTTTAGTTTTGCCAATAAGTTTCATATGAAACTGGTTTTGGAGTAACTTAGGTCCCAACTTGAATCTGATAGAGAATCTATGGAAGGAACTAAAGATTGGGATGATGTTTAGGAGGCCTTCCAGCCCCAGTGAGTTGGAGCTCATCACCAAAGATCAATTATCAACATACAAGGAGAAACATGCAAAAAGCTGGTCAGCAATTATAAGAAGGCTTTGATTGCTGTAATGTCTGGACAGATTTTTCTTTTGATTATTGAACAAGGTAAAAAAAAAAATCTAACATGACATTTTTTATGTATAAATTATTAATAAAAGCAGGCATTTTCTCAAAATTAGTGCTTTGACTGAATGAAAATAATTTTAAATCTAAATCTACTGAAGAGATGAATAATTTTGGGCTTAACTGTAACATCACTGAAATTTTTACAAGATAAATCCTTTTTGCACCTTTTAACAAGATTTTATCCTGGTTTTATGACTTTAATGTTCTTCCTGCAGGGATTCAAGGAACCAAAAAAATACATTGCAGCTCAGGGTAAAGTTATGCTTTCCTTTTTTTGTCCCAAAATGCCCACAGTGTATGACATGTCTTATATTGTATCTGTGTGTGTTTGTTGTAGGACCAAAGGAGGAAACTGTGAGTGATTTCTGGAGGATGATCTGGGAGCAGCAGTCCTCCATTATTGTCATGGTGACCCGCTGCGAAGAAGGAAGCAGGGTGAGAACTTCAATCTTAATTCATTTTGTATGTTTTTACAGCAGTAGGATTCTGAATTGTTCCTGAAATGTTTACTTTAAAGATAAATAATAGATGATTGTGACATGTTTCATCTCTTGCCAGATGTGTATATTTTATATAATCTAGCAGTTAAACGTCCCTCTATTGTTGGTTTAATTGTCATTTTGCAGATCAAGTGTGCCCAGTACTGGCCATCACCTGAACGAGAGACTGAGATCTATGATGAGTTCATTGTGAAGCTGACCTCAGAAGACCACTGCCCAGACTACACCATCCGCCATCTGAGCCTGACTAATGTGAGTCTGTGTTTAGACACTAATAAAGGAATGATATCATATCATTTCACTACAGAGATGTGTAGAGATGTTTATGTTTGAGCTATGAGTCCGTGTTTGCGTGACGGCTTACAGAAGAGAGAGAAGAACCTGGAGAGGGAAGTGACTCACATCCAGTTCATGAGCTGGCCCGACCACGGCGTCCCAGGAGAGCCACACCTCCTCCTGAAACTAAGGCGGCGTGTCAATGCTTTCAAGAATGTCTTTAGCGGTCCCATCGTTGTTCACTGCAGGCATGTAAAGCATCCAGACATATGGTCATTCAAAACTTTCTCACTCTTTTAATATGTTTTCATCATTCATACAGATTTTTTCCTTTTTCCTATCTGATTTCCCATTTCTCTCTTTGTTACTTTTAATTCTCCAGTGCACCTTTACACAAAGTGGAGTATTTAAATGGACCAAAAATAAACAAACAATGTAACCTTCTGTTCTGTGTAGTGCTGGAGTCGGCAGAACCGGCACTTACATCGGGATTGATGCCATGATGGAGGGTCTGGAAGCAGAAGGCAGAGTGGACATTTACGGATATGTTGTCCGACTCCGAAGACAAAGATGCCTCATGGTCCAAGTGGAGGTAGGACCAGTAAATAGTATCCAATCAACTCATCATAAAGCACATTTAAAACCGAACTTTCCAAAGAGCTGGGCATAAGTAAAGCATAAAATAAATGATAACAGGGCTATAAAATCAGATTAAAGCAGAAAATGAGAAGATTAAATATAAAACAAGTTAGAAAAAGCATTTAATGCATTTGGAAACCAATAAGAATATATTTTACACACAATGAATGGAAAATGCATTCAATCTAACACATTTTATGGCATTTACTATACATGCAGGAACAGTACAAGGAACAATATTTTGCAAACAAATACCTGAATACTAGATGAAAATGGTTTATTTATTTACAAGTACAATATCTCAAAGCAGTATAAGCACAACTTTCCACATTACGACTGGTAGAGCTAAAGTTAGACTTTTCATAGTGTAGAACCTAGTATTTTTTGATTTAACTTTTTACTGTGGTCACTGGAACTTGAAGACATTTAGAAATGGCCTTGTAGTCCTTCCTGAGTTGTGAGCAGCCACACATCCTCACTGAGCTTTGTCTTTTGTTTTAACAATGACTTGCAACAAACCAACTACTCAGAGCTGCTATTTTTCACCTTGTTGAGTTGATGAAAACAGCAATTCTCAGTTTATCAGGGTAGTTAGGGTACATTAGAAGAGCATGGACTAATTGAAATGGAGTAGATCCTTGAATTTTCCCACAAACTCTCACAATCTGAGTTGGTGATGAATAATTTTGGTCATGCTCCTTTATATAAGATTTGTGTCAAATACAGAAATTGTTATTTTTTTGCTTTCCTTTTTTTTTGTCAGCTATACCTTTTTCAGTCAGTATAAACATGTTGGTTCAGCTTAAGATGACTTTAAATCTAAATCTGTGGGGGGGTATGAATATTTTTTTTAATTGTAGAAAGATTGCAATTCTGGGGGGAAACTGTTTGAGGCTGCAAAAGATTTAAGACTAGTTGAACTCTAAGCATACAGCCTGGATCAGTTTACATCAAAGCATATTCATGTGTTGGAATGACCTAGTCAAAGTCCAGACTTAAATCTGACTGAGAATCTATGGAAAGACTTGAAAACTGAGGTTCTCTGATGTTCTCCACCCAATCTGACTGAGCTTGAGCTGTTTTGCAAAGAATGATCCAATAAACTCTGTCTTTAGATGTGCATAGCTGATTGAGACGGAGGCCAAAAGACTTGCTTCTGTAATTGCTGCTAAAAGTGATTCTGAAAAGTGTTGACTCACGGGAAAACACAAGTACATGTCACACTTTTCAGCTTTTTATTTTGAAAACCATTTATCATTTGCCTTATGCGCCGCTTTTTGTTAGTTTCTCACATAAAATCCCAAGAAAATACTTCACAAATGTCAAAAAGAGCTCTGGGTTATGAATAGATTTTCAAGGCACTGTCTGTCATTTCTTCTGCCATTATCTGAGTTAATATTTAAATGTTGTTAAGAGAAAAAATGATTACGGATATCACATGGGTGAGTCAGCCATTTTGAGATTTGACGGTGTGTTTAAAAGTGAAACCAGCAGTGCAAAAAAAAAAAAAAAAAAAAAAAAAAAAAAAACTCACTTGTTTAAATTTTTATGCATTCACTCTGACGACAGATCGATCAAAGTTGTAAAGCCAGTAAATCAATAAATGTTTTGGTTGTTGTCTGTTATTTGGGGGTTGATCTGAGTACTTGTGTCATCATGCAGGCCCAGTACATCCTGATCCACCAGGCTCTGCTGGAGCACAACCAGTTTGGAGAGACAGAGATCACTCTGTCAGAGCTGCACAGCACTCTGAGCACTCTCAAACAGAAAAACTCCGACAGTGAACCCACCCTTATGGAGGAAGAGTTTGAGGTATGTTCTGTTTTTGTTATTTCTAAAACATATTCATCTGAAAACAATTTAACGATCTGATTTGCCAGTTTTTGTCCAAGTGGACCTTAGCTGTCATTTGTACTCAAATAGTATGAGTGGGATATATTTTGTTTTGAAATAAATAAATTAATTAATTAATTAAACATCTTTTGTCATTATTAAAAAGTCAACATTAGCCTCATTCTCATCCATTTTTAGGGCCTAAATGGAAAACATTTCAGTTTAAATTACTTTACTTTTTATTTTAAACCATTTAAAATCCTTGTGTTGCATTTCAGCGACTCCCCTCCTTTAAAAACTGGAGGACCTTTAACACAGGGATCACAGAAGAAAACAAGAAGAAGAATCGCTCTTCATCTATTATCCCATGTAAGTAGCTGCTACAAGTGCTTTTAATGAATATGAATATCATCAAAAATTTTATTTATTTCAGTAATTCAATTAAAAAAGGAAACCCATGTGTTATATTGATTCAAAACACACCGATGTATGTATTTCAAGAGTTTATTTCTGTTAATCTTGATGAATCCAGCTTACAACTAATGAAAACATAAAAGTTTCTCTGAAAATGTTATGATACACTGTAGACTAAAAAAAATTTTAATCCAGAAATGTTATAATAATGCCAACACATTCATGTGGAATACTGCTGACTTGACAGCAGTCCGATATACAGTTAGTGACATCCTCCACACTGATGGTAAACCATAACAGGTCATTGCTAAAGAAGTTGACTATTAACAGAGCTTTTTCCATATATCCAATCATATTCATGAAAAGTTGAGTGGAAGGAAAAAGTGTGGTTAAAAAAAGGGTGGACAATCAACTTGGATAACTGCAGCTTCAGAGGACTGTGAATTAAAGTCCACTCAAGAGCTTGGGGGAGCTTCACAAGCTGTGGACTTGAGCTGGAGTCAGAGCTTCAACAGCCACCAAACACAGATCAATGCCAAAGTATCCACTGCTACACCAGAGACAACACCAGAAGAGACAGTTGAGGAGCAAAGGACTGCACTGTTGCCATGTTGTCCAAAGTCCTGTCTTCACATAAAAATAAATTTTGCATTTCATTTGGACATTAAGGTTTCAGAATCTGAAAAAAGAGTGGCAAGGCAGAGTGAAGCTTCCACCATCAGGGAGGATCTGAGGAGCCATGTCGTCTGCCTGTGTTGGTCCACTTTGTTTTATCAAGTCCAAAATCTGAGCACTCATCTAACCACAGAATTTTAGAGCCCTTCATGCTTCAGCCTGCTGACAAGGTTTATGGAGAAGCTGATTTTAGTTTCCAGCATGATTTGGCTCCTGCCCACACTGCCAAGAGCAGCAATACCTGCTTTAATGACGATGGCATCACTGTGATGGACTGGCCCACAAACTGACCGGACCCAAACCCCATGGAGAACCTACGGAGCGTCATCAAGAGGATGATAAATGATCACAAAGACAACAATGCAGATGAGCTGAAGGCCACTATAAAAGCAACCTGGGTTTACCCTGTGTGTCATGAATCATATCGTACGGGTTTCACTTGTTGAATTGAATTGCTGGGAAGACGACCTAATTTACTGACATTCTGCTCTACATCTGTCCCAGTTGTGTTTCTTCAAAATAGTTAGTTTTTATTCGTTTCACTTGTGTCTCAGCTTTCTTTTCTAAATCCCCCATCTTCAGATGACTACAACCGAGTGTTACTGAGGATAGAAGAAGGCAACACTCAGGACAGCGAAGCTGATGATGAAGAGCCAGATGAATCATCAGATGAAGAAGATGAAGACTCCACTAAATACATCAATGCCTCCCACATTAATGTATGCTATTATTCTCACTTTATTGGCTGTTCGCAAATATATTGTGTTTCCTTAGATTTAAGCAGGACTAATTATTGTAGTTTCTGTATCACTGTTTAATTTTTTGAAGTGAACCATTGATCTGTTTTTGTGCAGGGTTACTGGGGACCTCGTTCTCTGATCACAGCCCAGGATCCACTGCCAGACACCTTCGCAGACTTCTGGTTGATGGTTTGCCAGAAGAAATTATCTACCATAGTTATGCTTTCAGAGCACAAAGAGGTAAGCACCTCCTATACACCTCTTATCATGCATCCTTACACATGTTCACAGAGTGTTTAAGGTAAATGATCTCATTTTCTTTGGTCTTGCTGACAGGATGGTGAACGTCTGTACTGGAGTAAAGAAAAGGAGACGTTTGGAGATTTTGAAGTAGAAGTTTCAAGTACTGAAATTACTCCAGTTTTCATCACTCGCAACATGCTGGTCCGACATGTCAAGGTAACACCAGAGCTGGCCTTTATGATTGCCACTCTTTCATACTCATCATTGTTACATAGTAATTATACTGATAAGTTTGGTGTTATATGCTGGTTTAATGAGAGCAACTCTGTCAACAGCGAAAAGAGAGTCGGGAGGTGAAACATTTCCAGTTCCTGAAGTGGAAAGGCACAGATCTGCCAGAGAAACCCCAGGAGCTCATAGATATGGCTAAGGAAATAAAACGCAACTGTGTTGGCAGCAAATCCCAGAGGATGCCCATAGTGGTCCACTGCAAGTAAGACAACCTCCCAGAAACTGGCCTTTGTTCAGTAATAAGATTTAATTGATCAAAACAAAGCTTATTTTAATATTAATCTTGTAAATGCTTTGTTACCTATTGTTCACGACCTTTTAAACAGCACAAATCATATTTACAACTTTTGTCCTTCATTTGGCTCAGATAAAAGAAAAAAACAGCAGCAGATGAAGCTCATTACTGAGGTCAAATGTGCAAAAGGACTGTTTTGAGACAGCAGTTGGTGATTTAAACACAATGTGTGAACAAAAGTAGATGTTTTGATCTGAGAAAGGTAACATAACTAATTGCGCTTCCTTTAAAGTCTAACGATTGACCTAAAAAAAAGGCTTTTTGGAGTTGAAATAACCACTTAAACAATTTGAATTCAAACTAAACAGCAATAATTTTAATGGAAATTATGAAGAGTAGCATTTAGTGTTTGAGTGATTTAATTTCCTAAAATAAACACATTTACCTGGAAGGGACCACTGACTTTCCTTTTGTTGGGTTAATAAGCCTGACCAAAGTATAAATGTAGCAATAAAAACATTACCAAATGAAGAATACTATGCATAAATCTTAAGTCATCTCTTGTATTTTTATAGGTTGGTTCAAGGCTTTTAAGGTGGTATTAAACAGAAATCTTTTTAAGTTTTCCAGAATTTTTTCTGGCTTTTCTCTAATTTGTTGTGTAGTTTTTGTTGTTGTTGTTTGTTTATTCAGAGACACAAAAAGGCTCATAAGCTAAAATGTTTCAATATTGATTCCTAAACACCTGGCTGACATATTTTGTTCCTGTCTTATGTTTTAACACAGGAGAACTAATGGTCAATTCCACTTTAACAGATTAAGATTAAGATGACTTTCCTTCAGATTTCCTCTGAAGGAAAGTATCAAGCAATCGGGGGTGGTTTGATACTTTTGCACAGTACTGCATAAATTTAGTATGCTCACAGAAGAGTAAAAAAGAGACTTTCCATGAGCTGCTAGAGAAACCGCATTTTTAAACTACTTTAGCTTAGAGAACCATGAACAGCAACTCTGAGCTGATCAACAATATGAAGAGATAAAGTCTTGTGACCTGCAGCTATTGTGTCATTATTTTAACTTCTTTTGTTTGTGTGCTTCATCTCTTCAGTGATGGATCGACACGTTCGGGAATTTTCTGTGCGCTGTGGAACCTGCTGGACAGCGCCGAGACTGAGAAGCTGGTTGATGTTTTCCAAGTGGTCAAAACTCTACGCAAGGAGAGGAAGGGGATGATCACCAGCCTGGTACAAACCAATTTTTCACTCCTTTAGGTTGCAACCCCATTACAAGAGTCATAAAACTATTAATTTATCCATGCTCTTTTTAAAATAGCGATACATAAATAAATAACATTGATGCCTTGGCTAATATTTGTTCTTTTAAATGCTTGCTAAAGTAGTTTGTAATATGAAGCATGACTTTTATGATTGCATGTTACTTTCTTCAAATTCATGTTAAACTCTTAAAATTATCTTACAAATAATATAGCTTTAAAATAATTGAAGAAAAAAAATTTTTTTTTTTTTTTTTTAAATAGACCCAGCAAATAGAGGTAGTATTTTGTGGCATTACTCACTGAATTATTATTTAAGTCTCGTCTCCAAACTAAAGCTTTCTAATCAAAGGTGTATATTTGCTTTGGACCCATTATTAAAACAAAACACTCTCAGCTTCAAAAAACATCTTGGTAAGCATTTATATCAATAAAACCATCAACAAAAAATAAAGTGAAAATGTTCAGTGTAATATAAAATAAAATTACCAAGTTTAGATATTTTGATTGGATTTTTATAACATTAGAAGTGTGTTTTATCAAAATAAGATAATGAACACACATATGACTTTTCTACTAACTCTATGGAAGAACTTTAAAATCTGTTTGTCATATTTGCACCTTAGTAACTCTTGATAAGGTTCTAGTCTTAGCAGCATCAATATATATTTTGCTCCCCTTTTAAAATCTGTCTGTATCACTTACAGGAGCAGTACCAGTTCCTTTACAAGGCTCTAGAGGATGCCTTTCCAGTCCAGAACGGAGAACTGAAACAAGTAAAAGGTGCAGCCGCCAGTGTTCAGATTGTTAATGAAACCAAATCAGCAGAAGCAGAAAAGCAGCCGGAAGAGAAGGCTGACGAGCCAGCCAGCACTACCAGCAGCAACCAGCAGGCGGAGGCAGAAAGCACTCCTCTGGTGGCTGAGAGTGAAAAGGAAAAGAAGGAAGAGGAGCCTGCAAAGGAATCCAGCGCCCCCAAAGAGCCCACACCACAGGAGGAAACCAGCAATGGCCCCACAGTCACTGTGGAGGTCTGAAATGATGAAAGGACACATTTATTCCTGAGCCTCTAATGCTTCAGTTTAATGCTTTTATAAAAATTACATTATGAATGTATAAACATTGTAAAGATTTAACTCAGTATGAGTCTGAGTGGAAATTAGAAAGAATTAGATTAAATATGGATGTTTACTTCCATATTTTGAACCTCTGTAAGTTATAAAGATTCTGAGTAAACAGTTATTTTCCCTGCTGGCAAAGTTACTAGAACTGCTGTTGTCAAACTATGGATCACGATAAACTTTAAATACACACTGGAGACGAGCTGTTTTATTTGGTACTCTAAGTTTGTGTAGGGTAAAATTTAGTTTATATTTTAGTTTCTCGCAAATAGCTGTTTTCATACACCGCAGTCTGCATTTACATGTTGTACATCTGCTATTTTGCAATAATTTAGCTAAGTTCAAAATTTATTATGTACTAATGTATTTCCTTCCTAAAATACAATAGAAAATGTTTTATTTATGCAGACCTGCTTATTGTTAAAATACGAATGATTTCCAAAAAGATATTAACTTCTCAAAGGGACATGTTTAATTATTTCCAACTTCTGTGCTATACTGAAAAAGCTGTTATATTCTTCCTGCCAGCAGAAATAAACAATATTTTATTAAAATCCTTTAAGTGTCATGTGATATACAAACATCTTTTAGAGTATGAGCAAACTACACTTGCCAACATCAACAATAAATTATGCACTTGTATTTGAAAAATTACTGCTTACAGTCCTGAAAATCTCAAAAACACCTGAAACTAATCATCAAATGTGGTTCTATCATGAACCAACTTTTTGATTTTGGCTTTTACTCTCCAGAGTTTTTGAATTCTGCCCACTTAAACTAACCAGCTGGATTTTATGACTGAGACAAAATAAACTCGCAAATCACCAGGCCTGTTGGGATTTACTGCATAGTAGACTAACACCCACACATCTCTGAATCATAGTGCAGAGAATTCAGATGCTGGTTTGCTGTAAGCAAAGATATGGCCTGTATGGGTAGTTGCTCAGGACGTCATTAAAATGGTGCACCAGACAAAAATATATGAGTTACCTGCCACCTGCCTTTTATGCATGTGCAGTCAATAGAGAGTTGGTGTCCTCTGCTTGCCTCTGAGGATAGGGAGAACATTTTAAATGCTCTGTATGGCATTGCACTGCATGTTCTCCTACTATCATCTTCCTGCATATTGATTGGTTGGTGGTGGAGAAGGAGTGACTCACCCAAGCTATCACTCATGCAGTAGCCACCACTGGTGTTATGATCCTTGGGTGTTTGGGTTTTGGTTTTCATTTGTTTTAGATGGTTAGATGGGTTTAATTGATTTTCAGGTTATAACACTAGTAATTCCAATGATCCAAAAGGAACCTCCAGACATTCCTGGAGAGACCAGTACCCCCTTCCAGTTTCACAGTGACTACTGAAGGAGAAACTGCACTTGAACTAAACGGAACGGTGGAAGGGAACACCCTAAGCAGAAATGCAAATCCCCATACCTGACCTGATAAGGCATGCTCTTTAGTTCAGTTGTGGTGGTTCTGGTTCTGAAAGTTGACAGATCAAGGTGGATTCTGAAACTGAAGCTCCCCTTTCTTTTTCCTTCTTCACCTAATTTAAAGTTAGCAAACTTATATAATTCAATATACAACTGAGCAATTAAAATTTTGGACAAAAAAAAAAACCCTGTTAGATTTCATCATTGCCATGTTCTCAAAAAAACTTAATATGATGAACTTTGACAACTTTGTTAAATATTTCAGTGCATCAGTAATTTTTAAATGTTTGACAGGTTCGGCTCCTCCTTGTGGTTCCTCTTAGATCAGGAGATTTAGTGACTCGTGGTGCATCCAGTAACAACAACAAGGTACCTTTTTGCAAAACCTCTTTTGGTCAAACTGTTTTTTCTGTGTGAGCTACCACTTTGTGGCATTCCTAACCTGAGGACTTGAAACTGATTCTAGACTGGCACATTTTTAGATTAAGACTGAAGGAGTTTCTCAAAGAAAACCAGAAAGAGAAAGAAAGAAAGAAAGAAAGAAAGAAAGAAAGAAAGAAAGAAAGAAGGAAAGAAAAAAAATCACTCAGGCTCCAAAGCAACTGACAAACTCTTGATAAATTTTTGACTTTTCATTAGTTAATGAGTGTTTTATATTTAATATCAGTAATTATATGGTCAAACTTCCACTTGTGTTTGTGAGTGAGAAATCCCATAGAGAAATCCCATGCAGACTTGATAAAAATTTATTTTACTGTCACAAAAAAACGTTAAAAAAAAAAAAAAAAACAAGGATGAATTTGCTAAAAAAAAAAAAAAAAAAAAAAAAAAAAACATAAATAAATAAAGCACAACACATTTATTTGCTTTGATAAATATTACTTTTTTGTAATCAGTTTGTGACTGTTAAAGGCAAACAGTTACAACATTTAAGACACAAGAGAAAATTGTTTCCATCAATTTTGCACAAGAATCAAAGAGCTGCATAATTTCTGATTAAAGCTGCATATTAAATAAAATAGCCTAAAAATTTAATCAAAGCTCTAAATAAACTTTTAAAATGATGCTATAAAAGCACTTGCTATGATTAAGCACACAAAAAAAACTACATTTTAAAAAAAATTGCAATTATCAGTTGTAAAAAAACAACAAAAAAACTAGCTCTGAAACTCCAAAAACACAAACAACTGCAGCACAAATAAAAGGAATGTAGTGATGATGAAAACTCGTGTGAAGTGAGTTATGGCAGGGATTCTCATCTAAACTGATAAGAATCCCTGTCTGACTGATGCAAACAACATGCTGCAAAAACATTTCCTCTGAAGGTAAAATCTGAAGGTTTAATCTCCATATAAAGCAGATTAGCTCTAATTTTGCCAATGGTGGCTTAGGTCTGTCAAAAATAATGTTGTTTTGGCTAATATGCATAAAAAGTGTTCAACTGTGAACTTTGAATACAGTAACAAGAATATGTGATATGTTTTAGTGTAGTGAGTATTTTTGAAATAGACCATAGACCAGGAGTAACTACTTCATTAAAAAAGCTGCTTTCCAAATCTTACTAATTTCTATCTTTAAATACAACCTGTTAATGATTTTCCATTGTTTTGTGAATGTAAGTGCTACTAAAATGTACAGTGCTGCATTAGACACAGCGTACTCCACAATTATTGGCATCTCAGGTAAAAAAAAAAATGTACTGAAGTCTTAAAGTACATTCTTCTTATGGAGACTTGGTGAATTAAAGAGGCCACTTTGCTGCAGAACGCTGTGACCTTTAGAGGTTTGTTATAGCTCCCTTACCATCTTCTTCATTTGGGCTTGAGCCACTTTCTTGCAGTTATTTCCTTACTTATAAATAATGACATGCATTTGACTCACTTAATGCCACCTGTGTCACGTCATATTTATTCCCCACAGGAAAATGGAACCTATTTTAAGGCTTTATACATTTCTACCAGGGGGTGCCAACAATCACAACTTGTGCCATACATTAAACCAAAGGGGAAAACAGCTTTTAAAATTCTCCCTATTTAACTGTAAACAATTATTTTGTGTCAAAAACATACAAAATATATTTTAAAAATCTACCCAGTTGTATCAAGGCCATTATTATTTTATCATTTTTAACTGTTTTATTTAACACATCTGTACACACACAGTTTATCATGAAATTTGAAGTCATATGGTGAATGTTGAATAGAAAATTATAGTGAAATACACAGTTTATAAACAGCACGACATTGTGGCTTTGCCTCAAGGGTTTTAAAGAGAATATTTAGAACATTTTGAAACTGTCTGAATTGAACTCAGTGAAAAAAGCACCACTTTTGTATTTTTATCATGCTTTGCAAGCTAAGTGTTCAAAGTTTTAATGAATTAACATACATTTTTGGAAATTGTTTTCAATCACTGTTAATTTAATTACCAAAGTTAAAGTTAGTGATGCATAGTTGACTGAACATCATATCAGGAAGCAGCAGATTTACTTTCACTTTTGTCTTGAGCAGCACTCATTTATCGTTTTTTCAGCTTGAGAGGACATAACTGGAGAACCTTCTAGAACCCTTTTTCTACAGTACACCTTATATACTAATAACTACAACAAGCGAGTACAAACATGTCTGCTTTTATAAATCCCTCAAGCACAGTGCAAAAAAAAAAACACAGGATGCTTAAATTCACATCTATATGAAGCTCAAAACCTATGAGGGAGTATTACAACAATCGTAGATAAATTAAACAAAAATGGCCATGGGGGAGTAAATTCCCACCAAAAATGTCTGAAATTTTGACGTCAATTTTACATATTTATAAGAAAAAAGTCTGGATATTCCCTGATGTAAAGTTGGAAATGTGCAAGAAAAAAATGACAATTTTCCACGATTAAAGGCATAAATTTACGATCTTAAAACTAAGATATTTTCTGACATTATAAAGTTAGAAATTTGTACAAAAAAAAAAAAAAAAATCAACTTATAAAGTCAGACCCAGGAGATGTTCTGATACAGGAAAGGAGCCCAGATGTACCACTTATACTTGGAAAATGTCCCCTAACTTTACCACCTCAGTCTTCGAAGACTTATTTTTTTGTTGCAAATGTCCAACTTTATAATCTCAGAAAACATCTGAGACTCTTTTCTGATAAATTAAACCATTTTCTACTTACAAATTTCTGACTTCACAATGTCAGGTTATCCTAGTTTTTAATATTGTAAATTTATGCCTTTCAATATGCAAAATTTATATTTTCTTCTTGCAAAATTACAACTTTACAACATCAGAGAAAATCCGAGTTTTTTGTTTTAAATATCTGAAATCTCAAAATTTCTGTTTTTGTTAAAAATTATATTTTTTTTTTCCTTTTATCTACAATGGCCTTAATATGCCATTGTATAATCCAGCCAGAGCTCTAACAGTCAATGACTCATTTTATTATACAAACAATTGTTTCTGATGGTTTTATTCTTTATTATAGATTTAAAAATTATTATTTTGCAATGTTTCAAAAAAAACAAAAAAAACCCAACAACAAAAAAGCAATTTTCATCAAGTCTGGGAAAGTAGAAAAATTTAGCCTAAAAAACCCATAACACCAGAAGATACCAGCAGTTTGCATCATAGTTTGATTTTGTGCTAACTCTGACTCTCAACTGGCAAAAATCCTGTTCAGGGGTTGGTCTGCCTCCAGCAGATGAGTTCAAGTATCTTGGCGTCTTGTTCATGACTGATTGCTGGATGGAGCGGGAAATGCACAGACGGACTGGGGCCTCATCTAAAGTAATGCAGACTCTGCCCTGGTTTGTTGTGGTGATGACAGCTGAACCAAAAAGCAAAGCTCTTGTTTACCCGGTCTGGCTCTTCTATGGCCGTGAGAAATAGATCCAGACATTCTCCAACAAATGAGAATCTGCATAAAAGCAACTGAGATCATCTTCCTCTGTAGGGTGTCTGTACTCAGCCTTAACTAGAGATTGAATGAGGAGCTCCTCTGCATTGAAAGGAGTCAGCTGAGGCGGTTTGGGCCTCTGACCAGCATTCCTCCTAGGTGCCTCCCTTTAGAGGTTTTCTGGACAGGTCTTATAGGGAGGGGACTCAGGTTTGCCTGGCAATGCCTTGGGATCCCCAAGAATGAGATGGAAAGTGTTGCTGGCGAGAGGGTTGTCTGGGTTTCCCCTCTGGACCTGTTATCCCGGGGACCCAATTTACTCTCCTGCTAATTTCATATCATAGTTTATCACTTGGTTGATTTTCACCACCGTTCCAGCTTTCTACTTTTTCAAGGCACAACCACATGATCCTCTGTTGAATGTTTGGGATAGACGTCTGTCAGCTGAGATTTGAACGATCTTTGACATGATTTTCTTTCTTCAAACCCCAACTGAAATCAAACCAGAACGGGAGTGTCCCACCTCCACAAATCCAACTTTAATCCAGAGGAGCTCAGATAAATCGCCCACTTTGGGTCTTTATCCACTTCAAACCAGCTCTGTTCCGCAGGAAGTGCATGAGCCACAGTTTACAGTCAGTTGCGTTCTTTAGTCTGTTTCTGCTCAGTTAGATTAGGTTTGCCTGGCGGTTGCAGGCCGGACCGCGGCGGGCTCAGAAATAGTGTTGTCTGTTTGAGGTTTAGCGGTCTCTGGACGGGTTTTGGGCTCTTTCTTTGGCGGTGGAAGTGTGACTGGTTCCCAGACGAAGAACTCATGCAGAAGTGTGTTGACAGCCTCGGGACACTCCAGCATCACCATGTGACTCCCATCCTCCAAGACCTTCAGGAATGCCATGAGAAGAATCTGACAAAAACAGTAAAACAGAAGAGCTTCAGTCAATCCTTTTCATTAAGTGTGACAACTTTGAATGATGTGGATTAATATTACTACATGTTTAACCTTATGCATGAAAAAATTTGACTAAATATTCAGTGGGGTGTTTACTGTAACCATCAAGTAGATTCTAATAATTTTGTATTAATAGGATTATTATATGATTTTGAACAATTTGGTTGCGTTGTTTGCAATATTTTTTACATTCTCTTGAATTCACAAATTGGTGGTCTTAAAGAAATCATGCAGTCCTTCTCAAACTAAATGATTTGGAGACACAGCTTTCCTTTTGGGCCATCACATCACTTTTATTGAGTCGTATTTTCTCTCATCTTGTGCTTGTTTTTCACCCTAACTAAAATCTCAGCCTCAACAAGATTAGTTTCCCTGTTTGGTCACTGGACCCAGAGCCTTGATCAATCCTTACCTCAGCCATGCGCTGGTCCTCTTCTACAGGCACAAACTTGTCATGCATGCCATGAACCAGAAGGACGGGCACCGTGAGCTCGGCGTGATAAACCTCGTCCCCCTCAGGCCAGTACTGACCGCTCATCATGGCACGCAATACAAATGACGACACATTGAAGGCATTGTACTCTTTCAGCAACTGCTTCTCCCTGGCACCCTGCCGAGCAAAGCCAGCCCTGCAGAGACAGAAGCAGAGATTTATCTAAGTTACAAATACAGATGAAAACAGATGTTTCCAAACACTGTATCACCTACTTTCTGGTTGGTACAGTCAGGCTAAACATTTCCTGATTTATGTCAATTAGGATCACTGAATTATTTCTATTTGTGGAAGACCAGAGTAATTAGCACTTTCTTCAAATTCAGTTTCCATACATTTCCTCAGGATTTGGAGGCATTTCCTTTTAAACTGTATGACTTGGGTCAAACCATTTGGGTTTCCTTCCACAAGCTTCTCACAATAGTTTGCTGGAATTGTGGCCCATTCCTCCTGACAGAACTGGTGTAAGTGAGTCAGGTTTGTGGGCCGCCTCACTCTCACATACTTTCAGCTCTGCCCACACATTAATGGAACTGAGGTCATTGCATTGTGATAGTCACTCTAAAATGCTGACTTTGTTGTCCTTCCACTTTATAACTAATTTAGTGGTATGTTTGGAAGCTTCAACTTAAGACGTTGCTTCCCAAATCTGCCATAAGTTTAGGCTTAACTGAACCTGACTATCTTTAGAAACACACACACAGCACAAGTATCACTGTCTCTATGCTTGAAACTAAGAAGAAATCGATTAATAGAAAATTCTGTTTATGCTTTAAAAATGACAAGAAAGGACCGTAACATTGTAATTGTACAGAATTTTGCTGCAGACAGCTTTGTTTAGTCTGTCTTCTCAGACTAAACCTGAGAAGAATCCTGACAGAATCTTCTTTCCACTGTTACTTCATGCATGCTCAGTCTAAACCATATAAATAGCATGCCTTTTGTCAGCTTTGTTGTACTTATGGGATTTACTGTGCAAAAATGCAGATATTGTGTTGAAACACAATGCCTGCAAATGATCTAAACTAACTCAAAGAGGTACTGAGGACAGAAATCCTGATCTGGACATCCCTTATCAGAATAAAAAGGTGTCTTACTTTAGAAAGCTCCAGGCTAACAGCGGGGACAGGCAGTGAAGCACACAGGTGGGCAGGTTGAAGATGCTGCACAGGCTGGGCTCCAAAGCTGTGGGACCACCACCATTGATCATCACCATTTTGTGAATCTGGTCTGGAAACTCATGAGCCAGGAATGTACAGAAAGACACGCTGGAAAACAGAAACAGAATGGAGGTTATAATATTAAGTATATAAAATATTATAAACATCTTGTGTTAACCTGCTTAAATAGAACAAAGCTTTTATGCTTTTTTTTTTCTCCATAAAGAGTTGGTTTCTCTTGTTTTCCTGCATTATATCTAAAGGTTTTAACAGTAATCATACCCATATGAATGTCCTATGAGGATGTTCCTTTTTTTTGCATATCTCTTGAAGATTAGTCTCATATCCTCAGCCAGGGCGTAGAAAGTGTACGCTGCGGATATGTGTGGAGATGAGCTTGCTCCGTGGCCTGCCAGATCCGGGGCGATCACCTCGTACCCGAGTCGGGAAAAGAAATCCAGCTGGCTCCCCCAGATATCCAGCGACCCTCCAACCCCGTGGATAAAGAACAGAGCAACATCTGAATGTGTTCCTTTACAGCCTGCAATCCTCCTTTCACAATCAATCACCACAGTGCGCTTCGGCTTCCTCCGTCGTTTCCGGGGTTGCAGGGACTGCTCGGCCTGTCCTGCAGCAAGTGCCTCTCCTGCTGATCCAGTTTCCGATGCCCCGTTGTTTCCAGCTGTGATAGAGTCTGACCGAGGCTCTGGGATGCTGACAGGAGGTGAAGACTTGCGACAGTCTGTCAGTTCAACCTCCACCATGCTGTTGGGTTCAGTCTCTCCGTTCTGGCAGGTTTTCAGCTCTGCACTCGCCCTCTCACCCAAGTTCTCAATGAACAGCTGTCCGTTGCGGTAGACTGTGATCTTTCTTTTGCAGCTTACAATCCCACCCAACGAAGGCTCCTCCACCAGCGGTCTGTCAGGGATGATGTGTCGAACCCGCAGGACACGGCCTGGTTTCACCTCCACAAACTCGTACCCATCTGCAGGTTCAGAGGTTTCCACGGGAACCACAGTGTTGGCCGGTTTGGAGGTGAGGCAGCAGAGGAGGCCTTCAATAAAGCTGGTCAGCATGGCTGCCAGTCTGGATGGAAAACAGCCACAGAAAAAATTAATGTTCAGAAAGTAAAACACTAACAAGCTCCTGTGCACGTACAAAGAGTGCAAGTTAGAAGATTACATACAATATGGGCTTAAATATCATTAATTTGGAGCTTTTATGGATGCATTTAAATTGTTCTTTGTCAGGGACATAACATTAAACTTCAAGGGTTTAAACAGAACAAAAGTCAGGTGAACAAGTTTAAATTAATTGTTGATTTTCTCTGTTTCACACATGGTCAAATTTACAATAACAGGCTCAAATATATACATACAGTCCTGTTAATGTTTGGGTAAAACCCCTCAAGCAACTTGCAGGGAAGCAACACATTTTTTGTTGCCACCATCAAATTTTCCCAGCATAATTCAGACTGGACGTTTGACCATTCTTCTAATCATAAATGGTAGAGTTAATTTCAATTTATTTATTTTCTTGCACAGACCTAGCTTTTACAAGCATGGTCCATAGATTCTGAGTTGGGTTGAGACTTTAGAAGTTTAATGTTAGCCAGTTTTAACCCATCCAAAACCAGTTTTGAGTGGTGTTTTAGACCGTTGTCCAGTCGGACGACCCAACAGTTCAACATTTCAACCATCTAGTTGTTGTCTCTCCACTTTGTGAACCATTACGGCTGACGACAACAAAGCCCTCAGCATTATGCTACCAATCTTTACAGCTTGTACTTTGTTCATAGATTTGAAAGCCAATCTAGAATCCTCCAATTATATTTCTGGTCATTGTGGAGAAATAGCTCGATCTTTATGTGACAATTTAAAGCCTTTTCCAGAAGGCATTTGGCTCATTTATGTTGGTGGTTGCAAATTTAGGTCAAGGTTGAAGGTTTTGATGTTAAAATTGCCTTTTTTTTTCTTGGTCAGCAACCTTTCAATCAATGCTGATTTGAATCTTGCTTATAGTGAACAGTGACTCCCAAGATCTTCCAGTTCAGAGCGGGCTGAGACCTTGATGTTCCTGAACTGTTCTCCTTGTTATGATTCACAGGCGCTTTCTGATATATGTACGTTATTGGTATTTTTGTCTTGCCATATAGAGTTCATTTCTCACCATATTTAGTTTGTTCCCAATAGTTTCTCACTGATTCCTTGTGTTCTTTCCTCTGTGGATTTTGGTTTATTCTCTTAGATTAATGTTTGTCTATTTCCTCTTGGTTTGTAGTTCATTTTGTTTTATTTCAGCTTCATCTGTGTCTATAATAGTCTCTTTTTCCCTCAGTTCCTCTGCTCAGTATGCTTCCTCAGCTGTTCAGCCTTTCCCTGATGAGGCTTACCTGGTTTCTGTGAAACTAATCACACCTCTGCATTTAATCTCCCTGGTTGTCATTGTTCCGTGCTGTATTTTTCTGTCTTACTAACCACGGTTTGATGTCCAGTTCGCTTCATGCCATTTCTGTAAGTTTGTTTTCCATCATTAAACCTTTTTTATTCCATTTATCTACTGATCTACCTATATTTGGGTCCCACCAAACAAACATGACCACCCTGATCGTTTTCTTTTGATTTGAGGTGTCAGTTTGGGTCAGATGGTTGAAATTTTAACACAATTAGCTGTTAAGTTTACATTAAAATTGGTTTTGGAATAGATAAAGCATTCCAGTATATAACAACCTCAACCTTGTTGTACATTCATTTAAAACATCTAATTAGAATGAATACTACTAATTCTGATGGTTTGGATCAAAACATATTCATGTGTTAGAATGGCCCAGTCAAAGTCCAGATCTAAATCTAATGGGAATTATCACAAGACTTGAAACTTGCTGTTCACCAACACTCTCCATCCAGTCTGACTGAGCTTGAGCTGTTCTGAACAGATGAATGGTCAAAAATACAACAGTAAAAGTGGCAGAAACAAAGTCCAATAGATTTGCAAATGTAATTATAAATACTGTTTCAGGATGGGTGAATATAGATGCATCACATCCTTTTAAAACCTCATTTTCTTCCCACTTGACACTTATACACCAGTTTGTGTTGGTGTAATCCCATACAACTCCAATAAAACACATTTCAGTTTATGGTTATAATGAGAAAAAAATGTGAAAATCTTTTCTTTCGCAAGGTACTCAAAATATGCATTACTTTATACACTGTTGTTTATAATGTTTTGTGAAAACATCTGCACCAAAATCCCCCTATTATCATTACAAAGTGATACGATATTTAAAAAAAAAACTAAACTGCAACATAAGGATTCTTCATCTCTAAAAACTTAGCTAAGCTTTGTGCTTTTGCAGTCATGTATTTATTTACAACTGAAGCCCTTGTGATTTTCTTATCATAATTTCTTACAGCAGCATTTAGGGATATAAATAGCTGCACACAGTTATAGCTCCGTGAGTTAAAGCTGTCCATCATGTGATCCCTCTGCAGCAGTGCAGTCTGCTGGAGGGCGACAGGGAAACAAACCACCTATCAGTTACTTTTGGAGGATATTAAAGAGCACTGGATCATTTGAGTACTACCTTTACCTTTACTCAATTTTAAAGTTAAAATAAAGAATGTTAACAAAATTAAATGGTAAATGTGCAGAAATTGTCATGACTCCAGGTACAGTATTGGTAATTCCACTAACAATACAAAAAAACCCTCCCTACAGTCCAAATTAGTTAACAGCTTTTTTTTTTTAAAGAAACACAGGTAGCCGCAGGTTTAGTTTCAGTTGTTTATCAGCCACAGAAACAGTACAGCAGCCCGGTAAGGTCTGCAAGTCTCTCTGCAGGTGGCATTATCTTACCTTCCTGTTGCTCCCCTCCCTGTTGGAGGGGATTAAACTCTCTCTAAGTACAAACAACAAATCTCTCCATCTCGTCTTGATGAAAAACAGTCACACTTGCTGCTGTTTCAGTTTCTGCATTTTTCTCCACAGTTGAATTCCATTGGCTGCTGCATTTATTTAGGGATTAGAAACACAATGTGATGCAGCCTCTGCTTTGCTGGCTGATTTTATCTGCCTATAGTTGCAGATCCACAGCCTGCATAGGGGTATTGTGTAGAGTGGTGTGTGCTGAACAGAGTATACTGAGTAGGCCATTTTACTACCAATAAGAGGTCAACAAGACCTAAATTTATCATATGAATACTTTCCAGACTAATAAAAAGAGAAATACATCTAAAGAAATATTACTGGTACATTTAGTTACATTCTGTTGTGGAAATTCAATGCAATAATTCAATGGAAACTTTAAAACTGCTAAAACCTCCATTATATCTAAATTTAAAAACTATACTTGGTTCTTTATCATTTTTAGCCAAAGTTATTAAGAGCCATTGTGGAAAGTCCAAAGAGCCACTTGCAGCTCTTGATCCACAGGTTGCAGACCCCTGGTCTCGAATTTGTTTGTTTTTTTGTCTTAGCAACAATAACAGGATGTGGGTTGCTTTCTCTTTGAAAACAGTCACTGAATATTTAATCAAAATGTGAGCAAAGACGTGGTTAATTAAAGACAAATATGTCACTTTCTACATTTTCTTTTTAAAGAACATTTTAATATTACATTTGGCAAAATTTACCCCATTCTTTAGCTGCACACCAGGGCCACACAAAATCTTAACGAGGGCCGTAAATGGCCTGACAGCCACTCTTTGGACTTCTGCCTTAACTTTAAAATATTGCAAATAAGAAATGCCGCTATTTTTGTTTGACAGTCAATGCGTAATAAATCAGACAATCTAACAAAAAAACCTAAATACGATCTAAACTTAATTGTATTTTTCTTGGGCAAATAGAAGCTTAAAGGTAATTTCAGAGTTTAACACCATTATCAGGAGAATGAAGCTGCTGCACATAAACCTTTTCTCTCCTATCAAATTGTATTTTCATTGGACAACTAAATGGATGTTCTCAAAATCAGAAATCAGAAGTTATTTCTTGGGAACAAAGCTTTTCTTGAGACAGTGACTGGACCCTATTACTACAAACTGGACTGAAAAGTCACACTAAAGACAGTAGGAGGTTGACCTTTAGGTTGCCTTGAATCAAGATGACCAGAATTACACTGATGGGTTTGTTAGTGAGCTGAATGCATTACATCTGACCTTCCACCTGCAAAAACTGCTTTTCTTCAAAGTCCTATCAAAATGTCCTTGATGGCCCCTTTCAAGTTGGTCAAAACAACCTCTTATCCCATATAGGCGGCAACCTGAAACATCAAAATGTTGATGTTTCTTATGAGTTTCACGTTTTATGCTCAAAGATTGTTGTAAAATGGTTTGCTTGTATAAGTTGACTGAATGTTCACTGTCTTTTTATTCAGCAGTATCAATACATGTTGGGTACCTTGAATGAGGGAGTTTTAGGATAGTTTTATCGAAAGAAATATTTTTTTTTTCACATTCTGTGAAACAATATTTTTTTCTTATTGCTAGCTAGCTGTCTGTTTTTGTCTGACAGCTCAACATTATAATTGGGATCAAACTGAACTACATCAGTCCATCCATCCATCAGTTGCCTTTACTTGCTTATTCTCCACAGTAATTGGATGAGAGGTGGGTCAGTCTATCAGAGGGGAACAAAGAGACACACAGGACATTTCTGGACATTAGTGTCTGATTATGTTGTAAAATAGGGCAGCAAACTTGGAAAAATATGGCATGACGCCATAACCAACCAACTCCCCAGCCCCCCACCGCCACTCCAGCCGGTCACCATATCATTAGCTAGCCAGCACCCAAAGATAAAAAATCCGATCAAAGCAGGATAACTAAACACTGCCTGATGTATACGTGCACTTATAAATCACTCAACTTGCAGCTGGTGGATAAACTATTTACGTAGTCCTGCTGCGATACAAGATGTGTGGAACTAGTGCTGCGGAGGTCTCAGAGAGCTTTTTTATCTGTTTTTGCAAGACACCCCAAGTACAAACCTCTATACTTTTTTGGTTTTTGCTGTGTTGGGTATATGCTGATTAATGAGGCTAGTCTAAGAGCTTAGAGCTATATTCAGATAAAAAAAAAAGCCCCCAGGATGCTCCTTCTATGAGTGGTGAGGTTTGCATGTCGCTGGCAGATTGCTTACAACAACGACCAAGAATGCCTTAAGTGAAAGAGATTTATCACTGTTATAACACTTAAAAAGCTGACTGATGTTCTGCTTGTTTTACTTTCCTCTCCATGGCTGTAGACTCTCTAACTCAAGAGATCAGGTTTATATAAACTAAGTTTTGTGAGTTGACTCAAACCAAATCCAAGATGAAAGGTGATGGGACTAAAACTCCTTTAAACTAAAACCCCTGAAACTGATGACTCCCGAATCAGCTGACTTCAGAGACATTAACAGGGTCAAGAGATGCCTCGAACTGGCAAAAAACCAGGAAAGTTAGAACAAGTCCTGATCAACTTGCAGATTCAGTTGCAATATTTTTTTTTCTTCAAATGCTTTACTATGTTCATCAAACTTCTTTGTAAAGTTCCTAAAAGGTTTTGTTTTACCTCCTCTCTAGTGCCATGCACAGGGTATCAGAGACTTTCTTTAAGAGTGTTCTATGTTGTGATGCACAATTCAGCGAGGTGAGGAAGTGAGGAACCAGCCAGGGTATCCATAGAACTGAATCAGAAACAAAAACCTTTCAGTCCAATTGATCTCTTCAGCCAGAATCACATCTGTTGTGCTGAGATTTACTTTACAGCTGAACTGTGGGAAACACATGAACCAAAGTCCAAGTTGGTTCTGGACCACAAGATTGGCACAATGGTGTCTGTTCTATCATGGCAGTTCTGAAGCCGATGAACCCAAGAAGTGGTTCTGAGAATTTAAATTCCTCCTTTTTTATTTCTGTCTCAGATTCTCCCACTTAAATTAGACTTAGGTATTAAAACTGAATTTTAGGGCATTAAACAATATGATAAAATGATAAAAAGTTCAACCTTTTATCAGCTTAAATAATGCTTTTAACATAATTTAAAAATAAAATGTTCTCCTTTTAGCTGTCGAAGTGGCTGTAGAGCAGAATTCAAATTCAGTTCAATTCAGTTCAAAAATACTTTATCCCAAAGTGAAATTAAATGTTGTTTTAACTCATATCATCTAAGTATGTTCAAAGAGTCAGTGTGGATGGTGATGCTGTGGACAGGAAGAATCTCTGGTAGCAGTCAGTCTTGCAACAAATTTAAAGAGGCCTCTGACTGAAGACTGTTGCTGTATTACAGTCTCATGGCTGTCATCACATCCTAACAGCTCAATATCCCGACAGCAGAGATGATATTCCACAGTAACGTGACGTAGATAACACCATTAGTTGTTGACAAGCACTGCTAATCCACCTCATTTGCTTTTGTCATTTTTCTTTAAATTTCTGTCTGGCCGCATGGTTAGAAAGCCGAGCAGAGAGAAGTTGGGGACATGATCCTTGTCCTTTATGATCGTTGGACGAGATGGTTTGAACTTCCTCCTTCTCTCTCTGCTATTTGATCCTGCTCTGCATACATGCAGCTTCCTTTTTTAACTCCTCTGGGGTCTGGGGTCATAGTTCATGCATTATTTGAGATGCTAATCAGCTGTTCCCAGTTGTAAAAACAATACCTTGTTACCATGGCTGCTCATCATAACTTTGGGAAAGTAGAAAATCAAGAGCAAAAATCCTTCCAGCTACAGCAAACATAACCAGAGGGAATAACTGTCCAAACATGCAACGCCTCAAACAAAAAACCACAAACAAAACTCTACAAAAAGAACAAATCAGAGACAACACAACAGACACGTTTGTGTCTTTGTTTCTTTAGAAAATACACCATAGCGCAATTTATACTAGATTAATTCTTGATTAGACTAATTAGTCCCTGATGGTTTTTCTATTTAATTTTAGTTCCTAAATAATTTTTAATTCTGAAAAATATATTGAATTTCCTTCTTGCTTTAAATACGTCATTCAGTCATTTAGTGTGAAGTGAAAGACTTCACCCTTACAGAATATTTGAGATTTTTGATAGATTCTGAGGCTACATATGATATTGTTACATTAATATTACACTCTATTGCTAATGCATTTTTTTTTTTACGCTGATGTCGATCATTTTTAAGTATATAACATGGATTGTTGCAATCAACACAATTCCATCTGTTCAATTAATAATGCAATTTATAAACCTGATTAATAGGAAATATGGAAACATTTTTGGTTATTTTTTAATTTGTTGCTCTGTCTCCATCATAGTGACTGAGCATATGAACCTCATTTAATAAACAATGCTGTGATCCTCGTGTGTTTCACTGAAGTTTCAGTGCTTCTGTTGTCATTGGCTGTAAAGGGTTATGACATAACAGTACACATGTTACACACAATCACAGCAGGAAGGGGTGTACAGAAAATTAGCTGAGGCTGCAACCTGAGTGTGAAACAACTGTTGATGTATAGTCCTGGTTTGTAAAAGCCTTTTTTTTTTTTAAATTAAAGGTCACTTGGGCGAATATATATGCTTACTTTATTTAGATAAAATCTAAAATAAACAGTGGTATTTGTTACCAGTCACTGTAGTGATTTGTGTTTGCAGAAAACAAATTCAGCCTGCTTTAATTGTCTTAAATTTAAATTAAAGTTTAGAAATGCATGATATTTTTTGTCATTATTACAAAAACTGGAATAGTACCATCTGATATTCTTTGATAACACATAACACGTAATCTTGACAAAATTTTAGAAAAAGCACGTTCCAAACTGAGAAATAAATTAGTTTTTAAAAATGGAGTTGCAGTGTTTTTTGTTGCTTATGTTGGCATTTCTTCATCTATTCACCTGAAACAGCGTGCTCACTGCTTTCTGTTGTAGCAAATGAGGGACGTTCCAAAACAATTTCCTTCTTTAAAACTAAAATTTCTTGCTGAAATGAAATGTAATATTAAATTTAAATGATCTGCTTTTCTGTGGTAGCTGCAGCCCTGGTTGGTGTGTATGTAAGAACCTTTCTCTTGAGTTCAAACTAAATATTTAAACAATCAAAACTAAACATATTAATCTAATAAAAACGAGAATTACACCAAACTGAACCAGAAAGCTTACCTTTATCAAGGCTCTATCTCATAAAAACCCCCTATGATCAAACTGGTGCCGTTTTCTTATGAAGCATCGAAGGAGAGCTATAATCTGTTGTAGCCAATCCAATAATCTAATTTATCTGGATTTCGCTGGCCTGTCGGGAGCCACCACATGGCGGCCGGCCAGTATGTGGCAGCTGACAACATGTCTTTCTAAGGGGCCAGAGGTAGATCCAAATATCAGAGAGGAGCTCCAGTCCACCAGTTTCATACTGGGACATGAGTGAAGGCTGCTGGAAACGCTCCAGAGCTTTCCGTCGGTCAAGGGGTTTTAAATCCAGCAGTTTTTGGTCCTTGTTGTGCATATTAAGAGCTGCCCTCTGCTGGTGAAAGTGGAGAAGGCATCAATTCAAACTCGAGAGGAAACTTGTTTATTTGCGGCAAGAGGGTTCTGGGTTCAAATCCCAGCATGGGGGTCTTCTGTGTGGATCTTCGTGAATGTGTGGATTCTTTCCGGGTACTCCAACTCCCTCCAATAGTCGGAAAACATGACAGTTAGATTGACTGGTTTTTCTAAATTGCCCCTAAGCTTAAGCGTGTGCATCCATGGCTGTGTGTCCTTCTTGTTGCCCTGTGATGGACTAGCGACCTGTCCTGGGTGTACCCTGCCCACTTCACCCAGTGACTGCAGGAGAAAGGTACCAGCTCCTCCAAGACCCTGCAACACTTTTAATGGATGTTAAAACAGAAATAAAATCTATTAGTAAAACTGGATTTTATTTAGGGAAGCAGAGTAAACAGGGACTGAACCCCTGCAAGCCACAATTCTCAAATTTTTATTTAAAAAAAACTTTTTTAAGTCATGTATAATTTTTCTTGAACTTCAGAGTTATGCACAACACCTGATATGCATATCATTGTGACCACAAGCCAAATAGTGCACGATGCTCCCTGGCCTGTCCAGTCATGGATTCCACCAGACTCACACAGGTGTGCTCTGGTATCTGCCACCAAGATGTTTGAAGCAAATCTTTAAGTCACATGTGTCCCGAGTGTGGCCCCTGGGTCATTTGTGGATCTCAGAATGATTTTGTGTGGCCCTCATCTGCAAAAATGGTGCAAATGTGGCCTGCCAGCACAGGATGTTGATGCAATTGGACACTTTGCTTTTTGCAGGGAAATATTTTTTACTGACAGATTAGAATCCTAAAATGGAAGACATTTGTCTATTATAAGCTACTTTTTTTGCTTTGATTTTAATAGGGTTTTTTAATATGTTTAGATGAAGAAAGTAAAAAACAACGACCCAAAATATGTAAGAAATTGTGTAGTTTTGTCTTAAATAGACAAACAATTGAGGCTCTGTTTACCTCCTCTATGATCTAAAGATGTCTTTTCTAGAAAAACCAGACTAAATTGTTTGTTTCATTAAAACATTGCACATTTTGTTCAATGTTAAGCAGGAAAAAATTAAAATAAAAAATCCTGATACAATTATTTATAATTACTGCTGTCAACAACTAATCGTTCTCCCTCTCCTGCAATTAACTTTTTACTTTTCATTAACATATAAACTACTCCTACATCAGTTCTTCTGTTTCTTTTTTGTGTATCTGCTTTGTCTTCTCACGCCCCCTGTCGGTCGTGGCAGATCGCTGCTCCTACTGAGCCAGGTTCTGCTGGAGGTTTCTTCCTGTTGAAGGAGAGTTTTTCATCTCTACTGTCGCTGCATGCATGCTCAGTATGAAGGATTGCTGTAAACTTAATGACACAATGCTAGCGATTGTCTACTGTCCTACTCGTGCAGGAGGAGTGAATGCTGCAAGTCAATAACTGGATGCAATTTCCTGGGTTCCCTAGATAGGTTGGTTTTTAACCAAGCTGAATAATAAACTGAACTTGACTGCATTGTTGACTGCAAGGAGTTTGCATGTTCTCCTTGTGCATGCATGGGTTCTCTCCGGGTACTCTGGCTTTCTCTCATAGGCCAAAAACATGACTGTTATCTTAATTGGTCTCTCTAAATTCTCTTTAGGTGTGAGTCCGTCTTCGTGTTGCCCTGCGATGAACTGGCGACATGTCCAGGGTGTTCCCCACCTCTCACCTGATGACTGCTGGAGATTGGCACCAGCCCCCCCACGGCCCTGCAAGGATGAGTGTGTTCAGATAATGGATGGATTGTTTGAAATCATTTTTTTTGGAAAGTACCTTGAGATGACATGTGTTGTGATCTGGCACTACACAAATAAACTGAATTGAATTATTTTTGAACATATATGTCCAAAATGTTCCACAGATGTCCAATTAGACTTAGAGCTGGTGAATTTCGAAGTTAATTTGACACCTCAAATTTGTTGGTTTTTTCCTCAAGCCATTCCTGAAATAGTTGAAACCTTTAACTTGTAAGAGACCAGGGCCATCAGGGAATACTGTTTCCTTGGTCAAAAAAGCTTAGGTAGAATGCAGGACTTGAGGTTTCCCAGCAGATCCTCGCCCAAAGCATCACATGGGCTCCACCGCCCTGCCTTCTCCCCATAGTGCATCTTGATCTCTTTGTAAATGTGACATTATGTTTACTTGATGAATCATGTGTTGTCATCATGCTTTATATTTAATAAAGTCAAGTGTATAAAAAAAATCTACCCTGACACCGTAAAGCAATCAGACCCACCAGACTAAATGCCTTTGCTCCCAGAACACAATGTATAAATTATTTAAAATATTTTTTGTCAAATTTTAAAATATTTTTACAGATATTATTGATATATGAAACTTTTTAAACCAGTCCCAAGGTCATGTAGGGATTCGGAGGGATTCTCATAAAGTGGGATAAAGTCCCTAAATTAAGAGTAAAAAATTTAAGTAAAACATGTTTTGAAATAAAACAAACATCAAGGCTTAATCAATGCCCCTAAATATCTTTCTGAAAGCTATTATATTATATTTCTAAATATAATTTTATTATCTTGCTATCACTGTTGTCAGTTTCCTACCACTGGTTCCTCTCAGTCACTTAAATATTTCTAAGTTTGCTGAACTCACCACAACTCTTTATTCTATAAATCTCAGACTATAGCAGAATGACAAAAATATTTTTATATCCATCCAATGAAAGACCATCTATGTCTTTTTCTATTGAAATTAATGAAAGCAGCCAACGAGTTCTCACTGTTGCCAATGATTAAAGATGGTATGTAAATGTTGGAGGCTTGTATGTTAAATGCTTTTCCATTCTGTTTGATGTGGGCATGTTTTTGGTATTGGAGTTCATCACTGATAAAGTGTCAGCTGTTACTGAGCCAGCATTTTGTGCTAATTCATTTATGTGACCTACTGCCATTTCCTGCCAGAGAGCCTTTTGTATTTTCAATCATGTCATGCGGCTGTTAGGATGCAGAACCAACTAGGATCAGACCATCAGGTATAGTGCTGTGATTTGATATGATTCAATGGCCAGACTGGGCTAATCCAATTGCTTTTTTGACAAGATTTAAAAAACTAATGCTCCCAACACTGATCATCCAATTTCACTGAGTTTCAGCTATCTTCCAAAAAGAAGTAGAGGAATACCTAGAAACGTGTTGCAATTTCAGCAAAACGGTGGCTCTACAAGGTATTGTAGACTAAGGGGGGCTGAATATAAAGTCATGCCACACATCTTAGATTTTATATATGAAATTAACTCATTTCACTTAACAACTAAGCTGTATTTTATATTTTACAAAACAACTCATTTGACATTTGTGTTTTATAATGTGTTAAAATGTGAAAATGTTCAAAAGGTGCTAATACTTCTGCAATTTGGGAGCTGAAGCAGTCGGAGCTTTTAAATGAGTGGAGCCAATTGGTTCGGATCCTGTAAAGAAACAAAATTTCCATCACTACTCAACAAGGGTTGAAGAGCGGGGCCCGTCAACAGGGCAAGTTGTGATCTGCCTCTCGATTGGTTTTCTGGTCAAGCTTCTATCACGTGGATGCAAGACTAAGCCAATAGCTGCTTTAAGGGCGTGGCCACGTAAACATCCCTGCCATTCAGCTATCATGTTAGCCGAAGGAGTCATATGTAAATAGCTTTACGAGTTTATGGGATGTCAGCTTGGATTGATTTGTTTTATGAGTGTTGTGTAATTTTTAGTTGACACCTGGATATCTGTGTAAATATAATGGAAACCAGAAGTTGTATGTGAACGTCGTTGCTGTGTTTTTCTATAAAATTCGCCAAGTTAGCTGCCTCGGTGGACTAGCCTGTTAGCTGTCGCGGCCATAACAAGCAGCACAACAAACACTGAGTCGAGCCCACGAGTCGGCGTTAGATATTTCTGCCATCGTCATCATGGAGAAGGTACTCTGTATACAACACGTTTGATGTTTTAGCTTTTAGCTGAAAAGCAGAGAATATGGGATGGCGTTCTGACTAAGTGTAGCTACGTGTTAGCTTGCTGGTTGCCACACCTGCTCCTTCTGTTCAGGCCAAACCGGCATTTTTGTTCTTTGAAATGTTCACATTTAACTCCGGCTCATATCAGTCCTTTCAGCTGCCCGGTCATAGTTGATGTTTTAGGAACAGTAGCTGAACAAATTTAGGTTTCTAGGTTTGTAAAGACGAGGTGACGCCCAGTCTTTGAGCTAAAACATCTTACTGATGTCCATTTTAGACAATAATTTGGAATATTTTTATTACATATTTCAATTAAACGAAAGTAAAAGGGTGGATATAGGTCATTTTATAATCAAAATGATTTTATAACCATCTGTTATCTTTTCCCTTAGGCTGATTTCTTAAAAGGACTTCCAGTCTACAATAAGAGCAACTTCAGCAGATTCCACGCAGACTCCGTTTGTAAAGCATCTGTGAGTTACGTATATTGCATGTGTGTAAAAGGATATTAATAGTACCAAGTCCCTTGATGTTTGATTCATTGAAAGTGTCACTGTTAAATATAAAGTGTTATAAAACAACACTAAGATTTCCCACACGCAGCCTGAAGTAACACAGCTTTCACTCTACCTCATTGGAAATCTAGTAATACTCTAAAATCCCTCAGATTATATTAAAGCGGTTTCTATAATCTATAAAACCCAGTCCAGCACATCTTTTTAACTGCTTTACAAAAAAATTATAGCTTGTTAATATTTTTCTTTGCATAACCATGTAATTTGCACCATTTCCCCCACCCCTACATTTTCTATTTAAAATAAATAACAGCAGCGCCCAACTTAACATTTAGAGGAAAAACATTTGATTTGCTTTTATGTATTGGGTTTTCAAACCAAATATTCATTAATTATAGCTATACAGGAATCTTTAAGAAGCCTTTCTGTCTTGGTCAGTCATTTATATCATCTGCGTGAGATAAATTTGTCACAGCTCTGCAGTTTTACTGCATTTCACCATTATTTCAAATTAAATGCAGAAATTGAATAAATCAAAGAGTCTTAACATTGAAGCAGATGTCTTATTGGAGCAAAAGTCCCTGAATTTAAAGAAAAAGGGATCCAATTACAGCAGACCGAATATCGGGAAATACACTCACCATCATATCAATGTATGACATCACAGTGGTAATGGATGAAATACTCTGTAAACTAATGTGTTTCAGCTCCCACACATTTAGACTGCTGGTCAAAGATATATTTGGTTTCTTGAATAGGCTTAAGAGCTATACAAGTATTTTTTTATTTTTTTATTTTTAAGTATATTTATTTTGAAAATAATTAAGAACTAAGGTTTTAAAAAAAATATGCACAATCTATTTGAAAGTACTACCTAAGTATATCTTCAGAAAGGTATTGGATATATATATTTGTAACATATTTATAAAATGTGCATTGAAAATATACAATTTTACAAATATATACAAAGTATATTTTAAAAGATTATTCAAACTATAATTTTAGTAATATTTAATTATTGAATTTATTTGTGTAAGGTGTACCTAAATAATAATTTAAACATGTCTATTTTAAATTTTGAATATAATCTTAAGAAGTACATCCAATTTCAGAAAAATGCTGCCTATTTAAAATATGCTTAAGTAGATTATTTTTATTCCTTTTCCTTTATTTTAACACCTCCAAAACAGAAAGCTCCCTTTCTTTTTTTTTTGCTCACATCTGACAATTCAATCAACTCCTCACCGTCTGCAAATGTGAAAAACAACACAAAACTCATCCAAGGAGCAACTGAAGGATGGAAGAGCTTTTCTTTATCTGCGGCTGTTATTCCCCCCCACCCCCTTTTTAGCAACTGCCCATGTTGCCCTGATTTGAAGCTGCCACTGCTGCAGATAGTCATTGCAGTGACAGTTTCTTTCTGCGCTATGTGAAATGACCATTACTGTTAATGGCGGTTAATATTCCAGCTTGAGATTTGAATTATCTTTCTTCTTAAACCCTTAATCTAAAGTTATTCTTAATCAATTTGAGGTTGAAGTTTTTGCACATTTCTCCTATTTATTATGGCTAATGTACATTTATGTTGTAAATTATACTGATGCATTTTGTAGAAAAAGGAATATAAAAACTTGTTCACTGACTAGGACTGTATTGTGCAATTTATCAAAGTAAACCAGTTTAAGTCTTCACTGTTCTTTCTTTCATCTCTCTGTTTTGTTGTGCAGAACCGAAGGCCTTCTGTTTACCTCCCGACACGGGAATACCCTTCTGAACAGAGTGAGTCACAGGGAGTGGCTTGAGATAGCATTACGCAAGCAGATGTATTATAACAGCCTGCGCTATGGTGAAATAAACACTTCAATAATCAATGAGATTTTAAAGAGAAGTAACTGGATGCAGTGGGGAGGGGGGCATCAGTGACAGGTTGTGGGTTTGTTGACTCAGGGAAGAAACAAAAGAAGAGAGGGAAAGGATGATGGATTGTACAGATGTAAATCTGTGCTTTTATTAACATGTGATACTATTGCTTTAATTTCCTTTAAGAACTACTAAACTGTGCTGAAAGTGACCTGTCTTACTTTTTTCTGGTTACAGTTATTGTAACAGAGAAAACCAACATCCTGCTTCGTTACCTGCATCAGCAGTGGGACAAAAAGGTGAACATATGCCTTCCTTGTTTAAATATTTCTTATTGCTCAATATTAGGTTCTGCATCTTAGTTAATTATGTGATGAATTCATTATTTATATTAAATATTGTCTGTCGTACCAGGGTTATCCCTGAAATATGTGACTGGTTTTGTTTTAAGCAGAACGCAGCAAAGAAAAGGGAACAGGAACAAGGCGAGGGGGACAGCCCAGCACCCCCGAGGAAAATCGCCAGGACAGACAGCCAAGAGATGAATGACGATTCATAAAGTGTGTGTGTGTGTGTGTGTGTGTGTGCTTGTGTGTGAGAGGATGATAGCATGTGCGCATACAGGGTGTAGCCTATGTGAACTGATGAACACAAAAAGTTAGGTGAACTTGGGTAAAAATATGTGGTAGTTGTGAAAAGAGGTGCACTGATCAGGACGTTCCCGGCTGACTGTGTTTAAGATCGAGTCAAAATCCATCTTAATGTATGTTTTTATTTTGGCTCCGATTGGCATGTTGACTCCTCCCCGTGTGAGCCCTGTACGCCTGTAAGTGTTTGTATGCTTGTTGAGCTGTGGATGCGTGTCGTTCTGTATGCGTGGAGTGAGCGAGTATTAAAGTGTGTAGATTTAAGATGGAGACACACTGGACAGAAAAAGCTACTTTTAAAAACTAAACCTGTGTAGTCCTGGAGATCCGCTCTGATCCACGTGAACATTTTGTTACTCTGTTAATTTTATTACAACTCGTCGTCGTTGAGCCACCTGCCAGCCGCTGTGCCCACTCTGTTTCACTGCCCACTTTTTAACCACACGGGGGCGCTTCAGCATCTATGAAACTGCAGAACCAAGATTGCACTGTGACAAAGAGCACAAAGTAGAGCCATTTCTTTCAAAATCCCCCCCAAAAATGTGAGACTATATTCATATCTGTGTTATAATCTGGGACTTGTGCTCATAGGATGGAGGTTAATTTGTCTGAGATGCATTTTTACATCTGGCGTCCTGCTGGTTATGGCTATAAAAATGGGATTTTCTTAGAGGAACGGATTTGGATTCAGATGCACAGACCTGTAAAGCACAGATAGTAAAAAAATATCTAATTCCATGAAAAGAAGGGTGATTTATGTGTAAATAGTTACCATCAGAATTAGTTTATCCAATCAAGAATGTTTGTGTTTTCCTAAATAAAAACATGCCCATGGATACGTTTGGAAAAGAAGCGCCCTGATGCCCGGTGGACGTTCTCTTGCTTGCATGTCGTTCTTTTCACAGCTGGATGTTATGTTACAGAACCGAAGGTATCAGCCTAGAGGCCTTACAACTTGTCGTCGTGGTCCGGATCCCTTTAGCTGCCCCAGCTTGGCTGTGTTCTGCGTCTTCCAGCCTTGGAAGGTTTTTTTGTGTTTGAGATCTGGCATGAATAATCACAGAGTGGGATTTAAAAGGGATATTTTAGCATTTTCAGCCACAGAATGCACATCAAGCATGGAAAGCAGCGTCCTGCTTTCAGTTTATTCTGGTGTCACAAACTGCTACACTGCAATAAAGCTTCTTGTTATCACTGCCCAGCAGTCACGTCGAAGCCTCCTGATGTTTTAGCAGCCGATGCAGCAGTGTAGATATCCAGTTTTTTAGAAATCATAAAAACATGTTATGCTTCTGCTCTGATAGACTGTTCAGCTCCACCTTAGGCCTTGCTCCCATACTGTGTGTTTGATCAGATGTTCCTTTAAGCTTTGCTCAAATAAAGCTTGACTGAAGCTAGGATTTTGTCATGTGGTTCTTAAAAATGTGAATCTATTTTTGTCTGGAAAAAAAAAAAATTCAAAGTTCACCAAGCAGAAGAAACTGGATCTCATGCAACTGGGCAGAAAGGCCATGTTGAAAGCTGATGATTAACCTAAGAAAAAATGTAAGGGGTTTTTTTTTTTTTTTTTTTTTTTTTTTTTTTTTTTTTTTTTTTTAGTCACATATAAATAAATTAGAATAATCAAAAGTTTTATTTATTACTATTTTCAAATTATTTACATTTGTAACAGGATATATTTCACGTGCTTATTTCTCTTAATTTTGATGATTATGGCTTTACTTAGTATTTTGCTTCATCCATCTTCCCATGCTTAAGAAAAGCAACCCCATAGCATGATGCTGCCCCTACCATGCTTCACTGTGGGGGTGGTTTTGGTGTTGGTTGTCCACAGGTAAGCATAAAAGTTTAATTTTGGTTTCAGCTGATCGGTGCACCTTCCACATGTTTGCTGAGGCCTGTACGTGGTCTGTGGTTTCCTGCTTAAACGAACATCAAATGCCTTCTTTCAATAATGGCTTCTGTCTTACAACAGTTCTAGTGAGATTAGTGTGGTGGAGTGCAAGACCAACAGTTGTCCTCCTGACAGTTTCATCCACCTGAGCTGTGGATCTCTGCAGCTTCTCCACTTGGTTTAGGAGTATCAAGGTAAAAGAGACTGATTTTCAAACTATGGAAGAAATATAGTGTCATTCGAGTCTGACTTTTTTTTTTTTTTTTTACTTTTAATTTACCAGCTAACTTTTTGACACGTGATCAAAGGAGCGTAATTTGATTGGTTAAAAGCCAAACGACTAAATCTGGAGCTGATTGCTGTGGCTTGGGTCACCAGAAAGCCATCACCACATTTGCAGGCGAATTTTAAAGGTGAAATTTTTACTGCAGATTAAAAGTGGGGGGGAAAAAATCATATACATCACTGCACAGAGTAAAAATTCAGTGTTTATAAATTAAACATCTAAAAAAGATTCTAATGAGACGATATTTCTTCCAAATTTACTAAGTCATGACATCACCCGGCTTTCCCAGGTTGTCTAAAAGGCTGTCTAAAACCTCTGACTTGAAAGTAATATAAAATTCTCCTAAAAATGCTCTAATTTTCCTGGTATTTAGCAAAAGCAATAATTTTGGGAATCATAATTGACTTAAGAAAATGAAGGTGAAAAACTTAAAGTAAAATACTTTTACCACACAATCTACTGAAGGTAAAATGTTTTCTAATTGTGACCTCTCTACAGAACCCCACTTCAGAACACCTGAAATGCCTTCTTAATACAGTCAACATTGTCTGTAAAGGGGGGAATTATATGTACTGGGACTGTTTCAAGCAAAACAAAATGACCCAACACATGAAATGCATTTGAAAAGAGTTTTATTAACTATTCTTTTCAGGTTTTACAAAAATATGACAAAATAAATTAACCGAAATAAATAATCCCATTTCCCAGTGTTTTTCTTCAAAAGATCAGGTTTTTTTTTTTTTGGTTTTTTTTTGTCTCTTTTGTACATTGGAAGAGCGTTTGATGTCGTGTCAGTGAGGCTTTGATGAAGACATCTGTGTTTTGAGGTTGGGGTCGGGTTTTAATGAAGCTGCGTTGAGAACCTCACCCGTTTACACCCGACTCAAAATCCAGAATGTGATGCATTTGATAAATCCACTCGGTTCCCTCGCACTGATTTCCTATTAAAGTTAAGAGGATGAAACTTCCTTTGAGGGACGCCTGAGCTCGGAATCAGACAGATTCTGCTGTCAGCGATCAAAGCCTGCTTCTATAACTGAGGCTTATCAAAATCCCTCCTCCGTTCTAAATTCCCAGCTGCCTTGAAAATCTAATGAGGACAAATTATTTTGATATTTGTTGTTTTAACTGGAAAAGGTGGAACTGTACACATAAAAACGTAACAGCTTCAGCAAACAGCCCGATCCCAGCCTTCTGCTCCTTCTTTAAAACACATTTACAGATAATGATGATGAAGGGACTCTAATGCATCATGAGGTTCTTCATCCCTGAAATCCAAATGCAGCAAACTGGGAGGTTTTTACAAGACTGAGCTCAGCTACATTGTAACATCTACGTCTTGTTTATGTCGTTGCACCGATTCCCTTTAATAATCCATGTCCCAGCCTTTTACCGACACACACAAAGACAGAATATATTCCTCTCATCCTGGGAATTCTTATTTTACATTTATAATGAACAGTGTCCAGAAAAATGAAAGAGAACACGCTTATACTGATGCTGCAACATGATTTCCCCGTTTGTTTTTTCTGTATTGCATTAAATCTTTTTTTATTTATTCATTTCAAACTGGTCTGACAAGGCAGAGGCAACAATGCAAGACAATTTCAGCAGGTTCAGTGAAGACTCTCCACATTAAAAATAAAGAGTAAAGAAAAGAGATGTGAAGAAAAGCGGAGATAACGAAGCCAGAAATAAATGTGCTCAATCGATCTACAGTATCTGCTTCCACTCAGTGTTATTGCCAAAGTCCTTTTCGGAGGTGAAAGTGTGTAAATGCATAGTTAATGTTTCCATCTGTTAACCCACAGAACAGTTCAGTGGCCTCTGAAGCATGTAGAGTGTGTGTTATACAGTGTAATGACTCCATCATGCATTTCCATCTAAACCTGTGTTGCTGTATTCTGATGCCCACAGACTGGTGTTATGGGTAAATGGTTATTTTTATAAGCTGGCACCACCTTCTGGAGACCATGCAGAAGTGAAATAATGACTTACTGTGTAAGATGATGGGTTTACATGAAGACAACTGATAACGGATTATAAAAACGATAATACAGGAGTTTGCAAAAGTTTTCTTAGATGTTTGGGTTTTAAAAACCTGTTTTCAAATTTGGGGTTCTGCAAACAAAACACCAAATAAACCAACTGAGGCATAATACTCCAACAATGATCAGGGAATATATATATATATTTTGCTTATTTTTACAATTTTCTCCTTGCTTTTGTTTTTACTATCTAAATATGCTGTAGAATACTGTACATCTCAGATTAACAGTATTATCTGAAAAACACTATATGAGGTTAAAAAAGTCAATAAAAATAAAGAAAATGAAAAAAGTACTGTAAAAACAAAATGCATGGTCAGTGTTCAACAATCATAGAACTAAGAACAGAGATAACATAAAATACCGTGGGATTATTCTACTGTAATAAAAGATGCATTAATTTTAAGGCTTCTTCACATCTTTAGTAAGGGAGCCAATAAGAGTGGAAGGAGCAGTGGATGCTTTCTGTATCTAAAAAAAAAAACAAAAAAAAAACAAAAAACACTTTTTGTGTAACATAATGATTCAGGCTGGAGTCAAGCTTTTTCGTTGGGGTTTAGTGCGACTTTCTTCTCTTTACCTCTGGACTCATTTTGCCAAGTCTGACTGGAGTGTGTGAAATGGAGCGCCATCTGTGTTTACCCGGCACGCTACCGGCTTGGATGGAGAACAGCTCGCAACAGGCATCTTTGCTCCACTTTCTCAAACATCACCTTCATCCGCTGCCTTTAAATTTCTCCTGGGAAAGATGTTGGTACGGGTAATTTGACTTAGTAAGCTCTTTACTTTGTTTTTTTTTTGTTATTGTTGTTTTTAATCTGTTACAGAAAGGGAAGGAAACTGAATGCTCAGACATCACCTCTGCTTTCAAAATAAAGCTGGTGATTTATCAAAGAAGAGAGATTTAACGTTGTGACTGTTGAGAAATATTAAAACACTGACTGATATTGCTTTTCCATTAATCCGCTTCATTACAAAAGAGAAGGGCCCAAAAATTCATCACAATTTAAAAAAAAAAAAAAAAAAGATAAAGTATTTACTTGTGTAGGGAAGGATGAAGTCTGGAAATCTTTCCATCTTTGTTTTTAACCCTTATCTTTCACAACTGGCTTTTTTTGTTGTTGTTTTTTCAGATGAGGCCACCAAGATGCTTACAATTTCTGACTAAAGGAAATCAGGAAACATAGCTCTCTGCTTTAAAGGCTTAAAATAGTCGAAACGCAGCTCATGCATTTCTTTACGTATTGCAGACAAGGAAGAATTTGAGTGAGTGTGTTTTAGTTGGTCATGACAGAAGGGTTTACGTCTGTCGTACAAAGCCAGATTATTTTTGTCTCTCTGCAAGAAAGCAGATCGGAACAATAGTCATCTTTCGTCGGATTCATCATTTCCTGTTTGCTTCCCTCCGCACATGGCTTATAAAAGCACAAAAAGGTACGTCAGGCCTTTTCTCACAGTAAAGCACATCAACTCTGGTTGATATGTCGTTTTCACCCTCCTGAGCCGCTAGATTTTAGAACTGGCTGGGTCCAAGTCTGCAGCATGACCGTTCTCAGATCCCTCTCCCGGAGGCGAAGGGATCTCGTCGGGAACACCGTTCAAGTCGGACCGGGAGGCTTGTCTTTCCGACGTCTGCGACGATGATCCGTCTCCAGGTCTGGGCGGCGGCGCCCCGTTCACACACGTTCCCCCTTCGGATTTCCCAAAGTTAAACAGTTTTCCAGGGTTGAAGGCCTTACTGGGTGACTGAGAACGCTCCTGAGAGCTGCTACCTGATGATGAGGATGATGAGGATGCTGCGGCGTTGATGCTGGCTGCAGCAGACGAGGAGGCGGCGGCTCCTTCCTTCTTGTTCTCGGGTGACTTGAGGAACTTGAAGCTGAGGAACCCGGGTAGTTTCGGCTCGCTGCCGGTGGGCGACTGCGGGGAGCGGGCTCCGCTGGAGGAGAACTTACTCTGCAGCGGGATGATCTGCTTCAGCTTCATCACGTTATTGTTGGCCAGCAGGGAGCTGGGCCTCTTGGGCTTGTCCGAACCGCTGGCCCCTCCTCCTCCGCCGCCGCCAGAACGAGATTTGCTTCCGTGATTTTTGTCGTGGTGGTGATCCCCGGAGGAGTCACTTTTGCTGTCGTCCCGCTCCCTCTCCCTGCGAGCCATATGCTCCGCCTGCCTCTGCCTCTCCTCTTCCTCCCTCTTCCTCCTCTGCAGCTGCTGGTAATGCTGCTGCGCCTGCCGCTCATGCTTCTGCAGTGGAAGAGGAAAAAAAAAAAAAAAAAAAAAAAAAAAATCACATTACTAGGATCAGCACTAACTCTGCTAACTACTGCTCTGCTCCCCATAGAACAAATCCCCTCACTGCAGGAAGACGTCTGCAGTGCAGAGTTTTCCTCTTTATGTTGAGCTTTAAAGCTTTTTGCTTTCAAAATTTTCAATAAATTAGGTGTAAAATAAACATTTTCCCTCCAAAAATGTCAAAGTGCTGGAGTGAAGGTACTTGCTGGACCCCAACACCCCCAACAAATTGCTTTCTCCTTTACCTTAAAGGCTTCCCTGCGCTGGTAATCCAGTTTTGCCATCTCCTCTTTGACCCATGTAGGAATGTCAGGAATGGCCACATGGATGATGTACTTCAGGAGGATCGCAAAGTGCTGAAAGACACAAAGTTAGAAACACATTCCTGCAGTTAGTGTACTATGTTTTAATTAGACATCAGAAAAGATAATAATGCCTCAAAAAAAAAAAAAAAAAAAAAAAAAAAAAAAAAAAAAATTACTTCAAGTAATTCTTGCACCAAAATCTATGGGCTGTGAAACTGTCCTCCTGGTTCCGCCTGACTTCTTAATCAGGCCAGAACGGAGCTGCAAGCTGTTCTTGTCTTTCAGATACCAGCAGCTCCAGAGTGCAGAGCTGACCGAGCTAAAATTAAATAATACCGACAGAGCAGCAGCATAAAAATACGTACAGGTTTTTCTGTTTATAAGAGCAACTTTCTTATATATCATGTCTGAAAACTAATAAGATTTTAACTTTTTTTTTTAAATTTTATTATATGTATATGTATTATATGGATATTTAGGAAGATATATTGGTAGAAATGATTTATTATTTTAGTGTATAACACTGTGAAACCGATTAGTCTTTTCTTTTAACCACTGTCAACTGGAACCAATAACATCCTTTAAAGTGGGAGTGTCATTTAGTTGAATGGATGGTTAAACATAAAGAAACATCCAGGCAAATACATTAAAACGTATTCTTTGTACATCTGTACAATCATTTAAACAGGTGAACATCTGTTTCTACCTGACTAAAAGGTCTAAATCTTGCAAAGAAGATTTTAGAATCACTAATTTTTAGGGATTAACAGACAGGGCATCTGGTTGTGAATGGAAATAGACACCATTATGCAGTTGAAAACTTCTGGGTTTAGTTCCAGGTTCCTCCCCTCCATGTCAATGGCCCTTTGGGCAAGGCATATAACCTCAAGAGTGTCAACAATGTGGCTAGATGAATGTGGCTCTAGTGCTACTTAAGTTCCGTCCATATTTAATCTAAGAGCCAGATTAGCGCATGTAGATCGGGGGTGCTCAAATCTGGTCCTGGAGAGCTACTATCTTGCAACATCTGAATGCGTCCGTTCTTTAGGCTACGTTCACACAGCAGGACTTGATGCTCAATTCTGATTTTTTTGCTGAAATAAGATTTTTTTGCGTGGTCGTTCATTCTACTGAATAATGTGACTGCGATCAGACTTTTGAACTTATGAACGGTTTACGACCCCTGAGCGACCCGGATGCACAGATGAAGAACAGAGACATCACACAGCAGAGCACTGTTTACAAAAGTAAGAATGGATGCCGCCGTCTGTGGATCGATTTTAAAGTTATTCAGAAGCAACAGTATTGTCACAAAATCATAAGACGAAGGAAGTCGATAAAAAGAAAGCACAACTAGTAGCAATGGCCTTTTATGGAGCATTGTCTGCAACTTCTGTAAAGAAGTCTGTTTGGATGCTTAGTGGTGGGATTGTGATGTGATGCACTTCAGTGACACAGACTTCTTTCATAATTATAATTTTCCGCCATTGTTTACATTCAGATTTACCGTCTCCAGCTTCTTCTGGTGCAGAATTATGATCCATGTCTCACATCAGTGACGCAAAAGTCGGATAAAATGTGACATGACCGTTCTGACTGCAGACTCTTTGAAAACTATTGGATATGTATCTGATTTAGTACCACATATGGAAGTGGCACAAATCTGATTTTTTTGGGGGGGTGAAAAGATCAGAATTGGGCCGTTCAGACTGTGGTGAAAAAGTCTGATATGGGTCGGATTTGTGCAAAAAAAAAAAAAAAAAAAAAAAAAAAAAAAAATCAGATTTGGGTTGCCTTTGCCTGCTGTGTGAACGTAGCCTTAACACACCTTAATCAAATAGATGTCTCATTACCAGGTTTCTGCAGAGCTGCATAACATGCTGATGAGAGAATTCGGCCATTTAATTCAGGTGTGTTGGAGCAGGGAAGCATCTAAAAGTTCCATTTTAGTAGCTTTTGAGACTAGACTTGGGCACCCCTGATGTAGAATAATGTATGCATGTAGAAAACATGAATTGCTGAAGCTCAAAATAGCAAGACTCTATTATTCAGTGTGTCGTCTTGCAGAACCGGCTCTATGGAGTCTGTTTTGTAAGCCATTGATGCTTCCTCTGCATGCTTCTAAGTGGCACTAAACAGTGGGATGAGGCTGCTTACAATCTGCAATTTTACAGCAGGGCCAAACTCTGTCACACACACTGAGCCTTTAAAGCTCACCTAATCCTGCAATACAATATGAAGCACGGAACAGACAATACACAGTCAGCGGGACAGAGTGTTTGCTTTTCAGATAACGTCAGGATTTGATATCATTTTGTATAAGAGGCTTGAAATACGTTTTAGCCAACCACAGTCGTCCATTTATTTAAACTTTCTAGGGATGTCTCTCAGTGATGAACAAAAAAACACATTGGTATAGGTGAGAAGGTTGTTCACTGATGTTTTGATGGCATTGTGTGATTTTTTTCCTACATTCTCTAAGTTCTTAACTACCCTGTCTACTAGAATGTGCTTCATGATTCATGACACATTTCAAAGAGTTAAATCTGCGTTAGTGAACCGTGTTTTCCTCAAAATTCACATTCAATTTCTAAACCACTTAGATCTGTGGTTTCTTTGTTTTTACTACCCAAAACACAAACTATTAGCAGTGAGAACAGAGATGTTTTCTTGTATTAACCCTCCAGAAATTTCAGGTCTTCTGCTTGGAAGTTCTGTAGTGTCCCAAAAGTTAGGACAAAAAAGTCCTTTTGGCATTATCCATTTTTGCTTGTGCATTAATTTGTATTGCATTTGATTCATTTCCTTATTTTTGGTTGTTTATTGAATTATTGGTTTTAATCCTTTTTATTTGCTTTTAATTAAATGATTTTTTAAAAATGTGTATATCCTCCACGACAACCCTGCTCACATTTCTATTACAGCATCTTTTTGAACAAGGCAATCTCTGTTGCCATATGATTTGAATTTGGTGTTTTTACCGTTTTTGATTTTTGGGAATCTGTTTTTGATCTTATAAAGCACTTTGTGAAAAATGTTCTACAAATAAATTTGATCTTTTAAATTATAAACATGATAAATGACAAACACAATTACACTATTTTTATTCATTAATGAAAACTGTTTTCACATCTAACAATTAAAACAAAAATTTATTAGAAGTAATTAATTTACTAATTTATTTAATTTATTTAGCAATTTTTTAATATAATTTTTAGGATCATCTCAAGACTTGACCTATTACAGCACACAGTGGGGTGTCAACCACTGGGAACAACTGGCTAAAACAATTAAAACAAGTTGTGTGCATTTTAAAGGCTTAATATATATCTATAGCGTAGAGCTGTGATACCTCGAGGATGACAATAGAGATGATGGCCATCTCAGGACTGAGCCACGGGAAGAGGCGCTGCAGCTGACCGCACTGACCAATCAGGTAACAGTTCACTATGATGGCAATCAGGCCCATGGCTTCCATTGCCGTCTGAGGGGAAATAATAATAAATTGCAAAAATGGAAACTGTTATTCAAGTTCTGTGCAATTTGGATGTTAGAAGTCCCTGTTAAATCAATCTTATCACTGTGCATACTTTAATTCTGTGAATAAGTCCCACCTGCCACTGGCCAATGCTCTCCACTCGGACTCCAAAAGGCCTCTGCAACCCAGTGCACAGCTTAAAGGCATCACTGCGGATCTCAATGATGTTGTTGATGAGCGCACACATTGCAGCCAGAGGAAAGGCAGAGGAGAAGAGTACCACGTAGCCAAACTGGACAAACATCTCTTGATAGTCCTGGAAGGTGTCCTATAAAACAGGTGAAACATTCACCTCTTTATTTGCAATATAAAAGTTCTTAGTGACAAAGCACTGAATATTTATTGATGTTGATGAACTGTCTATGCAGCTAGGAGCCATTAACAATAGGCATATAATGAGTGAAAATGTAAAAGTGTTGTTTTAATGTAGGAACCAAGCAGGACAAATGGAGGAATTTTTCTGTGTTTAAATCGTTCCACAACAGTGTCGAGGTTATCACCGAATCTGACTCATGGCCAGTGCTGTAAGCTTCGTGTTCAGAGAAACAGCATTGCCCATAAGTTTAGATTCTCTTCAGTCAGACTGCAGATGAAACTGAACCCAGATGGCTAAATCTGAAATGTTTGCATGACGGACTGAAACACTAACGTTGTTTATTGTGCACTGTCCCTTTAAGACAGCTAAAATAAATAAAACAGAGTAAAAATGGCTTTATTTAAATCAATACAGTCCACCGTGGGATCATCCTACAAAAGAAATCTATAATACACAAGATGCATGTTGCATACACTGATACCTTGAGAACCCTACTTCACTAGCCAGAATGGGGGGGTGCCAGTCAGATGTGTTCATGAAGGGGTTTGCATCAGGGGTGAACCCCTGTCCTTGAATGCCACTGTCCTGCAACTTCTGGATGTATCCCTGCTCCAGCACACCTGAATCAAATGAATAGTTAATTAACAGGTCTTTGCAAAACTTGCTGACATGCCAAGGAGGTAGCTTGGTCTGATTCAGGTGTTTTGGAGCAGCGATGCATCCAGAAGTTGACGTTTGAGAACTGGAGTTGCAGACCACTGCTTTAAAGAGATCAATGTTTAACTTAATGAAGGATCTGGAAGGTATTACTTCACTGACACATCCTACGGTGCTACTCGTCCACACTGAGGGTGGACAGGTTTAAATACCTTTTCTTGACATTTTTTAAAATATGTTTCTCTTCTTTATTAAAATCTTTTTATACATCATTGTTAATGGTTTTGTTTACTAACAAAGCTTGAATTGAATGATACATTTTCCCCTGTTGCAGTTGAATTGAGTGAAATACCTGCTAATTATTTACACAAACCAATTCATTTACACTATAGCAAAATTCCGCATCTCATTCAGTTAATCTTATAAGAATGCAAGATGAGCCGCAGTAAATAAAGAAATGACCGTAGCTTAACATAAAGGTGTTGCTGTTGGCAGACTGCCTTACACACACTGACACATTCCTGGTTTTTATTGCAGGACCTGAACTTCTACAGCGAGCCGTTCTTACAGCATAAGTCTGCATGCAGCTCTCCATCTCAGCCTGAGTGAGGGTGGTGCTCTCCGTCTCTTCCGGAGGATCCATCCATGACTCCCTTTTGGTTTTAGGCTCCGTCCTCTCCACACTCTGGACTCTTCTTCTGTGACGCAGTGACATGGCGCTCTCGGAGGCAGATGGCGGTGGGGGAGCAGCAGCCGCCGCAGCATTGAGCCCCTCGGTGCCGCCCCCTCCTGAGTCCTTCACATCATGGATTCCATTATCGTCGTCGTCATCGCACATTTCAAACACAGAGGCAGGGTCCATTCCTTTCTCCACCATGGTGGGGCTCCCTTCCTCCAGGAAGCTGTTTTCCATGGGGGCTCCACCACAGGCTGCCCTTCTGTCCACCTTGAAAACAACACAACAGCTGTTGTTATTTTCACTCTCACTACAAGTCAAAGTTCAACTTCTTCACAGCTCTGTACCTTCTCTATAAAGCTGACTTTCCTCAGCTTCAAACCGCAGTCAATCACATTTTCCTCCTCCGTCTCTCCTTCACTGAACCTCCCGCTATCAGCCTCATCCCGCTCCCCTCCCTCCTCCTCATCAGGCACTCCACAACCGCCGTTCAAACACTTCTTCTCCCTGCGAGAAGTTAAATGATTGGTTATGTGTCAGGAAAGCTGAGAGTGTAAGCAGCTCACTGTAGCTATTCTCTAAATGTCTGACAGGCATGAATCATAACAGCGTGCGGCACAGAAACAATGGCAGAGGAAGATGAAGTGAACCCGAGCAGATGTGTTTGAACACTGTGAGAGTAAATGATTAGTGTCAGTTACTCATCTGCACACTATCGTTTCATTTAAAGCTCGTTTTGATGGAAATAACCTTCGTTCTGGATGCCCCACTCCAGGCCTGGTGCCCCTCAGTCCGGGTCCCGGCACGGTCGGGTCTGTGGGGGAGGCCTGGACCTTCCCGGCCGCCAGCCGGGCGTATTTGAGCAGCACAGAAAGGAGCAAGTCCCACACGGCTTTCAGCGAGAGCTCCCCCAGCTTGTGGCGCTCGTATAGGTAAGGCTGCAGAACCTCTTTCACGTTCTGAAGGAACTGGCGGATGATGAGCAGAGTGGCCAGCATCTGACAAGGAGAGGACAAGAGTTGGTTTACGCTGAGAGAGGAAAACAAAACAAAAAGCGTTTTCCAGGTGTTTGATAAAAGCAAGAGCTTTAGAAGAAAGAACAGGAGACCCCCATTAGGAAAATTCACCAAATCTAAAATCAATCAAAAAGCAAATAAGGAAGCACATTTTCCCCTTGAGCAAATCACAGCAAGAAGAGAAACTTTACAGTGCTGGAGAGAGGCTTACATACACCCATCAGCTTGAACGCTTTTAATTTTTTGTTTTTAGTTATTCACTTAAACAACTCTCCATTTATGAGGGTGGAATGGTCATACAACAAGAAATTTGTTTGAAGTTTTAGATTTTACAAAATAAAACCTTTTTAGATTCAACTTCTTCATTGCAGAGATGTTTCTTTGTTTCATGATCTCAGCAATAAAAACCCCATAATTCAAAAAAGTATCATCATTTACATGCACGAACAATTCGGGGCCCATATGGGTTGAAGATTTTCTGAAAAATAGGTTCCAGATTTTCCACAGGTTAACACAAAGATCTCATGTTAACTGTGCATAAAAATCTAAACTCTGGGCAGAAAATGGGACCCATATGGGTTCTAGTTGTGATGCACAACTTGAGCTGATTCTCCTAATGCTCATCAGAGACCCAGCTAAGATCTACATAGGTTGCCCAACTGGCTTGTATTTAAGAACTCACTTTTGATCCAAGGCCCACTCAGGACCAATCTAGCCATATGAGGTCATATGGGGCCCACATACACATGCTGGCAGGGAAGTGGTAAATCCTACAAAAACACAACTCAAACTGCACTAAACCAACCAGTAATAAGTGTTTCATTCATTTTGCAATAATATATATGTAGATAGAAAAAGGCTCAAGCTGTCTGTCTGGTAACATTTTTAGGGCAGGTGCAAAGGACAGCAGAGAATGCAAACAAGAGCACAATAAATTCCTGACAGGACTTGGATACAAGGTCCCATCCAGTTTCTAGGAAACTGAGAAAAGGAGCTTCTGTCCTGTTGATACCTGCTGAAACAGTCAATACTAACATGACTGAGTCAAAGAGTTTAACAAAAGAGCTAACTAAAGAGTTTCATGACCTTTTTTTTTCCACTAAGAAGCTTTCTTTTTAACTTTAGAGCCACATTAAATTATGTTTTCAGCTTATTTCACTTTCTGCTTACTGGCTGTTGGGTGTGAACTGCTTATACTTGTTTATTCAAACAAGTATTTGAACAAACTGGACTGTAGAGGCAGGATGAAGGAAAACTATTACCGATCCAGCAGAGAAAGCGACAGGAACTGATAGACTGTGAGACACTGCAGTACAATTATGAATGCAAATGAAATATGATTCGCTCCAACAAGACAGAAAGAAAAGACCAAATGTCCCAAAAGCCCTCACAGATATAAGGGAACAATGTGAAAAAAATTCCCCATACAATTATCCTAAAGAAAAAGGATCTAAAAGGTGTGATGTTACAAGACGCAAGAAACAATCCTGACAAGTTTACAGTCTTTGTGTTCCAGCAGCTATAAAGAAACAGAGGCTCAAAATACAAGAATACAGGAAAATGTCCAACACAGAGCAGCGCTGAGATACCAGCTTGATCTGATCGGCCACTCGGAAGCTCCAAAATCCAGTCTTTTTTCTGATTAGCGAACACATCGCTGCCAGGTGGTGCTAACAATAAAATGTCTTCAGTGTGGACACTGTTACTGAGTAAAGAAGCTACAGTAAAGCCCAAAATTATTCATACTCCTAGAGGGTTTAGATTTAGAAGGAAATGAGACAGGCGTGTCAAACAAGATAAAACAATGCTAAAGGAGTATAAAGTTTGAAAAAATGTTTTTTTTATTACATTCAAATTAAAAAATGGGAAACAATTCATACCATTCTCGATAATAAAAAAAAAAAAAAATTATTTTTATCCATTGTTATAATGACTGACCAGCTTTTTGCATGTTTCCACCTTTATTCATGAAGATTTAGCTCTAGTAATGAGCTCTTTAAAGTTAGAAGTCCTCCTTGCCATCACCCTAATCTTTAGCTCACTACACAGATTCTCTTTCAGACTCAAGTCATGATTCTGGCTGGGCTTTTCCAATACCTTAATAGTACTTCCAGCCAGAATAAACACGGTGGTAAAATTACAAGATTACTGTAAACCTTGATCTGCCAGGAGTATGAATAATTTTGGGCTTAGCTGAAGCACTTTTCAGGATTAATAAGATGTTTAAAATAAATTCAGAGGAAGCAAGGAGATGTAAGATGCTGTTTAAAAGGAAAATGTATTTCCTTTGACATCCTCAATGTCTGCAGTTCATTCAGGCTGCAGTTTGTAAATCAGGACCAAATTTGCGATCGTTGCATCTCTTGTAATACAGCTTCTCCGCACCAACAGGCAAACCAGAACAAAGCAGAGCTGATGTAGTGGGAATAGAGAACCATGACAGAGAGGGAAAACATGGACCTTCAGTCCCTTCCTAGCTAAACAGGAGTCATACTTTAGACCTGAGCAAAGCCCTGAAGAACCAGGGCACAGAGACCACAACCATCTGGATGTTGAAGAGGATGTAAGGCAGCAGATTTTCCCGGACCTGCCGCTGCAGACTCCGGAACAGAGACAACACCAGCAGCATCTTCCGCACACAGATAAACATGGATGGATGGATGACATCAGTGTGAGAAGACAGACACAGCAAAGCATTTAGGGGAAAAAATGATGCTAGTGCACACTGTGTAAGCCTGTGCAATGTTTGAAGAAAACAAAGTTGTTTCCTACCTCCTTCAGACGCTCCATGTCTTTGAGGTAGAATCCGATGTAAAAAAGGCTAAGATAAGAATTTACAAACTGAAACTGCAAGAAAAAGAAAAAGAAAGGTGAGAACAATTGCATAAATACCACATAGAAAAATTGGACAGAAAATCTACTCACAAGAACCATTTTGATGATGAGATTTTTCTCATAGGCACTCTGGAGTCTGTAGTTTTCTACAGAGAGGTGGAGCAGAATGTGTTGACCTCAGAAACATCAGTGAAACTAACTGTATTGTGATGAACAGAAGCTGGACTCTCACCCATGTCATTGAGCCAGCAGGCGATTTTCCTGTACACCTCGTCGCATGCACTCACAGTGATAGCAAGCATGATTTCAGGGATAAAGCGAGCCAGCCGAGGCATTTCCTTGATCCCCATCACAAACTCCTGCAGGAAACATTATTTTTTGATATATAACTAAACAGTAAAAGTAATATAATTCAGTAATAAAAATATTTATCTTATTTGAAAGAAAATATGAATTATTGCACAGTTTTTACCTCTACTTCAAATCATTATTCATCCATTTCACCTGTCAAGCTTACCCATCAAAGTTAGAGGGCAGGGCTAATTTAGAGGTGAGGTGCAAGAGCAAGTGCATCACAATAAACTATAATATCACTGAAAAACTTTTTTATTTCAATAATGCAATACAAAAAGAGGAATTTATATAGATTCCTTACACATAGAGTTATGTAATTTCAGCAACTACTTATGTTAATTTTGATGATTATGACTTACAGCCAGTGATAACCCAAACCTCTGTTTCTCAGAAATTCAGACTATAATAAAGAACCAATAAAAATAAGCTTTAATGGAGAAATGTTTTCATAATTAAAGGTATATCCATGTACTATATAGTATATGAACTCAACTTTCAACATTCCTTTGCATGAATTACTCCTGGGGTGCCCAACTCCAGTACTCAAGAGCCAGTGTCCTGCATGTTCAGATGTTCCCAACAACACACCTAATTAAATGACTGATTCATTTCTAGACCTCTCTAGAACTTGATGATTTTACTGAGGGCATTAGCCATCCATTAATTCAGCTGTGTAGGAGCAGGGACACATCTATAATATGCAGGACAGTGGTTCTTGAGGATTGGAGTTGCCCACCCCTGAACTATCCCTCCAGCAACGATATTCATACTTTAGACAGTGAGGCAGGTTGCTTCACAATCTACTAAAACCTGTAGTATCCCCATTGTTTGCAAATCTTTTCCTATCACACGTTTTCCTTCCACTGAACTTTCCACTGATATGCTTGGATACAGCACTGTTCAAACAGCCATTTTATTTAGCAATGACAACTACTAAAGAAAATCAGCAGTCATCACCATGATCACGTTGGCTTCTGCATAAAAATACTTTCATTACTTAAATTTTATTTTCTGAGAAACAGAATTTTTGTTTTTTTTAAATTACTGTAAGCCATATTCATCAACATTAACAAATATAAATTCTTGAAATATATCACTCTGTGTTCTGAATCTCACTTTTTAAACTGGATTGCTGAAAAAAATAAACAGTTTATTCATATTACAATTCATTCAGCTGCTCTTGTGTTTTGCTGGTTAACCAGTCAGATGTTATTTTTGATCAGCTAGAATGGCAATTAAATTATTGCAGGAGAAATTAACCATGATATAATTAAGTATTATTTTAATGTATACCAGCTTATAATTTTATTCAGTGACTATCAGAGTTAATTATATAATTCATTACATATTTAAATAGTTATAGATAAATTCTTTTTTCCTTTTTTTCAAATTTTGATTTAATGCTTAATTTATATCTAAAACATTGGCACATTTGACGTTTAATACATTGTTGCCTCCCACAACAACTTAAGAGTTACAGCTTAACAAAAATATCTAATTCTGAACACGCAGCTGCTACATTTAAAGGAGCAGGAGATTCTAAACAAAAACTGACCTGCAGCTCAAAGCAGATGAGCATGACGAGGAAGACAAAGCAGAGGCAGAGGATACAGATGGGCAGGCTGACCAGCCACCTGAATACACGCCTGCGCCACGGAGGATAGTAAAACTCCTCACATCCCGTTATGGGGCTGCAGCGCTTCACTCCCTGCACACAGAGAGCATTAAACAACACAACACAGGAGAGAGATGTGGTGGAAATGAAGAAAAACAAAATCCTGCTCCCCTCACCCGGAACTGAGGCCGTGGCTCCTCCAGTGATTTGGAGGGCGTGTCCAGCGTTCCCCATTTGTACGCCAGCTCGGCTCCCCTCCTCTTCCACCGTTCCAGGAACAGAGTGGCCCACACCACGTTGAACAGCGCAAACACTACGCAGCAGATGTCACGGCTTGTCTGAGAAACACAAACAGGCACATGTTTCTGGCAGTGAACAGGCGGTGGTGTCTTCCTGTTAATAATTCAGGCCACCAAATGTTGTCTTCTCACCTGATCCGACTCTGTGAGCATCCACAGCACAAAGCCGATCACGGCAGGATATAACATGGAGGTGGTGTAGAAACCCAGCCAGGCAAAATACATCGCGATCTTCACCCCAAAGTAGTCACATATGTCATCTGTAAATAACATGGAAAGAACAAGCTGAAAAATGAACATAAAGGTTGAAATAACTTGAATTTATGCAAAAGTATTTCTTCATTCCCTCAATTTTTGTCCCAGTCTAGGTTAGTTCAGGTGAATAATTGCATGAATCTATGGATGAAGAGTTATTTATATGGATGGACGGATGGATGGATGGATGGATGGGTGGATGGAGACTTACTGACCTAAAGGCTGTTTCTCACAGACCGCCTGGACCCAGGACTTCATCAGCTGATTGAGGATCCTCTGCTCGTGGAGAGGAAACACCTGTTGGATCACACCTCTGGCTTTCAGCTCTGGGACTGCAGAGAGATGGTTAGAAACTGTTAGAGACAGCAGCAAACACAAGAGATGTGCACATGCAAACCTTTCCTCAAAAACAATGAATAGCATTAAATAACCATCTCTTTCACACCCAAAACCCACTGGCAGCTTCAGCTTACTGATTGGCTGGCCCTCCAGGAAGTTGATATTATGAAGAACCTCCCCCTGCTTGGCACGTAGATTGTCCAGCCAGTATTTAATGATGGTTTGTCTCTCCTGTAACAAGAGACACATATGTGAAGGTATGAACCTCCTTTACACATGTGTGTATAGTGTGTGTGTGGGAGAAAGGCTGAGAGAGAGAGGGATGTTGACTGACCTGTGAGGTGAAGAAACACAGCTCACTCTCAATGTTCTCGTAGATGTAGTCCTCTTCGCAGGAGAAGCTCCGTGCTCCTCCACCAAACTCAGGCTTCACTCCCTTCCTCAGTCCCATCTCCTCTGCACCTCGGAGCAAACTACAACAACATGAATGCAAGTTTATTTCCTCACTTCTTGTTTCAGATCTGTGGAGTGACTCGGCGGAGCATTCATTTTCATCTCAATCTGCTCCGGTTAAGTTTCCTTTTGTTACTGATTGCCTACACATCCCGGAACTCACACATTGTAACGACCCTCAAGCTGTTGCATTCCTGCTGCAACAAAACATGTAGGCGGAGGGAGCAGTACTACAAGTGATCTCATAGTAACAGCAAAGCAGGATCGTTTTCTTCCCTCTGAAAAAAAATCAACAATTATTTCAGCTATTTTAGCTTAAATTTTGTCATCAAAACGCTGTGAGAAAATGGCATTTTTTTGGAGACATTTCACCAAGGACCCCTTCATACTACGCTAAAACTCCACCCATGCTAGATAATAAGAGTTTCCTAGCTATTTGGAGCATGTGCAAAAGTTCTGAGGTCGAATTTTGTTGCTGTCAAGATATCTTGGTCCTTGTGCTTTGTGAAGGTGGCTGGTAGCATCACACAGCCCACACAAACACCAGCATCTGCAAACTAAACTATTTATGATCTCAAAGTTCAGCAGTCTGTAGCATACGGTATAGAAAACCTTTTCAATCTGCAAACTTTCCTGATGGGATTTCCTTTCTTTAGGCTGAAACTGATGGTTTAGGTGCAGAAACCTTAATGCAGATGTGAAACTGGTGGGGGTAGAATGAACAAAAAAGAAGTCAATAAAACATAGAGTGTAGTAGCATCATGATAAGCTCCACATTAAGATGAGGTTCTTCCAAACTTACTCTCTTCAAGGATCTTAAAACAGTCATGGCAGCTTTCGTTTTCTTGGTTTGAAAGAAAAAGATTCACATTGGCACGAGGATGTTTGCTCACAATCTGTTGAAGTTTCCTATAAAAATGGGAAGTTGCTGCAGTTCCAGCAAGGCCAGTCCTCCTTTAAATTATCCGATGAGCAGGAGTGGACGGATCAAAACAACATGCTCCCCACGCAGCACTAAGAACCCAGATATGCAGTCACTGTGATAACGAGCCACTATAATCTCAACTGAGGTTAAAAACTGACAGGAAACTGCATACTTTATTCAACCTGGGAGATTTTTGGACAGACACTGCAGAGATCATCCTTGTTCTGTCAGATTTTGCATGTTGTGGTGGTGTAGTCTCTCTCTGGTGTAAAGCGGGACGGACAAAGTAAAAGGATCGAGAAGGCTGCGTTCTGCTATGGTCAAACATGAGGAATGGTTTTGCATGTTCCTTTTTTTTTCAGATTTATATGTAAATTTTCCTTATATTATTTAACCATTTCAATAAGTCGAATGGAAACAGTGACAACAGGGACAACACAAAAACCAACAGATTACTTCTTTTCCTAAACCCCTTGATCTAAACCTCAAGCCCCTCATTTTCTCCAGTCATGCACACTTTCTGTCTGCTTTCCTCCCAGTTGAATCTTCAAACTTCTATCAGAGTTTTAACCTCTTATTTGCCTCCCCATACCTCTTGTACATCATCTTTATGTAATTCCTAAGGGCCTCAAGATGAAATTCCACTGATAATAAATCATGACTAGGCCTCTTTCCCTTGGAGGTTTTCAGCTTCCCTCTCTGTCTTCTATATATATATATATATATATATATATATATATATATATATATATATATATATATATATATATATATATATATATATATATATATATATATATATATATATATATATATATTCTTTATGCAAGCAAGTGGGAGTACAGCTTGGGTGGGCTTGTAACATCCATCTATCATGGAACTGCATGTAGTTGCAGGGGTGGTATAATAAATTACAGACAGCACTATGATGGATGACAATAAAAATGTAAGGTGTAAGCTGCTGTATCACTGCAGAATGCTGCAAAGTGAGCATAACTATCACAATAAAAAGGCTCCATCTACTTAAACTATAAATGTTTAGTACACTTTAAGGTTCATTCATACATTTACAACACCAGCCACGGCCAGAAAACTAAATTAGATGCTCCCTTATTTCATCTAGATGTTTTACCTTCTGTTCCCATGGTGCAGATAGACCTGGATTGAGTTAAAGGCAAATTGTGCACAAAGGTAACCTTGTAAAGGAGCAGAACACTGCTGAGGAGGGCCATTGGTGCTAAAGCCTATGCTAATTTAGCAAATGCCTATCAGACATAAAATGTGTAGTAATAAATCTCAGCAAAACTGGGCAGCATGCTGTAAAATGCACAGTCAGAGCAGAGGAATATGTAATAAATGCTGTGTCAGGGAAGAGGAACAGGATATTTCTGCAATACAAAGTCACAGAGGAGGAAGAAGAAGTGTTATTCATATCTTATACCATTTGTGGAATGCTTCTTGCTCTTACCTGCCTTAGGACAACGGATGAAAATTAGCTGTTGTGCTAACTCCGACATATTTACATTGATGCTTACTGCTGACATGTGGATTAATATGCATTGTCCTAATTTAAATAAATAAAATTAAAATAAATCCATCCATCTGTCCGTCCATCTATCAATCAACAGTCTGAGTTTGGATCTTTGGACGTTTGTCAATGCTGCTATCTCTCCTGGTCAGGGTACAGAGGCGTTTCCAACACTACTGAAGAGAAATGGTCACTGCAGAGCCTTCTGGGGCTTGGGGCTTGGCGATGGTGCAGGGGTAAAGGGTGCGGCCCATATACTTAGGCCTTAGCCCTCAAAGCAGCCGTCACAGGTTCAAGTCCCTGCCCACTGACCCTTGCCTCATGTCTTCCCTCTCTCTCACAACCCGCTGTCCTTTCTGACCACCGTCCAACAAAGGCCACTAGAGTCAGAAAAAAACTTTTAAAAAAGAGAAACTTCTGGGGCTTTTTAAAAGCTGATTCCGTGTGGCGTGCTTTTGAAACACTTATCCTTGAGGCATCCAGAAGGCTCTGATACCTGATTTCTACTCAACTCTTTTATATGTTAAAAAGTAAAAGCAGCTTTGCTGGATGTTTAACCTCCTCAACCTATTCGCAGAAGAGAGAAGCAGGTGAATTTAAAAGACAGACTGACAAGTAAACCAGTAGCTTCCTTCTGTTGCAAATCTCAGTTGACCACTAAAACCTGAAACAGGGTCCTTATCCTGTTGAAGTGCAAACACAGTACCAATCAGAGGATTAATTTCCTGCCACAGTTTAACCCCACTCATGAACAAGATCCACTGAAGCATATGTCAGTATAATCCTCAACCCAGCCAGTTATCCACCCTTATGTTATCTTTAAATTCAAACCCCCAGCTATCAAGAGAAGAGAGGCTTTAAATCCCATCCCATTAAAGTCCGGGATGAGACTGAACTGACTCTGGGTTCCTCCCCAACTTTCCTGCAGTTTTGTTTCCAAATGAGACTCTGCAGTGTACAGCACAATCTGTGTAAATACAATACAAACCACTTTAGAGGACTTGAATTAAAACTGAAGCTAGGAGCAGTTGAATGCACAAAACATCTTGGCAGTTTCACTAATGATTCAGCACCTCTAAGCACTGCTGTGCCAACTGTAGCAGCAACTCAATGTGAAGCCATTAAAAATGAAGTTTCCATTTCCCACCCGCACAGAGCAGCGAAGATAGTTTTACATTTTTACATCCCTAATTTAGCTCCAATCTTCAACAATAACTGCATCTAAAGCTTCTGCAGACAGAGGTCATGTGTTGCTTTATTTATAAGCAGTTTATACATGTTTTTGTTTGATTTTATTATTTTTTTCAATGGAAGAAAGTTAGAAATTTAGTTTCTTGCCTAAGTTCTGCAGAAGGTGAATTAGTGATTAATTCAGAGTCACAGTTGAACAGCCATTAGAGCACTCCATGCCGCAAGTCAGAGCAGTGAATCTGATAACATCTACAGAGAGTTTGTATTATCATTCCGCCCAGAAAGGAGAAAACTTGCAAAAAATATATATATATACAAACCTATTTCCTCGCTTTTTAGGAGCAAGAATTGAACGGTTCAACACTAATCTCAACAAGTACAAACCTATTATCATATTTCTTTCTTATTTTGCAAAAACACCAACGAGATTTAGATTAATAGATTAATTACCATGCGGTGCAAGGCTTTACTTTGTTAAATTAGGAGGAAGAACTAGCTGGGTTAAAACATCTAACCACTTCAGTGTCACAAAACAAAAATGATCAAATCATCAGACAGTGATGGACATTTACTGATTTGGGCTTTTGTTACAGTAAAAGATCTACAATATCAGATGTAAAGAGCCAATAAAAATGAATTTCTTGCAGAGAAAAATTTTAAACATCTCTAACATGTTTTAGCCAAATAATATTTATAACAGCACTGACTAATAATTAGAGAAATAAAAGCAACAATAAAGGCTTTAAAATGCTGTTTCATATTAAGGCATCAAAAACGGTGTTCCTGGCAGGTTTCTTACTTTTCATACGTAGCGGTGATGAAGAATGCGTAGACTCTGGTGTGCTTATGATGCCGGATTTGGATGATGAGTTCTGGGATTCCGAGCCGGATATGGTTCAGTAGCCATAGCAACGTGTGGTCATCTGTAGTGTCTGGAGCAAAAAAGAAACACAAATGAATTTTTCCTGCATAAACAAGTAAGATCAACATTATTCATCCACAGTTTACCATTTATCCCTGAATCCCTTTGTCTGCCTACCTCTGCTGAAAATAATGGAACAACTACACGAATTTCTCCTGCAATTATCCTTTTCTGGACTGAATAAGTTAGCTTCCATTATTTTTAAAATAATAAAATCAGATTTTATGTTGTATTTAATCTGACAGTAGTTATTATTTGAGCATGACCATAAGATTAATTAAAAAGATTTTACTGGGAAGCAAATAAACCCCTGACTTCTAATCTCGTTTCAGCAATATGACTAAATATAAATGTCTTCCTTGGAAGGTAAATTATAATTACATTATCATTATTAACTTGTAATTAGAAATAATGCTGCAAGATAGGGTTGCACAGAAAATGACGAAAGCAGAAAAAGATAGAAGCAGAAAAGGGAGCAGGGACATATTTAATCATGATAGAGTTGCTAAAAATGTGATGAGGATATTGATAATTCATAATTAATATAATCCCTTTATAAAGTAATAATTGTCACATTTTCCTGACACTTTTCTTTCTTTGCCATTATAAAATGTCCCCTCCATTCTCTGTGAGCTTTAGCATCTCAGCCACCAAATATAGACATCATGTGGGAGTATTTTAAGCCCATTTATGAGTCCATCAAAATGACCAAATATATGTTATCAATATACAGAGTGAAAGCCTGACTCTTAAAAAATATTCTGGTGTTGTGCATCTCCAGCAGTGAAAAAATGTTTGCTTTATGACAACCGATATCACCATCACAATATTCAATAATATCATTACAACTGGATGGCCCTCTAATACGACATGTAGCCTATTGAGACATCTTCATTCCAGGCATGGGACGGTTTCCAGGTTTTGAGAATTGAAAAAGTTAAGGGTTCAAAAATACAAAGACTTTCTGGCATACGGTTCCTCCAGGTTTAAAGTCCATCCTTTTACTTCTCATTTTATTTAGAAGACATCTTAAAAACTGGCTTTTGGAGGGAAGAAGTGTCAACATTGATTATATGTAAATATGTATGGATTTTATGGTTGCTTAAATACCTCTTGTTTAGTAGTACCTTATCTGTGGTTTTAATCCTTGTTTTTATTATCTGTGTTTTAACATTAATCAGATTAAAGATGGGAATTAGCAACTTGGCTATAATCTCATGTATTAACATGTAAACACGCTCATTAATTTGTATTGTCCCATTTTTAATAAATAAAGCAGAACAAAATAAATTTAATGATATGTCAGGGAAAGTGCTAGAGTAACCTGAGTTTTCTACAGCTGTGTTCACAACAGAGTAGTGCAGCACTGCCCCTCCCCCACCTGTTGCTGCACTCTGCCAGTCAACTGGCAGAAACAAAGCTATTACACTTTCCCCTTGCTTACATTAAAAGTAAATTCATTTGTTTGTAAATATTTTTGGTTTTCAAACAACACGGACAGTCGTGGTATGGAAACAAAAGAGGGCGCCACCCATCAAAGTTTAAAACAACAGCTGACAAGCTACAAGCAGCAAGTCTGTAAAGCAGGCGACTGCAGGCAGTAGACCTAATGTCAAGGAGCAGAATCGCAAAAAGTCTCATTCTGCACAATGAGCCAACAAACTCTATGAACTCTATGTAACTCTATCCCATATTTTTTGCTAAACTCTGTATATCAAAATAAAAATGATAATAAATCCACTTTATTGATAACATTATCATAACTGTAAGTGTTTAACTATTTTTTTATAATAGAGATAGGAATAACTGTTGTTTTTTCTGTTTTTAATAAAAGCAATTAAACCACATTTTTGTTTTAAATGTTAGTTTCTTATATGTGAGTCAGAAGCTTGGCAGTGGCTGATTTAGATTTAAAATGTTTTCACCAAACCATAAAGTTTGTTTCTGATAGGAAATAAGACAGGCATCTCTTAACATATAGTAAAACAATGCAAAAGGAGTATTAATTATAAAATCTAATTGTTGTTGTTTATTTACAGTTTAATGTTGAAAAATATTTATAGTCTTCTCAATAATCAATGTCAAAACCTTTACTGGCATTAGAGTTAGCAAACCCTTCTTATAGCTGCTGTGCAGCTTTCTGCATGTTTCCAATTGCATTTTATTTTGATGACTTATCTTTGGTGATAAGCTCCAAGTGCATCACCCTAATCTTTAACTTCCTACAGATTCAAGTCAGGACTTGTAGTTAATTAAAGCTGAAAATCCACTAAAGCTGGAATTTTGATCTGGAAATTCAGAGATTTCTCATCAACTCTCCTCAAAATGTAAAATGGCTTCCAGGTACAATATATGTAGTCATAGCTGAGGTAGGATTTAATTTTTGGTGGTTTGCATCTCATTAATGTGGTCACACACCTAGCGCTGTATGTAAACAAGCTGCAATAGTGTTTGAATGCTTGATTAATTAGATGAGTTTAGCATAAATCACAGATTAAAGGAAAATAAAAACAAATGGTCAAATATTAGGAGTTACTTCTGACAAGCAGGAGGTCAAACACTAAAAAACAGTCTTTTCTGTTCATTAAATGCAACAAAACAAAAAACATACACTGATTTTCATTCTAAATACATCAGCAAGCTTGTTCTTTGGGGCAGTTTATTTTGAGTTTAGAAAATTTGAGATAAATGTTAGTGAAGCTTATATTCGGAACAGCTGAACCACTTCAATACAATCGTCATTACATTTAACAACTGAGTTTAAAAAAAAACTGCAAATGATATAGTTCAAAATCAGCAGGTCACACCATGAGGAAAACCCAAAAGTGCTATCTGGCAGTGGATTATCGATGGATCTCATGTTAAAGCAGATACATGTTTTTATTGTTGGGTGTTCTAAAAACACAAACTTTATAAACTGTGACAGCTGTGTGGGCATCTTTAAACGCCTGACCTGCAAACGTCATGAGGACATCACAGTTCTCCGTGGGCACTGTTTTCATCCAAGACTTGTGAGACAGGATGTGTCTCCCAGCCTGCAGCAGACGCTTCCCAAACAACTTATCTGGAAGACAAAAAGAGAGAGAGAGCAGAGGGGAGGGGGAGAAAGAAGGACGGAGTCACCATTTCAAAGTCAACATGTGTAAAGATCACTGACATTTAGAACATTTCTTTTCAAAACCCTGTAAAAAACTCCCAGCACACACGGACAAAGAGACACATAAACACAAATAAAACCGTCCTTCTCATCAGGACAGATTTAAATGTCACGCTGCTTTGCTTCACAACACGACACTGACAGAAATAATCCTGGCCTGCCAAGACCACAAGCTGTAAATTGTCTGCACTGTTTGAACTGTTGCACACACACGTTTTTAATTCTACTCCTTTTAGGACTTTGTATTGACTTCCATTCATTTCAGTAACTGCATTTTTGCCAACCTCTATCCTTAACCTAAGCATAATTCACACCATACCTCTCACTCTAACCCCTTACCCTAAAAATGGGGGTCTACCACATTAGGACTGGGGTTTTTGTTCCCATAAGACCTATTGGTCTTCAGAAGGTTGGTAAATATCCCACAAAAGGACCTCCCCACCCCCCAACACACACACACACACACACACACACACACACACACACACACACACACACACACACAAACATAGATTCAGCTAGTCAAAGAGGCCAACTGCAGTGATTTGTCAAGGCTGGTTTGTGCCCTGAGCCTCTGGGAAATTTGTTTTAAAAAATCTGAATAATAAATTAAATTCCAGGGTTTAGAGAAAGATTTGGTGGTTTACATATTTACTCATCTTTACAAAACCATACATTCAGTTCATTTGCACAGTGCCTTGCAAAAGTATTCACACCCCTTGAACTTTTTCACATTTGGTCATGATTATTTCATTGGGATTTGATGTGCCAGAAAAAATAAAATACAACATAATTGTGAATTAGAATGAAAACGAATGAAAATGGTTTTCAATTTGTATCCCAAACCCCTTTACTCTGTTACCCCTAAGTAAAATCTTGTGCAACAAATTACCTTCAGACGTAACCCTAATAAGTAATTACTGTCCACCTGTGTTTAATTTAATCTGAGTATAAATCCAGCTGTTCTCTGAAGGCCCTCAGAGGTTTGTTAGTGAACATTAGTGAACAAACAGCATCATGAAGATCAAAGTCCACAGCAGACAGGTTGGAGATGAAGTTTTGGAGCAGAGTTAGGTTATAAAACAACACCCTTAGCTTTGAGCATCTAACAAAGCACTGTTTAATCCATCATCCAAAAATTAGAAGAGCACATCACAACTACAAACTACAAACCAAGACATGGCCGTCCACCTAAACTGAAAAAAGAAGCATCAAGCAGAGAATAAGCCAAGATGCCCAAGGTAACTCTGAAGGAGCTGCAGAGATCCACAGGAGGGAGAATCTGTTGACAGGACAGTTATTCATCTTCCATGTCACAAATCCATCCTTTATGGACAAATAGCAAGAAAGACAAACAGCCATAAGAAGACCCATTGAAAGTTTGCCACAAACCATGTAGAGGGCACATTAGACATGTAGAAGAAGATGCTCTGGTCAGAATACATCTGTATCAGAATCAGAATCAATGACAGTTTTATTGGTCAATGACTTCGGTTTTCAAGTACTCATGGCGTATAGACAAAAAGTTTAAATATATAAACTTCAGGGGAAATAAAATAAGGATAAAGAACAATATGTACATGTATTTGCAGCCAGTTTTTAGAGTTAAATACAGGACAACCATCCTAAAGACTGGAACGCATGTTTACCTTCCAGCAGATCAACCTCCTTTAACATACAGCCAGAGCTACAATGAGATGCTTCTAATCGAATGATAGTCATGTGTTGGAATGGACCAGTCAAAGTCCAGACCTAAATCCAACCAAGAATCTGTGGCAAGTACTAAAAATAGATGTTCACTGGTGCTTTGTGTCCAATCTGACTGAAGTTGAGCTATTCTGCAGTGTCGAATGGGCAAAACCTTTAATCTCATATAGTGTGCATGCCACACTTTCAAGATTTTTATTTTGAAAAAAAAACAACAAAACAAAACAAAACAAAAAAAAACAAAACGAGTGAAGTCAGGCAAAAATCTTGTGCCCATTTCACAATTATAATTAGCTTGTGTTAATTTATCACATAAAATACACTGGTTTTGTGGTTGTAACCTGGAAAACCATGGAAAAAGCTCAAGGGGTATGCATACTTTTGCAAGTAATTTTAAACTGACTTTTATTTGGTCAAAAACAAACTTGAACATCTATAATGTGATGCAGCCCAACAAGTTCTCTACAACTCGTTCAGCTGACATTTCTTTGACGTGGATATGGTAACTTCCCTGGAAATATATTTCAAAGCACTTTCTTCACTCTGACACCTCCTTCACCACCCTGTAGAGCTCACATTTACACTGATGCACTAGTGCAAACAGTTTCAAACAGATCTATGAGCACAGTGAAGCCAAGCCATGCTCAGTTGTCAGCACACGGTTCGTAAAAACTGCTTCCTGTCTCCTGAATAATAATGACAGCAGCCTGGAGTAAATTTCCATCCCTCAACAGCTTCATAAAAACTGAGACGAAGGCTCTCAGATGAGCCAAAATATGGGGCAGTTTCTAAAGATCATACTGGGGCTAGTTTAACATCACATTCCCCAAATGATAATGATACACTGCTTGTTTATTTTGGTCGATTTATAGCTGCAGAATGTGTCCATCTTAAGCTGAAATCCAACATGTTTGTAATAATTTAACGCACAAGGTTGCTGTCCACTCTGTCACTGTAGTAATAGTTTACACTGTTGAAGTGGATGCACACGACACAAAAAGGTCAAGGCCATGAGAGATATAAATATTACCACGATATCACTGTTGTCAGAATGATGCTGTAGCTCTCAGGAAACACCTGTCACAAGAATCTGTCCCTCCCCTTCCAAGAAGAGGGAGGCTTCAGAGGAAACACACAGCACAGATTTCTAATAACACTTATATTTGCATTGTGACCATGCAAAACACGTGTAATATGATGCCGCTGCAAAGAACAAACCCGTCATGAGGCTTCTGGCAGCAAACTACGGTTTATTTCAGGGAAATTAGGTCTGCTGTCTTAATCCCAGTTTTATCCCTTTATGATTTACGGTTTAATTTTCTGCCCTGAACATAATCTTCAACCTCGTTTTGATCTGTATTCACCCAGAGTTCCAGCTTTTACATTTCAGCCCAACAAGAAAAGCACAAAGACAAGCTAATGTAGGGAAGTAATTAGCTTTTTAGGCACTTTCTAGAGAGATTTTGTAAACTAAATCAGAGCTAAACAGAGAATTAAAGCATTAGGACAGAAAATGAAACTAAATTTTTTCTTTAACTCTGATTAATTCTCCTGGCAGAGATATGCAAAATGCCTGAAGAAATAATAAATATTGCCACACTGGAAAATTAGCAAAAACACACAAAACTAAATTGAGAATATTTATTAAATGGGGATGACTCCTGCAATAAGTATATTTTTTTGTTCAGTGTTATCAATAATTCATTTATTATCATTCCTTACAACGTATTTAAAATAATTTGAAAATATGCTTTTATCCTCTACTTCTTAAGATGGGTGTCTAGGAACTTTTAATAAATAATGCATGACATCCTGTTTCCCTGGGTACACATATGATGTGACGCAGAGTCCTGTTTCTTTTTGATACTCTTCAAAATGGGTAATTCGGGGGAACATGCCATTCAAGTAAATTAATTTTGTTTTGATCTTCATAAAATCAAGACATAGATGCTGGAAAATATCTACTTGCCTAAACTCACCCTTATCTGTGGTAAGAGCAACAGTTTAAAGCAACTAGAAATGTGACACAGCAGCACAGAGTGACATCTTTGGGTCACCAAGTATCCATAGCAACCATTAAATGCGATCTGCAGTCAAGACCAGATGTTTACATACACTGTGTAAAAACATGCATAACCTTTTTTTCTCACTCTCACATTAAATCAGACAAAATGTTCCTTTTTTATGTCAGATTAACCAAAATTATTTTCATTTGCTAAATGCCTGAAAAATGAGGGATTTTTTTTTTTTTTTTTTTTTTTTTTTGTGGGACAGTTTCTATAATTTTCTTTAAATTCATAATTTAGATAAACACAAAGATTACTATGCCTTTAAAAACTTTGGGAAAGCCAGGGAAATCTAGGAAAGATTCCAGATTTTTCTAGACTCATATTTCAAAATTGCTCCCTTGTAGTTTTACATTCTGGACATTTAAGTACAATATATTCACTTTGAACTGCCTAAATATTAGTCTTATCTGTAGCTTCCACAAATTAAGAAGCAATACTGAAACTGACTTTCCTGCCTTCAGAATGTGCTGCAGTACAATTTCACATCTTTTTAGCCAAATACAATTTTTAAAGGCACAAGTTGTAAACTTTGGTTTTGTTTGTAAAAGAAATTACCAAAATATTACTTTCATTGCATTGTTTGGCATTTTAACTGAACCCTGTTTAACCCCCTTATTACCATCCCATCAACACAGATGTTTCTGTCTCAAATTTACCAACTGCACAAGACCTTTGCAAAATATTTTGTGGACTGACAAAAGCAGGAGGTTTTTGAGGGTGTGTATCACATCATATCCAGCATGAAACTAAGACAGTATTTCAGACAAGTAACATCATACCAACAGTCAAACATTATGGTGGTAGCGTGACGTCTGGGGCTGGTTTCCTTCTTCAAGACTTAGACGACTTGCTGTGATTGATGAGACCATGAATTCTGCTGTCTACCAGAAAATCCAGAAGGAGGATGTTCCTCCAACAGTTTGAGACCCTAATGTTGGGTTTTGCAGCAGGACAATGATGTGAAGCACACTCGAAAGACCAACTCTGAGTGGTTAGAAAAAGAAATTAAAGTTTTGGATTGGCCTTGTCCAAGTCCAGACTTAAATTCACATGACCGTTAACAGGTTGTTCATGCTCACAAACGCTCCAGTGTACCTGACTTAAAATAATTCAGCAAAGCAGAGTGGGGCAAAATTCCTCCAGTGATGTAAAAGACTCATTCCTAGTCATTGCAAGCATTTGATTCCAGTTGTTGACACCAAGAGTGGCACAACCAGTTATTAGGGTTAGGGAGCAATTCGTTTTTCACATACGGCCAGGTTGGTCTGGATTGCTTTTTTCTCTTAATAAATGAAATAATCATTTGAAAATTGATTTTTGCATTTACTCATCTTAACTTTGGCTGATAAAAAAAAATCAAAAGGAAGAAATCTGTTAATATTTTTTTCATGCATTGTAAGTTTATAACACTTACAATGTTCCCCATCTGTGGAACATTTTAAGTCACTGCAAAAGAATAGATGGGGAAACATCGTGAGGTGGGTTGTTTTCTTTTTTACTTTTTCATCTTGAGTGGTTTTCCTAGAGTAGAAACATGACTGGTCACTCAGCTGTGATTTAGATGAAATGCTGCAGGCTCTGCTGTGACATGACAGCCATTCTAATGAGTCCTGTATTCACCACTAAGAGCAGCTCGCACAAACACACTCCAGAAGCAGCCAGCAAACAGGCCTCAACCCTTGTACAAAGCTTCAATTTATGAATCCCAGCAGAGAGCAGCTCAGACACTTTGCATGCTTTTATGGAATTGTTGCTCGGTGTGGTATTACCCAGGCTAGATCGGAAATTTAATGCACGGAAGTGGCCCGTCTGTCAGGTTTCCCTCTGTATTTGCATAAACTAAAGCTAAGATCTCAAAATAAAGGCTGCTCTCAGTTTTAAAGAAATCATTGCATAGGAGCAGGAAGCCAGAGAGCCTGGCCCACCATGGTGGGTATAGATTTCCATCGACAGTTATTGGGGTAATCCAATTTTTACAGTATAAAAAGTGATTGTTGCTTCTGCAACACTTAAACATCTAAAACTCTGTAGTCAAATCTAACACAGATATGTTTTTATATCTGGAACCATAAACAAATAGAAAAAAAAAAAAAATATATATATATATATATATATATATATATATATATATATATATATATATATATATATATATATATATATATATATATATATATATATGCAGGTGAGGGTGTTTTTGTACAAAGTGGACCCCATTAATGAGGGTGCCATCCTGTCAAGCGTTATGCAGACCTCTGTGAGTGCGCACAGCAGGATTTTTTACTGATCACTCTCAGTGGATCACAGACACTTTGAACCCTGAAGTTCTATTTATGAGTCACAATAGAAAAATTGTAGGAATCTAAACCCTATGAACCCCTACTCAAGCATTTTCCTCCTCTTCATAATCACAAAATATGACAATAGGGATTCTCTTTTACAGCGTGACAAATACATTTGGTATTTGAATCACAGGCCTAAGAACTCACATCCATCAGTCTCCCAGTGTCTAGCCCATGCGCGATTCGGAAGTATGTGTGTTTTTCGTTAACTGGAAGCCCTATTCAACAATGAAAACCACACATATTGATCTCTGTGAAAGAAGTCTAAGCATGGGTCATTTTTGATTATGAAGCACCGCCATCTTCTCTGCATGTTTCCAGAATACCTCTCTATGCCCCTGCCAAGATCATCAAGGTTTCAAACATATGCAGTCTTATTCAATAATTAAGAACATGGGTTCCAGTGAGGCTCGTTTCTTAGATTTAAAGTACCTTTTGAAAATAACAATCTTTAAGAAGGCATTTAACCTACTTTTCATTAACCCCACATTTCTGTTTTTTATTGTTGTGGTGCAATAATCTAATCTTAAATGTTATGTTTTCATTGGTTTTAAGTTAATCATTGTAATTAACAAAAATAAAGGCTTCAAAACATCAGGCTGTGTAGTTTATCTATATAATGTGCTTTACTTGTGAACTGAGTTACCGAATTAAATTAACTTTTCAATAATATTGTCATTTTTTGATCAGGTCTTTATGTATAATCCCCAAGACAAATTTAAATGAGTTAAATACAACCTAGGCTGAATTACAATGTAAATCAGTAAATGTACCATAATTAATTTGAGTCAAGATGGTAGTGTGTAATTAGGAAGGAATACTGATGCCAGATGATGCTGACGAAATAAAAACAAAATATTTAGCGTCCATCCAGTCACTCCAGAAATTGAGTCGACCACACAGTTTTCCAAAATATTCCACAGTCAACCGTGAAGCCATTGGTCTGACAGCTGAGGCTCAGCAGAAAATAGGTCAGCCAAAAGGACAATGATCACAAAGCGCAGCGGGAGAGCAATAACAAAATGGCAGAAAAAGAAAGAAATCCTTATTTTTCTTTCACACAGTCAAAGTTCTGACCTTAACCTCCTTGAAATGCTGTCAAGAGAAAACTATTTAGCCAAGAGGTGTCCAAAGTGAGGTCTCGGGGCCAATTGTTTCCTTCGAAGGGTTCTGTGTGGCTGCAGAGCACAATTTAGCACAAGCATTTGATGTAAGTGAACCATTTATGTAGTTTGTATGGATTTTTTTTTTAGGATAAGAATTGTATTCCTAGTAAATCGAATATTAAATGCATGACAAAATACATTAAATTTAGCCATGCTTTTTTCTCCCCTCATTGTAATTTCATATTAAGTATGACCACAAATATCTGGTGACTTTTACTCAGAAACAGACTTTGGACCACTCATTCACTAAAGTTTGCAAAATACTACATGTATTTTCTAAAAAAAAGAGTGAACCCCATCTCGTTCTTCTTGCTGAAGAAAAACTAAAATCCAGCTGAACGGAAAATATTTGACACCAAAAAAAAAAAAGGAAAACTGTATGAGTTTCAATCAGTAAGGCAAACATGGAAGATTCATTTAAGAGTTTTAAATCTGCAACTATTCGCACATCCCTTTTGATAAAAAAAAAAAAAAAAAAAAAAAAAAAAAAAAAAAAGACTGTTTCATTAAAGGGTGGCACAGTTGGTAGCACTGCTGCCTTGCAGGAAGATGGTCCTGGGTTCCAATCCCGTTCTGGGGTCCTTCTGCATGGAGTTTGCATGTTCTCCTTGTGCATGTGTGGTTTCTTTCTGGATACTCTAGCTTCCTCTCCCAGTCCAAAAACATGACTGTAAGATTAATTGGTGTGTGTGTGTACATGGTTGTTTGTCATGTGTCTGGATTGGTGACCCGTCCAGAGTGTATCCTGGCTCTTGCCCCCATGGTCATTAAAATGTTGCTTGGTGTACTACAAACTGACAACAAATATTTAACTTGGCAATTTTGGGTCATGTGGTAAAAAGTTTGGATGCCACTTATTTAGACAAACTGTAATTGTGCAAAGCTGCATTGCAAAGACTTTCTTACTACAATTTAAGTAAGATCAAGGTGAAAGCAATTTAGGTAACTGTTGTTGCAGGTGGTCTTCTAAGTCCATGATTGATGACATGGGTTGTTTTTAATAATGATTCTGTGTTTAGACTGAATAAACACAAGTTATCATTTTTTACAAAGACTGCATGTTTTGATAGACTAATCATTGACACAGTTACTCGGGGGGAAAAAATAGTTAAAAGCGCCTTTAGCCGTGCAACAGAATCCAGGTCGCTGCAGAGTAGCTTATATGAGGACCGTGATACAGATAAAGCCTGTGTTACTGACGGCCTTCGCAGCGAGATGATGGTTCCAGGGCTAATGCTTATCAGACTGCAGCCAGGCGGGAGCATCACACCGTCTGTGATCTGAGCCGCTCTATGAAGCATTTCTCTGGGATGTTTATGTGTGTGTAAGAGGCTGTGATATAAAATACCAGATCAATCGAGTGTAAGTCAGCTTTTAAGCACAGTGCAGAAATGAAGGTCGAATTAACAATGAGTTAATGATGCTTTTTAATGTCTTCAGTGTGCTGCGTTGATAACAAGCAGAGTCTTTATGCTCAACTGAGGCTCTGACTCAAGTTTTAATATTCATCACTGTCATTATAATCAGTTTTTACTCTGCAGGTAGAAGTTAATTGTTCTAATTATGCACATTTGTAAGTGTTTTAGTGCAAACAGCTACTTTTGCAAAAACACTGTTAATTCTAGCCAATGCGCAAAACTTTTTTTTTTTTTGTGTACTCCAATTTTCACAAAATAAAATATAATAAAATGGATTTATAAAAATAGAAAAAGGCTTATTTCATCAATCTTTATATAAAAAAAAATTATATGATGAAAACACTGAGGAACAATGGGACACAAAGACAATACCCAGCCTGTCTAAAAATTTTCCAGACCTTGTTGGAGGACATGTTCTGGTCTGATGAGAAACAGACTTACATTTTTAGGCAGTAATTCTAAAATATACAAGGCAAGACCAACACTTAAGGTCACTAAAGGACCTCATACAATCAGTGAAACATAGTGGTGGCAGCATCAGGTTGTGTGGTAACTTTTCTCCAGCTGGACCTGTTTTCATCTTTAAAGGTGGATGAAGTCATGGGGTCAGTTGGTCGAGCGTGCACAGCACGTGCAGAGGCTATAGTCCTCGACGCAGTTGTCCTGCGTTCGATTACTGGTCTTGGGTCATTCATTGCATGTCTTTCTTTTCTCTCCCCTCCCTATTTCCTGTCTATTCATGATTCAAAAAAGCCCACTAAAGCCTAAAAATCTTTAATTTTAAAGGTGAATAAAGTCAGAAACAATTTGAGTCAGTTTTGACCCAAAAACTTCAGCTGTCTGCTAGAAAACCTAAGATGAGGAGAATTTTCTGCAAAATCCAAAACAGCAAAAGATCTTCACCAGAAGAGCATGAATGTTTTAGAATGGCCTAACCAAAGTCCAGAACTAAGAGGAGGTGGAATGCACATAGACTCCTACAGAAGAAGACTGAATTCTGGAAAACAATTAAAAGAGTCTTCAGCTAAATGTATTGATAATATGCAGCCATATGAGAGCACCTTCTTCTTATTCAATACCCCTCACACACACACCAAAAATGTGCCTGCTTACCTAGTTTCAACAAGGGTATGTACACATTTGACATTCACTGCTTATACTAAACATCACTAAATAGACAAATTAATTTCCTTTGTGTGTCTGGGATAAATAAAAACATAAAAGCTATGTTGCAGAGGATTTAAATTATTGTCTGAAAAGCCATGCTTCTCGTTAGATTCTGTCTGCCATCAGGATCTGCTTTCTGCTGATGTAGATTATGGGGAGGGAACATTTCTTTACATCAGAGTTTAATTTTTAAGTCTTTACTCTTATTTACATTATACAATAAAAACAGCAATAGAAACAGAGCAAATAGAGGCAGGAATATGGACAACTTTGGGAGGGATGTGGTAACAAAGGGAGAAGCATAAAATGTATTCCACTGTCAGATCTACAAAGATTCAGAATGACACAAACCACCTAATTACAATAGAATAATGATATTTGAGGCAGACAGCTTAATGAAGTTTAAACAACCAACAACTTCCTCCAAGGCAATCATCTCTTCCTCTGATTGGTAACCTCCGGTTCAGACGAGCCCTAACAGAGATGCACTGAATCTCCACGGCATATCATCAACATCATTTTAAACCTCCTGCCAAATTTCCAGTTCTCTGCAGAAACATATATACTGGTATCTATGTGATCATTTCACTAAAACTGGAAATACATACAAAAATTATTGTATATATAATTATCTTAATGTTTCAATATTTAAATAGATAACTGAATAATTACATGTGAAATTTGTATCCATTGTATGTTAAAAGCATACATAAATAAATTTTATAGTCCTCTGTTGCAGGAATTACCTAACAAGATCAGTGGGAGGAACCTGCACTGCCATAAGCAAGGTGATTGGTCATCAGCTGGGTTGCTGTGCAGGTTAACCACCAACCAGATTTCAGGGTTTATCTGATAGGGCATGGCGACACCTTAAATTATTTCATGATGGACTGCAACATGGGAAATATAAAATAATTGAATCTTGATAAAAGTATGTATGATTTTAAAACAAATTTAAATTTAAGTTTTAATTATTGATTTACTAATATTTGGTTATATTTAACAGTGCATTTAATAAATTCTACATACACGGTAAAAACAATGATAATCATATATAAATATTGAGTAAGTATTTATAAATGATGGCCATTTTTGGCCTCTCCATAATAAACAGATGCAACCGTTTCAAACCAATGGCTGCTGCTGAGATGACTAAGAAAAGGTCTTTGAATAGACCCTTTCACCTTCATATAGGAACAGGCTAATTACTGGCGTTAAATTAAGCCGAGGTCATACCGTTCCTATGGTTTACTGTGCTTTTAATGAGACATCAGAGAAAGTGTTAAATGCCATTTTCTCAAGTTGTACGTTGCAAACAGTAATGGTGCACTCTATTCCCCCTCCTGCTTCCACACACTGCCAGTCAGCTGGCTGAAAGAAGGTATGTTTCCCTTACGGCAGACGGCTTGCTTTGGGGTCACAAACAGTTCCCACAGAAGTCTGATTGTGGTCGCATTTAATTAGTAGGATGAACGGCAACAAAAAAACAAAAAGCAAACAAAACAACAAAAACAAAAAAAGAAACAGATTTTTAGCAAAAAATCAGAATTGAGCATCTAGACCTGCTGTGTAAACCCAGCCTAAGTTTTAACATTCTGTACAATAAGAACCTGAAAAGTGGTTCTCCTGGGTTTTTTTTTTTTTTTTAATTCTGACCTACTAATTTCGGGGGTTATCGGGCACAGAACACCTTAAAAGAGAAAAGGGAGTTCTTTAATAAAGGTTGGAAAACACCTGAAACTGAAGAAATTCCAACTTTATCCAAATGTATCTGTTTTTTAATTATTAAATGTTTTATGATTATAGACCATTAAATGAATCAGATTTTTTCAGTACCTGACCTGCTGATCAAGGAAAAATCGGTCATTTCCAAACTCTGGCCGATTGATCGGTGCATCTCTAAATTTAACTGTTGTGTAATCTAAATAATTATAACTGTATGTTGTAGATAGAATTACTGTAACTGTAATATCAAATGTGTTATTTTATCAGCAATGGGAGTAATTGTGTTTTTTTTGTTGTTGAACTAAAACAATTAGATCATGTCTGTAACTTTGTGTAAATACTGTGATACTGTGGTATTCTTACTCAAGCTTGTCATAGCATGGGAATGCTATACTGGACCATGCCAACCTGTAAATGGAGACTGAATCCAACAATTAAACCTTGAGAAAAAATGTAATGTCAGTTCACATTTTTCCTTCCTCCTGCTCTCCTCTAACTATAAAACTCTGACTCACTTTATTTTAGGCTGCAACATTTTCTCTATATGCCTACAATGCAACCTTACTGCATAGTCGGCATACATTTACAGAAATAACCCTTCCATAAACAGATTGAACTCCCTGTTTTTACTAGCAGCTGTAAATAAATGTGTGAACATCCTCCTGCCTCTCCTCTCTTTCTTTTCCCTCAACATGCTCCTCTCGATCTCTCTTTCCTCTTAGCTTGTTTTTCCCACCACCACCCCTGCCTCTTTCTTTTCTCCAAATCCTCTCTTTGCTCCCTCCAGGCCACATCTATCAGTCCCTCCCGCTCTCTCTCTCCCTGCATTTCTTTAATGTCTATCTCAGCTCTGCTGCCTTCACACTCAGTCAGGCTGTCTCAAGAGGTATTTGTCATCATTGCGCTTAAGAGCTTATCTGGATGCAGCCTTCCAGCGAAACGGAGAGAGGGAGAAGCGCGGGAATGCTTGATACTGATATTACAAATAAACCTGGTCTAAAACACTCAGTTGTTCCAGTGAGTAGTACAGCAGCCGTGAGCTGTGGTGTTTTTACCGTTTCATTTCTGTAAAGAGTAGAGACGCACCGATCAGACTTTTCCCTTGGAGATCTGATCTACTGATTCCAATTTTGAATGATTCAGATTTTTTTTTTCTAAGGGTTAAAAGACTTAAAATAAAATGTGATGTGTGTTCTTTGAAAGAGGTAGATGTTTTGAATCCAACTGAAAACGAAGGAATTAGACATAGAGAAGCCCTAGTCTATCAGTCAAACAGCGGAATCAGGTAATTTATCCATGTTCAGCTCTGATTCATGATCTGCAGCTCAGACGAACAATTTTTTTAAAATGATTTATTAAATGCACCAAAACTGAGAACCTTCATCATTTTTGATTTACTTTAATAAACTTTACTAAAAAAAAATCAGATATAGTTGAGACCACAATTCTTCATACCTCTATCAGAATATGCTTCTTCTGACTGGAAGTAATATTAAAGTTTTAGGGTGGCCCAGATAGACTTAACTCTGAGCAGCTCGAGCTAAAGATTAGTGTGATGGCAAGGAGGCCTTCCAACCTCGAAGACCTGGTGTTCATAACCGAAGATAAATCATCAAACATAAAAGGCCAAGAAAGATGTTTCCATTATTTATTTGGAATGGTATAGATATAATTCATTTCTTAATAAAAAAGTAATTTTTAAAATTTCTTTTACATCGTTTTATTATCTTTTGAGAGATACTGTCTCATTTTCTATCACAAACAAACTTCTTGGTTGAATTAAAATTAATTTAAAATCTAAATCTGCCAGGGGCTTGAATAATTTTGGGGCTATATGTACATGATTGTCTTCATTTGCATATTTAAACATATATCACTAACCATTAATTGGCATTTGGTAACTACTTAAGGCAAAAAAGTACATCAAACTACATATGGTTGGTTTATAAGTTGAGAGACTGAAAATTACATAAAGGTTTGGTTTTAATAAAGGGAAAATTGTGTGACTCCAATCTCTGGATGATTGATTGGTAAATCTCTTCTTAAAAAGACTATGCTCTGTTTTTTAAGCAGACAGGATCAGCAGCATCTGGGATGTTTTTAAAAACCATGCAATCAAACTGGTTTCCTGTTGGTTTCTAAATGGTATCATAATCAGCCTGAAATACGACCTCCTGCTAATGAATCTCTTCCCTTTAAGAGTCTTCATCAAGGATGCAACACTGTTTTACATTTCCAGACAGGTAGAAATCACATGGCTTGAACTTAATATCAGAACTGCAAAGTATCCAAACCATCATAGAGTACTTACTACATCAATCTGTGGTCTGTTGTAACACATGTAAGACCATTGCAAAATAAAGCATGTTATGGTGTCCAGAGCAACTACCTGATGGAAAGTAATGGAGGGTAATGGTTAATCCAGGGTTTCTCCAGGTTTCACCGACTCAAATTTAAGACCTTTTAGGACCTTTTTTAAGACCATAATGAAAGAAATTTAAGACCTGTATCATGACAGAAATCAACAAAAGAAAATCGCATATTTTATATAGTAGGGCCAAGCTTTTTTGTCCACAATGCACGTAGAATCGTACAGACTGGCAAAAGTGAGCAAGCCAGTAGCAAAGATGAACGTCATCCAGCCGACTGGCAATAATTTACACTTACCAACAATAGAGGCAAAATAGCTAGCTAACTAGTTAGCAAGAATATATTAGCAGCTAGTTAGCGGTAGCCTCAACCGCCTCGTGATACAGAACGTAATGAAGATGTCTATGTGCGACTCAAACTTTTGCCTGACAGAAAAGTTTCACGAGAAAAAAAACATAGTCCTGCCATAACAAAATTTAAGACCTGTTAGTAACATGTAAGGCCAACTTTTGCTTTTTTAATGAACTTAAGACATTATAAGGCCTTAACTTTAGATACATGAATTTAAGACCTTTTAAGGCTTTTTAAGGATGCGCAGACACCCTGTTAATCTAGCCTTAGTATGAACAGTTATATCTGATGGACAGGTGACTTGATCAGGATGTCCCAATGACCCATACGGATCAATGAGACCAACAGCTGCCAGCTGCCAATGACCTTGTATAAATGAGTATAAATAATTTATAGGATTTTTAATAAACCAAGCTGTTTGTGGCTGTATTTCCATATTAGAGAACATTTTCTGTTTTGATTCATGCAATAAACTGAGAAATAGAACTGAGAAATATAATTTGGAGAATACATTAGTGATATTTGAATCGTATTGTATTTTAAGGAATAAAATGTTTTCTTATTAAAAAAGGAACTGAATTGTTCATTTACTAGCCTTTTCTCTTCCATATATTTCTTTTTACTACCTTAAGTAGCTACTACAGAAGGGGAAAACTTTTTATTCAATTACTCAATTAATCAACAGAATAGTCGATAGATTACTTGATTACTAAACTAATCGTTTACAACAGCACTACCCCATTTTACCCTCATTGTCTGACTAGAATACTAAAATATCAATATTCTAGTAAAGTATCCTGAGACGCCTCTTTATTCATATCTCATGACTACAGGTGAGGGTTGGAACAAAGATGGACATTCAATCGAGAACCTTGTTGCTCAGGCTTCTTTACAACAGATCAGAGTAGCCTTCACATTACAGAAATTGAAGCCTGAATTCATTTTTGTATCTCCTTCTTCCAATCTTATCTAAAGTTAAACAATAGCCAAATGGCCAGAAACATCTGTAATGATACCTTTTCTAAAATAACACATCCTGTAGTTTAGATAAGGATTTTCTTTCTCTGGCAGGAAGACAAAGGTATCTGTTTCACCCCTTGACAAATGGGATAAAGATGTCAACCTTCATGGATGTCAGGACTCTGGTTTCCTCATTATCGGTGGCAAGGAGGATAATAGGGACCTGTCCTTGGCTTCAAAATACCAATGACTGCATGTGACACTGGAGGCACCCATGGCTGAGTGCCAGGAAAAGGACATGGTGAGATGATGTAGAGGTAGAGAAGTTATAATGCTCACACAGCAGAATAGTTGAAGTATCTCTTTCCCCTATTCCATCTTATTTCTCTCCTTTGCATCACTTTCTTCTGTTCTCCTCACTCAGACTCAATAAATCTCCCTCTTTTATTTCCCACTGTGTCTTTCCTCCTGCCAAGTGGGCTAATTGGTGGCTCATTCAAGGTTAGCTGGTATATTTCAGTATGTTACCTCGGCTGCATTGTAACACCAGGGTTAAATGAGGAAAATAAAGTTGTGTGCCTTTCATTCAGGAAACCAAGATGAAAGGCAGACTGTTTTAATGCGCCATTAGTGCAAAGTACTATTTCACACAACCACAGACTGCTTATCTAACCCGCTGAATTGAACATTGTCAAGCAGGAGGATTAGGAATTATGAATGGCAGAATACTGATGACAAATATAAAGTAATGAATAGAGGCCTTTGTGGAGCAAAGGATGTCCTTGTTGAGCTGCGAACAACTGCTAGTGTGGAAGAAGGCTTTTCAGATGAACAGAAAACAAAAGCACATGGATTAGACTCCTAAGCAATGTTAATAGATGAATGCGGTCTTTCTATGTTGTACCGAACAGCCTAAGAGTCACTGCAGTACAGGACATTTCCTACTGAATAAAAGATTTGGTTACAGGATACTTTAAAAAAAAAAAAAAGACCAAATAAGTTGAGAAAAAAATCCTTTTAGTTAAGAAAAATCCTGAAATGGAGAAGTTAAAGTACTTTAATGTCTCATGTTTGACAGAGCAGATGGATTGGGTGATGTGGGGACTGGTCTGATCAGCTGAGGTGAAGAAGGACCTAAGTCTAAAGGTGAAGCTTTGGATTTATGTGTCCATCTGGATTATGACCTTCACCTGAGGTACCGTTCATTTCTAAAAGAACTAGATCCCCAATACAAGTGACTCAAATCGCAAGCAATCCTTTACAATATAACAATATTTCAACCTGGAGAGACTCACACGGAGAGAAAATAGCAATTAGAAAGTTTTATTTAACATGAATAAGTAAAGGTTCTTTGGCGCTTGGACCCCAGCAGAAGACGTGGATGCAGAGAATTGCTATAAGCTTGGATGAACGTCCTAGGACTATGATCAGAGATGTCTTCCCCCCTGGTGCCCAGACACTGGTGGTGGAGGCCAAAGAGAGGAGGAAAGCCTGGAGGAGTCGAGAGGATGAGGGTGGAGAAGGAGTGGAGGTGGGTTGTAGCTTGGATGAAGAGCAGATGGAGCCATGGATGGTGGGCCTTAAAAAAGGGTGACTTGCATGATGATTGGCTACAACGAGGCGTGGACTGATGATGATCTGTTGCAGCTGAGGCACGAGACGTGAAGGATGGATGATGCAGGTGAGGCGGAAGACAGTCTTCCAGATTGAATTTACGCCTAGGCTCCATATTGATAATTGCAATGATTTTGATTTGATATGAGCAGCTCTATCCAAGAATAAAAAGGTACAAAATCAGAAATTAAAATTTTTAATAGATAAAAAAGAACACAAATTTGGCACAAAACAAAAAAAGTGGACATAAAGACACTTAGATGGATCACATAATGATTACGTTTTAGGGAAACAGACCAACCCTAAACTACTCCCAGTCCAAAACCACACCTCTGTTTTTCTTCATCTCATCGCTACTACATGTAGGATCCTTCCTCCCCTTTTCCCTTCATCTCTAGTTATGCTTCATTTTCAACAATACCCCAGGAGTATCCAGGAAAACTGTCAATCGTTTGACACAGAGAAACTGTCCAATATAACCCTGCTGGTGTAAATGTGCCTGATTTCAGCCAGTGTTTCACTGGCAAAGTTACATAACAAACTATTTTATGAAGGTAACTGACTTACTAACAGTAATGGAAGACCTTGGTTGGCATCAAAATAAACAAAAACCAGTTTGTGGTTCTGTCTCAGGAGGTCATTCAAATTATGATATTAATAAGATAATCAGAACTTCCAGTGCAGCCCGGCAAGCATCGGGCAAAGTGTTGTTTTATATCCAACATCCATTAGAAATGATCCTGAGTTTTACAGAACCAGCAGCAGTGAGTCAGACAGATGACTTGAATAGCAGATCTGTATGATGTTCATTCTATTTCTGGACAATAAAGATGCAGAAGGCTCAGAGTCCGATCAATATCCCAGAGGAACCAGCAATTATTGCAGATTACTATCACAGCCCTCCCATTTCCTCTCTTACTCAGTGAGAAGCAGACGAAGATGTTACTAATAACTTAGTCAGCGCTGATTTCCTAAGCCTTTGATATCTAAGAATATGGAAAATCTATGTAACAGTTCATCTCAATATATTCTCTTTGAAAGCATTTAGACAAAATAATTTGAGCAGTAGAGGTTTTTGATGTTCCACTGAAGAGCATTACTAGAGCTTGGTTTGAATTCCTATTTAGAGTTTTTCAACTATGACAACTACTACATTTTCCTCAAACTCCCTGCATCTTTGGCCTTACAAAATCCCTTCAACACTTATACCTGCACCTGTGTTGCTAGGTCATCAGAAAATTTATAGCAGGAGTGGTCACACTGGAGTCACACCAAGGCTACAACCTTAATAAGACCCACACTGGACTGGCAGTACTCCAAGTAATTTCTAGTAATTTATTTATTGCTGCCAAGCGGATCCTCTCCTACCACTGCCCTCGGTGTAGCCAAACCAATCTCACCAAGCAGTTGAAACATACAATCCACCATCTCCAGGCCAATAAATTAAGTGCCATAACCAAAGCCCTTCAACACAGAAATCGTTTTATATTCTTTACATTGGCTTCCTGTTTGTTTTAGAATTGATTCAAAACTTTTAAACTTTTTTAAATTTCTCAATGGCCTCACACCAACCGTTTGCGGGTCCTTCAAGTCATCCTGTCAGCTTTTATTGGGTGTTCCAAGGACTACACTTAAACGCTGGGGTGGCCGGGCCTTTTCGGTGATGGCACCTGACCAGCTTCCTTTGGATCTTAGTGTCATCACCGAACAGGCTTTCTTAAAAGCAAATTGAAAACGCATTTGTTCAGAAAGGTTTTTTTTTTTTTTTTTTTTTTAGAACATTCCTTTTTTGCATTTTGTGTTCTGTGACCTTTTAGAGTGCTCTTAATATTTTATTGTTTTGCACTTTGGTCTCCTTATTTGGATGTTTTAAGGCTCTTTGTAAATCAATAAATGAATTGAAATGAAATGGTATGCGCTTCGCTTCCTGGGGAGTACAGTTCCCAGTGACAGAAAAACACACACATCTCCAAACTGCACATAAGCCGTTTGCTGAGCAACCCTAAGAGGTTGTGATTTTTTTCAGGCAGCAGTATAAATGTAAAATGCAATGTCATGCTGTCACAGAGAAGCGCTTGCACTATATTTAGTGATGGGGAGAAATAAGCACCACTAGTTGCTCACAGGGTTTATATTAAACTTTTCCAACAGTCGCAGCATAACTCATAAAAACATAAGGGTTCAGAGCCTGTGTGAGATCAGCTCACAGTGATCAAAATGACTGCCAAGATTTGTACACAGAGTGCTAAGCCTGAGACAAGAATTACTGACCAGGTTGATATGCTATCCAATGTGTGTTGCACTATGCTAAAATTCCTCTTATCTGTATCCACACATGTGGCTGATAAGTTGATAAAATTATTATGCTGGTAACAGTAGTGTGTCACCTTCTATGGAAAGGCTGAAATGGGTGGTTGAGATGCCGAAACCTCCCGTATTTATGGAGACATTTTGCAGATTGTGATTAAACATCCTAGTGGTTGTAGCATCATTAGACGACTAGGAAAACAGCAAGTGACCTTAGAGGCAGTGGGGGTCATCCTTGCCTTTACAATGAAATGAGATTTTCCAAACTTGGCACAATGCAGCCATGTTTGAATTGTCCTGGAGCTCCATAAGAAATGTCGTGCACATAAACATAATCAACTTAACCGTGATGCTTCAGCAACCAAAAATCAGGCAAGAAATGTGACTCTACTGTGGCACTTTTTCCTCTCATGCTTTTTTTTTGGCATCTTTTGGAAACAATAAGCTGGTGAATCTGTCCCAACACACTCTAGATAATTAGATGGGTTTGTACAGCAATTTAAATTTTACTGATCAAGCAAGCAAATCAGGCTTGAAGAATAATTAATACAAGAGGGAATAGATAAACAAATGAAATGAAAGGCACAAAACACTGAAAATGTTAAGATTCAAAGTATACCAAAAAGTCCACCTCTGAACGAGCGATTAAAAAAAGCAAGTCTAGTTAAATTTACTTGTATAGCACATTTCAGCAACAAGGCAATTCAAAGTGCTTTACATTATAAGGCAAAATGAAGGTTTTGGAGTGACAAGTCAAAGCCTGGATTTAAATCCAATTAAGAGGCGGAGGCATGACAATAAATAGATCGATAATGCCTGAAGACCCTACAAATAAAAAAATTTTGCAAAAAAAAAAAAAAAAAAAAAAAAAGAGTGAGCCAAGTTTTCTTCACAGCAATGTAAAAGACTCATTACGCATTATAGATTGATAGAACAGAGGGAGGCTCAACCAGTTATTTTGTTTAAGGGGCAATTACCAATCTCTGTGAAATTACTTTTTCATATAGGTCCGGGTTGCAGACAGGAAAGTGGAAGTTTCATAATAACCAATTTAATAAAGAGTTTAATAATACACTTGTAGTAAAAACTTCTCAAGGGAGATAGAGGAGGATGAGGAGATAGAACACAGCTGTGCTGAGAGACACACTGAGGGGAGGAACATAAGCAGAACAGGAGGGAGGGAGAAAATAGAACCAAATGAAGGGAAAACCCTGAAACTAATAAAAACAGTAACAGAAAGAAACATAAATATAAACAATAACAACAAGGAATACTACTAAAAGGAACTAAAATCTCAATGCTCAAGTAAGCATAAACCAAGAAGCAAATAAACAGAGGAACGAACCAAGCCAATGTCTAAGATAAACAATAAAGAAAAGATCAAAACAGGAACAAAAATGAAACTAAGACAGCTCTCTGACAAATAAGAAAAGACAAAATACATTTACATTGAGGGCAAATATTCTCCACAACACTGTGTAGTGATTAAGGTGTTTAAAATAAATTCATTTAAAAGACTATTGCACTTTATTAACTCCATGTATGATTGCCCAAATTAATTAATCAATGCATCAAACACTTAGCTAATATGTTACATGAAATCTTTCATATTATCACTACACAAAATACAGAACATAAAGATATTCAACTGTTTTTGGTTTTCATTTGTTTTAGGAGTGTTTATGTTTATTTAGCTTGTATGGTTTCTGATTTAATCAGTGTAACATCCTGAGCATGCTGTCTTTCCACAGAGATGCGGCCAACCCTCGGCTCGATGGACGGGTTTTGAAGGTTAAATGTACCAGCATCATGAAGACACACAAGGACAGAGCCATTAAATTAATTCAGTGACCCAGTGACTGAAGCTGGATGCAGGAAAGATAAGAAATAAATACGTCTGCAATTTATTTAAATTCAAAAACCAAGCCCTTTTCTGTCCTCTACAGCTGCTAGCTTCTAGGGCTGATAAAAAAAGAGAAAGTGATTTGTTGCCATGAAAGAAGAGAAATGTACTCTTTTCAATTCTCTGACAGGATAGCTCCTAATAAATTCTTATTTCCTCTCCACATCTGCAGTAAACTTGCCCCCTCTCGTTTATTAAATCCGAAAAGAAAACTGGTAGAGAAAAAAGCAATAAAACATTCCTAAGATATGCAGCAGAAATCACAGGAATCTGCAAACAAACAAATAATACTGCTTTAGACCTAGGTTTAGCTTTGAAACTTAGCCTCCTGAAGAGGGCAATAAGGAGAAGAGGATGAGGATTGATTGCACCCCTACCAAACAAATCAAAAAGAGTGGCCAAACCAAATGAGTCACAGGAGGGTGTTATCAGATAAACAAGAACGGCAGAGGAACAAGATGTGCAATAAAGTGGCTTAAAACTCCCCAGCTTCGCATTGAGCGTCTTTGTGCCGACGCAGACATGGATAATATGCCCATTTATGAGCTGCGGAAGACAGAACAATCCTCTTTATACTTTCCCAGCCCTCTGGTTTTTGGGGATGGGGAACGGAACTAATGTGGAGCAATTCTCTGCCACCAAGCCTAAAAACAGCACTCTTCACTGTGGTCATTGAATTTCTCCATGGTGTGCTTAGCAAGTAAGAAAAAGGCAAATCAAACCAAAGCTTAGTGCAGTTAGAGAAAATGAAGGGCAGGCTGACCGAGCCCTTTTTAATCCCACTTTTTCCTCGCAATCTAAGAAGCCTGGTCACACACTGCTTTGATCACAGCCTAAACTCAGTGGTGAGATCTCTGCTACACATTTTATAAAGCACAGAATGGGCAACACCAGCAGCACTTCTAACTGTACTTTAAAGTATTTTAAGCTCTCGGGTGTGCATTATCATTTTTCTGCGCAAGGTTTGATAATCTTCATGGCTATAAATGGAAAAGTGTAAACTTCAAAAGGGCATAAATAGGGACTTAGAAGTTGGTGGTTTGCTGGAGGCAAAGAGGCATTATGGATGAACAGATAAAGCCATTAAAAACATGAGAATTTAGGGCAAGCAAATCATTACTTGCAAGGCAAATTGTTTATCACAATTTAGGGAAATTGTCTGTAGCTTCCTGAAACATCTCTTCATGTCTAATAGCTCCAGGGTTGGCCATCTACAAAGCAGCAGAAACAAAAAGAAACCAGTTCTTCAAAGTTTCTTCACAGTACAAGCAAGGGGGTTTGCAGCCTGATGAGGAGAATGGGGGTGTCTTCTGTGCTAAACTCAAAAGGCTTAAGTACAGCAGACAAAAAAAGAAACTTGGACAGCAGTGGCAACAGGTAGCACAATGGAACATAAAGAACAGATGACTGCATTAGATGTAAATTCTCTGTGCTGAGACCTGATGAGGCTATGATGCTAGTCGGCAGATTTCTAATAAAAAAAATTCTCATCTTGATGTGATCTGTTGGTTCTGTAATGTGTAATCTTAGGAACTTTTTAGTTTGAGTGCTTACTGTATGCATTTTTCTATTGCTTTTCACATCATTCCATGATGTGATTTCAGCAGAATACCATAAATTAAAGCCTAAAATTAATTATATGATGGTTGATGGTATTAAGAGGTGGATGAAACCCAACTCTGATGGCTACAGGAAAGCATGGTGGAGGATCTGTGTTGCTCTGGGGCTGTTTGTTTTCTCTACTTTGTTAGAAAACATAACATCAGGAACTGTTTATAATACCAGGATATTTTAAATTGACAATAACAAAAAACTATTTTTATTGCCTTTTATGTACCTCGACTTTTACAGCAAAACAGAATAAAAACTAAAAAAAGTTCACTTTTAATATCACCAACTCTATTTCCAACAACATTTTCAGGCAATAATGTTCAAGCATCATTTCAATAAGTGCATAACGAGTAAAACGGCATCATTATCTCAGTGTCAGAAGGTACTGAAGTCAAATCGGTCCAGGTGAGTCATTTATTCCATCGAAAGCAACCATCTAAACAAGTCAAGAGGAGATTTTTGTGGCACAAAACATTAAAGTGACACATGGCTACAACAGTACAAATGTAAATTATAAACAAAACACTATGTTTTGACAGGGATGAAGAGAAAGCAATTAATGTGAAGCCAGAACATGATACGCCTAATAAGGTCAGATTAGCATCAATAGCAATCAGACAAATCACTGTTGCTGTGAGGAATGTATAAGCTTATAGAGCTTATGTTTGTAGCAACAGAAACGTCTGGTTTAGGAGGGAGGACACAGCACAGACAGCCAAGAAGAGCCCTGATTGCTGCTAATCATTACATCACTACTGCACTGCGATCTTATTGTGATGGTTACTTATTCCGGTGTTGTTTGTTCTTCCTTTCCTAAAGCAATACCTCAGTTGTGTTCTTGACCCTTCAGCCGAGGTTAATAAAGACAAAATCTTAGCAGCAGCAAGGTCATCGCAATTTGCAGTTAATATTTAGCTCAGCACATACTCCACCACAGAAGAAGAGCAGGAAAACAGAAAATGAATTGGTTAATCATGCTTTAAACACCAATGTAGGTACAGAGGCAGATGCAGCAGAGAAACGCATTAAGCTGGGAGTCATTAGGCGAACATACTGCTGGTATTTTATCATACAGCACAGGATTCCTCAGCCCCTTCACTTATGAAGCTGTGGGAGGGCATAAACCAGTGGCATGTACTGTCTGCTGCTGCGAAAACAGCTTTTCATTTCTACACTTCAGAGGGATGCTTGCTTCCCCTCTCGATGCTGCTGTATTCAAAGAGACCCGTGTGACACCGAACCCTGCCAGAGGTAAAGCTGAAGTATTCAACTTTATTTAAGAGACTGGGCCACAGCCAAAGTGCAGATTTCTATTGAAGACCTTCTCTTCATGCATTTTTCATATTATAAAGAGCTGTTATTAATGGCAAGCATCAAGAGTGGCGTTAAATAAGTTTACATGGAAGAGAACAGATCATCATATTCCACATAAAAACAAAACCTTCATGAAGCATGACATAAGGCAGAACAAAAGCAAAACTCAATAATTGGTCCAGAACGCAGATGAAAACATGATAACCTGGGAGTAAATGCAGGACTGGGGTTGTGAAACGGGTCAACCACAGAATACACTCATCACTCATTCCCTCCATCCTCACAATATGCAACAGCGCTGTGGTTAGGAGAGTGTTGACATGCTACATCTCAGACTATAGCCATAATGTGGCTAGGGGTTTACTTAATCAGCAATAAACAAGTGAATTTTAAGTAAATTTCATCCCACAAGTCACAAATTTGTGATTTGAACAGGAGATCAGCTTTCAATTTCTACAACTAACTTGCAGGAAGCAGCAATCACAGTCTGCTGGAAATCCGATTATCTGCAGAAGAAGAACTAAATAGTAATGTAGCTTTATATCCTGGGTGTACAGATGACCAAACTTAATTAAAAAGAGGCAACAGATGAATATACAGATAAAGCATGTTTTTTAAAATGAGAAGTGGAAAAGAATAACTAAAGCAAGTTAAACATCAGACAAGCGCTGTTTTTCTCGCCTTTTGCCATGTTGTACTTCAGCGGTTCGATTTTTTCATTACGAACGTTATTGACAACTTTTGACAACTAATGGTTTAACTTAATTTTCTATTTTAATTTGGTCAGAGTTCATTATTTCTCATACTCCATCAGCATTAACGGACCCAAATTGGAACAGGACCACAATAAATGGAAAACAATATGCAGTTAACCCTCTGTTGCTTTTCACGTCATTCCATGAGGTGATTTCATTATTTTTCACCCTGATAAATCAAAACTACTTAACAACCAACAGAAATAGAAGAAATAAACTGATTAAATACATAGATATGACACTGAAGTAGTTTGGGAAAAAAGGGCTACAAGTTGGCATGAAATGGGGATGAAGTTTGACAAAAGGAAGAACTGACCCAGACCATTTCATATCAATCGCTGTACACGTGCATTATATATTTTTACATTTCATTTACAGTACAGATCTGTTAACATAATTAAAAGATCTTTAGTGAATCAAAAATTAAATTGATGTGCCACATGTGTGTGTTTCATAGGGTTCCTTTCTTTTCTTGACTCAAATTTGTTCATTTCTATATTATTCTGAACATTTAGGAAGAAAACATTTTATTATCTTTATGTCCACAATTCATGAAACAACATAAAGCTGAAGCTGGCTTCTCATTCAGTATTATAGATACCTTTTGTTTATGTTTTTGGTTTCTGAGTTAACTTAGAGATGGTCAACATCAAAATCTGAAACACTTTTACTAGACAAATGTGGACCAGATTCTCAAACTGTTGATACAGATTCTGAACCACAAACTTTTAATACTTTAATACTTTTGGTCTGTGTTTTGGAATCAGACCCTGTTTTTGAACAAATTCAGTTTAAAACCCTAAACTGAGAAAGCAATAAAATAGCCCTTTTTGATTGCTTCACAAGGATGTATTTATCTGTGGGTTCTCACAGAACCCACAGATAAATTTTACTTTTAGATAACAGATGAACAAGAAAGTTTGAAACCCCAAATATTTCACATCCTTAAAGAAATTTGAATTCTCATCCCTGTATATGGCAAACAAAAGAGAGCCCTGCAAAAGAAAGTGGGGTGACCCCATACTTTTGGCAATATGATGCATGTTACAGAACCTGGGGAAACCCTGTCTTCTCTTAAATTAAGCTGATTATTACAGTGACTTTTGTTAGAATCAATTTATATTTGTCAGAATGTCTGCAGAGTCTTCAAATTTCTGCCTCCATCCTTTGGACATCACGTCTTTTTCCTCAGTGAGACTGAATATAACTGCATGTTTACCATATCCCTGGCAGCTGATTGGACAGCCAGAAAGTACATGACCTAATTTCCTCAACACAGAACCTTATCAGCGCCAGCCTCACAGGGAACACGGACTAATTGCTGTGACTTTTATGTTGCATTTTCTAATGACGAGAGATTAATTAATCCTTGAAACGAGTGTTTGAGCTACAAAGGAAGGTGGCATCAAGGATCAAAGTCATTGAGGTCTACTGTGGCAGGATTAGGAAAGCATGGAAAACGGATGGAGACAATCTGAGACTCCAGAGAAGAAAAGCCTTCCAAGCTGCCACCAAAGTCTCCACTGAATGAAGAAGTCGCCCCTCCTGCCCTGCTGCTGTGTTAGCTGACTGACACTGACACATGTGAGGGTGGTCATGTGATAGCATGGAATTTCAGCCCCATACCTTGATTAAGAAAGACAAACCACATTTAGCTTACATCACAGTAACAAAGCTCCGTCCAGACCAAGCCTGTCAATGATAGATTCAGTTTTGGTAAAAAGAAAGTACGCAAAGGTTCAAGGGTTTTACAAATCAGGCCATGCAAGTTATCTTCAGTTCTATTATTATTTAACTCTACCGTCTAGGGTAGAAAAACACATTGCAATGCCCCCAGTCTTCAAGAAAAATCAAGCCAAAATATAAAAGCTGTTCGAAAAAAACTATCTGCACCCATGATTCAGCAGCTTGTAGAACCAATAACCAGCAACAGCTCTCTCTGTTTGTCTGCTGCATGACTGTATTCAATTAATTTCAATTCAATTCAGTTAAATTCAAAATACTTTATCTCAAAGGAAAATTATATTTTGTCATAACTCATATTGTCCAAGTATCTTCAAAGAGTGGTTATGGATGGTGACACTGTGGGCAGGATGGATCTCCAGTAGTGGTCAGTCTTGCAACAAATCTGAAGAAGCCTCTGACTGAAGACTGTTCGGCATCTCATGACATGCTAAAAGTTCAATATCCAGGCAGCGGAGACAATATTCCACAGTAACATGTCTTGGATGACACCATCCGTTGTTGGCAAACATCACTAATCCACCTCATTTGCTTTTGCTGCTCCTCGATAAATCTCTGTCAGGTTTGTATGGTTAGAAAGTGGAGCAGAGGGAAGTTGGAGTCAGGGATATGATCCTTGCCCATTATGATCAATGGAAGAAATAGCTTGAACTTCCTCCTTCTCGCTCTGCTCTTTGGTCCTGCTCTGCATCCATAAAGCCTCCTTTTTAACTCCTCTGGGATTTAAAAAGATGGTATAATTTGAGCTTTTTAGATGTTAATCAGTTGCCCCCAATTGTAAAAATAATACCTTGTTGCCATGGTTACAAATCATAAGAATTATCTGAAAGTAAAAAAGTAAGAGCAAAAAGCCTTCCAGCAGCACAGCGTCTAAAACCAGAGGGAATAACTGTCCAAACATGCAATGCCTCAAACCAAAGAATTATGAACATTGCTGCCACCATAAGCGGCGCAATTCAGGCTCCCACATTGTTATGAAAGGATTTTTGGCCCACTCTTCCTTTTAAATTAGTTTTAATTCAGTGAGGCTTGCTGATTCTCTCCTCAGGTCCCCACTAAGCATTTCAGCTCAAGTGATCTCTGGACTTTGACGGCACCATTGCAGGACCTGAATTTTTTTGTTTTCCACACATTCTATTGTAAATTTTTTGCTGTGTTTGGGATCATTGTCCTCTTGATGACCCACTTTGGACAAAGCATGACTTGTCACACAGACGACTACATTATTTGCCTTTAAAACGCTTTGTTAGTGGAAGGATTTTGTAAAACTAGGCCAAATCATCAGCCTACCACCATTTAGCTTGGCAACTGTTATGAGGTGTTCATACTGATGTGTTGTGTTAAGTTTTCTTCAAACATGGTGCTGTGACCAAACATCTCTACTTTGATCTCTTCTATTCAAATACCATTTTTCCAGAACTGGTTCATTCAGTTGTAATTCTACAAACCTACATTTTGCTGCTATACTGTTTTTAAAAAGAAGAGGTTTTCTCCTGGAAATGCTCCCAAAGCAAGCCAGACTTGTTCAGACATTTTCTAACTTTGCTGTCGTTCACTTTTAAATCTAACATGCTCACTATGACCTACATAGTCAAAGATTGATCTTTTGAGGGGTTTTTTGCAATTTCTCAAAGCTTTGCAAACTCTGACCAGTTTGCTGGGACATCCACTCCTGGGAAAAACTGCAAGTGCTTCAATACTTTTCCACTTTTGTAGAATAATGGACATTAAATAGTTTGGAAGGCACCTTATTAACCTTCACAGATTGATGAGCTGCCAAAATTGCTCGATTAGGATCATTGCCCCTGTCTGTTATTCTCGCGATTAAGGTAACACACACCTCTGTGCAGCAAACTGTCAAAATTCCTACTTCTACAAAGGTGATCATACTTACTGATGATCAGTCGATAAAGATGTGTGCTTAGTTTTTCACACCCTTTTCATTTTATTTGTGTAAATAATTCAAGTGTGGAATCTGAGTGTTTTTGTGCACTCTCAGCAAACAATTTAAACCACTAAAGATCATAAATACCTGGAACTGAAAGATTGTGTGTGGTTTTTTTTTTTTAAAAAAAAAACCTTTTTAAAACATGTTTTACAATTTAAAATGTTGTCTTGATTTCATTGGTTGTTTTGTGCAATTACTGTGACTCTGTTACCGGAAAGATTAAACTGATTGATACTGAGTAGATATTACCTTCACCTTTCTATGAGTGTGATTAGCTCTCAAGAAAAAAATCACTGATTTTGAACAGGCTTTGATAAAAACAAGACGGAATCTTCAAGAGGAGCTCTTTTGTCTCCCCTTGAGAAAAATGAATTTGTTGCATTTCTCTTAACTGTAGTAAATATCTAAATCCTAAAAGCATGTATTTATGTTCCCTCATTTTTGTTTAATTAATGTAAAACTTGGAATATTATGTTGAATGTTTAAGTATTATGTTAAACTTCAAGGTAGAGCTGCACAATATATCGTCATCACAACGTTTGGAGTATAATAACTGTTTGCTAATATATTCCAAGTGTTATTAACTTGCATTCTTCATGCTAATGTCATACTTAGCCAGCTGGACGGAATGATGGAAGCACAGATGAGAAACAGAGAAAAACATAAAACAGGCATATGTGGCAATTGATAATGTTAAAGCAATATTTATTAATATCATCAACATCGCAAGAATTTCTAATATTTTTCAGCCTTAACAATAAGAACAACTCTCAAATACAGACAAAAATCACAAAAAAGAGGTAAGATCAGTGCAGCTTAACTGTCAACAAAATGGCAGGAGTGCAGCATAACTTAGGGCACTATTCAAGTCATCTGTTGAAAATTCTTGTAATTTTTCATGTTGCAATACAATTGCAGACTCAGAAAAAAAAATCACAATGTCAGTTTGTTTCTAATATCGTGCAGCCCTACTTTATGGCCTAAGTTGATTTAGCATTAACAACTCTCCACACAACAATAATTAAGAACCTTCTGTACGTTGAGAAACATCAACACATCAGCTAAAAAGTTATGATTCATGTTAATATAATTTTGTATTCTTGCTTAAACATCCCAAACTCCCTGTCCTTTCCTTTGTTCCACTACCGCCTCCAACAAATGAAGTCATTGAACTAATCTGTGCTCCACTGACCCTCCAGAGCGTTTGTGACCCATTCAAACACCCGGTGGTGCCACCCTCTTAGGAGGATGACATCAGTCTGCTCGTCCAGTCAGCTGCTGCCTGCTCAGGTTACCTCGCCCGACAGCGGAAAGGAGCTCTCATGTGCTGCTGACAGCTCCACTGCATCACTCTGCAGCAGTGCTGGCAGCGAGCATGGAGGCTGTCTCTGCTCCCTGCATGCAGGAAAACAGTCCCGCCAAGGCTTTTCCTAATGATGTGGTCTGATCCAGAAATATCAAAACCATAACAATCTACCCAGGCAACTGAACCTTACAAAAACATGATCATCGTCACATTCGTAGAATCTAAAGAATGAACAGCACCACAAACAAAACACAATAAGTGGTATTCCAACCTAACGTGCATGTTCAAACTGGTACTTTATGGCCAGACCATGAAAAATTCACCTGCAATATACAGCTAGTAATTCATACTCTTTAATCCTTTTCACATTTTGTCACATTACAACCAAAAACTTCTATTTTTATTATGATTTTATGTGATAATTGCAAAATATTAAGAAAAGGACAAGGTAAACAACTGCAAGCTTTTGGGGGAAGGTTTCTACCAGCTTTGCTAATCTAAAGACAAATTTGTTTTTACAAAACTGGTCCAGTTGAGTCACAGAGTGTCTGAACAGCATTTTTTTAGTCTCACCACACATTCTCCATTGGTTTTAGGTCTGGACTTTGACTAGGCCCTTTGAACACATGACAATGCTTGAATCTGAACCATACCATTGTAACCCTGGTTGTGTTTGGGATCATTGTCCAGTAGGAAGGTGAGCTACTGCCCCAGTCTCAAGTCTTTTGTAACCTCTACCAGGTTTTTGTCCAGGACTCTCCTGACTAGCTTCCCTGTCTTCGCTTATTGTCTGTTCTTGGTGATGTCCACACACGATGCTTTACATGCAGACCTACAAGGTTTGTGGCAAAGTGCAAACGAGACTTTTTGTAGCTCTCCCTCAACGGTGGCTTCCTTTTTCCCCACTCTCCCATTAAGTTCAGTTATGTGTACACAGTTACTTTATGAGAAGATGGAGCATTTTCAGTGTGGAATAGCATTCACCAGGGTGGTTTAAAACCATACTTAAAACATACTTCTTTATGATAACATTTAGGTCCTTTTGATTTATTTTGTCTTTATATCTCCTCTATCTTTGGCTGTTTTTGCATATTACTCATCAGAAGTTTTACTCTTTTTGTACCTATCTTTTCTTTTGTAAAGCACTTTGAGCTGTGCTTTATAAGTTGAGGTGACAAATAGTTAACAGATTCTCGCACCTGAGCTGTGGATCTCTGCAGCTCCTCCAGAGTTACCATGGGCCTGATTCTTTTATCCTTTCCAAACCTCTCAGTTAAGGTGGACGGCCTTGTCTTGGTAGGTTAGCAGTTGTGCCATACTCTTTCCATCATCAAACAGTGGACTGAACTGAACCTGATTGCTCTCTGATGTTTTCTAACAATTCTCTGAGGCCTTCACAGAACATCTGGATTTACACTGAGGGTAAATTACACACACTTTCCCTATAGGGTGACAACTGATTTAGTTGGACTAGATTTTATTAAGAGATAGTAACGTGAAAAGGGGGCTGAATCTCCATGCTCTCCAGAGCTTTGTGGTTATAATGTGGGAAAAAAATGTGAAATACTTTTGCATGGCATCATATGTTGCTGTTCTGCAATAGTTTAGATAATCACTGGGTGACGGCAATATTTGTTTACAAAGAAGAGTGAACATAAAAGACATTTCTGCAGGCCTTACAGACATTATGCAGCAGAAAAGCAGCTCAGAGGAACAGTGTAGTAATAATGCTGGGACAGGAGGTGGTAATAAGCTCCTCATTACTCAACAATAAGGTCAAACTAGCTCTAGATGTACATAATGAAGCCATTTCCCTAAGCAGAGGCAAAAACTACCATATTCTGGGCATGAAGTGCAGGTAATACCATGAATTTCAGGCCTGAAGTGACACGATGGGATCGTTTTGGGGAGACAAAGGAGGAGGAGGAATGGTGCTGCTGTTTCACCTGTCCTCTCCTCCGACTCCAAGCCTCACCGTCCGAAGCGAAGCGACTCACCCAGGACTCCCGATGAGCTCTGTTGCGGGGCAGAACCCGGCTCTGGCCTCTCCGAGTCCCCTTGCTGCGCTCGGTGTCGGTGGCGGGAGCTCTCGGAGCCGTCGCCGGAGGTGGTCGCACCCCCGGCGGCCGCAGCGCCTCCCGTCCCCGCGTCGGGCATGCTCTCTATCAGCGAGGAGCGACGCAAGATGAAGGTATCGTCCGGGAAATGAGGCAGCGGTGTCGCATCTCAGGAGGACGGCAGCGCATGGGTGAAGGAAGGGCTCTGTTAAAGGAGAATGAAAGTGAAGTGAAGGTTGTCGGTGCGGCGGCGGATCATCCTGGCGGGGCTCTGGAGCTGGATGCGCGGCTAGATGCAGAGAGCGGCTCCGATGATGACTGGAGGAGGGACAAAGACGGGGAGGGCAGGGGGGAGGGGGCTGGATGACACACTCATTTCACCTTACCGTGGTTCACCCTGATAATTGACTATTGTCCTAGATTATTACAAAAGACCTGCAGGTGTTACTCAACAATTATCTCATGCTGAATTAAAAATCTAGTGGCATGTGTGGAAGCTGCAAACTAACTCTTCATGACGGACTTAAGATCCTAATAGTAATTTTAAAACACGCATGACCTTGATTTTCCATCTCCCAGAGACATGTAGTAATATCACCTTACAGCGAACTCTGCAAGTAAGCCAGAAATAGAAATGCAGTGTGATTGTTTGCTGCATGGCTCACACTGTAAACCCTAGCTGACCAAAAATGTGCATTGTCCCTTTATACCCATAACTCCAACTGGCTGCAAGAGGTCAAAGAAGTGCGGATTTTGCTGTTTAATGTACAGGCGTTGCAGGCAAACTAGCCATATTTGGTCTCATTACAACTACAGTTACTTGGTTTATTGTGTTTCATTGGGATTTGATGTAGACCAAGACTAAAAGTGGTGCATAGTTCAAGTCACTTCAATTCAATTCAAAAACACTTTATTGATCCCAAAGGGAAATTAAATGTTGTTGAAACTCATATTATCCAGTGTTTCTTCAAAGAGCTGTAGATGCTGATGGCTGTAGGATCTCCTGTTGCAGTCTGTATTGCAGATGTTCTGAAGAGGCTTCTGACTGAACGTACTGTTGTTGTATGGCAATCTCATGAAGAGGATGCTCAGGGTTGTCCATGATTTTCTTGATTTTATGAAGAATCCCTCTTTGAACCATAATCTACAGAGGTTCCACAGTGGTCCCAGTAGTTGTGAAAAACAAAGAAAATAATGTTTTTCTACAAAAAACTGCAGTCCCCCAGAGTTACAGTTCTTCTCAGTTGCATTGGTGCATTTCTCAAATCATCCTCGACATTTGCAAAAGAGTAAGTGCATTTCTCAAAACAATTTATACAAACTGCAAAACACCATAAATTACCTGCAAAAGCCAGTCTCTTTCTCAAAATCCTTTTCTCACAAAAGTAAATAGTTCTGTCAATGAACATGTCAGTGCCTCAGTATGACTAGTCCTTGTTTCATTGTGTACAGATAAGAAAGTCAAAATGCTTTGTCATATTGTCAATATAACACTGTGCTCTGGAGGGATTTTCTGTTACAAATTATGGCTAAAGTTTTGATGACAAGTATTGTAAATTGTAATTGTGGGAGATCAATGACAAGAGACTGCACAAGATTCGCATGTACGCTTTTACTGTAATTTGTTGATGGATCATGTCATTGTGATACAGAAGGGAAAAGATAGCATTGCAAACCACGATAAAAAGTAGAAATGGGAACATAAGACAATCTCCTTAAGGAAAACTAGTCAGGCAGTGCTGTAGGAATTACAGTGCAGTCTTCCTACACCTCCTCACGTTCCTGTCTGTTGGGCCACAAACTCTCATCCACATCACAACAAATGTCCTCTCTGGCGATGCAGCAAGAAATAACATTTTAGAGTGTCTTATCCAGCCTCTGCAGGCATCTGCTGTGATATCATCACACACTGCATCCATGGCAGCCAGAAGGGTCATCTGTGTATGTGGCTGGCAATCATATACTTTCCACCTCCATGCTGAGAAAGATTCCTCAATGGGGTTAAGGAATGAGGAGTAGGGTGAGAGGAACTCCATCAGAATCCTGTTGAGGGCCGCATACCATTGCCTGATGATGTTGGAGTGATGGAAACTGACATATGTCCTCAGCCTCTTCTGCCTCTTCCTCTGTTTTGCCTCCTAACTCCCCCACCACAGCTGTCGACCCCCGTCCAAATCCTTGTCAGAAATGTTGTGTTGTGTTCCAGCTATGTACACTATATTCTTGCCAGTTGATCGTTTATGGCTCCTTAGAGCTATTTCAGAAAACTGGTTGATCATCGGTTGATCTAACGCTTCACATATTTATCTACTCTAGAGCGATTTACCAGTTCAGGACAGATTTAGAAAAAAAAGTCCAATGAAAATGAATAAAAATATGCTGATATGTTATGACAACTTGTTCAAGAATTTTGCATTGTAAAACTTATATGAAGAACTTATGCTTATATGTTGTGAAGGTTGAGACTATTCAACAGAGCACCAAATAATACATTTTGATCAACATGACAAAAGCACTTGAAAATGTAGGAAAAAGCAGAGAATTATACATACATGTACATACATACGTCTCTTGAATGGATGTAGAAAAACATTTGCAATGTGTTCACAGAAAGGAGAAACTGCTTTTTTGATGTGCACAAGTAACACACAATGAAGGTTGAACAAGTAGTTTTGAGAATTTCAATTTTGTTCTGAGAAATGCACCAAAGCAACTGAAAAAAACTGTGGCAGTCTTATCCATACACAATGACACAAGGATTTGCCATTCTGAGTCACTGACATGTTCATTGACACATATTTACTTTTGAGAGATGAAGTAAAGATTTTGAGAAAGAGACTGGCTTTTACAGATAATCAATGGTGTTTTGCTGTTTGTACGAATTGTTTTTGAGAAATGGACTTATTGTTTTGCAAATGTCGAGGATGATTCGAGAAATGCACCAAAGAAGCTGAGAAAAACTGCAATATCTGTAGCTCTTTTTTAAAGGCAACCATTGCACAAATCTGCTTTCTGTATCCTGAAAAGAAGAAATGCTGTATTTATTTTGGGACTATTCTGACTTAATAAAATAAAATTAAAACATCAGCAAAAAACAAAACAATTACGTCAACATAGATCTGATTTTACATTTAGAAAATACTAATACTCTGTCCTCTTTGGCAGAGCGGAGGAGCCTTCTTGACCTCTGTGACTTTAACTATCTCACCCTTTCCTGGAAAACTAAATAGACTATATGACTTATTTATCAATGCAAAAATATAGCTCTTGATTAAATGTTCATTGGTGTTCAGGTAAAGGTAGAAATAACATCACCTTTCAGTTGACTAAGAATGGTATTGTGCATCAGTTTGTTTTACAGTGTATATTCCTATAACGTGCTCTCAAAAACCTGTGTGAGGATAATTATATATGGTGTCAATGCAGCAGACTGTGTCATGTTTGCACACAGATATAACTCTAAAAATGTAGACTGTGGTCTATCATAGGACAATAGTGGTTTATGCATTGAATAATTAGTCATCAAAACAAATATTTATTATACAGATCATATGATTCATGCATGGATTTGTAAAACCACTGAGGGAGTTGGTAAACTGCATCTTAGGTGTGCATAAACAAACAAATATATATAACTGTTCTTTACAAGGAGAATTTTGTCATCGGTAATGACATCCATGGTCTCATTAACAAAGTGTTTATACAGAACTCAGCAGCTGTGAGGTGACAGCTTTTATGGCTTTTTCACACAAAGAGCATGTTATAATCAATAAATTAAGGTTAAGAATTGCTCCAAGGCCTCATTGTATCTGTTCTGTTTGTACACAAGAACTTCTTCCATGGTGTTTCTATTTGCAGCCACTCCAGCACATTGCCCTTAGTATTGTAGTTCACAACTCCGAGGCACCTCCAGTTCGAGCAGAATTTCTGCTTACTCACCAGCTCAGAGGGTTGACAGCTGCAAGGCTCTGCAGTGGGCCACAGACACACATCAGTGCACATGAAGTCTGCACACTGTGACTTTATTCTGCTGTGTGCACAATTGTTCTGTGTTTAAGACCTGATGATTACATCACTGTGAAAATTAGAGACTGATGCAAGGCTTTATGTCAGACATGTGAAACCAAAAATGTAAAGGGCCAATAACTATGTAAGCAACACAAAACAAAGGATTCAGCTAAAAAAAAAAAAAAAATTGACTGAATTAATGTCTAACCAAAATGAATACAAACACATTCATCACATTCAACCGCAGATTTATAAATGCTCACCACATATAGATCTATATCTGATGACTGCCAGTTGGTATATTGACTTGAGTTGCTCCTGCAGGTGCCTCATAATGCAAATATCGCTTCATTCATGAGGTCAACACTTTTGCCCTTTGATGCCTGCAGACATGAGACACTCTTTGTAAACTGAATCATTTACTTAGCCATGTGCACCTCTTATTTATATTTAATTTTTTTGGTTCATGGTTGCTGTGTTGAACTGTACCATTACCATTTTAAGCTATCACTGAGGCTCATAAAATAAAACCAAACATTGTTTCTTTGATTGTTTGTTTATAATGACTGATCTTGTCTGTTTTAACGATTTCACCAAACCACGTTAAAGATGGGATTTACCATACTGGTATTAAAGTATTAATTTGTCCTATTGATGTAAGATTTGATTTGTTAACATTAAACTATTTAAAATATAGTTAGATCCAGTGGTGGTTCTTGGCCAGAATGGCCAATGGTCAGTGTTTTTTCAGTGGGCACAGAATAAAAGAATGAACCAAATAAAACAGGGCAATATTTCATTGTTTACTATATTAATTGCACCACAGAGCTAAAGAGCCACTTTTAGCTCTGGAGCTTCATGTTGCAGACCCCTGATCTAGCAGATGAAAACTGTGATCCTATCCAATACAGCTGAGGATAAAAGTGCAACACCTTAATTTCTAATTCACTGTTAAAGTAAAACTGTGAAAATAAAAAATGAAATTGGTCCAAGGAGCTAATTAATTATGGTTTATAGATAGATAGTCAACTCAAGTCAAGTTTATTTGTATAGCACATTTCAGCAGCAAGGCAGTTCAAAGTGCTTCACATCATTAAAACATCAGTCAGGTATACAGCAAAGTCATCAAAACCATCAAGCAAATATACAAGAAAATCATCAAAATCATCGAGCATATATCAATGCATCAAAATCATGAGAATCATCAGGCAAATATAATTCTAAAATATTGATCAAGAAAGAAAAAGCATATATCATTTTGCCCAAATATCGCCTTAAATAATTAATTTAATTAAATCTGTTGGTTATGATGGTCCCGTTTCAACCAGAAGGTGGTCTCTGGTGGTGGTTTATTTCTCAGTTTTGTTTTCTGGTTGTCAATGGCTAACGACGTAATAAGCTCAGATTGCTCTGACTGGTTGTCCCTACAGGAAGACTCCTCCCACTCCACTTCGGTTGCCTGCTTAGTGCTTACCCTGGTCGAATTGGCAGTGAATGGGGCGGAACGTTTGAGGAGAACAGTATTCACAGACCTGATTTTGCGATGCACGAGGGGCGGGACTCTGTTGATTAGACGAATAGGAATAGAGAACGTAACTGCGTGAAGGAAAGCGTTGACCAATCTCGAACATCCCAGAGACAATAACACAGAAACAGGAAGAACACATGAGCGGCATGGGTCTGCTTGTTAATGAAGGTCCCAGATTATCACCTGTCAGTATACATGAGCCAACATTACGCTCTCAGGATCGCCTGGTACCAGCTAGCAGGTTAAAATGTTCCGATGATGGAGTATATCTCAGTTTGCTCAATAAACAGCAAATAAATTAAAGTTTAAATGTATTATTCCGCAACAATGCTGCCAGTTTCAGCTGTCTGTGGAGGAATATACAGAGCTGCGATCCGCACTCTTAGGACAAGGTTTGTTCACTGCTTTATTTGTATAACCCAGACTAAATTAGACAGGAGTATTGTGCTGTTTAAAATGATAGAAAATTATTCATGAAGAAACAGTACTGTGCAAGAACCGTAGGCTGTTCATTTTGACCGCTTTGTCAACAACTTCAATCCAGTATGTGACGCTTTTCAGGCTTAATAAGACGTTTAAACTCAAGGGACGAGTTCGTGTTGTGTCTTCACATAAACTATTAAAAATAACTTTATTAGCTTCAGACTGTCACAGAGGTTTAAGATGTTCCAGTTTCTTTAGCTTATTTCTTAAAAAAAAAAAAAAAAAAAAAAAACATCAGGGACACAGGACATCAGCGGTAAAATAGGGTTTTAGCATTAGCAAGGTTATTTCCAAACAGGTATTTATGTATATTAGTTAAATTTTTCAAAAGAAACTATTTAAACTGAAAGAGCAAGAAACAAAAGTCACAGATGATACTCAAATCAGTTTTTTAGGCTAAAAACACAAGACAGCAACAAAAGAAGAATTTTTAAGGTTATTTTTATAATTCAAATTATTTTAAAACCTGTAAAAAGTTGGGACCCAAAGTAATAAAAATGCTTAACGTCATATTTTATTTTAGATATTTTGTGTAACATTTAACAAGCTATCTTTGATGAATGTTCTGTGTTTTTAATGGTTAGTAAAAGTTAACTGAGTTGCAACAGTCCTCTTATTCAGCCAAAAGCTCCTATTCAGTATATGATGTTCTTACATGAAAAAGAGCAACAGATAATATTCTTCCATAAAATAAAGACTTTTGTGTTGTATCACTTTTTAAAATATACAAGAGGTTGTTTTTTGTTAAACAACTGATGCCACAAAAAAAAAAAAAAAAAAATCCCATAAAATGAATGTAATTGGAAACTTTCTTAATTTATACATTCGGTTTTAGGTCGATCACAGTGTAAATGATCTGTAAGAAGCAATTCATAGGTTCTTGTTTTCCTGGTGTTCAAATAGGATGTAACATATTTATATTCAGAGCAATAATTTAGCAGTAATACATACTTGACGTGCTGGTGTCCACCATCTTGTAGTCTGACAAGTCTAAAGAGTCTAAATAACAAATGTAGGTTACATTTACCTTTCCTTCTGCAGAAACATCCCTCTGTGTCGTCGTCTGTCCTCTGGAGACAGAGTTCTGGCTGGACTTGCGGATGCTGACACCATCTTCGCTTTGTCATCAGGTCTTGGTAGATGTGGGGTGGCTGTGGTCCGCATCAGCGGTTCTGCTGCAACTACAGCATTAAGATGTATGGTTGGGGTCAGAAACCAGCTGCCTCTTCCACGAACTGCCCTGTTACGTAGCATCACAGACCCTCACTCTAAAGAGGTACTGGACCGCGGACTGGTCCTCTGGTTTCCAGGTTAGACTGCTACACTTTTCAGATCTTGTTTGTTTGGTATAATTCTGGCTGTAATAACATAATTCTGCAAATTTAATGATGCAAAACCATTTTTTTAGCTGAGTGAGGAAATGGTTTCAAGTTATTTTTCACCACTTGTGAAAATGCCTTAAAATAAATTCAAAATTTATTGTAGCAGCATAATCTCACATTGAAAGATGTACTTTTATTCAGTAGGGAAAGAAATTTCACATTGAAAAGTCACAATAATCTTTGCAACTCCCTTTGGTGATTAAGGCAGCACTTAGTCTTCTCTTGTAACATTTCCTAAGGTTGGAGCACACACAAAGAGCGATCTTCTATGACTTCTCTCGAGATCATTCAGAGTCCTGGGTTCTCTTTTATGCCCTCCTCTCTTCAGGTTTTCTACAGGATTTAGGCCTGAGGATGGAGTTGGTATTGCAAGAAGGTTGATTAGCAGCTGGTAAACCATTTCTATGCTGATGTGACTGTATGCATTGTGTCGTTATCCTGCTGAAAGACCCAATTGTTAGTTTTCTGAAGCACATCACCAGATTTTTATGTTGAAGGAAGGAATTCATGATGCCTTGAACTCTATCAAGGTTCCCAGGGCTAATAGAAAGAAACAGAAACAGGCTCATAGTATTACAGATCTTCCACCATGCTGAACAGTGGCCTTGGGGTACTTTTCCTCATAAAGTTATCACTCTTCTAGTTATCTTCCCAGTTGAGTTTAGCAAACTCCACATGTTTACGTTTGTGATGGTAGGATAGAAGAAGTTCCTGGCATTCCTCCAAAACAACTAATTGGCTTGTAGATGGAGTTTAATGGTGGTTATGGAGACTTTGTGATCCTAAGATCTCACTCTTTGTTGCAGTTCTCTAACAGTGAGCTTTGGAGATTGTATTACCTCTTTTACTGTCATTGTTCACTGTTTGTGGTTGTAAGATATACACAAGTCCTTGTCTCAGCTTAGTGAAACAGGCCTCTGTGTCACGTCATATTTATACCCCAGTGAAGCAGAAAGCAATGCATTTTAATTGCACGTTCCAAGAATCACTTATCAATTTAAAAAAGTAAAGAGCAAATTAAAAAATATATAATATTATTTTTATAAAAAAGGGATAGTGTTGCCAATAATTGCACTGCTGTAGATTTTGAATTTTTCTAAATTCTTCAGTCTGAGATCTTTCCGTTGTAGAGCAATATTGGTGTGTGTAATACTGCAACAGACTGCTTCGATGCAATATTTGCTGAGATACTAAAGCTGATGGGGATATGGTGTAATGGTACAGAAAGAAAAAACAAAAAAATGAGTTATTTGATAGTCTAAGAGGGCATATTTGTTAGTATATTTATGATGATGATTTTGTTTTTCTGTTTTCAGCTCCTCATAGTTTCACTGGAGAAGACAGTGTGGAGTTTCACATCCACGGTGGTCCTGCTGTCATTACTGCTGTCTTACAAGCTCTAGGTACACTTGCTCCTGCATCTCCATATATTACAACGTGACCCAGGATTATAAACTGTAAAGTAACGCTCAGTTTCAGAGTGCCAGTGGCTCCATCTGTGGGTATTTATAGCCTCACTTTCCCAAGCTCCAAGCCTTTAGAGTGATTATAAACTCTATGCTTTGGAGTCATTTCTGAAACTTAAAAGAGAAAACTGACACTGGCGTCACCATTTCTTAGGTGCTTAAAATATTTGCTCTGGCAAGCATGACCAGTCCTATTGTGATTGTCCAAGAATGCTTCTCAGCAGTTTCTCTGTGGACTCCATAGAGGGCAGCGTTGTACAAGACAAAGTGGAAGGCTACTGGTTAATGAGCTGGGGGATTTTTAATATTCAGGAATATTTATATGAAATAATCCATCCTGTGATATTTGTCTAGCCTTCCGTTGTCTATACTCACTTATCTTTGTGAGGATAAATGAGGGGGTGAGAGGCAGGGTACACCTTGGACAGGTCGCCAGTCCATCACAGGTCAACATAAACCATGATTGCACTCAGTGACACCTAAGAGCAATGTAAAATAAGCAATTTAACCTCACAGTCATGATTTTGGACTGTGCATCTAAAAATGCTTTCTGATATAATCTAACATACTAACTCTACTGTATGTTTATTATAGATAGTTTTGTCTTCAACTTGGTCTCCTAAGGAGATTTGAAAAACATCTGCGTGAACAATGCACACATTACCTTAGGTAACCTGCAGATCTACCTTTTATGAATCCCTGAGCCCCTTTATTTGATCGTCGTGTGGGTTTGGGTGTATGTGTGTGTGTGTTTTGTGTGCATGATCCATGCATATGTTCTTTTTTTTTATTTTTGTTTGCATCTGTGTGTGTTTTGCAGGAAGCATGCCTGGCATGAGGCCTGCCGAAGCTGGGGAGTTCACACGGAGGGCTTTCCACGCAGGGAAGCTCGATTTAACCGAGGCAAGTCAGAGGAGAACGTAAAAAGCACACATTCTGACCATGTGTGGCTAGGTTTTGTTAGTCTGCAGGGTGAATACGCAATAATCAGAGTCAAATCTAATGAAGGCGATTCCAATGTATGAAATGTTAACACAAAAACTTGCCCTTTTCCATATTGTACCATTTGGCATTTATTTCAGTGGCTTCTGATAAACTCTTGCATAAATGCAGCTACTGGGCCTCTATAGATTACATTTTGCTAATGTACTGAAATCCGCAGTTTATGTGTTTATAAAGGTTTACTCAGAAAATAAACAGCTAAGTGGATAATTTTTTTCGAAATGAAAACAGATGCTTTCATGTCATATAAATTAAATTTTAATTCATATCCTAATCCAGTTGTTACAAGGAGTTTTTACAATATTCAAGTACCACCATCTTTACAGACATTAAAAAATGTTTTTACACCATTACCTGCAGATAGAAGGAGCATGCAGTAACTAATATATTGGATATTATATTTACTGTTGGTATGAATGTCAGTCATTTTTGTTATCCTTTTTCATTTTTTCCTCTCTGTCTCTGTCATCCTTGTCTCTTTGAAATTCTCATCACTAGTTCAGTTTGCTGCCTGAACCAGATGCAGTCTGCCATACAATTATTTAATAAAGTCCACCATGCAACAGTGGAAATATCCTTTTTTCCCCTTTTTGTAGAGCAAATCTGCCACTGACACTGTGTGGCAGCTGATCCCACCATACTGCTCACCTAAGCTGCCTGAACTTAGAAACTGTCTTATGTTAAGTTAAAAAACAAGGTTTTGTCAGCCGTTTATGACTAATTACAGCCCTAAAGACATAGCTGTTAGGGCTGGGCAATATGGCTGAAAAACCTATCATGATATAAGCATTCAATATCAGTTGATATTGATAATTATTGATTAGTTTTTTGTTTTAATTATCCAAAACTGCCAAACTGGTGACGTGACTTTTCCTCTTTTATCCGTTATTTCCTCTTGATCCGTTCTACTCATTTTCTCCTTTCACTCCAGCCCAATCTTTTTTATTTTTAAGAAGTTATGGGGCAAGGTGGCAAAACGTGAAACTGCTCCCACATACTCAGGATACTGTGTGGATGTCTGATCTGAGTCCACATTGTTCCGCCTCGAGTGCTCGCGGACATTGACTCTGATAAAGAATCTGTTGAGGGAGTTAAAGATTAGGGTGATGGAAAGGAGGCCTTCCAACATCATAGACTTGACTTGGAGCTCATCACCAAATATGAAGCATCAAAATACCTGTGAAAACATGCAAAAAGGTTTGATTGCTATAATTTGAATAAAGATTTTTTTTTCCCCCACAGATTATTGAGAAGGATGTAAATAGTTTTTGAAATGCCATTTTTTACAAGTTTAACTGTAACACAAAACGATGAGGCACATTAAGAGAGGAAATTATTGATTAAATCCTGCTAAAATGGATTATATTGCAGTAAACAAACCTAAATAAATGCAAATGTTTCGTAATAGAAACATGCAGTTCTGAAATCCTGTGTAAATGTGCTTGTAGGTGGAAGGACTCGGGGATCTGATCCATGCAGAGACTGAGGCTCAGAGGAGACAAGCTCTTAGACAGATGTCGGGAGAACTGGGACACCTCTATCAGGACTGGAGCCACAGGCTGAAACGGGTAGGTCTTCTGATAGAGCGAAGGGAGGGGGTGTGAAAATTAAGTTTTCACCTCTGATTAGCACCCAGTTCCTGTACAAACTGAATTCAGTCAGGCTATTTTCTGATGTTACAATAAAGCACTGTATTTACATCTGCTGTAGTTTTTTTTTTCTCTTGAAATTGTAAACGTGAAATTAGATTTACAGTTGCTGAGCAGAATCACAAAATATTTTCTTACTTGACCACTTCTGATGCCACACCAAATCGGTGTGGCATCAGAAGCATTGTGCAACCCAGACCCAACATGTCTGAATTTAGTGCTATATTAGATTTAAATGCGCAGCTGGATTTAATATGCTGTATGTGTTTCACTTTGCTCACCTAAACAAATAAGCACTAATGTATAACATCGTTCAAAAATAACACCCTGCTTCTGTCCTTATAGGAGCTACCTGAAAGCAGCCTCAGGCCAAAAACACTCTGATGACAAAACTGTTACATAAAAAGGGAGATTATTAAAGTTATTTAAGTCTTTGGAATAAAAAAACAAGTTGAACTTTTGATATTTTTTTTCTGAAGAGAGTTTGGAAGGAAGCTGCAGGTCAGATCTCCGTGGTTTCACTCCCACACAAAGCTTTTGTTGCTTTTCTTTTTAAAAGCTGCTCTTAAAGGAATCAGTCTTCCTGTTTTCATATTGCTGTAGGACATGTAGTACGTGTGTTTCTAATACCAACAGTCCAAAATCTCATCTATGCATACATACTATTATTTTGCCACTTCTTACCCTGTTACTTTATGCTGCAGAGAGGCACAGATAATAAGAGGTTTCTAATTATGATGCAGTTTCTGTGTCAAAACTGGCTCTCTGCCTTTGACAGACATTGTTGAACTGTTAAGTTATTGAGGTAAACTGCAGTTCAAGTGCAGCATTTGATTACTGCTATATACCACGGCATTTTACCATCACTAAGTTAAAAAAACTGTGAAATATTATTTTCCATCGCTTAACATTTGACTTTGTGCTTGAAAACATAACCGCTTTGCTCGTTTTATCTGATGCATGTAGTGTCTTGCAACTGCATTAATACCCCTTGAGCTTTTTCTCGTTTGGTCACATTACAACAAACTTCAGTGAATTTTAGTGATGTTTTTTGATTCGTCATTTTTGATAGACCAACACAAAGTAGAGGATAAATATGGAGTGGAAGCTCCAACTTCAAATCTGAAACTTATGTTTTTTTGTATTCAGCCCCTGTGATTCGGTACATTGCAGAACCGCCTTTAGCTTCAATAACAGCTGAAAATCTGTTGAGGTATGTTTCTACCAGCCTTGGACATGTAGAGAGTGAAACATTTACTCTTTGAGAATGTGTGTGAGCATCAATTCTCAAGTCTTGCCACAGATTTTCAATTGGATTATGTTTGGACTATGACTAGGCCATTTGCTTTGATCTTAATCATCTGGCTGTATGTTTAGGGTTATTGCCTGCTGGAAGGTGGACCTCTGTCTCAGTCCCAAGTGTTCTGTCCTGTATTTAACTACATCCATCTTCTCATCTTTTTTGGCCAGATTCCATTTCCCTGCTGAAGAAAAGCATCCTCACATCATGATGTTTCAATGTGGGGATGGTGTTTTCAGGTTGATGTGTAGTGTTATTGTTTCGGCTGCACGAATTGCTTTATAGGTTGACCAAAATGTTTGATTCTGGTTGTGATCTGACCAGAGCACCTTCTTCTATGTGTTTGCTGTGCCCCCTACATGGCTTGTGGCAAATTAGACATTTATTTATTTATTTTCAACAGCAGCTTTCTTCCTCCCACTCTTCCATGAAGGGCTGATTTTTGGACTGTGCAACTAAAAGCTGCCTTGTCAACAGATTCTCTCACCTGAGCTGTAAATTTCTGCATCTCCTCCAGAGTTGCCATGGGTGTCTTTGCTGACTCAATGATTAAAGCTCTCCTTGGCCCTACAGTCAGTTAATAGGATGGCTCTCTTTAAGTTTTTATAATTGCAAAACATTTTCCCTGACCTGTCTGCTGTGGTTCTTGGTTTTTATCATGCTGTTTTGTTCACTAATGTTCTCTAAGAACTCTCTGTGGCCTTCACAGAACAGCTGGATTTATACTGACATTTAATTAAACATAAGCTGATTACATGATCATCATGATATGCTACTATATAATTTGTGAAAATCATATAAAGCTTAAAATGTGTAGTATTTTCCTTCCACTTCTCAGTTATGCACTACTTTGTGTTTGTCAATCATGTCTCAATCAATCCTTTCAGATTTATAGTTGTAACGTGCCAAAAAAATGGAAAAGTTTAATGCTTTTGTAAGGTTCTGTATTCTTTGAAATATTATTTTATTATTTTATTATTTGTGATGTGTCATGCAGCTTATTAGAGAGTATTGTTTGTCCCAAAGGTGAAAAAAAGAACATTAAGGGTTAATACAGCTGTTTGTTCCCTTTTGATCTGCACCATGTGCATTACATTGTCCTATTTGTAGAGACTTTCTGCAAATAGCTTTTAAATGCTGTGCAAAAATAAAATCATGGTTTGTTGCAAAAAGGCATAGATCTGACACAAAATCTGTTTAAAAGTTGAGCATTTCAACTTTTTAAAACATACCTCGAAAAAATAAGAAATTAAAAAGAGTTTGTATCTAAAAGGACCACGACAGAGTATTAGGGTCAGGATTTCTTTTTTCTAATTATGAGACTAAAGTCATAATATTATGAGAATATAGTCAATATTAGCAGAATAAAAATGCAATCTTACCAGAAGAAAGTAATAGAATTATGAGAAAAAAGTAGTTTTTATAAGAAAAAAGCTTTGATAGTTATCATTTGACGTGACTGTGACCACTCGGCAAGTCCGTGTGGTTATTTCTTCGAAATAGACAGTCGTTTGCACAATCGTTTCAAAGTCCTGTTACTGATAATAATTTGATGCTCATGTGTTAAAAGATTAAGTATTTCCATATTTGTAGAACTGTTACCAATGAATAATTTCACAAGACTGTCAACATGCCTTATTTTAACGCAGTGAGACTGCTTCTATGGTAGGAATTCTCATAAGATGACTACTTTATTCTTCTAATATTGTTACTTTATTATGGTAACATTAAGACTTTATTCTTGTAATATTACAACTTTAATTACTTCTTGTATTATTACGACTTTATTCTCATGTTAAAACTTTATTCTCATATTCAATTTTAATCTCATAATTTCAAAAAACAAAATTCTGTTAGTCTGGCCCTAATACTGTGTCATAATAGGACATAATTTTTTAGGTCAGCTAATATGAAAAAAATATGGATCTGTTCAGTGCTGAGAAAGAAATTGTGAAATAACTTTATGACTTGCACTTCTATAACAATGACATGCACAGGTCTAACTGTGCAAGTGAGTGTGCAGTTAAAAGACTTGGTGAGCTGTTGCACTTGGCTGATTGACAGGATACAAAATAAAACAACTGATTGAACATCCTCCCAGTAATTATTCCTTTATTTATTCTGTTTTTTTTTTCCAGGGGTTGTCGGATGTATGTATTTCTCATTTACATTTAATAGTTACAAAGGTTGAGTTTGTCTCATGTATCCTGTCGAAGCAGTTTAGCACAAAAGGTCAGTGACCACAGGTAATGCTTTCAATCCAGTGGAAGTTGGCCAAAATGTCTCCCACTGTGAATGGGTTTGGCAGTGGACCTCACCAGCAGATCCAGGTGTTTTCCCCTGAGAAGCTTTGTTTTATCTGCTTGTCAGCAGGTTTGGTTCCTTGAAGCTGAATATGCAGGCTATTATTTTGGACTCAGATTTATGAGAACACAGCTAATCAGCAATATACAATTTGTATGATGACAGGGGTCAAATCTTTATCTGACACCTAAACAATGCTACTATTTAATGGCTTTCCATGTAAGTGAGCAGGTCAAAGTGCTGGAGTCTGATGCTTCCTGTTTTTCTGTTGCTATTCTACTATTGTGTGTATGTTCCTTAATGTTTATCAAGATAATGATCTTGTTGTGGTGGAAGTTTTGAAGCATTTCTCCTTATGCACTTTAGATTAAGATAAAAATGAAGCATGTAGCATTGAGGCAAAAATGCATCAAGAGTTTGAGTAGAACTGGTCAGAGATAAGACCTAGAGAAACAGGAAGGCTTGAATGTCACTGTTAGATATACTGATATGTCCGATGCAAGACTGTACCACAGATCAAATGTTCTTCTCTTTAAATAAATTGAATCCTAGCACTTCAGACATTTTGACTTTTGATTTTTGGAGAAAGCTTTTCATGCAGGTAAATGCCTTTTTACTGAGGAATGATTTGCTTGAAAAGTTTTAATTTGAGGTTTAAAACATGTCACAGCACTGGAACAAAACTCCTTAAGGTGTTCAGTGACATTCACTTTGATAATCACTCCATTAACCCTGTTGTACTCATGGTTGGAGATTTGACTCCTCCTTATTTCACATCTGGAGGAATATGTGGGACTTGTTTTGTTCCAATCTGGTAGAGAGACATCTTTGAGTTGGCATATGTGATTTTATGTTTGCCTTTGTGGGGGTTTTTTTTCATGTGGGGTACCACAAGGTACAATAATTGGCCCTCTCCCGTTTCTTTTCGTTTTTCTTCATTTGGGCTCCATTTTGAGGAAACACTGGGTGTTTTTCATCACTGATGATTGTCAGATTCATCCAGCTGTCCATTGACAAAAGCCATTTATCCTCACGTGGTCTTGTGGAGGACAGGGGGGTGTACATGTTGCCAGTCCAACTTATCAGATTTATGTCTGAGAAGAAAAAAAAAATAGTAGCTATAAAATATCCTCGCTGTATAACCTCATATAGATGAACGTATAGGGGGCTGATCCCTATCTCCAGCAGTCATTGGGTGAGAGGCGTGGTACACCTTGGATAGGTCCCAATTTCATCACAGGGCCAGACCTGAAAATGCTTCACCAGTTCTGGCTGCTCTTTATTGGCTTCCTGTGCATTGCAGAATACATTACAATTCAAATTTCTCCCCCTGGGTGTACAAATGTCTGAATGGCCATGGTCCACCATACCTCTCTGATCCTTGGGTCTTAAGACCTGATGATAGACTGACCTTGGCAGCAATGAAAACTAGACCGAAGCTAATTGGGATTGACCTTTTACTATCACGGCACTCAGCTGTAGAACTAGATGCTATTAGATATTAGACAGGCTACTACTTTTTGTAGTCAGCCAAGCGAGGCCCGTAGGGCTTTTTACGTGGATGAGTCATCAACTCACTCTTGAAGTCATTTTAGTTGCCTAGTAACGCCTGGTAAAGTTCAATCTCAAAAGCTTTGACATTGCCTTGAAATATGTCACTCTGTTTTTATCTGTTCCTGCTTTTCTTAAGATTATGGCCATGATCTAAAGAAATGTGTTGCTTTTTGAGACTTTTAAGTCTACTTCATGTTGTCAGAGAGGTTCTATTTAAGGGATTTCTACAGGTCTGGCAGTAATCAGACTTGGGCGTGGCTAGTCAATACTTGGTTTAACAAGGGGAGCAGTTATATTTTAACATAGATCAAGATTGGTTTGGATAAATTTTTCACTTATTAAATAAAACAAATATCTGAAAACTGATGTATTTATTTATTTATTTATTTATTTATTTTTGTATGTACTGTTTATTTTTGTCTGACAATTAAAGTCGTTTGATGATTAAGAACATTTCAGAGGGATGGAAAACCAAAACCTGTATAAATCTGTAAGGGGGCAAATACTTTTAAACAGCACTTTATTTTGGCACATATTTATAAGTACATTTGCACAGTAAAGTATCTCTGACCACAGAATATACACCCATTTTACTTTTTCAGTCACTTTATCCTCTCCAAGGTGGGCAGAATCACAGCTAACAGAAGACATAAAACACTCTGGACAGTTTAATTAAATATACTGCTCAGCAACATGTCATCCTAGCAGCCACATACAGTTATGTACTAGACCGTGAACTCCTATGCGGGCCAAAATGTTTTAGGGTCAAATATGATCCTGTCGAAAAACTTGATAATTCAGTTGAACAATAACTAAAAAAACAGAGTGGTTAACAAAGAAAAGAAGCAAGGCATTGCATACTTGGGTAAAATCTTTTGGCAGGACCTTTTCGAGAGCTGTGCAACATTGAGCTGGAACAACATTGATAGCCACACTTCCTCCACAGAAACGTGAGTCAATAATGCTACTGTAAGGATATTAGTCTTGTCATGCAAGGTCATAAAAAGGACAATTACTTAAAGTTATTACATTTGCAGATGTTTCTGCAAGCGGCTGATTCAGTAGTTAGACTTTTTAACACATTGCATCTTGAACTTGAGCTAGTTTTGGTGAATTAAACAGTGACACAGTGTATTAAGTTAACATGTTGTGTTGTATGTATCTCATTTAGACCTGGAAGGAACCAGATGGTTTCTTGTCTCCTGGTAGGTAAAACATTAGAAGGGGAAGTGTAATTACTTCCAAATTATTAGTGGTTGGATAACTCAACTATAACATTATACATGCAAATTAGGAATCAATGTTTTGAATGCATTTATTGGTTAAATAATTTGTGTTAGTATTGCTCTTTTGTGTGTTTTCATAAATGACCTATTTTGAAATGTATCTATGGTCAGGATTTGCAGCATTTACAGAGCCTTGCAAAAGTATTCATACACCCTAAACCTTTGCATGCTTTGTAACATTACAAGCACTTACTTTAATGTATTTCATTGGGATTTAATGTGATAGACTTGCAGAAAGTAGTAAATAATTGTAACTGTTTGAAATGTTTTACAAATAAAATCTGAAAAGGGTAATATGCATTTGATTTCAACCCCTTTTCTCTGATACATATAAATGCAATGCAATCAGTTGCCTACAGAAGTCTAAAATATAGTCCACTTTTGTGTAATATAACCTCAGTATAAATCCATGTGCCCTCTGAAGATCCCAGAGGTTATTAGTGAACAAACAGCACCTTGAAGACCAAGGAACACACCAGACAGCTCTGGGATAAAGTTGTGGAGAAGTTTAATGCAGTCTCATGTTATAAACCAACATCTCAGTTTTTGGTAATCTCATAGAACTCTATCCAATCCATCATTTAAAAGTGGAAAAATATGATACAACTGCAAACCTACTAAAGCAAGTGAAGTGACAGGACATTGAAGCCTGTAGATTCGCACAAAGATAAAAGTATTACAATATGTTAAACAAAATCAAGAATAACATACTGTACGGCAAGGGCAACATTATAACCCCAAATATTGTGCAATTATCAAAACTAGAATACTTCAATTCAAGGAATGTGCAACGGAGTAGGATAATTTTAAAAAATCTACAAAATATGCATGTGTAAAGACTATTTACAATTTGAAAATAAAAACTGTGCAAACAACAGAGATGTGCAAGAATCAGATGAAATGTTATTTAAAATATGCAAATACCAGAAGATGCAAGCACTTTTTGAGTTTGTTGGCAGCAGTGATGGTTATAGAGACTAACATCTGGGAGGAAGGATCTCCTATGACGCTCCTTTTTGCACTTAGGATGCAGCAGTCTGTCACTGAAGGAGCTTTTGGCTTACATGTAAAATCTGTGTGTGGCAGAAACTTACCATTACCCTAAAAATGCTATCCCCACGTAGAACTGTGGTGGTGGCAGCATCATAATATGGGGATGTTTTGCAGCAGGGAAGCTGCTCAGGGTAACAACATTAATCAAACAGCCAAAACTGCAGTGGAAATGCTTAGAAAACACATGAATATATTTGAAAGTATCTGTATCCAATTGAAGCTTGTTCAAGTTCAAGACTTGAACAAGAACAAGGCTTGTCACAGATGTTTGCCATCAAATCTGGCTAAGCTTGAGATATTTTGAAAAGAACTGAAAAAGAAATCAGTCTCTGTATGTGTAAAGCTGATTGACACATCCTTATTGTATTTGTACACAAAAAATCTCAATAAAATGTATTTAAGTTGGTAATTAAAATACAAGAAAAAGTGAAAATGATTACGAGGTGACAATAGTTTTGAAAAGCATCTTATTTCTCTTCTGACATAAGTTGATTATAAATAATGAAATGTATCACTGTTACTGGGACTATTAATATGCCTTTTTTGTTCATTTATCTAAAATAGCCTGTCCTTGCATGCTGTATTCAGATTGCTTCTGCGTCTTTGGTTTTGTCACAGACTTTAGCCCATGTCGAAGCCTTCATAGACTTCAGCGAGGATGAGCTCATTGAGGAAGGAGTCTTAGACCAAGGTATGTAACAATGATAGCTGATAGCTTTGCTGAACACTTCTACAAGGAGTGGACCCCTCAGCAGATTCACTTTGAGGCCTGTAGCTCAGACTCTTTATGACTCAATTTGGATTTTGTGGTTTTAGATGGAGATGCGAGGTCTAAAGTCTGAACAGAAAGTCTGTTCAACCCAGGAGTGAATATTTGGACTTTGACTAGGCAGTTTTAACATTTGAATGTTTTGATCTAAGCCATTCCATTGTAATTCTGCTGCATGTTTATTGCTGTTATCCTGCTGGGAAGTCAACCTCTGTCCCAGTCTTAAGTCTGTGCAACCTCTGACAGGCTTTCTTCCAGGATTCAACTAAATTTGGTTTATTCATATAGTGTCATAAGAGCAACAGCTGTTGTCTCAAGAAACTTTTCAAGATCCAATTTTTATATTTCCCAGATAAATTCAGTTGCATACTTTCCAATTCAATACATTCAAGTTAAGTTTAATTTGTGAATTGGTAAAAAAAAAAAAAGTTATGTTTAAGAAAACACAGCCAATTCCATTAAGTTGCAATGTTTGCAGCAATCCTTCATGCTGAGGATGCATAGGGTGACAGTGGAAAGGAAAAGTTTTCCCTTTTTATATTGAAGAAACATCCAGCAGAATCTTCCCATCAGTTGTGACCAACTTTGCCCTCCCTGCTGGTGAAAATCATCCCCAAAGTTGTGCAATACCCCGACCTGTCTGCTGTGTTCCTTGGTTTTCATGAAGCTGTTTGGTTTCTGATGTTCTTCCCTCAGGATTTATACCGAGATTAAATTACGTTGCAGGAGGACTCTATGTAACGATTTTGTGGCTGAAGGCAGCTTGATCCACTGGATTTTATTTAGCTGTATCTGAGTGAAGGAGGTTTAATGTATAAGTTTGAAGCATGTGCCCCAAGTAAATTGCATCTTTTCACACAGTAATTGCCTGAATAATTTGTATACTTTACTGTTTTTTTCTAAGAGTCTATGCAACTCAAAGGGTGCCAGGCACCGAAGAACAGCAACTTTAGACCATTAAATTGATTCTCAGCTCTCTATCACTTGCTATTCCTTTCAGTGTCTTTCTCTTACTTTTTTTCTCCTCCATTAGTGGACATCTCAGTGTGCGATCTGAAAGCAGAGATCGAGCAGCATCTGAAGGATGAGAGGCGAGGCGAGAGGCTTCGCAGCGGGGTCCATGTGGTGATCGCTGGTGCCACCAACGCAGGGAAAAGTAGCCTTCTCAACACACTCTGTAAGAGTCAAGAAAACCAGAATGAATACTTGTGCACACATGATGAATGAGCTTAAAATAAGCCTGCTGAAACATAAACACAGACTTACTGTTAAATCACATATGATTTATTTGGGGGGAAAAGCAACATCTGTCAAACCTGGAGGCAGCGTGGACTCAGAGAGGTTTATGTTATTCAGAGGGCTAATACTTACGTCTATAGAGTGAAACAAAGAAGAATGTGCTTCCTTTGCAGATTAAAAAAAAAAATCTATGTCAGAGCCTGAAGTATCCCACTGTGAAAGTAGACATAACATTCAGGAAGTTAGACTTTGGAAAAGTATAATAATTGATGGTATTTTATCAAAAACTGCTGATAGTACCGTCTCCGGTCATTGTTCCCTAACAGAGTGGCTCTTAGAAGTCTGCAGACTTAATTAATTATACTATTAATATTTAATAATTACCAATAATTGGTTACTGTGTTATGTTTTTATCATGTAAAGCACTTTGAAGTGCCTTGGTGCTGAAATGTGCTATTCAAATAAACTTGACTTGAGTACAGACACCTGTTAAAATGACTGTTAAAGTTCATGTGTTCAACCAAAATGTATCTAAATTGATGGCTTATTGTGTCAAACATCACTATATCGCTGATATGTAGCATATATATACAGCTTATACAGAGCTATAGATATAAATATACATCTACTAAATCACCTTTACTCCAGTTTCCATTTGTATAAACAATGTGGTGTCAACATGAGCTGCTTGTTGTTTTAATACTACGTTTGTTCAGGATATTGTTTCCTAGAGTCATTTAGAAATGGTTTATATAAACCATCCGGAACAAGAACTTGGCAGGGATTCGCTATTAGAATAATAAACCGGTTACCCTGTCGAGTTCTGATTTGTTGTCTCTTTGGTTTCACATCTAACCAGCAGAACCAAGTTTTCTAATAAAGATTACATAAGAGACACACTCTTAAAAGATTAGTTTATATGGTATTGTTAACTTTATTATTTTAGATTGTTTATTATTATTGATGTTTTCATACCGTTTCTCCTTACCTGCATCTGAATCTCGTGGAAATTTGTCAAATAGGGTTTTTCCTTTCTCTTTTGACTAGAAACGTCATGATGCGTGGTTGTAGCGGACCCAAATGCAGAGGCAGCAAATGGTTTTGAAGATTTAATAATGATAATCAAGACCACTGGAGGTCACAGGAAGCCAGAGCAAAACAAAGCATAAAACCTGAGAGCAAGGAGCACAAGGGGGAGGTATCAGGCATAGAAACTGGAGGTTTAACAGGGAGAAAACAGGCAGCTAATGGGCAGGAATAATATGTGGCAAGCAGAAGGAACCAGCAAGGAGTGGCTGAAGGAGAGGAGCTTAAATACTGAGGGAGTGACTTCTGGAACAATGGCTGGGGCTGATTAGCTAAACGTTTGCAGGTGTGGGCAATAAATGAGAGGAGAGCTGAGGAGAGAGAGAGAATGGCAACAGAGGGCGAGAGAGAGCAACAGGGAAGCAAGGAAAATAATCTAAATGTAACTGAGAATAACTAGACACAGGGAAATAACTAGAACAGACTGAAATAACCAAACTAAAAACTGGACAAACCAAAGGGATAAACTAGACTGGGGAAACTTGGGAATCAACATAAAGAAATGACAGAAGCAACATCTAACAGAAACAGAGGATAACTAAGACTGTACTAAAGTTGAACCAAAACATGACTGATCTAATAAATGTAACACAGGATGACAAGAAACAAGGAGAAAACTGGACATAAGGAAATAACTGGGATAACTAAGAAAAGACTGAGATGATCAAACATAATCTAAAGGTAACTGGATACTAAAACTAAGAACTGAACAGAGAAACAAAACCCAAAAAGTGCAGATCCTGACAGGAAAGTCCCTTTTTTCCATCTGTCAGGTAGAAAAGTGCCACAATCCAAAAAAAAAGATTATTAAACATACAGATAACAAAGACTGCTAATTAAAATGTGTAAAAATCATATCTATTTATATCAGTGTGCAATTATTCCCTATACCTGGGTCACAGTCATTATGAAATAAAATGTCACAATGACTTCTGAAATAGACCCTAACATCGATTAACGTACACAGCAGTGTTGGCCCCCAACCATTCATTGACTTTGTTCAGTTCATTTCATTTTATTTTGGTCATAAATTTGAAAAAAAAAAAAAAAAATGATACCAAACAAGAAAAGTTTAGTATTTTAATGAGTATTTTAACTGCAACTTGCGACTTTAACATAGCTTCTTAAAAACAAAAGCTCCTTATATGTGGGCTGATGGTGGCAACAGGAGTTTGCCTTGTAATCGGTGGGTTGCCAGTTCGAGCCCCTGCCCTGTTCGTCTTTGTCATTGCATCCTTGGTCAAGACACTTCCCCCACCGTACCTGCTGGTGTTCAGTAGGGCCGATGGTGGCGGTGTGTGGCAGCCTTGCTACAATCCTGTAGCTTCCCACCTTCAGCGTGTGAATTTATGGACAGACTTAAACTCGCCTTACCTTATCATTAACAGCTGACTGTGGAATATTTAGTAGTAAGTAAATTTCATGACTGGAGTTATTGCACGTGGCATCTTGTCATGGTAGCACTTTGAGAGTCATTGTCTTTAGTTTTAAAAGTATCGCTGTAGAAGTGATTGGAAGACCAAATTTCTATGATTTGGAGAGATGAGCAAATACTCCATGTCCAGTTTAGGTGGACTATAATGAATCCTAGATATTGTCATTTAAAGTTGTTTGGCGTCCTTGCGTTAAGTTTAGTTTGAAACAAAAGCGAGCATAATCTAAAAACCATGAATTGGCCTCATTCATGCCACATAAACAGCTTTGATTTGTTCAGCCTTGAACCCTACAGGACCTCTGGAAGGTATTTTGTGTTATCAGGCACCAAGCTGTTTCCAGGAGATTCTTCAGGTCATGTGAGTTTAAAAGGGGGTCATGCTTGTGTTTCCTGCTCATCTCTCAGAAAAACAATGAGGTTGAAAGAACTTGGGGGTCAGGACGATGTATCATTCTGTTTGCCATGTTACTCGAGTCATTCGTGTGCGTCATGGTAGTGTCACGTTGTGTCAATGCCATAGTTGGCAAAGGGTCAGTGACAAATGATTTTTTAACAAACTTACACATATTTGAACTGTTGCATGACACAATTTCACACCCATATTTAAAAAATCATCAAATTTTTTTCCGACCTGTGCCAAATATTAAGCTAGATATCATCATTACACCCAATCACAGTTTCCATCTCCAGTCTCTTGCAAATGTATTCAAATTCCTCATTTGTTCTTTTTAATATTTTGTTATGTTACAACCAAAAACTTCAACGTATTTTATTTGTGACAGATCATCACAAAGTAGCACATAACTGTTAAGTGAACGGAAAATGATAAATGGCTTCAAGCATTTTTTCAGGTCTCTGTCACCTTTGTACAGCTGAAAGCTGACATTTTTCCCTATTCTTCTTTGTAAAATGACCCGATCTCAACCAGATTGGATGGAAGGTATTGCCACTGTTTCCCAATTTGGATTTCGGTCTGGACTTTGACAAAAACATGAATGTGCATTGATTTAAGCTATTCCATTGTAGCTCTGGCTGCACGTTTAGGGTCATAATCATGGTGGGAGGTGAATCATGGCCCAAGTCTCAAATCTTTTGTAGCCACTAAAGGTTTTCGTACAGGACAACCCTGCGTTTAGCTCCATCCACCTCCCCATCTTCCCTGTCCCTGCTGCCACCATCATGTTTCACTAAGTGGATGGTGTGTTAAGGATGATGTGGATTGTTCCTTTACATGTGTTTCTTTGCATTTAGCATGTAAAGTTTTGAGTTTTGTCTTATCTGACCAGAGCACCTTCTTTAACATGTTTGCTGTGCCCCCTGCATCAGTGGTCCCCAGTCCTGGTCTTCAAGAGCCAATGCCCTACAAGTTTTAGACATGCTCCTGTCCCACCATGTCTGATTTAAATGACTGCATTACCACTGCAGCTTGCTATGAAGTTGGACAGAACCTATTCTACCTAATCATTTGAAATAGGTGTGTGGTTACAGTGGAACATGTAAAACTCACCGGATTGTAGGCCGTAGGGACCAGGATTGGAGACCACCACCCTACATATCTTGTAACAAAATGAAAACAGGATGTCTTATGGCTTTCTTACAACAATGGCTTCTTCTTGCCAGTTTTCCATAAAGGCTCCATTCATATATTACACAACTAATAGTTATCCTGTCAACTGATTCTCCCTTCATTAATCCCTGCAGCTCCTCCAAATAAGGCTTTCATTTGCTGGTCTGTCAGTTTGGGTGTGTTGCCAAATTTTGGTATGTTTGCAGCTGTGTCATGCTCATTTTGCTTTCCTATGATAGACTAAACATTGTGCAATGAGATGTTCAAAGCTCAGGATATTGTTTTATAACCTAACCCTGCTTATTTTTATTTTTTTTTTTAAATCCAGGCCAGAGACCTGCAGCTATTGTTTCTCCCATTGCTGGGACCACCAGAGACGTAGTGGAGACAACACTGGACATTGGGGGCTTCCCTGTCCTGCTGAGCGACACAGCAGGCCTCAGAGACAGCCCAGACCTGGTGGAGCAGGAGGGGGTTCGTCGGGCCAAAGAGAGGTATGGAGAGGGAGCTAATGAAGAGAACTTTCTGACAATCCAGTTAACTGCTTTTTGATTTAAATCCACATAAACAAAGAATTTCATACTGGTGTTTAACTTAGATAAACAGGATAGATCTACATAATAATGAAGTGTGTTCAGTGCTGCCTCAGCAAGTGTTCACGTGTATAATTTAGCAGAACAAATTAGCTTGCAGACCAAAGAAGTATGTTCCAGAAAACAAAGAAAGGAAGAAATAAGTCTTTTCTGTAATGTCTGTGTAGCTGCCACAGTTTATATTAGTGCTGAGGCATGGTTATAAATACATGGAACAAACACACCCAGGAGGTTACGCAATGAAGAGCCACCATTCCTCACTGTGAGTTTTTCAAGTGTTATGCATATATGTTTATAATGATTCACTGTTAGGAGCAGCATTTACATCAGAGAAGACTAATTGACGCATTTGTCATCACTGCTTTACAGAATGGACACTTAAGTGAAAAAGTGAAAATACACAAGTAAAAGCAATTAGTTGAACCTTGAAGGGTAACCTTACATAAATATCTGTTTTACACAAAGGAAAATAATATATTAAAGCTGATTTTGGGAGAAAAACAAACTACTTGGTCTCTTTTTATAATGCAATGAATATAAAGAACTTTGGGTATAAATATGTCAATGGTTTTCAGTATATTCTGTTTAAATCATTGTTATCTTCTTCCCTTTGAAAATGAATGTCAAGTGTTTCCCAAACTACTTGTGTTTTTGGCAGGCCGAAAAGCTCATCCACAATAAAGACACTGCATCACTGCACAGAAAGCAATAAAAAAGATTTAGAGAGGGCTCATCCTTCTGTTTTGGTGATAAAGGACAGGTCTTGATGCCATATATTTATTTTAATAGCTCTTATAAATCAAAACAATAGTCACTGCAGTGTCTTTACAATCAAAATTTTTAAAAAAGAAACAATAACAGCTAAAGTAAAAGACGTTATAATTGTTTTTTGTTGAATCCCATGGATGTATGGAAATGTGTGGGGGCATTTGCAAGGCACTGCATGGCTCACTGGTACAGCAGGCACACCTTAAACAGAGGATATAAGTCCTCAGAGCAGCCGACCAGACAATCTAATAAAAACAAACCAAAAAAAACACTATGTTTTGCGAAAACTTGTCTAGTCTGGTACAAATATATTGGTTTCATGACAATGAGACAATAAGAGATTTTAGCTATATTTGTGGGAAAAACAAGAATCCCCTTTTTTTTTTTTTTTTTTTTTTTTTGTTTGCGCAAATGGAGCAAAGATTTTACAAATCTCAAAACATGCTAAGTAGCATGCAAAATGCTGTTTTTGTGTTTTAACTAACACAATGTTTTAAAAATCTTTACTTTGTAGAACTTGGGTATAATTACCCAGTTAAGGTTTGATCGAAGTATTTTACATGTTAATCAAGCAGGTTAGCATTGGTAGGAGGCCTATTAGCAGATGCCAACTTTAGCATTGTTAGCAGCTAACGGTTAGCTCATTGCTTTATTCTTGCAGTCCCTAGAAAAAACTTGTATGTTATGTTGCTCTCTGTAGTTTTACATGTTGCCAAGTAAATTATTTTAAAGGCCTGGGGGCTTTTTCAAATACTTTTCATTCAAATGTTGTCCGCCAGCACAACCAGGTGGGTTTATTAGTTGACTGTCAAAACGATGACACAAGAATTACCTTCTGCTAACAGCTACTGGATAACCTTTCACAGACAGGTTTCTCTTTGATGAGAAATATTGTGGCATTTTAATATCCTGAGATCTCAATACAATCCTTATCAATGTTAGATTTTTCCTTGAAGTCAGGAGAAATTTTAATGAGTAACAGCGATAAAAGTATAAGTTCTGGCTGCAGAACACCCAAGTTGAAGTCCAAATGGGATTCCTGTTTGTTTTTCCTCTGCTACAAATTCAAGTTAATGTGGAAGCATGTGTCTGCGGATTTCATTCAACATTTTTTAGTTTAGATGAAGTTTTGGAGGGACTTGGCATAAGTAATGAGAAGAATGATTAAAGCCACAGTGAAAGAATTACTGGTCATATTGTTGAAAAATCGCCCATTTTAATAATCTAAGATTGCGGGTTTGGGGTTCTAATTTAGAGGCCATAAAGGTTCTGGGTATCAAAATGGAGGCATAATTAAACTAAATATACTCAAAACATCTAAGGAAATAGCTTCTTTAAGTAAGAAAAACAGTCTAGATTTGGATATTTTATTGCACAAAAAGTAATTTTACACAGCAACTTTCTCCGTCTTGAGTTTTTTTTTGTCCACCGGGAGCTCTTGAGTGATAAACAAATTTAGATCAAAGTAAAGATTTGATTAAAATAACATGGATGTCAGACTAGTTTTGCTCCAGTTAGGTGGCTCTATAGGAAGGGTGGGCACTTTGTGTCCTATAGGAAACCGGTTTGCAGGGAGTAGGACTGGAGCTCATGACCTGGGTCACTACAGGAAGGACATGGTGTGTATAAGCATCCGCTGCCACTCCTGCTGCTACCTTACACTTGGATGGATGCAAGGCAGCTGCATTACAAGTAGATTCCTTTCAGAGTTATAAATTAAAGGCTATCATTGCTATTGTTTTTTTTTTTTTTTTTTTTTAAGCTGCGCTATGTATACACTCCCAGACTTAAAAAAAACAGATCTTTGAGAAAATCCAAATGGAAAAACACTACAGAAATTACCCTGATAAATACAGCGAGATGCTTCTCCTTTCCTAAATTAAACAAAACAATTAAGTTGACAGCTGTAACTACTGAAACTGAAATGAAAATTGTCTGTTGCAGCATTTAAACCTTCACTAGGGGCTGTTAACCACCTTTTTAGATTAATAAAAACAAAGAGAAACAAATTATGTCAAATCATGCAAGTAATATCAACAATGTTTAATAATGAAGAAGAAATATTAAAACATTCACAGTGTAAATAAAGCTGTATAGTCAAAAGGACAGCCTATAATATGTGATACTCAGAAATTATGTAAAACTGTTTAATTTAAATTTACAATCACCATTTATGCCTGCAGCAGTGTTTGGTTTTAGGGTCCCTTCAGTTGGTGATTCAGGGACGAAATTTGGGCAAAATTTCAGGTCAGCCAACAATATAGATTTAACTTGAAGTTAAAAAGCTACATTAAATTATGTTCATGCACATAAATCAATCAGTCTCATAATCTATATCATGAATATTGGTCTAAAAGATTTTTTTACCCTCTAATTAAACAAATTCTATTGTAATTTTAGAGAAGCAAAAAGATTGTGTATATTTTTCAAATTAAGATTTCTTTGCCGTCTATTAAAAGTGTCACACTTCAATTAAAAGAAAATCTTTAGGAATTCAAAATTCAAATAATCTGTTTTTTAAATTATTAATCTCTATATTGTCTCTTTGCTTATAAAGGAGTGAGTAGAAAGAAAGACACAAACAAACAAATATAGATAAGATTCCTATTTTACAAACTACTGTTAGAGCAGAAAGAGTTTTGAATAAGACATTTAACTTTTTGAATAACTAAGCTGATTAAAGTGTTAGGAGTTTAAGGGTGGATGGTTACTTCCTCATTTTGAGCTAGAAGGTTTGGGAGCGAAACAAAGAGTTTCTGAATTATCTTTGACCTTCCACCTTTCGACACTAGAATCACCTTGTCAAAACAGGAAAGGAAATTATCTTCTCTGTGGGTCAGATGCAACTGTTCAGGTTCTCTGAACCACTTGAAGATCTGCTCCAAGTGGGGTTTGTCACCTCCTCCTCCTTTGAAATCAGAACCGGGTGAGGTGCTCAAAGAATGTCACTATGCAACGCTAAATACATCCAAGCAAAGCATCTCATGCCAACAAAAACAGTTAGCCTAATCAATACAAGTTGATCAGGCTTCGTAACAACTCACATGGGCAGAACATTTCTCTGGTTCTTTTCAAATCTCAGAACTCAGCTGCTCTGGAGCAGTCATAACAAGTCGCTGATCAACCAATGAGATGCGGACTTAGAATAACAAGAGGCGTAATCAAAATATGATTATTAGTACAACTCAGCTTTGACAGATAACGATAACAAGTGTTTACATTAGACCTTTTTTTAAGAAAAAAAACTTCTAGAGGTCCTAAAAACATTCACATTTGCAATATTTTCAGCTCCATCATCTTGGCATAAGAGGTGGCTGTCAATACATTGATGGTCTGTCGAGGATATTTAGACTTAGTGAAAAGCAGTTAAAGTAAGTGAGAGGTCAGATGTGTGGATTCTATGCACTATGTATAAAATATTTTGGTTTTTAAATTAAAGAAACTACAAAAAAGAAACTAGAAGTTCTTCCCAGATCATAAAGGCAGACTCCATTGTTGCAGTGACTGGGTTTAATTGGCTAAAACTATGAAAAAGTAGTTCTGAGAGATAAAAGCTTTTTTTTCTATTTACAGGGATTTCGCCAACGCTGAAAATCTAGAAAGAAAAGAAAAGAATGTGTTTCCTTCAGCTACTACAAAATCTTATCTTTAGTGTCAAAAATGTATTTCAGGTCAGAAAGTATGAGCAGTGGTCACCAAGCTAAACTTAATGCTGTTTGTGCTGTTTGTAAGGGTGCAGCAGGCTGATCTGACTCTGCTGGTGGTTGACTCCACCATCCTCCCTTCTGAGGTGCAAGAAGCTCCATCGTTCCTGCTGGATCACCTGAAGAGCATCCTGCCCTCTCAGGACCAGCCTGAAACAGGTATGTCATTATTACATCATGAAGCATTAACTTCTTTAGGGGTTTTCGGTCAACTCGGATGTAGTTGGCTATATATTTTTGGGAACATGTGATCTGTTGAATGTTGGCGCTTGAGTTAATTTGTGTTTATGAGATAAGTAAACACTCTCCTGGTCATATCACAGTGTCTGAGGTATATTAGAGTCAAAACCAAACTCATTATGGGTTTTAAAGATGTTCTGTTACTGATTTTTCTTTTAACTTTTTGGAAACGTATCAGCTTTGGGCCAGTAGTAACTGCCTGGCTATAAAACTACTGGACTTGATGGCTGCAAAGCTGAACCAAACACATTAGTTTCATATATATTTTTTATATCTTACAACCGCAGTCTTCAATATATTTCATTGTGATTTTATAGACATGCAAAAAATAGTGCACAGTTGTGAAGTGGGGAAAAAGGGATGCTAGATTTTGAATCTTTTTACAATCAAATCAGTACGTTGTAGAACCATCTTTGCACATCTGGAGACAACATCTTTGACCCATTCGTCTTTTCAAAATACCCCAAGCTCAGTCAGATTGGATGGAGAACTTAGACCAACACAAAATAGCCCATGATTGTAAAATTGAAGAAAAAGGACACAAGAAACATCTGCAAGTCTTTTGAGGTTTGCTTATTCTTCTTTAAGAAAGTCTTAGTCAGATTTGATGGGGAGCATCTGTGAACAGCAGTTTACAAGTCCTGCCACACATTCTTAATTAAATTTAGATCTGGGGTTTGACTAGGCCATTGACATTTTTTTTTTATCTGAATCCATTGCAGGTGAGGCTGTATGTGTAATTGTGACCTTTGACCTCAAAAGTCTTGTGCTGTGAGACTTTCAAGGCTGTTGTCAGATAACCTAACCCTGCTTAGGTTGAACTGGATTTTATTTAGCGGGTATCAGATTAATGTTGCCTCAATATGAATGCATGCCACACTAAACATTTTGAAAACCATGTATTATTTTCCATCCACTTCACCATTATGATCTACTTTGTGTTGTTCTATCATATAAAACCTCAGCAAAATAGTAGACTACTGATACGTAACATGATTCAGCAGGCAGGTGTCTCCTGGTGCTAAATAAGACTGATCTGCTACCTGAGATTCAACGGGAGAAGCTGAATCTGGGGCTGAGAGGAGTCTCTGGACTCCCACCTGTGTGCCTGATCTCCTGTCAAACCAATGAAGGACTGAAGGACTTCCTCACTGTGCTGCAAAGCAGCGTCAAAATAATGTACGTTTTTTTGTTGTTGTTTTTTAATCACTATGTTTTGATGTTTAATAAAACATGAATAAAATTAGTATTTAAGAAGTTAAAGAACAACACAAAATGACTTTTACTGGAAGTACATGTATTGTTTTGGTGGAACTTTTTATGCACACTTGTTTTTTCTGGGTGTAGCCTTTTCATGTACAGTAAGGGTTATTCTGCTTTAAAAAGTAAGTCAACGTTTGTTCTCTGCTGCTGATGAGCTTTTGTGACTTAACCCCACATTTGTTATTGTTGGTCTGATTTTCTTCTGCAAAATAAAGCACAAAAAGTAATTACTGTTTTATTGCTCCGGTTCTTTTTGTTCTCCTGACTTCCTCTCTAGGTGTGGTGATCCTCTCTCTGGAGCACCCACCCTGACCCAGGCCCGCCACAGGGCCCACCTGCAGCAATGTGTAGCGGCGCTGGCTCAATATCGGCAATATCGCGACTCTGACCTTGCTCTGGCAGCTGAGGGCGTCCGGTTAGCGCTCACTGGCCTGGGGAGGATCACCGGGCGAGTCGGAGCAGAGGAGATCCTGGATATCATCTTCAAAGACTTCTGCATTGGAAAATAAAGAAGCGAGAGTGAAAACATGAAGCACAGGTAATCATGGCCCGCTCAGAGAGGAAGGCTGTTTTCCCACAGAACCTGTTAAGTAACTGGAACAGCCCGGGCTCTGTGCCATCCTTCATGGCACAGTCAGGAACCAAATAGTCGACTCTGTGTTCTTGGCTTCAGACTACCTCCGTTCCCAGGACAAAAATATTTTTCTGCTGGCATTTTTTGTTAATCCAGCTGAAATAGTTTTAGGATGATGGCAATGCCTCAGGGGGCCAATATACTGAACAAGTGTTTGGCATGGACTCAGTCATCATCTGAAATATTTTTCCAAGGCTAAATATTTTCCTCTGGGGCTGCAGCACAACAAAACAGTGTGTGGAAGTTTACTTTCATTGTTGAAATGGATACTTTTCTTCTTTACTTGTCTAAATTTTGTAAATGTTTTGTTGCTTTTCTTATGCTTGACAACTATAGTGAAAAGTTTCCACATTTAAAACAAATACAGTGCTCTAAAAATGTGCTTTTCCCCCTTACAGGTTTATTGTTTTTTGCTTGTTTTTCACACTTAAATGGTTCAGATTATTAAATATATTTTAATATCAGACAAACATAGCAGGACTAAAGACAACATTAGAATTTAAAATGACATTTTAATTTATTAAGGGTAAAAAGCTATCCAGACCAACCTAGCCCTATGTGAAAAGAAGTAATTGCCCTTCTTGTTAAATCATGAATTAATTATAATTAAGCATCAAGTTTCAATTTCACTTCTATTTTAGCCACACAGAACTAATCTATGGAGGACCAAAACTGACATAATTAAAAATAGAAGCAGAAATATATATATATTTTGTTTTTCCTTTTCCTTATAGAAGTGGTTGTTCTTTTTACATTTCCTCGTCTCCTCTTTTTACTTTACCGTCTGCGTTTCTGCCTCGTTATGCAAATGAGGAGGGCCGCCTTCTTGCTCCAGCTCCTCTACTATTGGTCAATAAACAGGAAGGAGCAGGATCCATGTGCAGATCAATTGTGCATGCCTGAGCCTTTGGCTTCAGTTTAGCAACCGAAGTATAGTTATAAAGGGAGCAGAAAGACGGTCTGTGTCGGTGTTGTTAAAGGAAGCTGCAAATAGACTGGACGAGTTGGAAGGAGCTGGACCAAGAAGGCAGCCCTCCTCATTTGTATAATGAGGCAGAAATGCATATGGTAAAGTAAAAAGAGGAGACGAGGAAATGTAAAAATAACAAACGCTTGTATAAGGAAAAGGCAAAACAAAATATAAATATTTCTTGACGAAATCCCACGTATAAGGAAAATGAACATATATACATTTCTTGAGGAAAACACATGTATAAGGAAAAGGAAAAAGAAAATATATGTATTTCTGCTTTTATTTTTAATTATGTCAGTTTCGATCCTCCATACTGATCATCAGAGCCGCAGAATCATGAAACCACAAAAACATAACAGGTCTGAAAACATGAAGTATGCTAAAAGATCAAACAATCAACACATCGTGCCCCAGCCTAAAGAAATCCAAGAACAGTGACCATGTGAACCAAAGTCACTGACATCTATCAGTCTCAAAGAGTTGGAGAGCCATTTCTAAATTTGTTAGAACTGCAATGAGAAGGAGTAACCACAAATGGAGGAAAGGCGGAGTAGTGGTGAGCCCTCCCGGGAGTGGCCGGCCTACCAACATCACTCCAACAGCACATTGAAAACTCATCCTGTCACCGATGAAACCCAGAGTGACTTTGGGAAAATATTCTTTGGAAAGATGAGACAAAAATGAAACCTTTTTTGAACGAGTATTCTCAGAAAAAAGGCATCATACCTACGGTCAAACATAGTGGTAATAATATGTTGGTCTAAGGCTCCTCTGCTGCTTCAAGAGCTTGACAACTTGGTGTAATTAATGGAACTGAATTCTGTTGTTTACCAGAAAATCCTAAAGGAGAATGTCTGGTCATCAGTTTTGGATCTGTAAATCTCTTTAAAGGTTTTGGGGTTGCCTAGTCAAAGTTTGGACTAATTGGGATGCCATGGCGTGACCTCAACATAGGTTGTTTATGCTTAAAAACCCTTCAATGTGACTGAATTAAATCAGTTTTACAAAGAGAAGGACATAATCTAAAGCATCGTTGAAAAATAATTCACTGTCTTTTATTGCAAATGGTTAATTTATCTCTGCCAGGCTTAAAGGGAATTACTCTTTAAATAGGGTTTGGTATTTTTGGATTGGATTTTTGCCTTAAAAAATGAAATCATGATTTGAAAACTGCTTTTCTATTTACTCAGATTATTTGTGTCACTTGTTCCTCAATTTGCAGCATTTCAACTTCACAAATGAAGCAAAAACAGAAAGAATCTGTTTAAAGGCCAAATGTTTTAGTGAAAATTTCTTATACATATATTTTTTATTTATTTGAAGTAATTGAAGGAGTTCCTTTCCAGTCGTCTTCACGCTTGTAGTTCTCTGTAGTTGTATTTAGAGATATTGACAGATATAGAAAAATAGGCATTGTTAGGCACTAAATATACTACCAGGATGCATAATTTGTACCAAATATTGTATCCAAGCAGTGCTTTTTAATTTAATTTTATTTATTTGGAAGGGACAATGCACATTAATTAACATTTCTGTAAGTGCGCCAGAATTAGCCAAAAGGCTATTCTTCATCTGTTGTCCCTGGACAATGCTCAATTTCTCTCGCTAAAAACAAACAAAAGTTATACAAACAAGGTTAAAACGACTAAACTACATAAATTTTGTCAGTATTTGTGATTGCAGTACTGCGCACACCTATATGGTGAAGACAGCTGTGATTCAGTATATTGTGTGTGTTCTTCGTTAACAAATTCAAATTGAAGCATTTTATCTTCTCAGGCACATGATCTTCTTGAAAGGATTGTAATGTCTTTGTGTAATATGAGTTACAACATTTAATTTCCCTCTGGGATTAATAAAAAATGTTTTAATTTATTTTTTTAATTTAAGTTTTCATTTGGTAAAATGTATATATATATTTACTCCATTTCCACTCCTGTTCTGGATCATCGACAATAATGAGCAACTCTTCTCCCTTCAGTGGGAAAAGGGTGTTTTTGGAGGCAATGATCTCTGCACCCTTTGTTCGTCTGTCAATCTGGCCTTGATCAAATATTTATGTTTCCTTGTTGAACTACTCACCCTTCTTCCCCCGGTTTTTCTCTCCCAGTCTCTGACGACATTCAGCTGCAGACCGGCGTAACAGATGTCTCTACATTTGACTCAGTCTGAGCTTGGTGACCCTTCCTTTTGCCGCTTTGCTCTGTCAGCTCTCTGCTTCTCTTTCATGTTTTCCCTGATTAATTACGATGCAGGGGGAGTTTGAGCTAAAAGTGGGATTAGCTCTCATAGTGATTTATGGTTAGAAATTTTGAAGCTTTGTCCTAAAATACTAAAGCTATGAATATCTCTTTGGATAGAAATGTTTATCGTAACTACAGAAACCAGGTTCTTGCACAACCTGCTTTTTTAATTGATCCCACAATTTTACTTCTTTGTTGCAACCTTCCTTTAGGAAATATGCATCTAGATTTTCTGTCATACGTATTTAGCTCTGGACTCTGTCTTGGCCATTCCTAAACTTTCATTTTTTTTGTTTTGTTTATTTGGATGTACGCTTCAATCTCAAGTGATCCAGAAAACCTGAATCTCTCTTTCTTGCAGAATAATAAAGGATTTTTGTCCAAACTGAATGATGTTTGGAGCTGCTCAGAAATTCGTTAACACTGAGGTGAAAAAATACCACCACATGATACTCCCACCACCATGTTCACTGTGGGTATTGCATCCTTCTGGTGATGCACAGTGTTAGTTTTCTTTGTTTGTTTGTTTGTTTTCTTGGGGGGTTGAAAACATATGTATTTGTAATAAATATTTCCAACCTCTGTTAATGTTATGATCAGCTAATGAAAACCTTAAATTCAGGTAAAAGAAAAATAATTAAAAAAAATTTTAATCCATAAATGTCAGCTTTCTGATTCTATGTCCAGATACCGACCATATCTACTCAGTACTTGGTCAGGACTCTGTTTGCATGAGTTACTGCATTAATGTGGCGTAGCATAGAGGAGATCAACCTGTGGCTCTGCTGTAGGTGGTAAAAAAGATTGTTGATCTCCTTCAGCTCATCTGCATTGTTGGCTCTGCTGTCTCTCATCTATATATGCCATATATTCTTTGCAGGTCATGCCAGTTTGCTGACCAGATTAGTCACATGTTCATTTAACCAGGTATTGTTATTTCTTGATTGACGGGTGCGCCAGCAGAGGAGATCCACACCAGCTGATGACGTGACTCCTCAGATCATCACTTACTGTAGACCTCAGGCTGAATGTCAACAACATTTGATTCTTTGCCTCCCCATTCTTCCTCCATACTCGGGGTGGATTCTGGTTCTCTGACATGTTGCTCATGTTCTGGATAGGTCTGTGTGGTGATCAGCCATAGTTATGGCTTGTAACTCTCATTCAAGATCTTTAAATGGACACTGCTTCACAATTCTGTAAGGGCTGTGGTTGTACGTTTTTCCTTCCACTCATGTTCCTTCCCATGCTTGGATATACCACATTGTGATTTAGCAGCTTCTTTAGCAATGAGCATTTGTGGCTGCTTGTTCTACTGGTTTTGTAGGTCATAGCATGATTTCTGTGTTAGAATATTATTAATGTATAATTTAATGCTGAATTTGTCTCTCTCCTTTCTCCATCTGTGTGTCTGTCATTGTGTTTATATACATTGACTTGTCAAACAAAACTCACACACAATTCTTTGATTCCTGCATGCATTTGCTGTGGCATTGTTTTAATAGGCTTCTGCAACATAGATTTCCATTCAGATAAATTTTAAATAAATACATTTTTCACCAAGATTTTGCAGGGTTGATGGGAAAGTCGGACCTTTGCTCAAGTTCCTCTCCAGCACAACTCAACGATTCTCAATGGACATAAGGTCTGGACTATGTACCAGTGATGTCTCAAACCACATAATAGGCTTGTACTGTGGAGACGAGGCATGATGGGCGCACCTGCCTCGCTTCTTACCCTGATGGGCCCGTCCCTCTGACACAGGGCAAATCTGGACTCATTGGACCACATGACCTTCTTCCACTGCTCCAGACTCCAATGTTTCTGCTCCCCAGCAAACTAAAGCCTTTTTACAACTGCTTTCACTGATCAGTGGTTCTCTTAAGGCTCCACAGCTGTTTAGTCCCAAACAGATGAGTTTCCCTCCTATTGCACACGAGGAAATGCTCTTAGTCTATTCCTAACATAGTTTCACATGGTCTCAGACTAATACCTAACTTTGTTGTCATATTTTGACTGATTACAGGGACTTAAAACTGTCTGTAAGCTTCCTGTGGTTTTGATTAGTAGCCATCCTGAGATGTAAGTGTTGACGTAGCTGGATCCAGCCAGGTCCGCCCTGTATCCATGTGAAACAGTGTATAAGAGAGCATCCGGGACTATACATGGAATCACAAACACTTTATGTTAAACAAAGGATTTCCTGTTAACACAAAGCAGACAGACTCACCTGTAGCGTTCACATCCATCAGAAAAGTGAGCCTGAGGGATTGTTTTCTTATGAAATAAGGAAAGCAGCAAATGGTTTTTCTCTCTCTGGCCTCTTTACTGGTGGCAGGTTGTCACTGGAGGAATTATTACTGGTTTCCAGAAGTCTTAAATATCTCAGGATCTTTGCCACCAGTCCTCATGAATTACAAAGTAACCTGATTTTTAAATTTAGAGGTACAAAAAAAATTATAATTTATATTTAATTACAAAATATTAAAAAAACAATGTTTGTAAGGATTAAGGGATTACACTTATTTGCAAAAGTATTCACTTGGACATTTTGTCCTGTTACAACTGCAGATTTCACTCTTTCACTGAGATTTCTTGTAATAAATGATCATGAAGTAGTAACTGTGGAGTGAAAGTAAAGCGATGCTCAGTTTTCAAAATCATTTCCAAATAAAAATCTGTAACGTGTGGGGTGCATTTGAAGCCCCATGATTCAATGCTTTCTAGAACCACCATTCACTTCAGTCACTGCTGGGGTGTTTCTACCTGATTTGTTCTTGAGAGACTGAAATTTTTGCTCATTCTTTGGTAAATAGTTCAGGGTCAGTTGGATCTGATGCACAGTGCCTGTTAACATCAGTTTTCAACTATAAAAACATTCCCCCTCATGAATAATCTTTGATAAGTTCTTCCAGTGAAGCTCTGGCTTTTTGGGCTGCTGGAAGGTGAAGCTCTGCTCCAATCTCAGATCTTTTATAGCCTCCAAACCGTGTTAAGCATCACATCCCAACATCCCATCGACTATGACCAGCTTCACTAGCTGCATTTCCATTAACCTTGAAATTGTGCAAATTGAAATTACAAAATAAATTCGCTTAATGGAAACACGCCATTTTTGAAAAAATTCTCCTTTTTTGAGAAAAAGTGTTGGCTCTGGTGGTTTTCTGGCCGTATCGAAATTGGTTCATTTCGCAAAACTGCAATGGAAACACTTTTTTTTTGCATCACAGGAGTCACATGATCAACAACCAGATGTTGCCACTGGCGCAAACCACGAAGAGGATGACAAAGGAAGTAGTTGGAGGATCATGGTGCAGCGTGTTTTTTAATGACTTATCGCCTGAACGAGCTTATTTATGTGTGATTTTAATTTCATTTCTTATTTAAAGGAAACAATGCAATTGCTAAATTGTGTTTTTTCAACATTAGCAGGAAACTGGCAGAGATTTGCACATCTTTGTAATGGAAACACAGCTATTGTTTTCTGAATAAAAACATCCCCACAGCATGGTGAAGCCACCACCATATTCCACAGTGAGGAGGGTGTAATCAGGGCGATATGCTGTGTTTATTTTCTTTGGCAACCAAAAGGTTTTGGTCTCCTCGTACCAAAGCACCTTCTTCCACATGGTTGCTGTGTCCTCTACCTGGTTCTCTGTGAACCAAGACTTCTTTTGACTTTCAACAATGTCTTTCGTCTTCTCAATCTTCAAAAAAAAAAAAAAAACCCTGCTTATTGTTCTATAATTGATCATACCCCTTTTAATTTTACTGACAGTTTTCTTACTCTGCTGATGGCAAAGAGGACTTGGCGCTCATCACCTAAAACAAAGCATTAAAATACATATGGAAAAATAATTTTTTATAACTGATACTCATTTTACATTGATTTCTTTTTCCATTGAGAGATGTCTGTTTAATTTCCTGGGAGGAAAATAAAACGTCTCGTTCAATGAAAATAATTGCAACTCTAAATCTGCCGGAGGTGTAAAGAAATGGGTTTTACTGGGCTCCTCCAGGGTTTCCATGGAGCTCTTGGCTGCTTCTCAGATCAATTCTCTCCATGTCTTGGTAGGTTGCCATACTCTTTCCATTTTTGGAGAGATTGAATGGGTTCAATACTTGGAATATTATTTTATAACCTTACTCTGCATTATACAACTTTATCCCTGCTCTGTCTGTTGTGTTCCTTGGTCTTCATGATGCAGTTTCTTCTCTATTGTTCTCCAATAAACCTCAGAGGCCTTCACAGATCAGCTGGATTAAATTACAGACATGTGGCCTGTATTTGCTAAGTGATTTCTGTATTGTTAGTTGCACTGGATCTTATTTAGGGGTATCAAACTAAAGGGGGTTGAATGCAAATGTACTCAACCCTTTTTAGATTTTTTTCTCTAAAATATTGTGAAAGTCATGTATCGTTTTTTTTTTCTTCCACTTCGCAACTTTGTGTTGGTCCATCACATAAAATCCCAATGAAATAAACTGAACTTTGTTCTTGCAACATGAAAATTTGTGAAAAAAGTCGTTTTTTTCAGTATCTGGAAGTTCAAACGTCAGCTTTACCCTTTCATCACTGATATGCTATCACCCTACAAAAACACCTTCACCAAGAATAGAAGAGTTATTGTGACAAAATTTCAGATCAGCCAAGCATCCATCCATTGTCTTCTGCTTATCGGCAAAACAAATAAGCTTAATCTCAAGCAAAGACTTTTTTTTTTTTTTTACCTCTGACATTAAATCTTAAGTTGCACACCAACTCAGGATAGTGAAGTCAAAACAGTTTTTATTTACAGATCTAACAAATCAAAAGTTTGCATCAGTGGTTAATTTTCAGTTCTCTTCCTTTAACTACTTAGAAACAGATTGACTAGTAGCTCCAACTTTCACTTCTGACTAGACAAATGTAGTTCACTTTTTTGATGAATCAGTAAACCATATCAAAGATATTCACAATTTATTCACATATTTAAGAGAAATCAAGTTGCTTAAACTCAAGGTTCACATTAAATCATGAAGTTCAGAGATAGTAACCTTACATAACATCATATTCTTATTTGTGCCTAAGAATTGAGCAGAAGCTGTATGTTTGTATAGATATGTTAGTAAAAGGAAAATATTTTTAATGTAAAATCACAATGATGAAGCAGGAAAAATGCAGTTTAACAATAAAATGCATATAATTTTTATCACTAGCATGAATAATCTTCTGTACAACATTTACACAAGCTTTGAGGGGAATTCAACCTGGTCCTGAACATGATGAGTAAAGTTTCCTTTTAGTGTTTCCATTTTTTCCCTGTTCTTGTTCACGTGTACCAAAATGGATCCCTAATAATCGTAAAAAGACCAGCATCTATTTCTAGCCACAGAAACGTTCGTGCTCTTTGCTTCTGGAAGGAAAATGAAGCTGTAAAGCTAAAGAACAGTTCCTACAACAGCTACTAAAACTATAAAATAAGCCATCGTTAATAGTTTTGACCTTTTTTTAAGCTCACCATAAACACAAAAATAGAAACAGAGCTACTAACTGCAGACTTGATGATGTGTTTACATCCAAACTGGTGCAGACATGTTACGGTTGAAGTCCATGAATCATGAGGAAACACACATGTTGCTATTTTAGCTTATGGGAGATAGAACAGCTGCCATCTGTGTCCTCGTCTCAAGTCTTTGTTACGTTTTTACTGCCGCCGAGACAATAAGAGGGCAAAAATGCTTCGGAGTGAGTAAGAGTCCATTTTTAGTTTGTGAGCGACACACAAGAAAAAATATTTACACCTGTATCCCTCTAGGTTTTTTTTATTTTACATTCATCTGATTTCACAGATACTGAGTCTTTTCATAACTGATTTAAACTCAGTAACAAGTGATAAAACAATTATCCATCTGTGACTTCGATACACTGGAAAGGTGTTGAAGTCTGGTGGGGCTGTTGCAAACCCAAAGCATTACTCCTCCACCTCCCTGACAGCTGGGATGAGGTGTTTAGGGTGATTTGCTGTTTTTGTTTCTCTCCAAACATGGTCTTGTGGAAAAATCTGCTCTGACCAAATGGGGACCCTCCAGAAATGCATCTTATCTTAAACTTGTCATAACACTGAATATGTTAAACTGGAGCCTCTCTTTCGGTGTAGAATAATGGGTCCAAGTATTTTGGAAAAAACCTTTTCTAGTTTGATGGGCTGCACCAGTTGCTTCTTTAAGATCATTGCCTTGCATCATGTTAGCGCACACCTGGACCAAAACTCTTGCTTTTACAAAAGCGGTCACATTCGCTGATGATCAGTTAATCAGTTGCTTTAATTAGCAGCACCTAGCTGCTAACTTCCCTCCAACATGCCATGGAATCACAAAGGTTTGCCTTTTCTGCCTGGTCCTGTTTAACCAGGAATTTGTTGCATTTTTATGTACATTTGAGGTTAGATTAAAAATAAAAATAATAATAATAATAATAATAAAAATAATTTTAAAACCTGGTGAAGATCAGATTGTTTTTATAACTTTCTGTAACATAAAACCCTGAAACTGTAGGAGGGTTTACTTTCTTTTCACCATGGCACTGATATGTACAGGTTGTGCCAAAGTGCTTGACAGTCGTAACATATACAAGTCCATTGAAAGTTGTTCACTGTCAAAGTTGCAGCGGGTTTTCTGTGCTTTGAAAATCGATGCAACAGGTAGTGGATGGATTGACAACTCATTTCAACCAGTCTGAAAGATAAAAAAAACAAAAAAAAAAACAATTATTAATACGTATAATGGTGAACATGTTCAATTAATGACTAGTATTGAGGACAGTTTGGTTTGGCAAGAGCAGAAAATCATGATAGACCAGATATTCAAGTCTTACACAGGATAAATTGTAACATTTTTAATTTCCAACATTATTAAGTCAAAACCCCAGTTTCTACTCTAAATGATGAGCAGCAATTCTGCTGAAAAATGGGATTAGGTTTTCAGGGTGGGAGCTTACCACTGAAGGTTTGCTGATGCCAGTTGTGCCACCAGAAGCAGTGTGTCTCCCCTGCAGAAGCACAGTCTGCGGGGAAACGGCCATTGGTAGACCAGCCTGTGGACAAATTAATTTTTGTTTAACCATAGATCAAGCATCTACTGCCTCACAGTACAGTTTTTGCTCAGTGATATGTGTTAAAAAATGTTTTGCTTTGCCAGACCACCAAACATCTGGAGAGCTATCCAAAATAGATATAACATATAATCTATATCACTGACTGACTCTTTGGATCTGAATTAGTTTTTATTAGTTGTTTTCTTCTTGTTAAGCAAAAACAAAAAATACTGAACAAGATTGTGCTTCTGTATCTCACCTTGCTGGGCATCAATTTCTGCAGCTCCTGAATCTCTTTGTCTTTCAGGGCCAATCTTTCCTGCAGGAGCTTCTGTTGCTCTCTCATTCTGATCTGCTCTATCAGTGTTTTCTCAAACTAAAACAACAGATGAATAATTTTTTTTTAAAATGTGAACAAACCGATTTTTGATTAATGCATTAAAAACTGATTTGTCGCAGTTACAGCAGATACTGAAGAAAGCGGCTTGTCTTTGAGCTTTTCACCAACACCTACCTTGTCATCATTAAACTTTTGACTCAATGCTAAGTCGCTGGCAGCCTTAGTGACAGCCCTCCTGTATTCATCTTCACACTGCCGCAGTGTGGAGTTCAGATAGGAGTTTTCCACCTCCAGACGACTGGACAGGAACTCAATCTCAGACATCTGCAGGATAAAATCATATTGTTTTTAAAAGCTTAGTAAATAAAGCATTTCCCTCCTTAGGCTCATGGTGTAGGCATCATGTTTGTTTATCTGGGATGGGGGCACACAGGTTGATTTAACTGAGCTCTAAGATGAATAGCTAAAGTTTATCAGGTGAAGAAGCTAAAATAAATCATATAAAGGTCAAACCTTCTGTTTGTTCTCTGGAGCTTTTTAAAGATTAACAGGGACCCTAAGGTTTGTGAAGGAGGCATGTTTATAAAGGATGCTGGAGGCCCACTTCCTGGTTCCTCTTTCCTGAGTGACCTCTGTCAGAGCACAGGCTCCATCCATGAGGTGCTAATTTAAAACTTTACACAAAATGTATCTGTAAAAATGACCAATTTGTGCCTATAAAGCAGGGGTTTTTTCAGATATTAGCTAAGTCTAAGCAACGAGGATAGAGCCCGTACACATAAATGTTCTAGTATTTGTTATTGAACTCAATAGTCTTTTGATATCCTAAATGCATTTCTTTGTAGAGGTCTTAATCAGTCTAAGGTGTCTATAAAAGAAGAAAGCAGCAGTGAGATCATGTCGCATCTGTTTTAGCCTCCCCACACTGACTTCCAGTCCATTTCAGGAACCACTTTTAAACTTTGGTTGCTTTTAGGTGCCTGAAAGGTATGGCACCAAATTATTTGGCAGATCTCCATCTGCAGCTAAAGTGTGGAAAACCACAAACCACTGCTCCTGTTGAACATTTGCATGTTAGATCTACAGAGCCTGCTTTCTATTGGCCCCTAGTCTGTGGAACCTTAGAACAGACTAATTTAATATCCATTCCTAAACCCTATTTTATGTTTATACTGTTTTCCCTTTTTGATTATTTTACTTTTTGTGAATCACAAATTTGTTTTTATAATTTCTTTAAAAATAAATGTAGCTTAATTAACTTACTTTTTATTGGAGTCAGTGAATGCTTAATGCATTTGACAGAAGTTTTTATAATTTGCATGAATTCCCAGTGGACATTCATGGACATCTGAGTTGTTGCTATTTCAGGTTTCCACTCCCTGTTTAGCCCAGAAATGCAACTAAAATTGTCCTTTTATTTAGGCCCTGCAGACGTTTAAATTTAACCTCAACAAAAATGCAAAAATGCATACTTGCTTAGCAAATTTGATCAACCCTTACAAGGTTTCAGTCACAATAAGTGTCTATAGTGACGTCTTTTCTCCTTTTAAGGTTTAGAAAGTATTGTTGTTTTTTTGTCTCTGGGGAAGGCTCTCGTTGCTGCTTTCTAACTTTTTAAAACACAAAATTTTTTTAAAAAGTGATCATTTGACCAGAAAAAAAAAAAATTGAAAGCAGCCAAAATAGTTATAGACACCTTGAATACAGCTAACAAAGACACTTAAAAAAAATATGCTGCTCATATTATTAATAAACTAAAAAAAAGGCACAAAAACAAGTTTTTTTCTTCATCTTTTGGAGTTTTAAGTCAACATTAAATACTACTGCCGAGAGCAACAACACGTAGTTGCTGAAAATAAGGTTTGTCTTTTAGTCCTGCATCAGCAGGTTGGACAGCTTCACCTCAGAGTTGACCTCGGGTTTGCCTCACAGGACATCTGTCTTTTTAGCTGGATTTATCAGGAGTGATGTCGTGAGTAAACTTCCTCCCTGGAGAAACAGGTTTCCGGTTCAGCTTGTCTTTTCAGGGGATTTTAGGAAGGAATTTGTTGAGGGAAATTTTCAGGGTTGGTTTGGCAAAGATCCTTACCTGTCAGGTTTAATGCCATACAGACAACAGATTGGCATGATTCCTTTGGGTATCAACCCATTTTTTTGGTGAAATTGTTTATCCTAATATAAATTTCCGACCCACAAATTTCTTACCTATTCTGTTAGGTTGTGATTTTCTGTCTGTTTGGATTTTACATTGGACTAATGTTGCAAAAACTAAATGTAAATTAAAATCTGAGGCAACCAAACTTGATGCAAAACTCATCCTGCTTTACTAAGCTACAAAAATGCACAGAAAAACACCAGTTTAACCCAAACCAGTAGAAATAGTAACATTACTGCAGCATTTAATCCTTTTAAGGCTGAAAATTGTGTAATTTTTTGCCAGTTTTTCTGCTTCTTGGGTAGTATCATAAAAGAGTCTGCATCCACGCACCTTGCTGCCCACATTGTTCAGATACAGCTGGAACTTGCTCTCCACTTCCCTGGACAGGTTCGTGCAGCTGTTTTTTATGTTCTCCAGCTGTTCTCTCTGGCTGTTGCAGGTGAGGTGGAACGTCGGTGAGTGGGGGAACAGGTTGTTGATCTTATCCAAAAACATGGTGGTCACTATTTGGATCCCAAGCAGAGGTTTTGCAAAGTCTTCTTTGCACTTACTGATTTGAAAGAAAAGCTGTCATTAGTTTGTTCTTTATATTTTAAGTCAAATACACCATGTGGGCAGACAGACAGGAGGACGTCACCTGGTGTATTTTTTGAGCTGCGAGCTCAGGAGGGTTTTATCTGTGCGCAGTTTTAAGGTCTCCTTGAGTTGGACTTGTTGATCCCTGAGGGCGTTGTCCCTCTCCTCCCTCAGATACTGAACCGTCTGAGTGAAGTTTGTGTTAATAACCTTTATCAACTTGTCCTTCTGAGAGATCGTATTCCTCAAATTGTTTGCTTCACCTGCAGAATTCAGAGGGAAGGTTTGACACAAGAAAAACAAAACTCACAACGATGACTTAATTAACAGCAGGATTTTCCTTTTCTGTTAAATAATATTCTTCCAGGTGTAATTTAGGGTATTTTTTGCAGACTTTCTACACACTTTTATCAGTCCAGCACACAAATTAGATCTGCAGGATTTTAGAAAATCATGAGAAGGATATATTATTGTTAAATATAGTGATAATTGTTTGCAGTAAATCCACGTTGTCTTCACTCTCATTTTCATCCATCATTACGATGTTTCTAACTTTTTAGTATGCTGGGCACAATTACCTACAATCATATTCAAAAAATTAGAATGAGGCTTGTTTGTCAGAATAAAAGTATATTTTTGAAATCAACCCTTAAACACGTATTAAACCTACTATCCATTAAACCCACATTTCTGTAGTAAAATGATTTTCTATATTACATATTATTATGTAATATAATCTTAAATATCGTGTTTTCATTAGTTCTAAGCGAAAAATCATCATAATTAACAGAAACAAAGGCTTGAAAGGCTTGTGTGTAATTAATCTATATAATGTGTTTCAACTTTCAGTTACTGAAATAAATGAACTTTTCAAGAATATTTTAATTTATTGAATATAACTATATATATATATATATATATATATATATATATATATATATATATGTGTGTGTGTGTGTGTGTGTGTGTGTGTGTGTGTGTGTGTGTATGTTATATTAAAAAAATTTTTTACCAGATTTGTCAGTCAAGTTTGGGAACATTTTTGACATTTCGGTACAAAGATTTACTGTATTTATTTGGATAAATATTATCGAATAAGATTCACATAATTATTTAGCAAATTTGCAATCCTATACCTGGCTTGGCACATGTTTGTTAAGAAAAAAACACCAATTTGATCCAAATAAGCAGAATCTTCATCACAGCTTTAAACAATCTATAAAATTTACAGTAATTTAAATGGGGAAAATGAATATTAAATGCATTAAAGTATTAGTTGCATAAAATTGTAGGTAGATTATAATTAGTCTGAACGTGTTTAAGTTGGCTTTGCAGCTTTGCACACCATCTTGACTTGTCAAATTTTAAATAAGAATCTAATATGACACAAGGATAGTTTGGGTATGAAGCTTGTTTTATATGTTGCCCTTAATAAAAAGCAGTTGTTTTTACCATTCAACATAACATGACGTTTTTCAAACCAGGCTACAAGATTTTAAATATCAAGAAAATTCAGTTCAGTTTAATTCAAATTTTGTGCAAAACACCAGTCCACAACAAAATCATGTGATCTAAAAGCACATATTTAATTATTTAGAACCCAGTTTAGCTCAAACTCATGTTGTGTTGAAACAGATGGAAGAAAATTACCTCCAACATCCATTACTATCAGTATAAATTTGGAAACCTGCATCATGACAAAAATATGACAAGTCATTTGTATAAAAACTAAAAAGAAGAGAGCCAAGAACTAAGCTTTGGGAACACCTGCAGTGATTTTTCAAAATGAGGATCCAAACTGCAGACCATAGAAGAATGTCCAAAAACAAACAAACAAACAAAACAAGTTTATTGGAACAAGTTTATTGTGCTAATCGGGTGGTTTACGTTATTTTGATCACAGTATAAGGTTATTTTTCCACAAGTCTCAGTTTAAAGCAAGATTTTGCAGTGCATACTTTAAGATTAAACTGATTTGTGACTTGAAGTCTGCTTATAGCTCATATTCAAGACATTGCCTATTTCACGGAAGTTATTCCATCTAATTATTGTTAGAAATGCCAACCTGAAAGTTCACAGGTGATGAAAACTAGCCTTCATGGGTAACTCTGGCATATTTTGTAATGTGCATTGTCCCTTTTGAAATAAATAAACAACAACAAATACTTTTTTGTTGTTTTAGGAAATGGAACAAGAACAAAGATTTTCCATGCTGTGTTTTCTTTATTTACGTACTTTAGTTCTGGGAATTATGAGAATCTACAGCCATACTTTTACAAGAATTTTTGGACTGCTAATGAACTCTGATGGTTTCAATCAAAACTAAAGTTTTGAATGCTGTGTGAGATGTTTATGTAGTACTGAACTTACTGTTAAACATGAATGCAGAAGAGGGAGGTAACTGGAAGGGAGGAGACGGACGCTGCATATTCAAAGACTTTGAAAGGCCTGCCTATTTTAATAAAAGAAATAAAAGTAGATAATGAATTAGCTCATGAAAATGAAGAAAGTTTATGTATTTGTAGTGCTACGAAGGTGGCCGTAAAAGCAGCAAAACTTTATATTTACAAAAAATGCTTCTTTTTGGTAAAGAGAATTAAAGTGCAACACACATCAGAGCTCCTTCTGAAACTTGACAGAGAAAAATGGATTTTCCTCTTGTTTATCCACTGTACTTACAATCTTTGCATTGAGCCTGTGTTCTGTGTTGTTGGCTTCAGTTTGCTGTTTTGCCATCTCTTTCTCCAGAGCAGCTTTCTCAGCCGTCCGAGCAGCCAGCTGAGCTCCAAGCTCAGCTTTCTCCTTCCTCAGGTCGATGTTGTTCTTGCTCAGCTTGTTGAATCCCTGCTCCAGCTCCTGCACAGCAAGTGAAAAAGAATCAGCAACACCGAATTACTGATGAACAAGTCATCCACACCAGTAGAAGAAAAAGTGCAATAGTTCAACTTATTTGTGTTTTTCCAAAAGTTATATTTGCTGAAAAATGTGACATAGTTGGTTAAAATCATGCATTTGCAGCTTCAGCTATCAAAATCATGCAGTTACTCTATCAGCATGCAGTCATACAGGAAGTTACTAACCTCAACCCGCTTCTCCTCGGCAGACTTCTCTGGCTGTCCATAGATGAGGAAGAGCACCAGGCTGATGATAATGAGAGACTGGATGAGGGATGAAAAGAAGAAAATGATCCTCATGTAGTAGCCGCAGCTCTTTCCTTTGTTCCTGTACAAGGGCTGGCTGGAGCTTGGGCCAAGTTTGGTCTGGGAGTAGCTGGAGCTGTACATGGCTGCTGGTGGTGAAATGGTTGCAGATGTTTTTGATAATAACAGTAATAAACAACAACAAAAACAATATTCCTTCTGATGTGATCTTCTCTGCAGACAAAAAGCAGAAGTTTATCAAGTAGGAGCTAAAATAAATCAAATAAAGCCAAGCTGAGTTTTTTTTTTTTTTTTTTTTTTTTTAATCCTTGGTTTTCTGTTTGTCCTCTGGTAAAAAATCAGGCAGAAATTTGGTTACAGGGACCCTTAGGTGTGTGAAGGGAGCATGTTTATAAAGGGTCCATCCTGGACGTCCCCTCCTCTCTTCTTCCTGAATGACCTCTGTCAGCGCATAGCCTCCAACAGCATCAACACTCAGAAACTTTCCATGCAACAAAAAACACTTTATTGTCACAGAAATTTAAATAATAATTATAAAACACCTCCACATGTTTTAAGACAGGTTTACTGTATATTTTTCCCCACAGATTTTTTTACTTTAATAAAATCTGAGTAAAACCTAAAAGACTTTTAAGAGAGTAAATATGATATCAAAGGTCTAATCAACTAGGCAGATTGAGTTGTGATAAATATTTTTATTGGCATTGTATTTTTTTTTTTTTTTTTTTTGTTTGTTTTTTTTTTTTACTTTTCATGTGAAGATTTTGCAAAGATTTTCATTTAGTTTTTTCCTACACATCTCAGATATTGGCACTTTTTCTGCTGCATCCAAGTCATTCCTGGATGCAAAATCAGAAACCACCAAGAAACTGAGCTCTCCACTTTGTATGATCTAGAGAACTTCAGCTTTTGTAACCAAATATTTCCATCAGCCGAACTGAGAAACGAGATAGGAACCGAAGTTGGCTCTATCTTTGAGCCAAAAGCCACATTCCGGACCACAGAGTGGGCTCTCTCTATTTCTGTTCTGTAGTGGAGGTTCTGGTGTTGGAAGCTGATGCATCAGATTCATCCTGCTACTCAGGGTCTAGTCTTAGCCATGAAAACCCCAAACTTTTGGTAAATGTTACACTTTAATCAGTTTAGATCAGTTTCTTGTTCATGAAACTTCTCCTCAGGTGTATAAATATTGTTAAAATCTGACGTTTTCTAGATACATATTGCATCTTCCAAACTGAAGGAAGCTCTACAAAGATACTGACTTAAGCAACATGCAACTTGATTATGGTTTTCATTTTTTTTTACAGCCATCCATAGTGTTTTTTCAAGTCTCACTGGATATTTGACTAATTCTCTTAGTGAAACTGATAGAGTTCATTTAAACTGATTTGTTTTCTATAATGGACACAGGTTTTAGGAATAGTAAATACATTTACTACAGTGTTAAGTGTTGGGAACACTGTTTTAGAAGCTTGAATATAGTCAAATCTGTCTCATGTTTGGGATCGTTATCCTGCTGGAACACCAAGTTTCACCCAGAAAGCTGTTGATTTCAGGTGAAATTGCAGAAATTGAAGGTTGACTTAATTTATTAGATCATCTTTGTTCAATACATCGGTACCACCAGCTGCTAAACAGATCCTCAGCATCATGCTGCCAATACCATGCTTGACAGCTGGTAGACTAAATAAGTCTGAAGGCCTGATCTTGACTCTTTCAAACATCCTTCTTTTAAGGTGACCAAATAACTTTATCTTTGCCTTGGATGATACTAAAACTGTTCCCCTGAAGGCATTTGGACAAATGCAAACTTCTGTCGTCCTTGGTTTTCCCATAGATGCTCCTGTTCTTCATGATCTGCCCCCATTTCCCTCCAAGTTGATTTGAAACCCACCTCACTGGGGACAGGGATGCTGGTGTTTCAGTATCTCCTAGTTTATGACGAGCGTCTGCCTTGGTGGTTCCTGGATTATTTCTAAATATTTGCAACTTTTTCTGTTCATCTAAGGGATGGTTTGGGCCAAATGCATGAAACCTTTTCCAACAGAAAATTACCTCAAACAACAAAAACTGTAATTATATACAGCAGATTACCTAAATGAAATAAAATCGGTCTGAGTGTAGTCTTAGTGAGTAGTGTATGTTTTGGTGAAGGTGAAGAAAGTGGATATATTTAGTAATCTTCCACTCATGTGGCTCAGATTTCTCAAGAAAACAGGAAACATTGCCTATCCATGGCACTTTTAAATATAGCAACCACAAAATTCCTCATCCTATTCCCAAGTGAAGGACGAACAATGTATAACATGTTGAGGAGTAAAGCAGAAAAAGCCAAACAAATACAGAAAAATTTCCACCACATCCTGTCCTGAGCCAGCACGGAAAGGAGTCATGGCAAAAGAGGACTGAGAGAACTGAAACAATAGGTAGCTGTCACTCTTCAGAGCTGAGGGAATAACAAAATCTCCCTCTGGGCGCTCTCGATCCCACCCGAGCTGTTATCAGAGGCAATGACGTGGGCCACAGCACAGTCTGTTGGGAAGATTGTGAAAGAGAAAAGGTTTTCTGAGCGCCAGGTCAGGTTTTCCTACTCAACCATGGATCTCTGACAGACTTCCTTCAATGGAGAAAGACTCATTTATGAGGACATGTTAGAACGGCAGAGCAGCCAGGACTGAAGACCCCTGAACAAAAGCAGGAAACCAAACGGTTGGAGACCGACACCTTTTGAGATAACCGACTAACCGGACAGGAAGATATATCTCAACCACCAAAGTATTATTTATCTATTTATCCAATAGTTATCTTTTTTTAAAAAAACAGGTTTGTTGGAGTCTGTAGAAATGAAAACAGGGCAATAGTAGGGGTTCTGACAGGAGGTCGCTCCTTGAACTGGATCAAATGCTCTTGATGCAATTTATGATGTAACACTTCTTCAGCTATCAAAACACAACATCAGTCCTTTTTTTAAAAAAATAATCTGTATAATTTTAAAACCTAGAGCACATTTTATCCCCACCATTTCAATGTATAGGGCCTATAAAAAGTATTCACCCCCTTGGATGTCTTACCCTTTTTATTGCTTTTACAAATCAACCAATATCAACATAATTTGGCTTTTTTTTTTTTTTGACAAAAAACAACTTTAGCTTCAAAGAGAAAACTGATTTCTACAATATACAACAAATAAAAATATGAGGGAAAAAACAACCCCAATGTTTGCATAAATATTCAATCCCCTCTACAGTGACTGATCTAATTCAACAGAGGAACCAGCCAGATGGTGCTAGTTTGTCTCACAATGAGTGAAGTGGAGTGGAGATCAGCTGAGTGCAGTGACCGTGTCTCAAGTGATTAAAGACAACCTGTGTCTGGAAGGTCCATTCACGGGTTAATCACTATTCCTGGCTACCATGATAGCATGAAGACAAAATAATACTCCAAGCAAATCAGACAAAAGGTTATTGAAAAGTATAAGTCAGTGGATGGATACAAACAATCTCTAAGGCAGTGGTCCCCAACCCTGGGCCCCAGGGCCCACTGTCCTGCATGTTTTGGATGTTTCCCCACTCCGGCACAGCTGATTCAAATGATTACTCTACCTCCTTAGCATCCCTCCAATTGCTGCAGAAGCCTCTTGATCATCCATTCATTTATGTCCGGTGTGCTTCAGCAGGGAAACACCTAAACATGCAGGACAGTGGGCCCTGAGGACCAGGGTTGGGGACCTCTGCTCTAAGCCACTGAACGTCTCCTGGAATTCAGATAAATCCATCATCAAGAAATGGACGGAATATGGCTCATGGGTAAATATGTCTAGATCAGGCTGCCCTCACAAACTGATTGACCATGACAGGAGGAGGCAAGTGAGTAAGGACACCATGACACCTATGACTCTACTGAAGGAGCTACAAGCTTCAGCAGCTGAGATGGGAGACTCTGCAGACAACAGCTGCTGCCAGGGTCCTTCACCGGTTGAAGCTTCATGGGAAAGTGACAATGAGGAAGCCGCTGTTGAAGAAAAATCATCAAGGCTCGACTAGAGTTTGCCAAAAGGCATGTGGGAGACTCCATGCTCAAGTGCAAGAAGGTCTTTGGTGTGATGAGACCAAAACAGAGCTTTATGGCCATCAGACGAGCTGCAACGTTTGACGGACACCAAACACTGCAAACACTGGTGGTGGCAGCATCATGCTGTAGGGATGCTTATCAACAGCAGATCCTGGAAGACTTGTAAAGGGAGAAGGTAAAAATAAAGCAAAGTAAAGGGAAATCCTGGAGTAATATTTGTTTCCATCTGCAAGAGAACAACGGATTTGGAGAACGTTTATTGTCCAGCAAGACAACGGCCCGAAGCAAACAGCTAAAGCTACACAGGGATGGTTGAAGAGAACAAGGTGGATGTTCTGGAGTGGCCTAGTCCTGAATCGGACTTGAAAAGAGCTGATCACAGCTGATTCCCACATAACCTAACAGAGCCGAACAGTTTTTCCAAGGAAAAGTGGAGTAAAATTACAGCGTCCAGACATGCAGATCTATCTACAACGGACTCCAGGCTGTTATTGCAGCAAAAGGTATGCGGACTGGAAGGGGGTGAATACTTGAGCAATCACTTATTTTATTTTTGCCTGACATTATTTTGTAGAAAACAGTTTTCACTTTGACATTAAAGGTTTTTTTGGTAAAACATCCAAGTGGATAAATACATTTTATAGGCACTGTAAGTCCCATGCCTGAAGTTTGAGAACCACTAAAGATAAACGATACGATAAACATCTCCAGCTTTTCTTTTCAGGTCTTGCATTCAGGAAATATGAACTAAATTCTGTTCAGACAGCAGCAGATGCTGGAGCTTTGTGTCTGAGATGGGTGCATCTCAAGGTGGAATCTGCTGCCATCTACTGGCACAACTAGCTAAATAATTCAGCAGATGTGTGGAGTTAACACATGACAAATAGGGTTAAATATGCCTTTTTTAATACCAGAATCAACCTTTAGTAAAATCTTGTCTGTGCAGTTTCTTCATAGGCAAGCTGGATTTCATTTTGCTTTTTTTTAAAAAAAAAAAGCAAAATTTTGTTGATCATGATTATTTGTAAAAGCATTAAAAAGGGTAAAACATCCAAGTTGGTGAATACTTTTTATAGGCACTGTATTAATGGAAAGTTGTGTAAAAGGAAAAAGTGTGGTAGATAAAGGGTTAACTGCAGCTGTTGTTAGATATGAGAAAACTCAAGCCCTTTGGCTGCACCAGCCTGCCATGTCCTGTTGACAGAAGCTCTAAGATCACTATCCCCACAGTCAGCATGGAGGGAGGGAGTATTATGCTATGGGGCTGCTTTTTTTGTTACTGGTACCTAACAAATGGCAAATGGACAAACCAAGCACTGAAAAATCTTGTACCAGAACCTTCTTCTTCTCAACCAGGAACACTGTAGATCATAAAATAATTCAAAATATACCAGCATGGAAACAAAGGAGCAGCTAAAGAAGAAAAATATTAAGGTGAAGCTAATCTCTGGACCTGAATCAGAAGGTCTTGATGAGGGAGAGTCTTTATTGCAAGAGACGTGAGCCAAAAATTGATCCAAACCTGGTGACAAACTAAAAGAAACATCTTTTCTAGCATTTCTAATCACATGTTGCTGAATGATCAAATACTGACATACAAATTAGTCTGCAACCTTTATGCAACGTGTTTTTTTTATAGCTCTTTTGATGATATTCTGTCTCTAAACATTAAAATAACCTGCCATAAAAAAAAACAAACACTGTTGGTTTGCTTGTAAATGATCAAACTTTCAAAATCAATCAGAGGATCAAACTGTTTTTCCCCTTATTGAATAACCTGAAAGCAAAAAGGTAAGTCTGGAAGACATCTTAGCAAAACTTGAAGCTTCAACCGTTGCAACTTCCATTATTCATTAGGTTATTTTTTTATTTATTTGAACTCTCACCATCTAATCCCTCATTATCAGGACAGTTCAAGTGATTTTCCACCACACAACAGAATAATATTGTTACAATCAGTGATTTCTTGAAACCCTCACTTCCCCAATATTCTCACAACTTTAGTTCGAAACCAAAGAAACAAATAACAGTAACATTGTGCCTTCAGATAAAAAATAAAATAAAATAAAAATAAAAAAAAACGTCTGCAAATCTGCAGCACTTGTGGATTTCACAGATAAGCGTGGCCTTTTTTAATTTGTCCGTTTTAGACTGTCGCCTCTGTGTCCGGGGTGTCGTCCCCTTCCAGCAGGCTGTAGGACGCGTGACTCTGGAAAGGTCTCTGCAGAGGATGAGCTAGCAGTTTGGCCATGCAGTTGTGCAGCTCGATGGCGGGTCCACTCAGGGAAACCTCAAAGCGATAACACATGCCTTTCGAGTCCAGGTTACAGAAGGAAGTGTAGTTGTCCTGGAAAACCAAGTCAGTCCAAAAAGAAAAAAAAAAAAAACTTTAAAAGACCATCAGAAAACTCAGAGAACTACTGATCAACACGACTTTAAGAGATCTCAAGAATGTAAAGAAATGAAAAAAGTGAAGCCAGTATTGCATCAAAGTAAAACACTGAGTCACAGAAAGTGTCAAACTGTTACAGTGCATCCAGAAAGTATTCACCGCGCTTCACTTTTTCCACATTTTATTACGTTGCAGCCTTATTCCAAGTGTATTAAATGAATCTCTTCCCTCAAAATCCCTTATGCACTTCTTATTCCTTATTGTTAATTTGTGGTTTTTATCCCTGTATTTATTATGTGCTTTAACATCAACCTGCCAATGGGATGAGAGATGGAAATTAGCCACTTGGCTACAATCTCATGTAGCCAAGTGGCTATCTCAAATATATATTGCCCCAATTAAAAAAAAACACCACCTGAATTGAACTTGAATTAAATTTTTACACACAAATACCCCATTATGACAATGTGGGAAAACAATTTTGGAGTGTTTTGCAAATTTATTAAAAATAGAAAACCAAGAAGTCATATTTACATAAGTATTCACAGCCTTCACCATGGAGCTCAAAATGAACTTGTTTCCACTGATCATCCCTGAAATGATTTCAACTGCAACAAAGTCCAGCTGCTGGACTTGATTTGGAAAGGCACACACCTGTCTGTATGAGGTTCCACAGTTGACAGTGCAGGTCAGAGGTCAAACACCAAGCATGAAATCCAAGTAACTGTCTGTCGAGCTCTGAGACAGGACTGTCTTGAAGCACAAATCTGAGGATGGACATAGAAACATTCCTGCTGCTTTGAAGGTCCCAATGGGCTCAGTGGCCTCCATCATTCATCAATGGAAGAAGAACCAGCAGAACTCTTCCTAGAGCCGACCGGCCCAATTACTGAGCGATCGGGAGGAGAAGGGCCTTAGACCCTGTTTACACGACAACGATCCATTAAATAAGACATTTTTTTCCCCATTTCTGTTAGCACGTTTCCATACCAACGTTTTAATCACAATCTCCATTTACACGCAACAGTAGAAACATGAAAATGGTATCATTCTCTCGCCTTGCCACAAGCTCGTGCTACGTTCTTTGAAAACTCTCTGCCTGAAGGCCGCCACAGCTAATAAACGTTCGAGATGGCAGAGAACAGTGTTTCTATGGACAGATGACGAAGTTCAACTGTTGCTTAAGGTGACTTTGAAATTATAAAACCACCAAATTTCAAGTCATTTACCATCGCTGATAATTTCTTCTGTGGTTTTTAAAATTGTAGGCAGCCATTTTGTTGTGTTGGTGTGTGCACCTTCTGATATCTGTCACACTGAACATGAGCCAGAGACTCCCTGTAAGAAAAAAATCTAGTTTTTCTGTTTACACGACAACGGAGTCCGGGACGTTTTGGAACCGTTGCACTCTGAAACCTGTTCTCAAATTGTGCCGTTGTCAGAGAAAACAGTCGGCGTTGTAATGTAAGTGAACAGTAGAAACGCAACAAAACCTTTCCATTTTCACCAGAAAACATCGCGTAAACAGGGCCTTAGTCAGGGAGGTGACCAAGATGGTCACTCAGTTGGACCTCCAGCGTTCCTCTAGAGAGAGGAGAATCTTCCAGAAGGACAACCATCTCTGCAGCAATCCACCAGTCAGGCCTGCAGGGTAGAGCGGTCAGAGGAAAGCCACTCCTTAATTAAAGGCACATGGCAGCCCATCTGGAGTTTACCAAAAGGCACCTGAAGGACTCTCAGAGCAGGAGAAACTAGATTCTCTAGGCTAATGAGACAAAGATTGAACTCTTCGGTGTGAATGCCAGGCGTCAAGTTCGGAGGAAACCAGGTAACGCTCATCACCATCCCCAAAGTGAAGTGGTGGCAGCATCATGCTATGGGGATGTTTTGCAGCAATGGGCAGACTAGTCAGGATAGAGGGAAAGATGAATGCAGTAATATCCAGAGACATCCTGGATGAAAACCTGCTCCAGAGCTGCTCTTGATCTCAGACTGGAGCGACGGTTCATTTTTCAGCAGGACAACGACCCAAAGCACACGGGGCCAAGATCTCAAAGGCTTCAGAACCGCTCTGTGAATGTCCTGGAGTGGCCAGGCCAGAGTCCAGTCTTGAATCTGATCGAACATCTCTGGAGAGATCTGAAAATGGCTGAACAGACGTCTCCCAACCAGCCCGATGAGAAACTCTGCTAGGAAAAACGGGCCAAACGTTCTAAACACAGGTGAGCTAAACTGGTGGCATCATGTTCAGAAAGACTTGAGGCTGTACAAAAAACAGGTGGACCAACAAAGTATTAAGCAAAGGCTGTGAATATTTATGTAAACTTTCAGACGTACGCTTTAAAAATAAGTAAAGAGTGGTAACTGTGTGGAAAAGTATGGAATATGGTCTTAAATAAAATGTAGGATCCCTGTATAAAGCAAACACTTATTACCCTCCAGCTGGTCTCATCTCCTTGTTCCTCCATCCCGTTGTGCAAATAAACAACATCAAAGAAGAAATAGGGAGACTGCAACATTTTCTGAAGCAGAAAAAAAAAAAGAAAACACAAAGAAGACTGTTACTGCAATGATAAAGTCAAGTAGAGCACTGTGAAGGGGTGCACTTAAAAGATAAAATGGATACATGCACTGATCACAACACAGAGATGCACTCACACTAACAGCTTCTGAAGGGTTGAACTGCATTGGCCCAGCATGGCGGCTGTAGATGAGTACAGTCCGCACCACATAAGGGGGAGGGATGGTCTGAACATTCTCCATCGATGGCAGCTCAATCTTCTGACGGCTACAATAGACACAAGAGGAAAGATTTTAAAATATAAAACATTTCTACAAAAGTTTTTTTTTTTTTTTTTTTTTTTTTAATTTATGCAAATTTGAGGCATTTCGAAAAACCAAAACACAGCTTACATGACATTAAGGAGATCTTCCAGGTCTAAATAAAGAAGTTAAGGGTAATCTGGTTCAAACCATTATGGGTAATGGTGAGTATCTGGTGAAAGGATACTGAAGGACTCGCACACATTGGTTTCCAGGTCATACAGACAGCTGCAAAGCTCCCTGGGATCAGACGTGAAGCCAGACAGCTGGGACAAAACAAAAACACTAATGAAGGGACATTTCTACGAAGTTCATGAAATAAAAACGAAAACAACAAAAGCAAACATATTCGAGCTGTAATTGTTTTTGTGTTGCAGGATTTAGTCTTTTGATAAGTATAGGAAAGGAAAATATACGATGAAAAAAAATAAGTGCAGTTCCAGACTGTTGAGATGTCTGTCCATCCTTCCTTCCTTCCGTCTTTGCTTCCTTCCTTCCTTCTATCTTTGCTTCCTTCCTTCTACCTTTGCTTCCTTCCATCTTTCTTTCCTTCCTTCCTTGCTTCCCTCCTTCTATCTTTGCTTCCTTCCTTCCTTCTATCTTTGCTTCCTTCCATCTACCTTTGCTTCCTTCCATCTTTCCTTCCTTCCTTGCTTCCCTCCTTCCATCTTTGCTTCCTTCCATCTTTCCTTCCTTCCTTGCTTCCCTCCTCCTATCTTTGGTTCCTTCCTTCCTGCCTTTTTCATTTGTGTTTGGAACTGAGAACTATGCAAGTAATAGAAATGATTGGATTTCTACATTTAAAGAAATGTTTAGAAGCTCAGGTTCTGCTGTGTAACCAGAGAGAAAGATTAAAACATTAAAGCAAAATGAGTCACACATCCCGCAGGTGTTTCAGTGAATAAACGGCTCGTGTACCGACCCACAGAGCATCATCGTTGATGACAACCAGCGCAAACTCATGTCGTTTGTCGATCTTGTGTTTTGTTCTCACAAACATCTCGATCATCTTCTGGGATATATTCAAGGCATTCGTTTTAGATCTAAACAGAAGAAGAATGAAATGACGCAACATTACACTCTAAAGGCATGTTAGTAAAACAGTGAAGGTCGACTATGTGTTTACACACCCGTTGAAAGACTCCAGCTTTGGTAAGGACATTTCTTCAGAAAGATCTAAGCAGATTATCTGCACAGAGGGAAACAAGGCAAGCGAACAGACAAGACTAAAAATCAATCATATTTCCATCTACAATCACAGTAAAAAGAAAGTACACCCTCCTTCAATTCTATGGCTTTATGCATCTGAACATAATAAAAATTATATACTTCTAATTTATAATCTATTTTAAATGAAACCTCAATATAAACCTCAAGTCAATGTTCTTTTGTAAATTAGCTGCTGTTTTCAGATCTATTTCTTGTTGCAATTTGTGTCGAGATTCAGCTGTCAGACAGAAGAGCTCATATTTCACTGCAGAGACACAAAATCTTACCAAGTATCTTTGTTCCAGTTTCTAGTGCAAATATCTTGAATACAGTTGAAATACGACAAAACTAACTTACAAGTAACTTTTCAGCACGATATAGGAGCTTGCTTTAAGTTAATAATTCCTTAATACTGATGAAAAAGTTCTAGCTATGAGTTAAATAATCTTTGATATTATATATATATAATATCAAATATATATATATATATATATATATATATATATATATATATATATATATATATATATATATATATATATATATATATATATAATTTCCCATATTATAATCCAAAATTTCTTGTCACATTAGCAGATTATTTCACTAATAACTAGTATTTTTCATCAATATTAAGAAATTATTGACTTAAAACAAGCTCCTATATCGTGCTGAAAAGTTACTTGTAAGTTAATTTTATCTTATTTCAAGTGTATTCAAGATATTTGCACTAGAAACTAGACCAAAAACACTTGGTAAGATTTTGTGTTTTTGCAGTGTTGACTCAAGAATAATTCGGTATCCCCAAAAGTTCATGCTCAACTCAATGAATTGTGGTAACAAACACTAGATCTTTCTACATTTGAGGTTAGATTTAAATAATTAAAAAAGGATTTAATTTAAAAGAGCCAGGTAAAGACCACATGGTATTCGACAGACAAACTGAATCATGAGGGTCTTCTTTCTTGATCACTTTAATACTTCCTGAATAAGGAAAAGTATTTCTATGTAATGTGGACCTACCACTTTCTCTGGACAGTTGACTCTGGGAACTCTGAGCTGGTATTCTGCTTGCGGAGGAATGGACGTACTGAGCATGGGCTGCTGCTGGGGGGGCTTGGGCCATTCCTTGACTGTCACAGCAGAAGTGGGCAGTTGGACCGTGGTGCTGGCTGCAGCTCCAGAACCAGCGGCAGCCAAAACAGCCACAGGGGGAACCACTGCCTGAGACGTAGCCACGGAAACCGTTGTGGTGACGGAGCTCGGAGGGCTGTCGCTGGTCGAGGCTTCACCTTCGCCCTCCACGCGGTTCCCCACAGCAGGCTGAGACATGGCCTGGTTTCCGTTGCCTCCGAGGCTGCCTGTGCTGCTGCGACGGTCCTCGGCACCTTCGGGGTTGGAGCGCGTCCGGGGTCGCAGCTCTACTGGACGCTCCTCCCCATCAGCTGGGCCTGGCTCTGGAGTCTCCATGGAAACGCTGGATGCTAATAAAGTAGAGGTGATGAGTTCAGTCTGCATGAGTGGCTGTAGATGGAGTATTTAAACCTAAATACAAACTAAATAATAAAGCCCTTTCATCAGTATAGGGATTTTTGAATGGATTAAAATATCCTGGAGAGAAAGTTAAACTCATATTACACAGACTCAGTACACACAGTTTGATTTATTTCAAGCTTTTACTTCTTTTAGTTTTGATGGTTATGGCAGCTGCAGCTAATTAAAACCCAAGGCCATCCACCTGTGGCTCAGCCGAGGTGTTAAGGACTGAAGCACAGTGACACCATGGTTATTATACCAGCTGTTGGTCCCTTTGGCAGTGTGGGCAGGTGTCAAGCCATGCTGGGAAATCAAATCTGCATCTCCGTACAGCTTGTCAGCAGAAGGAAAAACAGAATACTTTAAAATTTTCTGGTAGACGGAGCTGACTTTGGACTTCATAAAACACAGAGACTCAGTTTACTTGGATGTTGCGGCTCTTCGTTCTTCCTGTAAACACTGAGACCTTGATTCCCAAATGAAAAAGGAAAAAAAAAATGTTTCATTTGAAAAGATGACTCTGAACCACTGTACAACAGATCGGTTCATTTACTCCTCATCCCAGGTGAGAGGAATGTGCCATCTCTGGCTCAGGAACGGTTTAAAACAAGGAACACAACAGGTGTAGCAGCATGTCTGTGAATGATGGCTTTTGAAGCACCAACTCCACCAGTGGTCCTTGTGTTGTGAATCTCCCTTTATTTTTGAAAGGGTGAAGACTCCAGCAAAACATGAAATACTGAGGAAACAACTTTATTAGCAGGCCAGAAAGTTGTTTCTTCAGTATGTCAAGTCCTGCTAGAGCATTCACCTCATCAGATCTTTGTTTCTCTAGAAGCACCTTGAAAATAGGTGAAGTGGTGCAAGAAACCTTTGGATCTCTTTATTTTTTAAAGCTCACAGCTCAGCAGGATAGCGCCTTATCCACTTTAGACTTATGAATGACCGGAGGGAGCTTAGGCTGCTCAACTTTGCAGGATCATGACAAAAATGTGAAAAGGCTGATTTATTTTACACTTTTCCCTTCCACTCAACTTTCTATTAATATGCTCAGAAACATCAGCCAGTGAATAAGTAAGGTCTTTAAGGTCTTTAGCAAGGACCATTTGACTCTCCTTGTTAAGAGTGTCACTGACTATTTGCTCGACAGCTGTCATGCCAGCAGTCTTCCCAATGATTATTTATGTAATAATGTACCATATTTGTATTCAACATCCTTTTTTAAATTGTGATATCATGAAATATCAGAATCATCACATATTAGCCTGGGGGTCTTCATAGCTGCAACCAGAGGTGGGCAGTAAGTCGTTACATTTACTCAGTTACATGTACTTGAGTAATTTTTTTTTAAAGTAATTTTATGAATAGTTTTACTGCACCTTACTTTTTAATTGTACTTGAGTAATATTATTTTGAAGTAACAGTATTCTTACTTGAGTACAATTTCTGGATATGCTACCAGCCGAAGTTACTTTAGTAAATGCAGGTCCAGCACATTTTAACCACAAATGCACCAGGTATAATCTCACTGTCTGTGTCTGGTGAGGAAACAAGCTTCATTGTTCTAATGTAATTTTCTATCTGCTGAGCCTGCTGTGCCATATGGAGGTCAAGTGAACATATTGTAGAAGGTAGACATTGTCACTGGAAGTACTTTATACTGTACTAACATGTATACATTACTTACTGTAAGTATTGGTTTTAAAAGTTTTATGTTTGGAGAAAAAATGGAGATTTGGAACTGTGATTCTTCTGCCTGGATTTGTTATTTTTGTAATTATGGGATTTATTTTTACAATTTTTTTTTTTGGATTTTATTATTCTGAGAACCAGGACCTGATCATCATTTTACATTTTGTCTTTATGATAACCTCATTCTCTCAAATTAAAGCAGATTAACCAGTACTACTACTCAAGTACTCAGTACTTAAGTAGTCTTTTTACCAAATATGTTTGTTTTTTTTTGTTTGTTTGTTTTTTTTGTTTTTGTTTTACTGTTATTGAGTAATATTTTGAACGACTACTTTTTAGTTCTACTTGAGTAAAAATATATTGAGGTGGTACTACTCTTGAGTACAATTTTTGGCTACTCTAACCACCTCTGCCCATAATCCCTATAAGTCAAAAATGTTTAAATATATCACACTGGGTGAAATAAATCTATATGATACATGACTTTCAATTTCTGAGAAGAAACACAGAAATAAATAATCTTTACAATGATATTTTAATTTATTTAGATGTACAAAATCTTTAAAATTGTATGAATCCCAGATTTATATCTCACATTTGCTCTGTCAAAACCCACATATCTAACTTTCAGATGTACCTTATGTATCCTAAAGCCTAAAGCTTAAAGTATATCTTTTTGGTTTTTTTACAGACTCACAGCACAATTTCTGCAGTGCAGAAACAGATTTAATAACCAAATCTGTAGTTGTTGTTTTTTTTCTTGAGTGAACATGTAGCCATCTTTATCTTGAAATCCCACAGTGATCTTAGGTGTTAAATACTTTGTACTGAAAAGGTAAGTTGAACAGGCTGAATCTTGATAAGATGAAAACAAGTTTAGCTGTTAGCATTTGTTAGCTTTTACACAAGAACAAGCTCAGCATAAAAGGGCTACGTGTAAAAAAGACAAATAATACTTACGTTATTAATAAATAAGGAACGCCTTTGATTTATGTATCAGAAAAACTCATTTATAGTTATTCACAAAAAAAAATCACAAGACGAGCTAACGTTTGTTTTGAACCGGCAACTTCCTGTTCAGAAACGATACAGCCGGAACTTCCGGTCCTCACAGCATTATGGGTAATGAAGTATTTAGGTTGATTCCAAGTCGTTTCCCTTGGTTGACCTCTGGGAGCACAATAAAATAATCTTCAACAACATCAGCGATAATAATAATTTATTATAATAATAGAGTATAAGCTTAATTACTTTGGTTTGATGACGAAGTTCAAACGAATAATATGGTCTGTTTACTTCTCTGCTTGTAAAATATAGAATTCTACAAAAATAAGAATCTTTCATTTTGAATAACAATGTTTTGCAGTAGTTGCAATGTTGTTTCAATGTCTGTTTTTTTCCTAGTAAAATATCCTTCCTAATATTTTTTGTATTTTTTATAGCAACATTTTCCTTTTTTTGTGAACTTATTGTATGTTTCATGTTCAGCGCTCCTACCTGCATAGTTGCACTTTTGTTAACTAAATTTTCCACATTTCACCAATTTGTTTGTACTTGAACTACCCATGGCAAAGTTGCATAAAAAGCCATAAAATCCGGATCCACCTAAATTGTTGTTGAAAAAAAAGTCTCATCTGACCATAGTTAAAGCCCTTCTGGAGATGAACAAACTCTGCATGTTTGCAGTTGTGAAGTGGCTGGCACGTCTCCCAAGCAACCAATAAGCATGTACAGATCGAAACTATTGGTTGCTAATAAGAGACGCTGACCTCAAGCTGGCATTCTTTGCTGCAGCTTTCAACAGTAAGTTTAACAGTAACAGTAAGACAAACTTGGGGCCATATCCCAGTCCGTGTGTCACTGTTTAATCCATACAAACTGGAAAGCATACGGCACAACTGCAATCCATCCATGGATGGCCGTCCACCTTTGTCAGAGAAGAACCCAAGAGGCCCATGGTAACTCCGGAGGATCTACAGAGATCCAAAACTCTGGTAGGAGAATCTTTTCAGTGGGCAGCTACATGGCTGCCCAGTGAGAAAGGTAATAAAACTATTGAAGAAGAAAACTATTAGGAAAGAAAACTATTGTTTTTTGTTTGATTTTTTTTAAAAGCATAAACACTGAATCTTATATTAAACGCACAGCTATGCATAAAACCTCTCAAGCTGCAAAATACTTGATTCTGGAGGTCACCTTCCAGCAGGAGGTCAATCCTTAACATACAACTAGAGCTACAATCCCATATTCATGGGGTCGAATGGCTCAGTCAAAGTCCAGACCTGATGTTCAATTAGTAATCTGTGTCAAATCCATTGAAAATGTATATTTGTAGATGCTCTCTATTTAATCTGACTGAGTCTGAGTTACTTTGCAAAAAATAAGAATCATCTAATCCTTCAGGATGCTTTAGTTTCCTGCATTTAACTTTTAAGTTTGTGGCTTGCAAGCAGTAAACTATGACTTGCAGACTGAAACTTCAGACTTTTGAAAACACATTTCTAAATACCCAGACAGGAGCTGACATTGCATGGAAACTAACTGTGACCAAAACAGGAAAGGACACAAAGTGAAGGGGAATGGGTGTGGATGTCTCTCTGAGTGTTTCCCACTGACTTCATTCATCACAGTTAACAGAATTGGACAGACATGCAGCAGGACAACAATCTGCTGCCTTCACTCAGGGATTGACCCCTTGCCCATTACTGCACAAAACAGCAGAAATAAGAAGAAAATTTCCAAGTTTTTGTTAAATGCTGAGGTTTGTTATAGTCTGCTGCCATCAAAAACAAAAAGGATGGAGGTAAGTAATGCTGAAATGTTTGTTTGGTTTTAAATGCACTCCATTACACTGCCAGTCCAGTAAAATAACCAAATACTACTTTAATAAATGCTTGGTAAAAATGTTCCTAGCTGTTTTAAGTTAGATATAAAGTTTAGACCTCTCTATAAGCTTGTTGCCTTTTCTTTTAACCTCCTGGATACGTTTCCTGAAGTGTTTAAACTCTTGGCAGGAAGTTTGAAAGATAATTGTTGTGGAACTAAGGAATCGATAAATATTTTCCTTAGCAACTGTCACACTCATCTGGTAAAAAAAAAAATACATCCATGACATGCAGTGATAGCCTCTGACATTGACGAGGAATTCTTGAAACTCAAGTATCAGGAATGTGAAACATGTTGTCCACTCTGGTCTGCAGAAAAATATGTAGGAGTTTAAGCAATAAAAACATGTTGAATCTTGATATAATCCAAGCAGCTTTTATTTTTATTTTTCAAGCAAAATAAAACGCATTCTGTTAAAATATGAAGCTTTGTATTATGGGCATTTATCCAGAAATCTTTGTGAAAACAATAGATGGTGTGATCTGCAAATGTTTCCTGGGCAGGAAGTTGGATCTCAGGATGTTTTTGGTTTCCTCCTTTTCCGCCTAGAACAATAGCCTAACAGTTTGATGTCGGGTTCATGACAGACTTTTAATCCAAGGAAAAATAACATGCAAAAACCTTTCAGACTGAGTACTATTGACCACCTAGTAACATCATGGGCAGAAAAAAATCCTTATTTAGCAAGAAAATTTTGAAATATTTAAGATTGTTTCTTAACTGGGTTTCTGTAGGATTCCAGAAGAAGCAGATGTAACAGCCTTGATACCAGCTCCCTGTTTAATAAGGATGTGCTTAGTCATGGTGACTTCGTGAGCTTTGACCCAGAAGCCTCTGAGCCGTTGATTGGCCACGAGCCCACACAAGCAGAGGTGGCTCAGTGTGAAGCAGAAGTGAGCACCCTGCTCAGCATCATCGCTGAACTGAACAAGAAGATGGGCTCACTAAAGGCTCCGAGGTAAGTAAAGTCCATGAATATATGTGCTCACACTGAAGAGATGCCTTCAGAGATAATGCATGATTTAGAGCATGACTTGTCTGAAGGGTCGACTCTTTTAGTGATCCAGGAGACACGAGACCACCACGTCCATCTAGACCTCTGGTTCCTCCAGACCTTTTGTCTCACCGACTGCTCAGAAGCAGCCCAGAGAGCAGCTCTGTTTCTGTCATCACATCTAAACATCCAGTGACCGACCAAGGTGGGCATGAGGAACAGTTAGGAACAGATATGAGATGTCAAACTACCTCGCCGTGAGAACTAAAATGCATTAAAATCTAAATGTGGAACAACAAAACATATGTGAATTTCAGGGACTGCAAGCAATGCAACAATTTCTCTTCTGACAGTCCAACTTCAATGCTCACTGTTCACTCAATTTGAAGCTAGTTACCAAAGAGAAATGTATATTTTACACAAGAAACATTTTTGTCTTTATTTATGGTCATATACTGTATAGACACACAGAAGAAACAGTCATGCATGGATCCAGTCATACCCAAGGGCAACCTACAGAGACCAATGAACAGACATGTTGTTGGACTGTGGGAGGAAGAAAACATGCAGAAAGAGACAGCCAGGATTTGAACTCAGGACCTTATTGTTGCAAGGCAGCAATGCGAACCACTGCACAACACATCTAATACCCCAAAATAAAATCTACTTGAATTCAGACATAGCCCTTCATCTATTTAGTAATCAGAGTTTTCCTGTATGTAATCTAATCTCAGCATGAATAAAAGTATATTGCAAACTGCAAACCTATGAAGACAGGGTCCTCCACTTAAAATAACAGGCTGGACAAGGAGAGCACTATTCCAAGAGGCAGCCCACTAGCCTATGGCTACCATAGCATACTACTGTATTTCTAAAACCCTTTCATAACAACATAACAACCAACCAAAGTGTTGTACAAAAAAGTAAGAAAAAGTAACAATAATAGAACAATAACACCACATAGGAGCTATAGAATCTTTTTTAAAAGGACAGGTTCATACAAAGGGTAAAAGATTAAAACGCAGAAGACTTGGTTAAAAGCCATGGAGGAACAGTTTGTTTTTAAATGAGTTTTAAAGACAGCAAAAGATGGAGCCAGTCTGACCTGCAGCAGCAGCTCATTCCACATTTTAGGAGCCAAAACTGCAAAGGCTTGATCTTCTCTGGGAAAATCTGGTGAAAGAATGACTGTAAGTTGTGCACATCAAGCCCACATGCAAAATACTTTGTGTGGAGAAAAGCTAAGACTGTACACCCCCCCCCACCCCCCGATACACAATCACCAATTTCCATGTTGATGATTTCATAATTAAAGTATATTCAGAATGTCAGAATGGCCCAGTCAAAGTCCAGATAAATCCAATGGAGAATGTGAGACAAGATGTGAAAGTCGATGATCACCGACTCTTTTCATCCAATCCAACTGAGATTTGCATAAAAGAATTGACAAAAAAGATCATTTTTGAGTGGCTAGAGAAATGCCTCTAAATGACCTGCACCAGTTATAGCAGAGAGAAGATTGAAACACGAGGGCTGAAAACTACAGTAATTTGCACTTTTTAGATTTTATTTGTAAAAATTTTGGAAAACAATATATCATTTTCCTTACAAGCCAACATTATCACAAAAAATTCAGCAAAAATGTTGGTAGTTAAAAAGAGACTCAAGCTTAAAAAGTTCAAGGGGTATAAGTACTTTTGCAAGGCATTGTAACCTATGGAGTTTTATAAAGATACTTTATAAAATCTTGTTTTAAGTTGAATTTAACACCAGAAATAACTTTATTTCTACTTTTAGGGCGTTAGAACAATGAAAAACTACTACAGTGAAGAAAAAATATGTTGCAAAAAAACAAAGCACAGCGTATGTGGCTAAAGAAGAAAAATATTTCATACTATCTGTGTCTATTGTAGCACTGTCTTTTCTATATTTACAAAAAATCCTATATCCTTTCTGGTGAAAGTTATCACTGTAAAAGCCCCTCAGGTGGAGCTAAAGATTCATAAGTGTCTCTGGACTCCGGAGTTGGACTGAGGGCTTTTAAATATTACTGCACCTCCACTCTTCACCCACTAGGGGGCGGTGGTGTCGTCTGGACACAACTGCAGGAGGTTTTATCATCAGTGGAGGACTCGATCAGCTTCAGAAGAACCTGGGCCGCTCCAATCACAGCCTCTGATCAGAACAAGGACACAGAGCATCTGAGAGCTGCTCAGGAGAACTGGACTAAAGCCACCCAGGTGATGAACTGCAGGAAAACAGCTCATGTCTAACAAAGTTGAAATATTTGTCATTACAGCCTTAAATTTCAACAAACACCAATGAAAACTGTAAAGCAGAGAATTTTGTAGATATATTCTACCGGCTGCAGATGCTGGAGGAGATGGAGAGAGACTTTGGGATTTCATGTTCTTTGGGAATGCCAAAGGACCAGAACCTGGAAGACTTGTTGGATCTGGAAAAACATGAGTCTGTTATCAGGAACAACTTGCAGAGTCACAATGAAGAGCTGCAGAGAGCTCAAAGTAACATTTACTCGCTGGAGGACGAGAAAAGCAAGGTGGGAAAAATGTTTTTGGAATTTAATATGGTTTGTTTCATTGTTTTAACTCCAGCTTTTAGTAGCTCAGCTGAAATAAACCAGAATCAGAATAACCTCAGGTGCTTTCTTAGGTGCTCCAGCTGGCTGGTCTCCACAAGGCCTGGAGGTCGGACAGATTCTCTCCTTCATACCGGCCTCCTTCGGGGGCTCTCAGTCCAGACCGACCACCTCCTTCCTACCCTGGTTCACCTTTACTCCACAGAAGAATGTCCAGAGCTGCAACTCCTCTGTCTTTGGGTGGGGATGGGTCTCCACTGGGCTCCGTCACTCCGAGCAGTCCCTGCCCCAGCCCCATCAGCCTGGAGTCAGAGACCGAGAGACTGAATAGGTGAGACCAAGCTCAGGATTAACCAGAAACCAAACGGAGCAAAACGCTGAACAGTGGCTGTAAACAGGCACTGAAACACAGCTCGGTCTTGTAGAAACATGTGAAACATCTCGGACAACCTTCCACACTAAACAGCTTAACATGCAACACTTGTTACTGTATATGTAATGTTGACATGCTAAACACATGTGGGAATACCCTCCACATGTGAAATGATTTCACACTTGTTTCACGTGAAAATTCAGTGATGTGGCAACATGTGAGCATGTGTTTCACAGCTAAAAAATTAGATTGCGGCACCTATGGAAGGTTTTTCAACATGTGTTTCACATATTTCAACACGTTATTAAAGGGAAAACCTTAAACATATTACGTTTTTCCCCAGATCTTTAAAACGTGGAGATTTTCCTGCATGTAAAAAAAAGTGGAACACACATGTTTGATGTCTGCAGACAGTAATGAATGAAGTCTTAACAAATAGAGAAAGCTTGCTAACGTTTTTAATGTCACGACCTGCAAACTGTTACCAACACAAACTGTCCAGGAGTTTTTGAACAGATCAAAGAGATTCTTCATCTTTGCTTGACGTTCTGCTTCTTTGAGAAATAGGTCATATCATATTTATACCCCTGGGAAACAGGAAGTCATAGATGACTAATTAAATGTTCTTAGACAGTATGATCAACTTACACTTGGGGTAAAATATGAATAAAAAATGCTCCAGTTACACTTATTTTACAGGAATTGTTAGAGATGCGAATGATTGTTTTTCTGGTAGTTGTGTTAAAAACAGTTGTTGCTTAACATTCTGTTCCCCATTCAATAAATGTTCTCAAATTAAAAGTTCAATGTTTTTTATACATCTTTACATTAATATGTGTGAATTTTATATTGTATGTATTAAAGTGATCATGCATTCATTGTGTCTTTAGAAATGGGAAAACCCTGGTGTATAACTGGGTGGTATGCAAGGAAGTCATGAGCTGCAGAGGATGCTGTTGTTGATTCTGTCTGTGTTTGCTGTTAAGTGTGTTTTGATGGAGATTGTAATTGTTTATTATTAGTTTGGTTTGTTTGATTATAAGCAGAGATGGGTAATAACTAGTTACATTTTCTCAGTTATATTTACTTGAGTAACTTTTTAGGAAAAAAATTACTTCTAGGAGTAGTTTTACAGCACCATGCTTTTAACTTTTACTTGAGTAATATTATTATGAAATATCACTACTTTTGCGGGAGTTAAAAAAAAATGGACCAAATACAGACACAGACCTACAGTGTGAGAATTCATCTTTGTACACAAGCTTTGTTGTTTTAATGTTATTTTCTATCTGCTGAGCCTGTTGTGCTCAATAAGATGCACTATAAACACTATATATTGTCACTGAAAGTACTTTCCGCTTTTCTAACAAATATGTACACATAACTCTAAGTATTAAATTCATAAGTTTATACTGAAAAAAATCATTTCTGCTTCTCTATGTTATTTTGTAATTCTGTGATTTATTTGTAATATTTTCCTTTCATTTTAGACTTTAAAATACCAGAATTTGCACATAATTTTATATTTTTGTCTGCCTGATGACATCATTGTAAATATTAAATCAGATCTTGAGATCAGTTACTCAGTACTTGATTAGCCTTTATACAAAATACTTGTTTTACTCTTACTTGAGTAATTTCTTGGACGGCTACTTTTTGCTTTTACTTGAGTAAAACTATGCTGACGTAGTGCTACTCTTACATGAGTACAATTTTTGGGTACTTTACACATCTCTGATTACAAGTCGATGTAAATGTCAATGTCATGTGTTCACTCAATGAGCAAAAATTATCTTTTGGGACAATAAATTATCTATTACGATAAAGATCATTAACCACACATCAGTCTAAAAATATTAATCTTTATATATTTTTGAAATATTGCTGAATTTTAGAGTCAACATTCATTAAAGTAGCTTTTGCTTTTTTCCTCAAGGTTATATTATTTGTGTGATTAAAGGTAGGGATTCACTGATTTGAAATTTTCCACTGATATTGATATTCAGTATTAATATTGCTCTTATGGCCAAAAACCGAATTTCACTGATATTGTATATCTTAGATTGTATATATTTCCCTACCCTACTGGATTTACCCTACTACCCTACTACTAATACTGTGAAAAAATGACCACACCACTGATGTTCTTTCTCTGCTTTAAACCCCAAAATCCTGAGCTGCATCACCATCATATGACCAAACAAATACCACACAGCCAACCCCATCCCCTCCCCATCCTGAAACACAAGCGGCAACAAGATGAAAATAAACATTGTTTGTTAATATTGGCCCAGTTTTACATCGACAGCTACCAGTGTTAATGCCGATATTTCATGCATCCCTAATTAAAAAGCTTTAACTCCACCCATCCGCCCTCCTCTGATTGCAGATGCATTGAGAGGCTGAAGGCCAGAAACGAACGTCTGACTGCGGCTCTGGAGCGAAGGAAGGCAGATTCGGAGCAGATTAGTATGAAACTGTGCAGACTGGAGTCTGACTGCTCTGCCCTACAGATGGCTCTCAGATACTGGTATTTATTAACCACACCTGACATAATAACATGTAAATTTCTCTGCACAAATATTCTGAGTGAAGCTTCTGTTCTGTCTTTTTTGACTCATAGCGAGGAGTGTGAGGAGGCCTACACCGAGCTCTTGTTTCTTTATGAAGCCAAGCTGCAGCAAAGCCCCCCTCTCCAGACACACTCAGCAGGTGATCACCAAGTTTTATGCAAAAAACAGGTATGAATAGTCTGAATTTGAATCATGGATTTTCCTCCAACCAGAGCCAGTGTGTGACATGCAGCAGACTCAATCAGCTCCGAACCCCGAGATGGGAACTGAGGAGTTATCCACCTCCTTCTGCACAGCTGCAGTCGCAGAGGAGACACAGAGTCACATGAGGCATAGGTGACATTTGTCAGGATGCGGAAATAAAGAGGCGATGAATATATTAACAGGTTCATATCTATTAATGCCACAGAACTCCAGATCCAGCAGATCGGGAAGCAACTCTCCACCAACAAATTGAGCGACTGAAGCGGGAACGGGCAGCCATTTGCCTGCCAAAGGCAGCTCCAGGAGCCGAGGTCAGACTGAGCTCAGAAACCTCTCAACCAGCTGGTACCAGGTGGGGCCACATGATGAAGGACAACACCAAACCTCCTGAGAACAAGAAAGCTTCGCTGTTTTACGAACTGATCTCAGTCAGGGTAGGAGCTGTGTTTTTCATTTGCAAATTCAAACTAAAACTTCTTTTGTTTTTAAGTCAGTTTTTTTTTTTCATGAGCTGGAGAGATAAATAAAACAATTTTACTGAATAAAACCATGGCTTTAAATTTCAAAACCCACTGTTGAGTTTTAAATCGCTTGTGTAGACCTTGGAGTGCCAATATTCTTCTAATGTGACAAAATTAAAAAAGAACAGAGTGATCCTTTACTGTCAGATATACTTTTTTCCATTAAAGACTTTGAGAATTAAACAAGAACCTCCCCCAGAGACAGAACTCTAACTTGTAAATTAAGACGTCTTTCAGCATTTCAATTCCAGCATGGCTGCAGTGTGTTGAAAACAAAGTGAACATTCCAGGTAAAAACTATTTTTTAGCACATCTGACAGTTTGCATCTCATTCAGTGTAGTTAAACACAGTTATAAGCTTGTATAACTAATAATTGTTAGCAGCAGACTTTCCACAGGAGCACACTCAGCTCTGGAGAGGCGCAATTCCAATATTTGTGCTCCAACTTTTAAGGCAAAACAGAGGCAAAACAGATGCATTATATTTATATTTTAATGCTCAGGGTTTGTTAAAATTCCTACTCAAAGTTTCCAAGGTCTAAATTGGAAAAGTACAACAGAATGCACCCGGAAACCAGGATTGGACATTCATTGATCTCTATAGAGTCCAGTTTTTACATTAAATGAGGCTATTTTGCATATAAAGATGGTAAAATGAAACAGCTTTCTAGCACTTCTAACAGTTTGTATTTAATTAAAAACATGGAATAAACAGAACTGTAAACCCTCTCCTTGTGAACTTGTTCACTCAGTGTTTGAATATATACAGTGATGAGAAATATGCTGTCGTCAGACTGTGTTGATCATTTTTGGCAGCCAAAAGGAAAAAAAATTGGCAAATTCCTTTAAGTCCTCAACTCAGGTGTAACTCCAGATCTGAACTCCAGTTTTAGAGACAAATTAAATGAATCATTAGCTCATGCATCTTATTAAGATGCAGGAGATGCACAGCCAGATGTAAAATTTGACTAATCTTTTAAATATTTTTGTTCCTGCTCCATAAAAACTTAACAGCAAAAGGGAGAAGAAAGAAAAATTCAGGTCTACAACCTGATTAGTACTTGATGTAGAGTAGTTATTGTCGATCATTTTATTATAGGGTAGATACACTCAGTCTCAGTGCTCTAAAATGTTTCACCAGCCAGCAGCTTATATGACACAAAAACACAGTTACAACTGCACCTTGCTATAAGACCAGTTTATGAAAAATAAAACACAGGAATCCTAGTATGTTTATATTTTTGTTGAGTACAAAAAGCATAAGTTGTTCATAACCAATTGAAACACTTAAATTTATGATATATAGGGAGCTGCAAGCAGTCAGCATAGACATTAAAGAGAGATATTAATTAATTATGATAATAAAAAAACTAGGGATTATCTTTTTTATACTAAGTAAAAAAAACATTAGATTTTTGTTTTCTGGCTTCCTTTAACTATAAAAGGTTTTAGTTGTGTCATTTTGTGCAAACTATGCTTCTATTAATTGTCCTTGTTTATCATGGATTATGGTTTGACTTCCTTTGTTCAGGAGGAGATGTCAGATCTTCGAGCTTTAATCCGCCTGAAGGAGAAAGACCTGAGATGTCTCGAATGGGGTTTAATGGGACAGAAGTCCCAGGAAGCAGCTGGAATTTTCATCCCAGAAAACCTCAGAGAGGAAGCAGAGGATCAAAAGACCGAACAGGTATCAAACACTCCAACAGTGGCAAAGCAGACTTCTTTTTTAAAAAAAAAAATATGAGCAAATAATACAAAGTCAAGGTGAAAAGACCAAGAGGGAGTAGGGGGCCACGCTCACATGAGAGACCCGATTCAAATCCGGCTGTCCCACCTGGGAAATCACGTCTTCCAAAGCAGAATCCCTCCAGGCCGAGTCAGATATTTTAGTTCCTCAAGGTCTTCTGCTCGGCCGTCGTGTCCCTGCAGCAGGAAGTCACACCACACCTCTCACCTCTGTCTGTCAGAAGATGTAAAAAACTGTATAAGTGACTAACATTCAGGACTTCCACATGCCCTGAGTCCCACACTTAGTGCATCTGGAAAGTATTCAAAGCGCTTCACTTTTTCCACATTTTGTTATGTTACAGCCTTCTTTCGAATTGTATTAAATTTAATCTCTTTCCTCAAAATTTTACACACAAATACCCACTTATGACAATGTGGAAAGACATATGGAAGTATGGATGGATTTCTGCTTTGAATCTGGAATAACTTGTTCACAAAAAACCTTCTGAATTGTTATTTCCTGCAAAGATTCTGTTGTTTTGATCCAAGTTTTTTCTGCTCATGATAATTATGTTTTAGAGGTTTGGTGAAAATGCTGCTAAAGCTGCTTGTGATGGTGAAATCGCAAGTTCTCTGACCCGACCCATTCTGAAAGAGCTGCAGGTGGTCCTACAGAGGTGAGAACATATCTCTGCATGCTTATGATCAGTATTTAAAGGTTTCTTTTTTTTACTGTGGATTTTTCTGTTATATGAAGAGAATAGAATAGAAAAGGATAGATATACATTTTTTAATCTAAACAAGGAAATCCTTTCAATTCAGTTTATTCATATAGCTCCGATTCATTACAAATGTCGTCTTGAGGCTCTCTACAAAAAGTAATTTCAATTCAATCACACATACTTTCCAATTGATCCTAGTTATCAAACAGTGCAATAAGTCTCATTTTATTATTCGAATAAATTTAAAAAGTTTCTATCTAATGAAACCCAGCAGATTGCAGCGAGTCATTGACTTGTAGCGTTCAGTCCTCCTGGATGAGTACGCACCAACAGCAGGCAGTTGCTTGCATTGTGTCGTTGACTTTACAGCAATCCCTCACACTAAGCATGTATGTAGCGACAGTGGAAAGGAAAAACTCCCCTTTAACAGGAAGAAACCTTCAGCAGAACCAGAACCTGGCTCAGTATGAACGGCCATCTGCCACGACCGACTGGGGTTTGAAAAGACAGAGCAAAAACTCAAAAAAGAAACTCTACTTTCTAACTACGTGACTTCTAAAGGCCACTGGCTACACTGCCTTTTATTTAGGGCCATCAGAGTACAGGGGATTGAATACTAGTTTACACCACACTTTTCAGAATCCTGTTTGTCAACAAACATAGAAACCATGTAATTTTATCCTCCACCTAAAAATGATTCCTTATCTGGTTTGGTTTAACACATGCAATCCCAATAAAATACACTGAAGTAAAATCTCTGGGGTGTGAATACTTTTGCAAAGCACCGTATGTGGTGTTTGAAGAAACTATTGTTAGGAGTGATGTTCCCAGAATAAAAAGGGGACATGCAGTGATGGGTTTTGTTGTGTTGCTAGGTAACAGGCTTTAACATAAAGTGCGCTGCTGCAGAGACCTTCCTCTTTCTCTTCTTACCTTGAGTGATAAATACTTTATTTTAAATTACACTCCTTGTCAGACCAAGGACAAAACAAAGAATATAACTCTTTTCTTAATGAATCCATTATTACTGTGTGTAAACACCTTTTGTTAACTGAGTTACCTTCTTATCCACTTGTTTCTTTTATCTGCCAGGGAACAAGCCCTGAAGAGGAGGCTGGCTGTGGTCCATGACTCCCTGAACATGGTTCTTTCAGACGGCTCCCCGCACAGGAAGGACAACGCAGAGCAGATCGCTCGCCTCACACAGGCGCACAGGTAAAGATCGACAGCACAGACACTGCTTTAATGGCCACTTTAAGTAAACTAATCGATATTTTCATGGTTTTTATTCCAGTAAAGCCTTGAGTTCCTACAGGCAGATTCGCAGGAAGTATCGGGAGCAGGTGTGGAGGCTGGAGCAGAAGGTTGCAGCCATGATGGAGAGTCAACACAGCCAGAGTGAAGCAGCCAAAGCTGCAGAGGAAGGATTGGAGTGGAGGAGAGAAGAGACTGTTTTATAAGACAAAGATAGATCAGCTGTGCAAATCTGATGTATAAATCCTATTTTTATTAAACTATTGTTCTTATATTCTGCATATGTAAATACTTGCAGCACTCCTATAATTACTGGTAATACTGCAGGAAGCTAAGCTTAAAATAAATTTATCATTTATTGCAAATAATTCTTTACAAATTAGTGGTGCCAAACTCATCAGCACTCAGCTGTTCTTACTCCAGGGTTTTCTACAGGATGTAGGTTTGAGCACTGTGATGGCCATTGAAGGCCATTGATGTTGTGTCTGATGAACCATTTCTGTGGTGATTTTCCATCCATCCTGCTAAAAGGACCCAATGACCATACATTTTTAAACGTTTTATTTCTTTAAACATGTCCTGTCTGGCAGTGAGGCACTCAGAAGTGTCGTCTGAGTGCCAAGTAGAAGCCAAACAGATTTACTTTCAAAATTGGAGCATTGAAGCTTTTGCTATAATGCTCCACTTGATAAATGCATAAAGAACTTTGCCTTGGGTTTATTTCAAATCCAATTGAGAAAGAGATGGAAAAGAAAGGGAAAAGCAGAAAAAAACAAAGGGAGAGAGGTGGGGCAAAAAGTTAAAATGGACAAAAGGAGATAAGAGTAGAGGAGAGAAAGAAAACACACTAGAAATATGTTTCTGCACCTGCAGAAAGAGAGGGAAAAAAACAGGGTACTGTACCACAGCAATAAAAAACATATGCATGTATAACAATGCATGTTCTCTTGTCTTTCCTAATTTAAAAAGTGCCTTAGAAAAACAAGTCTGTCTTTCAAATCATATTTATGTCCCAAGAGAGAGCCTTAGTCACTTAAATTATGTAAAAAAAAATAAAGTAAACTTGAAAAACAAACTGCTGGTATTGCTGATTTTGATTGATTCATTTAGGAAAGTTTTGTTTCTCAACTGAATAAAGAGAGCTGTCCGTGAACTAGCAGAGCTCAAACACAAGATATGATCCTCTTTTTAAATAAAACTGTCATGCATTCACAAAGTTGCACAGTTTAAATAAAGACTGAACCAGCAGATGATTTGAGCTAGGTGACAGCGGACATGTTCGTTTTCCCATAAAAACCGTCCCTCCAACGGCACGAGGGGGTGGGGCCCGGAACAATGGCTGATCTTCACATGAAATGTTACGCCAAGCCCATTTGTCTTCTTTGCACCTCCGTGGTCTCACGTTCTTCGCCTTTCACACTTGACAGTTCAGTTAAAAGGTCAACTCAACAAAGCTGCAAAAAAAAAAGAGAAAAAACTTTTTCCCATTGAAGATTACAGCTGAACATTTACTGGTGTACAAAGGAAAATTGTTGCTTTAATAAAATAGAATTTAATTTAAAAAAAATAAAAGTTAAACCCGTGACCTTTAAATATTTCAGAGAGAACAGGTTGAATTCTGCAGACAGATGGGAATGTCAAAGTTTTGAGGCCAAATAGAAGCTCTGCAGTACAAAGTCATAAATAAATAAAATATAAAAACGAAAAGCTTGTTGCTTTCTTTAGATGCAACTAATGCAACTGAATTTCTCGAATCTTTTGCAAGTGAAGCAACCTTTTCTAAGCACATCTTCCTCTCTTCTATCATCTTCTCTTAGCCTCTCACTCAATTGTCCATTTTCCAATCGTTCTTCTCAATTTCCTGCCCCTCCATCTTCTCCCACCTCATCTCTCACCCATCAGTCCCCCCCTTGGTCGACCCTGCACCCTGACCTTCGCGCTGCAGCTGTGACCGGCGGTCAGGAGGTTAAGGCAAAGGTTGAGTGTCACACCCACAGGGTCACAGTGATGCTTGGTTGTTGTGTCAGGCATTGAATTGAAGCCTCGGAGTGGCAGACGAGGTGGCGAGCCCTCTGACGCCCCGACTGTTGCCTGAGCTTGCCCTTTCCTGAGCAGAGGTCAGCGCAGAGGGCCTTTCCTCCTTCTCATCCCATACCTCCAGGTCGCCAACGCTATTGTTGTAATAGCTGCCATTAGAGTGCATGATGCAATTATCATTCAATTTTATGTTGCCACTCTGCAAGATCTATGTTAAGCTCCTTAGTTCATCAAAGGTTGCTGGAAAACATGGCTGCTGTAACCCCTGGGTGACTCTTGAGTCAAAGGAGAAACAATAATGACAAAAATGTCCCTTTGAGTGAAACATTTAAGGTTAAACTGACCAGTAAAGGAAACCTGAAGTATCATCCCACAAGAGGTGCAAGAAAAAAATAATTTACCTTAAATAACTCAATTAAAATATTATAAAAATAGATTTTTCAAATATTTTAATTAATAACATGCTTTCTGTGTTATAAGATCATGAAAGGATCATTTATGTTAAAGCCTGAGATGCAGTAAAACTTGTAAGGGACCAAAGTTTATAAACTGCTTTTTTACTGAAAGTGTTGTGCAAAAGTATTTGTGCCTCTTTAACTTTCCACATTTTGTCATATTCATGAATTCATGACATCCTTAAACTTCAGTGTATTTTGGTTTAAATTTAATGAGCTCAATACCAATAGTAGTGTGTAAATGTATAAATGGAAGTAAAACAATAAATGGTCTTTAAGATGTTTTCCGAATAAAAATCTGAAACGTGTGGACATACATTCACATTCTTCACCTTTTATCTGTAAACCCTCCCAAAAACTTCAACGCAACCAGATGCCTTCAGAAGTCCCCAAATTACTTATTTGAGCTATCCTCTGTTTAATTGAAACTTGATGTAAACCTTGCTGTTCTGTGAAGGCATCAGATGTTTCTTAAAGAACATTAAAGAAAAAAACAGCATCGTGAAGACCAAGGAACACAGCAGACAGGCCAGGAATAAAGGTTGTGAGAAGCATAAAGCTGGAATTAAGTTACAAAATAATTTTCCAAGCTTTGATCATCTCACAGAGCACTGAGATCCACCATCTGAAATAGGTACTGGATGTTTCAGTTCTAAATCTAAACCTGAACGCTGTGGTCATTTATCAAAACCAGGGGCATCCCAAGTCGAATCATCAAGAGCCACAAACTTGCAACGTTTAGATGCATCACTGCTCCAACACACCTAAATAGCAGCAGTCATTCAGCTTTGCAGAGGCCTTGAAATGAGCTATTCCAGTGTGTTGCACCCCTGATCTAAACTGACGGACCAGACAAAAAAAGCATTAATCAGAGAAACAGCCAAGAGGCCCATGGTAACTTTGGAAGAGCTGCAAAGATCCACAGCTCAGCTGGAACATCTGTTGATTGTACACTCCAGAAATCTGCCCTTTGTGAAACAATCAGAAGCAGTAAACCATTGTGAAAATAGGACCGTAAGAAGACAAGTTTGCAGCTGCAACAAGCCATTTAGGCAACAAAACAAACAAGAGGAAGAAGGCGCTCTGGTCAGATGAGTTACATAGAAGACTAACACTGCACATCTCCCCTGAAGACCTCATCCCGCTTGTAAAACATGGTAGTTGCAGAATCATGCTTTGGGAAAGGTTTTCCTTAGTAGGGACAGGAAAGCTGGCTAGAGCTGACGGGAGGATAGATTGAGCAAAATACAGGAGCAATCTTGGGGAAAAAACCTGCTAGAGCCTGCAGAGGACTTGAGACTCTGAGCAGAGCTCCCCTTCCAGCAGGACATCAACTGAAGAGGCCGACAGCGACATCAAAACAGCTGCAGGAATTTCTCTCAAGTACTTGCTGTGTAGTACACGTGATAGTAATTCTCTCTTTTCTTCGCATGTCTGAGCTGTGTTGAGGCAAGATAGAATCCTTTTCTTTCAGAAAATAACATTGTAAAGCCCTGCTGAGTTTAACAAAAACACTTTAGAAGTCTCCCTAAAGAATGTAGAAAAATCTATCCCAGTCTGAAGAAAGCAAAGTTGAACTTTTTGGCCATAATTCCAAAAGCTTTTGGTGGAAATAATAACATTGTAAATCAACAAAAGAACATACCAACAGTGAGGCACAGTGGTGGCAGTATCATGCTTCTTCTTCAGCTCAACATGGAGCCTCAGTCATATTTCAGGAAATTTTGAACAGCTCTAAATACCACACAGTGTTGAAAAAAACCTTCAGATTTCTGCTACAAAGTTGAAGATGAAGAAGAATGTCAATTTTTAGCGACCTAAAGAACGGCTTTACAACAAGCAGATTACAGAAAAAAACATATGTAAAGTGATCTGTAAAGGACAGTGCACAGGCCAGATTTGGATTGTTTTTACAAAGAGGAGTGGACAAGTATTGCCAAGTAAAGCTGTGCCAACCTAATGGACTCTACCAAAAAAGATAGACCTGAGGTTCTCAAACATACCAAATAGTCACAATGTTAAGAGTAAAAACATGTTTGTGCAACACGATGGAGGTTAGGAGGTGCACGGTGGAGCAGTTGGTAGCACTGTTGCCTTGAAGCAAGAACGTTCTGGGTTTGAAACTGGGGTCTTTCTGCATGTTCCCCTCATGCATGCATGGGTTCTCTCTGGGTATTTCGCAGTCCAAAAACATGACTGTTAGGTTAACTGGTCCCTTAGGTGTGTGTGAGTGTGTGTGTGCATGGCTGTGGGACTCTGTGTTGTCCTGTAATGGACTGGCAACTTGTCCAGGGTGTAGCTCTCGCCCAAAGACCTCTCGATACAGGCACCAGTGACCCTGCATAGACAAGTGGCGATAGACGATGGTTGAATGATGGACTTTATTTTAGCCTGTGGGGGCAAGGGGGGTGGGTTAACCCTTTTTTTTATGAACTTCTTTCATTATCAAAACCAGTACACAAGAATCAGTGTATTGTCTTCTTCAATCAGAGAAAAACACTGAAAGAATTTCAGCCTTAATTTGAAATTTTTTTCACATAAAAACTATCTCCTTGAAGGTTTGCCCTGAGCTGCAGTTGATGTGCTGAAAAGAATAATAAAAATATGTAAGACATGAGTTTTTTGGGGTTTTTTATTTAAACACAGACAGTCTGGTGTTTTGTAACGACCAAACGCATTGGTCTATCTATCAATAAAATTGTTTCCCAACACTTCAAGAGCTGCTGGAGTCTTCACCTTGACAGACAAGACTGTAAGAATCTCATCTGTTTTCTTTTGAGCACCATAGTTCAGGACATATTTCACCCCCCATCACAACCAACGGCCTCTGCAGGCGTCTGTAGACAGCAGAGTTTTATAAAGCCTGGGAAAAATACCCACACCATTATTAGATAACGGCAGTGGCTGTCAATCACTGTGGGGGTGGATGCCTGCAGACACGCACACACCGAGGAGGAGGAGGAGGAGGTGAGTCGAAGGGGGTGACCTTTGGGTTTCAGGTCAATTCATTTGCTCTCTGCATTTATCCCTTATTTTAATAAGTTGTCCCCTCTGTAAGCTGTATCAAGAGATCACAGCCTGAAACCGTTCTCTCTCCAAGCCATTAGCTCACCTGTCACAACCACTCTATATCCCCGCTCATCCCGTCCTCTTCACTTTATCCATCCACTCTACGCTGCCTCTCTGACCCGATCCTCCCTCTCTCTGGAGCTTTCCGACACAAGTCAGCCCGAGCAGAGGTCAGGAGGGTGGAGAGGGGTGCTAGAGGGATGGAAAAAAACACCAAAAAAAAGGCTTTGACCTCAATCAAATGGCCAGGCACATCCGCTTTGTGCTCTCGCCCACTAAGATAATGAGAGCAAACAGCTCAGGCCGGGCGGACACGGGGAGCAAAGGATAAAGAGTAAAACCATGTTGCATGTAAATCCATGTAAGGTGATTTTCATGCTTGGTGCCGGGTGGTATGTATGCATGACATTTGACTGAGAAAGTTGTTTGATGATCAAAATTCATCAGCTTGATGAAAAAATGAGAGGAAAAAATGGGTTCTAATCTAGAAAAGTGACAATCAACAAAGCAGCTCAGCAACAAGCCAAAACAGATGCTTTAAAAATGTGTATGCTGGAAATATAATCATTTTTGACGTTAGATCATGTTCCAATATTAGATTAAACAAAGTCCTGAGCAGGTTGGAGCTCGCTTCATGCCCAGGATTAGTGGGAAAACACTGACTTTGTTTAAAATCCTCTAAAAGATGAAGGAGGAATTAAGTTGTTGACGTATAAAATATTGGTCAATAAAAAAAAAAATTAAAAAAAAGATAGAAATTAAATTAGAACAGCATCCTCACAGCATAATGCTGTCACCACCATTTTTCACTGTGGGGATGGTGTGATGAGGGCGGTAGTTTTCCACCACCACCAGGATTTAAATATTTGCTTTTAACCACCTGGAACACCTTCTTCCCATGTCTGGTGTCTTCCCATCATGGTTTGTGGAAAACAGCAAATAGTACATCCTGTTGCTTTCTTTCAGTAATGGCGGTATCCGTGCCCCACTTCCGTAAAGGCAAGACTTAGGGAGAGTACAACTAATAACTGTCCTGCCAGCAGATTCACCTGAGCTGTGCATCTCTGCAGCTTCTCCAGTTACCGTGGGCATCCTGGTGACTTCTCAGATTAAAACTCTCTGTACCAAGCCTGTTGTTTAGATGGTTGGTCATGTATTGTATTTAGGGATGGGAACAAGTAGTTATCAGTAGTTCAGTTCCTTGGAATCATTCATCTCCAGTAACATTCCAGTAACGTGCGATGTATTTGCGTGACGACGTATTGTAGACACTCTGCATTTTGATTTAGAAAATATCCAAGATGGCGTTGCGGCAGAAGCGCTCCAAAGTATGATTACATTTCACACAAAAAAAAAGATGATACTAGGGCCGGTTGCTACATGTGCAGAGCTGTAATCACAATAAACGGATGAAATACCTCTAACATCCACAAGCAGTTGACCACACAGCATGAAACTGATTGGCACGAATGTAAAAGTGTTTGATAAGTTGCTTAGCGACGGTGGTGACTCTCGAGGGGGGGCAGCTTCCAGCGCAGCACTTCCTGCCATGTTCTCAGGTAATGTTAAACTCCCCCATGTCCTGGTTATTGTATTAATGTTAGTGTCATGCTATACGAATAACCTCTGTCTCATATTAACATTGACAGTCAATAAATTAGAACATGGATCCGATGAGGCTCGTTTGTCAAATTAAAAGCACCTTTTGAAAACAACCTTTAAGTCTTGAAAGACCTTTCCTGAAAAGGCAAATATGGAGATTTGTCTTCACAAAAACTTGATCTGCAAAAAGTTGCATTTCATGTTAAAATGTTAATTTGAGACAGAGATTTAAAAAAAAAAAAAAAAAAAAAAAAAAAAATAGAATAAAATAGAAATATCCTTCATTGTCCCTCAATGGGGACATTTCTGTGCAACAGCAGCAAAGTGACAGTGACAGGCAATAGTCAAATTTTTAAGCCAGCTTTAATTTTGTTTGAACTGAATACCACTTGATGCATTTTTTGAATTAAAGAGTTTATTTCTTAACTCAAAGAGAATCGATTAGAGAATCGACGAAGAATCAAATCGATAAGTGAGATTGATAATGGGATCAGTATCGATAAATGCTCAGCAATTCCCATCCCTAATTGTACTCTTTTTTTTCATATGATGGACTGAACAGCATTCTGTGAAGTTGTAAAGTTTTGGATTTTCTGGCTCTGCTTTAAACGTCTCCACAACTTTAATTCTGGCCTGTCTGCTGTGACCGCTGGTCTTCATGATGCTGTTTGTTCCAGTTCAGGTTTGCAGATGGCTGGTGTTAATCTCAGCTGACATTAGGTGAGAGGCGGTTTGCACCCTGGCAGCTCGTTCCCCCATTACAGAGAGAAAAAGTTTTACTTTACATGATAGTGTAACTGTATAGAAAGGAAATAATAACTGGATATGCAGTTCCAGTTCAAATTCATATAGAAAAACAAACCTCCAATGACTCTCTTCATCTGGCAGGTAGCAATTTTATTCTGCTGTAGCAGATGAGATGAACTGCAATGAATAATTTTGATGTCTCAGGCAGTCTCATAGTTTATCAAAATTATCTGAAGGGGCGCCACATGGCTCAGTGGCAGAGCAGGTGCACCATATACAGAGGTAACAGTCATAAACACGGTTTTACTTGGTTCGATTTCCGGCCTCGGGCTATTTACTGCATGTCTTCCCCTTTTCACTCTGCCCTTCTTCCTGTCTAGACACTAATGAATAAAGGCCAGTAGAGCCACAAAAACCTTTGAGGGAAAAACAATAATCCATCTGAAGGATGAATGCTTCATCTGTCAAACTGAATGATTCCATCACACTTTTAAAGAAATAAGGATAGTCTGTATATTTTCTAAGAATTAGGTTGTGTTCACCATCAATCAAATAAGCAACACATAACTGAAGATGAGCTATGCTTATTGCTAATCGCTCGAAGGAGATTTTACTAATCATTTAATAAATTAAAAGAAACACAGCACCAAAAAGATAAAACAAAGACACAAATTCTACAATCTACTTTTGGGGGAGAGGGAATGTTTACTCAATTAGAAATTAATGTTCAAGATCTTATGCAATCTGGTTAAAGGTTTAATTTTTATTAAAAACTTTACAGGTCGCTCAGTAGTTTGAAGAAAGCTCAGAGAGTTTCACAGCCATGAATTCAGGGTTCTTATACCTAATGTTGAAAAAAGGGGAAAATGTTTGAGAAAGAAAAAAGGAGAGCATTAAAAACATTCGAACCTTTTTGACACATCAGTGTTGAAGACATTACTCTAAACGCTTCTCTCTTCTCTTAGGATAGGATGGAAATTAGACAAAAAAAAGCAAAGATCTTTTCATACAAAGTTTCACAAAATTCTGATAGAGTCTAGATAACCATTAGAGATTAATTAGATGAATAATGAGAATGTGGACTGTTCCTTTATTAGTTTAGATCTATTTTATTCTTATCAGTACAGTTTGTTCTTTTTTGGACTTATACTTATTAGTTTGGTTCATTACTTATTTCTAATCTCTAAATATAGTGTGTATAAATATCCACAGTCTCAATGAATAAATTAGAACATTATTGAGGTTAATTTATTTCACTGAGCCAATTCACTTAGTGTAACATGTATATATTAATTATAAACACACTCATGTCTTCAATTTTTATTTCTGTTAATAATGTTGATTTTTCGCTTACAACTAATGAAAACACAATATTCAAGATTAGACTATTACATCAGATCAATAAAAAACTTTTAATGACTTAATTAAGTTTAATACCTGCTTAAAGGTTGTTATTTTCAAAAGGTACATTTAATCTGACTAACAAGCCTCGTAGTAATGGATATTCAAATTTATTGAATATGACTGTATTATTCTGAATAATAGAATAGAAATATCATTTACTGCCCCACAATGGGGAAATTCATGTGTACCAGCAGCAAGTTAAATAGAAGCAATAATAGTCAAACTAAGGTAAAAATGTAGAAAAATAAGAATACGAGACTGTACTGTAAGGGGTACATTTTCTACATAAGAAAATTAAAACTGTACAGTTATTAAAAATAACATACTCAGATGAAAAGAAATATGCAACTCAGTATGGTAAGTATATATCTGTGCAAATAACAGCAGGAATATAAACACTTATTAAGTTTGTTGGCAGCAGTGATGGTTACAGAGTCTAACTGTAACCTGTAACTGTAACCAGCTGCTGGGAGGTAAGGATCTCCTATTATGCTCCTTTGTGCACCTAGGATGCAGCAGTCTCTCACTAAAGGAGCTCTCCAGTTCAGGAACAGCTTCATGCGTGGGGTGGGAGACATTGTCCAGCAGTGATGTTATTTTTTCCAGAGTTCTTCTGTTTCCAACCACCTGCACTGGATCGAGGGAGCATCCTAGGACAAAGCTGGACTTTATGATGAGCTTATCTAATTGCTTGCTTTCAGCTGCAGATAATCTGCTGCTCCAACATAATACACAAAAGAAGATGGTTGATGCCACCACAGAGTCAAAAAAAGGCCTCAGAAGCGTCCTGTGAACTCCAAAAGACCTCAGTCTCCTCAACAGGTAGAATCTGCTTTAAAGTGTTATGTGTTATGACTGATGCACTTCAGTTTATTGTTCAAGTGAACACCCAGATAATAATAATAACAAACATTCTTATTCTTTGCATCATGTGTTCTTATCTCTGGTTTTACACTGTTTAACCTAAGTTCAAGCACTGCTGAAGTTAAATACCCTCCTGTGAGGGTTCTCCTGTGATAACAAAGCCACCCTTGTGTTTGCAGGTTAGGAAGATAAACTTACAGAAGATCCCAACAACCGTAAAGAGGAAGACCTAATGAGGTCACTTATCTCAGCGTGAGAGTAGTAGATTACAGATAGGAGGTGTTCAGTAAGAGGAGTGGCCTCGACCTAATTATGTTAAAGCATTTGAGTCTTGTTCACTGAGCTGATTAGGTTAATTGTTGTCATCCTAAGCACCTTACATGACCTACAGGCAATGTCTGGTGTAAAAAAGGCCACACACTGGGAGCAACAGATTGGATGCAGATTTACAGGAGAGAAGAAAGAGGCTGATTAGGAACACAGGAAAACTGTTTGGGCTGAACAGACAGTGTAGTCCTTGTCTGAAAATGGGAGTGGGAGAAAGGTTTACCTTCAAAGGGAAACATTGAAAGCTTCTGACTAGTAACCATTTCAAAGACTGATGAGTCCTCCATCTAATGACGTTTTAAGTACTGCATTTTGGAAGATAAATCTCTTCAACTTTCAATGAAAATAAGATGTGGAATCCAAGTTTTAGTTTCAAATCTGTTTCCATATGTACATGATGACATGAAGACAAAGTCTAAAAGCAGAACTTCAATCACTCAGATCACACTGAGTCTTTGATATTATGAGCTTGGCAGCTACATGTCGGCAATGGCAGAAAGCAGTTAAAATTTTCATTTACAATAAACAAGAATGAAGGAATATGCAACGGTTGCAAAAAGATCGAAAGAAAAAACAGAAACATTTCTAAAATCTTGCACCAGGTCCTACATTTTTGACGGTAGTGTGTAGTGTGAGTTTTCTGCCATATGCAGCATTTTACATTAAGGCTCGCTTGTTAAATGTGGTCTCTTCTGACCAGACCTCTAAATCCTTGCTGTGTTCACAGTACTGGTTGCAGCAAACTGGGACCGTTTATAACATTCCTTCAACAAAAGCTTTTTTCTTACTGCTCTTTCCTAAGAGCCTGATTTGTTGCATACACAACAGATAATTGTTCTGTTAATACATGCACCTGAGCTGTGGATCTCTGCAGCTGCCCCAGAGTTTTTTTCTGATTAATGCTCTCTTTGGCCAGCCTGATAGCTTAGGTGGAGAATCATATCAACTAGATTTGCAATTGTTCCATATTTCCTCCATTTTCAGATGATGGACTGAGCAGTGCTCAGTGAGACGTTCAAACTTTGAATATTGTTATACTACCTAACGCAAACATCTGCACAATTTTATCCCAGACCTTTCCAGTGTGCTCCTTGGTCTTTATGACGTTTTTTCTTCTCCATTGTTTATCTGCATGGGAACAAGTGTTAAAGCTGGAGTATGTAACTTTAACAAAAATACATTTTTTTGCATATTTGTTTAAACTGTCACCATGTCATGATAGTACTAAGTCCCTCCTGGCTCTGATTGGTTGTTTCTGACTGAGTGGTGTATTTCTGCAGTTAGTACTGGTAGCACTGGGAGAAGGTAGAGGAACTTTAATTTTTTTTCACAGATTATCTGTCTTATACTGTCATGATGATAATTAATAAAATAATAATAATAATTAATAAAATGATAATTAATAAAATGATAATTTTAGCAAACATAAAACAACATAATTTCAATAAAAGTTACATACTGCAGCTTTAAGTATAACCAAATACAGAACACTATAACATTTATAGCCTAAGCTAATTTTCAATGCACGTCCCCAGATGGGCATTTACAGACAGTAAAACAGTTTAAAAGACAATAAAACAGCATAGAGAGATAAAATATCATACATAACATAAATCCTAAAATTAACCTGAAACAAACCATGATAGCACTGGTTCCACTGAATTTCACTTAGGGGTATCAGAATAAATAAGGCTGAGCACATTCATACCACCCTTTTCAGATTTTTTTAAAAAATTATTTGTAATAAAAAACTGAAAGCAATGCATCGTTTTCCTTTCATTTTGTAGTATAGTGTGTTGGTCTATCCTATAAAATGGCAAAAAAATAAATAAATAAATAAAAAACACCCTTCAATTTGTGGGTATAATGTGACAAATGTGTGAAAATTCAGGGGTGTGAATACCTTTATCGGTCTTTTTGAAAAGAAATCTCGCCAGTATAGCAGAGACATCCAGGGAAAGCTCTGCTACTACTGTGAACAACTCAATCGACTGCTCAGCAAACAGTGAAGACAAGATATCTGATTTGAATGACAACGAAAAGGGAAGTTTCCCACCACCTCCTGCAGGTTTGAGTATTAGAGAAGGGCAAATATTGATTGGACATCGTGTGTTGCTGTGGAGTCACCCCAGCAGATGTTTTTCCTTGCCTGGTTCCACCACCTTGTTTATTTTAGATTGCTCCGCCGTTCGCTGGAGGTCAAAGGCCTGAGGTTGGGTCGGGTGTTGTGAGAGGGAAGAGAGAGGAGAGATGATTTTTCTTCTGGCCTTGGGGCCAAAGGGCATGGGGGCTAATGAGGAAGGAGCACAAAATCATGTGCTGTTGGTTGTTCACCCAGAGTTACTCTTCAGAGTTAAATTTTAACCCCAGTTTTAAATTCTAGTGCATTTTAACAAATGTAGCTCATCCATTGTTAGAGTAGGAACTGTTTCAGAAATGCTCCTTAATCCGTGTGCTGAATAAACATGAAATGTGTCTCCCTCTGGGTTATATATAACCCAACTAATAATAAAAACACTACTTGCAGGAATGTGGAGAAATTACATAAAATAAAATCTTTTTGTCTCAACAGCTTTGATAAAAAGAGACTTTTTACTCCTAGATTCTAGTGCAAAGGAACTGAGATACTTTTTCCTGGGGAAGTAAATAAAATTTAATATTTATACAGGCTTCTATGAGCCTTGGTAGTATGAAACCCTTAAATAACATTTGGTGAGAGATGAGACCTGCTAAAACCTGCAAACAAGCAGCTCCCAGCACAACCCAGCCTCCAAGGTAAGCTCAAAGTAAAGTCAAGTCCATCTGACACACATACACACAAAAACAGGATCCAGCTATAATTTAGGTGAGAAACTGGGTCGAGTTTGTTGTATGTGGAGACATTAGTCCAATTACTCTCACAGCATTTACGTCTGATGAACCAGTTGGGCTCCAAAGCTATCAAAAATAATTTCAAAGGATAAATTATTCACCTTTTCACTAAAAGGTTTCTATTACCGCCATGAAAAAGTATTCAAAGTTTTACTTACCCTTAAAAAAATCCAGTGCAACTAACTTCCTTCATAAATTACCAAATTATTTGTAATTTAATCTCTGTAAAAAACAGCAATGAATTCTTCAGTAGTTTGTTAGAAAACAAACAAGTAATAAGATTAGTTACCATAACTGCAGAGATGAATACACAGCTCTACATTACAATGTCACCAGGTGACTATGAACCCATTCAAGAGATGAGAAGATGCATAAAACAAATCAGTGCATGGATGTGCCATAACTATCTCCAGCTGAACAGAAACAAAAGTGAAGTAATTATTTTTGGACCTAAAGAGGAAGGGTCAGCACGCAGCTTCAGTTTTTACAGCTAGACACGAGTGATCAGGCCCTAAATCTGGGTGTAGTGATGGACTCAGACCTGAACCGACAGAGACACATAAAGACAGTTACAAAGAGCATCAGATCCTGGAAGCCAGGGCGGAAGCTCATGTGGATTTGAGGTGGGGATGTTCTGTGTTATTCTGCTGGTCAGGAACTGGATTCAGCTGTGAGATGAGATGAGATGAGATGAGGCAGAGATCTTTTCATACAAGGTTTCATGAAAGTCTGATTAGGTTGGATCACCAATTACGAACAGACAACTGTTCAGTTTGAGTGGAAGAACCTGAATCAAAATACATCCAGATGGAAGATATAAAAAATAAATAAATATTGTGCTGCAGCAAGAGTTCTGATGAAAATTAAAGAGAGATCATATTTCTCCTATTTTAACTTCCCTTCATTGGCTCCCTGTTAAATCCAGAACAGAATTTAAGGTTCTCCTTCTCACATTAATAATCAGCTCCATCATACATCAGAGATCTGATTGTTCCAGATGTTCCTAACAGAGCACTTTGCTCTCAGGCTGCAGGTTTACTGCTGGTTCCTAGAATTTCTAAAAGTAGAATGGGAGGCACATCCTTTAGTTATCAGGCTCCTCTCCAGTGGAACCAGCTCCCAGTTTTAGTCCGTGAAGCAGAGACCCTGTTTACTTTTAAGACTACGCTTAAAACTTTCCTTTTTGATAAAATGTATAGTTAGACTGGCTTAGGTTATCCTGAGCTATCTCTGTAGTTATGCTGCCAAAGGCTTAGGCTACTGAAGGACAAACTGATCATTTTCCCTCACTTTCTTCTTCTACTACTCTCCAATTTGCATTATTTGCTATTATTTCAACTGTTAACTTTTTGTTTTCTCTCAGTTATTTTTCTCTCCATAGAAGCAACACCTGGTCTGGGATTCTGTGTGGCTGTGATGCCTTCCCGGAGGAGGGCTTCAGCTGAGATAATGCTGCCATCAACTAATCGTTCTCCCTCTCCTGCTATTAACTTTTTACTTTCATTAATATCAAAAATAATCCTACATCAGTTCATCTGTTTTTCTTGTGCATTCTGCTCTGTCTTCTCAAACCCATAGTCAGTGGTGGCAGATGGCCGCTTGTACTGAGCCAGGTTCTGGTGGAGGTTTCTTCCTGTTAAAGGGAAGTTTTTCCTCTCCACTGTCGCTACATGCATGCTCAGTATGAGGGATTGCTGGAAAGTCAACAACACAACGTACATGACTGTCTACAGTCACTACATGCTAGTCCAAGAGGAGTAAGTGCTGCAAGTCAATGACTCTATGCAATCTTCTGCATTTCCTTAGAAATTTTTTTAACTACTTTGAATAATTAATCGAGTTTACTGTACTGTTTGATAACCAGGACTAACTGGAACATATGTATGACTGAATTGATTTTTTTTTTCTCGTGAAGTGCCTTGAGATGACGTTTGTTGTGAAATGGTGCTATGTAAATAAAGAAACTGAACTGAATTAAATTGAACTATTATATATAAACCCATATGGTTATAAAAGTTGGCACTAACTATTATATGTTGCAGGTAATATAAGCCTTTGTGTTTGCTCATTTAGTACCTTAAAACCTTCTGCAGCACTTCAATGCTTCCTCTCTTTCCATCCACTTATTTTGGTTTTTGTGACTTTTTTCCCCTTCTGCGTACAATTACTATTTCCTGCTTATCTCTGTCATTAATTATTATTGTTGTTAGTTGGTCTGTCCTTAGGTGTGAGTGTGTGCATGCATGGTTGTTTGTCCTGTCTATCTCCATGTTGCCCTGCGATGGAATGGTGACCTGTCTAGGGTGTACTCGCCTCTCGCCTGATGACCGCTGGAGATAGACACTAACCCCCCCCCTCTCCCTCTCCCCTGTGACCCTGCTAGATTATGGATGATATCCCACAGTTGCTGAAAGTTCCTTTTTTGCTTTATTAACTGGAAAAAAGTGCAATGAAACCCCAGGTTAAGTATGTTAACCTTTCAGTGTTGTCTTTTTCCACCTGGTTTATGAGGGATATGTAGTTCATACCAACAACAATGTAGATTTATTATTATTATTTGTGATTCTCTATTAAATATCTGATGTTGTCTCCATATTCTGCAGTGCTGTCAGCGTTACAAACTGAAGGAGACTTTCAGAGATAAGTTTGGGATAATTCAGATGTTTGTGTATGTATGTAACGATCTGTTCGGATTAACATACAGAAGGTTACTCTGCTTCACCGTCGAGCGTGCAGAGAATGTACAGACCCCACCACAGTCGACTTCCCGCTGAGAGCAGCTGCATTCCTGACCTGCAGTTCAAAGAGCAAGCACACACACACAAAAGGACCTACAGATATGTAAGCTGCGCATGTTCTGCTGTTACATAGGCAGGAATGTGCTCCAACTCCCCTGCTTTAACCTCACACCGCAAACAAGCCAGATGACAAAAACACATGACGACTTAAAAGTCAAAGATCTGACCTTTGAGTTTCTCGTTCAGTCTCCTGTAAACATAAAAGACTCCGACACAGCCAGAATAACTTGATCCCACTTTTACTTTAGTTGTTGTTTACATAAGTTTAAATGAACTTTAGAGAGAGAAATCCATAAACGGGATACACGTTTGTACACAGTTGTTGTCAACTGATTTAAAGTAATAAGCACAAAAAATGTCAAAGGATTAATCAAGCTGTTACCCTTTGTGACATTTTTAGTTTGATTTTTATGCGTCACAATTACCAGATTTATTTTAATTCATTAGCTACTTTCAATAGCCAATTAATAATGTTCAGAGTCTTTCAAACATGGGAAAAAACCACAGCGGGGATTTAATTTGGTACTTTCAAAACTGCAGTGAAGAATATCCAGTAAAAATTGTATTTTCTTATAGATTTATTATGTTTTTAATTTCTTTTTTGTCACAATGTTTATGTTTCAGATCATTAAAAAAATCATGTCATTCAAAAATAACCTGAATAAATACAAGAAGCTGTTTTCAAATCATGATTTCACATATTGGGGGGAGCTATCCAAAACAACTTGGCCATATGTGAAAAAGTTATTTCCTCTTAAAGCTATAAAGCGGTTGTGATAACTGGGAATGAGTTTTCTACATCACTGTGGAGTTTTGGCCCATTCTTCTTTGCAGAATTGTTTAAATTCAGTCACATAGATGGGTATCAGCATGAAGGAATCCAAAACGTTTCTGGCACAACTTCACCAGCTCCCAGATGTATAGAGAGGGTCAAAGATCTGAAATGAAGTGCTAAGAAACAACTTTATTAGTAGACCATTAGGTCTGCTAATAAGGTACATGGTTCATTCTGGACTTAACTGAATTACTCACCTGAAACAATTTCAAGCTAAATGAAAACATCACTGGTGCTGGAGAAAAATTAGCTAAAGTCCAAATCCAGCAGCCTGAAGCATCCAATGCTGCAGAGCTGAACAGAGGCGATTTCCCAACAGCTGTGCTTTTACGATGCATTCAAGTACATCTTGTATTCTGGATTGTCTAAATATCAAAACAACTCCAAAGTGCCTTAAACCTTTTTTATTCTTAAATGTCTGCACAGTCCTATTAAAAAAAATCCTTATCCATCCATCCATCCATCTATTGAGTGATTATACCCACAATCAACTTAAACCTCCAGTCAGTTCTATGCTGACCACCGTGATTTTTGTGTAACACTACACCCCTAAACATTTTTGATGACATTAATCAAATGAAATTTCAAGGTCTGTGAAACTGAATAATCTGTGACGATTTAAAATTATGTAGAAAAAAAACTGGACTTTCAGAAGTCCTAAAAATAACTAAATTAGAAATATATTTCAATTATGAATAAATTGTTGTTGAACAACTTTGAGGAGTTTAACCTCTTTAAAATGCATTATTTTTGCAGAAATTGACATTTATTTCACAGCTGGTCTTATAAACAACATAATTACTTTACATTTTTTAACAACTAAGTAAAGAAATATGCTGATGACTACAGTGTCTTCTTCTGGATGCAGAAACTGTTTGGTAGTTGAGACAAAACCTCATTAAAAAATGTTGCCTACATGAAAAGGTCTAATCCTACTGTGGATTACTCATTGTGCAATGCAACAGCATTTTTTATTTACTTCTTATTTTATCTAGGACAACATCTTTGCTTTTGTACTTCTGTTTGCATTGTTCCCATTGGAGAACAAATGCAAGACTCAGAACTGTTTCACAAGTGACTTGACGTACTACTTCCATTGTGTGGCTTAGTTTCGATCTACAACCTGATCTATAAAATAAGAGCAGCACAAAGGTCAGACCTCTGGTAAAACACGTACAGAGAGAAGGTTAAAGGAAAACACTAATTCAACTTACAGCAGCTTAGCAGGGTTCCCTGTTAACCTCTTAGTCAAACAAAAGGTCTAACCATGCTCAAAGGATCCTGCTGTGAAGGATGTGGGTTAAAGTTTCCAAATGCTCACATTACAGGGCGGAAGAAAAGAAAAAAACTCAATGACAACAACAAAAACAGTGAAATCTTTTCCTTTCCTGCCAGCTTTTTAATCAGCACCCAACTCTCTGGCTATTTGGCTTTTGTGAGAGAAAACTAGTTCTTTTAAAGCCCACAGGGACTCGTTTTTTTGTTGTTCAGGGTGGGGTGAAAACATGTGATGAGCAAACACTTTTTGGTGAACACAGAGGCTCTTTAAATGAGGCACACTTGGAAGCAGCAGTGAATAACTCAGATTGTGATTTTTTTTTTCTCTAGGTTTGGAGGTTGTTATTGGAAACCTTGGATGGAGGCTCTGATTGTTTATCCTGACCTCCTCTTTTCAAGGAGACCTTCACATGACAAAGCTGTTGGTTCGGCAGAGAAAACAGAGCAGGAATACCACAGGAGCTCTGCCGACTGCCAAGACGATGGTTGGTGACTCATGCGGCAAATTACAGTTAGATCTGTGAGTCGGTACAATGCTTTATTTCTTCCATTTAAAGAGACATTCCTCAGATTTTACATGTCAAGTCTGACTTATTTGCTGTGACATTGTTGATGCAGAAATTTAATCTAATAAGCAATTATTCATACTTTAATCAACAGACACTTTTCTATTAACTTTTCCTCACACTAATCAGCCATGAAGGAACACAATTAATCACATATTCACGATTCACCATTTTTCTGTGCAAAGTAACTCCAAATTATTTGTGGAAAATCTGTCTATTCACTGATGTTTTTTAGAGAATGGGTGAGAAGCAGCAAATTCTGGAGCTGCAATCTTTGAAGACCGATTACATCACAACGATGCAACGAAAGCTTTCCAAATTTCGATTTCCTTCAAATACGGCACACAAATGTGTTCTCCTTTTCCTTTTTTTGAAGGATGGGATTGGTGTATCCTTCGCAGCCCACCCTATCCTGACATTTATTATGGGCCGAACAGGAGAGTTTTGTTCTTGTAGCATTGGTGGAAGAAGCAGGAGACAGAGCTGGTACAGTTTTAAAGATATTCATATTAAAATCTGGCGTTACAACAATAAAAAGTTTAAAGCGGTTGTGTTGTTAGATGTTTGTCATTTGGAAAGACGTGTTCATAGTTTTTGAAAAAAATAATTTATTTAATTAATTCAATAAATTTATTAATTAAAAAAGATTAAATAGATGAAAGGAAAAAAAACCTTAGCACCGAGCTAAGGGCGGGAATAAATCTGAAAGCTAGACTATCCAATTTCACAGCCACTGGCTTCCAGTCTTCGCGTTCGACGAAGATGCAGCCTCTGAATTTGGACACACACCCATATCTAAAATATTTGAAAGAACATGCTGTTTGGGAAGCTGAAATATCCTGGTGTAATCCTACTTGACACGCTATTGGTTGACATTTGCAAAGCAGCCGATTCAGGAGCGCCAGTCATTTTTCTTAGGCCTGATTGGCTGTACCCCCAAGAGCAGCGATAAGGAAGACCCTGGAAGTTAGGTTTTATGGTGGCTGCCAAGACAGTCTCCACTGTGCATATCATTGCATATTAAGTTACAGTCACTTCAGTTTTTTTTGCGATTTCGCTATCGAAAATTCACACAAAACCAACAGATTCACACATTTTTTTTCGAGGTAATGCATCATTGTGAGTTTATTACAAATTTTCTGCAAAAATTGCCAGACATTGGGCTTTAGTGACTGCTAATTGCCACCTGCAGGTGGCAGTATTTCTTACTTCTACCTTAGCCTTTACAAAAAGTTACATTTACCATCATACATAAGTGAATAAGCAATACATAAACACACTATCTTTGATGTAATTATTCTTGACTTTTGTTTTTTTTCATTTAAGCTTCTCAAATATGTTTTTTAGAATGTTCTATGTTGAGCTGAAAAAATTTAAAGGTGTTCAGGACATGGGTTGTGTCAGTGTCTGAAAAAATTCATGCAAATATTTCAAAAGTAGCACCACAAAATCTGTGATTTTGATTGCAAAAAAATAACAAAAATACGTATCAAGTATTCTCAAGTATTTGTGGATTTCAGCTATTCGCTGTGGTTCCTGACACATATGAATACCAGGAGTTCACTGTAACGTGATCCACCTGGTTTTATTTAGACCAGAGTAGCAACAATAATCTGTACCGTTGCTAAAATAATAGATGTCATGTTGAATATTATATTTTTAAAAATGCTGTTCATGGTTCCTTCACATTTTTAGACTTTAAAGTTGGTTTAAAATCTAAAATCCTGAAGTTTACTGCGAATTTATTGTGGCTATTTCTCGCTAGAGTGAGAAAGTTAAATCTGATAAAACAAGAAATTAGAAGTGAGTTATGGTACTTTGACTTTTAGTCACCACCCAGACAGTCCATTAATTATCACACCAATGATATTAGTCATCTGTTAATGTTTTTGCATGTTATTAATAACTTGTCTGAACAAATTTAAGGTGAAACTTTCTATGCTTGGGTTTAGGCAACCTACAGCCGACATTTGAAACAGGCAAATGACTTTTTAACAATTTAAAATATTTTATTATGCAACAAAAAGCTGTAAACTTTGAAGCCTTTGAGTTAAGCATTAAAAGGATTTCTGTGATCCGAACTTTATTACGCATTAAGAAGCAACTAGTAATAGAGATAACTTTTAGTTTAGACAGTCCTCTAGTGATCATGACAAACATGTCCATTGATCCAATAAATACGACACTAAATGATTCGATGACCGGCACATGACTTTTACTGGACTGCAGAAGCACGTGCCTCATCTTCCAGCACACAATTCTGGATTTAGAGTTCAGAGGGGCGTCAGCAGATTGAGTCTTTGCTCTTCTCTGTAGGAGAAATTCACTGTTTGATCACTTTGTTTTGAATTAGCTGCTGCAGTGTAAGTCTTTACTACATAAATAATAAAAATCTAGCATGCAGGGCGAGTGTGTGAGTGACCCTGGGGTCTTTTCTTCAACAATTTGTTTACATAATCTTAAAACATAACTATTCTCCTCTCAAAGAGCAACTTAATGTGCAACATTCTTAATAAAAAAAAAACAAAAAAAAAAACAGTTGTTTCAGTCAATAGACTAGAAGTTTGGTGCATTTTACTTTGCAAAATAACTAAAGCTCAGACAGATGTAACAGAGAGCATGTGTTAAAATAAATGTTCAAATCCATATGGCTCTGGCCCTTTGTTATTGGTTGTTCTGCTAGAAAGTGCGCTTCTGTCCCAGTCCAGGATTGTAGGATTGTCCTGAATTTATTTCCATCCATTTTCCCATCAACTCTGACCAGAAAAGCATTCCTGCTACCACTGTTGGTGTGTTCGGTGCGAGTTTTTTTCCATACATGTTTTGGATGTAATCTCATCTGACCAGAGTGCCTTATTACACATTTTTACTTTTCATTAAAAGTGGATTTTCACTGCTTTATTTAAAAAAAACTTGCTTTTTGCCACTCTTTCATAAAGACCCGATTCTTGAGCTGTGGATCTCTGCAGCTCCCCCAAAGTCACCATGGACCTCTTGGCTGCTTCTTTGACTCATGCTCTCTATCAATTTAGGTGGATCTCCATGTTTGAAGGATTGCAGCTCTTAACAGAGCTTTGTGAGATGTTTAAAGCTAGACCTAAACCAGCTTTGATCTGTTTGCTGTGTTCATTGGTCTTCATGATGCTGTTTGATCTCTAATATTCTCTGACAAACCTCTGAGGTCTTCACAGAACAGCTGGATTTAAGATGAGATTAAATTATAAATAAGTGACTTCACTGGAAAAACACAAACTCTTACAAAGTATTTTTGGTCTCGTTTCAAGTGCAAATATCTTAGTACACTTGAAATAAGACTAAACTAACTTACAAGTAACTTTTCAGCATGATATAGGAGCTTGTTTTAAGTCAGTAATTCCTTAATATCGATGAAAACGTTCTAGTTATAAGTGAAATAATCTGCCAGTGGGACAAGACATTTTAACTTATAATATGGGGAAAAGGTTTTGTTTAACTGGGAGATTATTTCACTCATAACTAGAACTTTTTCATCGATATTCAGGATTATTGACTTAAACAAGCTCCTATATCATGCTGAAAAGTTACTTGTAAATTAGTTTAGTCTTATTTCAAATGTATTAAAGATATTTGCACAAGAAACTGGACCAACAATGCTTGGCAAGATTTCGTGTTTTTGCAGTGAAGTCACTTATTTATAATTTAATCTCATCTTAAATCCAGCTGTTCGTGTTCTGGTTGCATTGGTATATATCTGTCACATAAAACCCTCATAAAATTTGCGATCGAGGTCTAAAAATGAACTATTTGACTCCATTGAGGAAATCTGTTTTTAAAAACGAACGCCACCTGATCGGCGACATCCTTCACACAGACCTGTGAGCGTGAGCGGCAGGTGTGAAAAGCAGCCAGCGGAGTATCAAGTAACCTTTTGACAAGTTGCTCAACAACAGCAGGGCCTCCTTGTTATTATTGGGTCAACAGAGCCGGAGGAGGTCTTTGGGACTGGAGTGGAGGGGAGAACATGAAGCGACGGTTGTACGCTGCCCCACCCCTCCACCCTAGCCCCCGCCTCTTTGTCTTACGGCAGTGCTGAGGTTGACTCCCCCACCCGTGCTCCCAGGCTGGCCCGGGGGTCAGTGGGGGAACGCAGGCAGCCAGTCAGGCGGCCCGGCATTCTTTCTCAATGTGTGTGTGGGTTTGGCTGCAGCCCACTCTGTGCTCTTTGACTCCGCTGGCCTTATAAGGCATCCAGAGCCATGGCAACTGCAGGGCTTGAATAGCAGTGTCAAATCCCTCAGCACACAGACACACGCTCACTCTCCCCAAAGGACGGAGCGAAGCGGAGGAAGAGGAGGCTATCTCTGGGCTGCTTTCTGCCGTGCGAGTCTGGCTCGCACAGAAAAGGGCGCTGTGTTTTTCCTAATTTATTCCTGCCCGGGCCAGCCGGAAAAACGGGGGAAAGGACGATCGGAGGAGCGGAGAGCGCAGCAGTGAGCCTGGAGTCTCTGACAGCTGAAGCAGCGAGCTTCTGGCCTCTGGATGTAACCGTGGGATGGATAACCTCTGACAAAATAAGACAACAGTGACATGGCTTTGGGAAAGAGGAGCAGACTGTGACTGAGGAGATTTCTCAACTCAGCCTTTGTTTTGGCTTGTTTTCTCTCTGACATTTGATCCTCTGACCCCATTGGCTTTGAAGGAGCAGAAGAAAACAGAGTTTCGTCACAGAGGGCAGAGCAGGAGGACGTCTTTGGTGAACTTTGCTGCTCTAGAAACTAGCTGAGTCAGAAAGAGCTTTTTTTTTTTTTTTTAATCTCAAGGTGTAAAGAAATAGTTTCCAAAAGCAGCAAAGCAAAATAATAAAATTTATATGTTGCTTTTACCGTCATCGGCTTTGCATTTCTGAAAAAGCCTCAACAAGTCAAGAGTGCGTCTGGACTGGAAGAGCTCAGATCAGAAGATAGCACCTCAGCACGGCAGGAACTGGTTGGACAAGTTTATAAGTTAGAGGAAAGGGCAGGGCAGTTTAACCCCGCCTGAAGGAGAACTGTGCTTTATTTTTCTATCACCTGCTGGATGCTTTGAGGGAAAGTGCTGCCCTGAAAGAGCAGAGAGAAAGCTTTTTTTTTTTTTTTTTTTTTTTTTTTTTTAGATCTGTGTCCTTTTTCATCATGCTGAAGGGTAGGTGAGGTATTTTCTTCTTCCTTTCACAGTCGAGGTTGGAGAAAGCGGGTGAGAGGGAAGAAGAAAGAGTCAAAGTGTAATTTATTGTTTCCTGTGAAAAGAGCAGGGCTGCACCCTTTACTCCTGCCTGAACTCTGAACCACTTAATGTGCGTCTGAAGTTTCTCTCAGAGCTTGAGAGCCATTGATCAGAGGTCAGGGCTGAACACAAGAGGAGAGAGAGGGAGAGAGCAGCGGGATTAAAGGAGGGAGAGGAAAAAATATAGCAGAGGAAGGACCTCCGGGTCAGGACAGCCAGACGGCAAAGGGGATAAAGGTCAACGCAGGCGAATCGGGGACAACTTTGCCTCCGACTTTCAGATCTTTCAGGACAAAGTTGCTCAAATCCAAACCAGGCGTCCCAGCCTTGGAGTCTCAAATCAGTTCTTTAAACTTTGAGGGGCAGCGCTAAGCCCGGCCGAGACAGCGAAAGGTCCGTGCATGGTCCTCTCACAGGGCGGCGCGTCTTTGAGAATATGGCCATGGTGAGCGGGGGATGGGGCAACCCCAGCGGGGACACCAACGGACTGGGAGAGAAGGCTTACCTGAGGAGGGAGGAGGACAACGACTCGCCCCAGGCTGGCAGCAGCGACGTGGACGTCGGGGACGAGGACAAGACGTGCGTAGTGGACTGCGTGGTGTGCGGGGACAAGTCCAGCGGGAAGCACTACGGCGTGTTCACCTGCGAGGGCTGCAAGAGCTTCTTCAAGAGGAGCATCAGGAGGAACCTGAACTACTCCTGCAGGTAGGAGCTGCTGGGAAATCAATCACTCATTCTGATTCAACAAATAAATAAAGATGTTTGAGCCTAAAGGGATTTTGTTAAAACTTTAACAAAAATGTGCAGGTAGAACATTTTCTTTGAAGAAGAAAATACACATAAAACTAATGAACCAGAAAAGTAAACAGAGTTTTTTTTTTATGATCTCATCTATAATGGAGTCAGGAGAAAAACGATATCTTTAAATCTTAGCTTCAACCCACAAGCAGCCTTGAGACAAGGCAACAAAAAGGAGCATAAATGAAGCCCTGAATGTTTGTCATGTGAGGATGGATCGCCTCAGAAGGTCAACATTCCCATTATTCTTCGCTGCAGCTACGTTAATGCTGCAGCTCAGCCCTCTGCTCTTACCAACTCCTCTCTCTGTTGCCAAATTCAGTTTATTCCACTGAAAAAAGTGCATTAACTCTGAATGGTTTTTTTTTTTTTTTGCATCTGAGTTTGAAAAGGGCTCCCTGTAAAATGTTGGCAGAGCCCAACCTGCTGTAAAAAGCAACACAAGGGTGTGTTACGCTGATGATTTACAAAGGTCACAGTCTCTGTAGCTTTGCAGCCAGTTCATGTAGTTCACTCACAACAGGAGGAGGCAAGCTTACATTTCAAACTGTGTTTTCTCACTGTGTCACGAAAAAGGTGAATGTATTTAATATTTTTTGTTTCTCACGTGCAGATCGAACCGAGAATGTCAAATTGACCAGCATCACCGCAACCAGTGCCAATACTGCCGTCTGAAGAAGTGCTTCCGTGTCGGGATGCGCAAAGAAGGTATCAAAGCTCCTTACACCGCAGCTTAAAGCCACTTTTTGTCTCCAGACTTAAAGCTGCAGTATGTAACTTTTATGAAAAATAGGTTTTTACTTATTTGTAAAAATTATCATTATGTTGTGACAGTATAAGACAGATAATCTGTGAAAAAAAAAAATCAAGCTCCTCTGCCTTCACCCAGTGCTCCCAGTACTAACTGCAGGAATACACCACTCAGTCAGAAACAACCGATTGGAGCCAAGAAGGAGGGTCTTAGCGCTGTCAGTCACCCTCATGTACGCACCGCTCACACACTCCCCCTTTCTCTCTGCTATGCTAGAGCTGGATCATAACAACATAGCCTGCTGCTAATGCTAAGGCTAGTTAGCATGGCCACCGATGACGGCGGATAAATAGTTGTCCTGGAATGGTCAGTTGTTTCTCCACCATTAGCACATTTAGAAGTGCGTAAATGAGGGTGATTGACAGCGCTAAGCCCCTCCTCCTGGCTCTGATTGGCTGTTTTAGGTCAGGAGCAGTGCATTTCTTTAGACAGTATTCTTTAGACAGTAATAGTAGCTCAGGGAGGAGGTGGAGGAGCTCCATCTTTTCACAGATCATCTGTGTCGCACCACACTGTCACAACATCATGACAGTTTTAATGTATATGCAGAAAACTTATTTTTGTAAAAGTTACATACTGCAGCTTTAAATATAACCTTTCAGTTTTTCCATATTTTACCACATTGCAACAAACTTCAATGTACTTTATTGGGATTTTATGTCAACACAATTAGTGCAGGACAAAATGTGACCTTTTGTCCAACATGCTCAGTGCTAAGTGAAGGCATCATGTCCACTGTGAAACATGCTGGTGACATCAACATCCTGTATGGATGCTTTTCTTTAGCATGGACATGGAAGCTGGTTGGAAAATGAGTGGCGCTAAATACATAGCAATATTGGAGGAAAACCTGTTAGAGGCTGCTGAATGCTAGAGACTCACCTTCCAGCAGGACAAAACCCTTGAACATAAAGCCAGAGCTAGAATGGAATGGATTCAAATTCTTAATAACAAAAAATGGTAAAAACTATGCATCCTTTGTCATTCTGCTTTATAATGCAGAGCTTTCTGTTGATCTATCACTTAAGATTGTATTAAATTGACTGAAGCTTGTGGTTGTAACATGACAGTGAAGAGGGGGGTATGAATACTTTGTGCAAAGCACTGTACATCTGCACTGTAAGATATTATAAATCTAACAGATATGTTGAAGAGTTAAAAAAATTACATAAAATATATCTAATTCATATTTTTGTTCACTTCTTTAAAGATGACAAACATTTCCTTTTTTTGATTGGAAGTTGTAGAATTTATTATTTTAGAGGTTTTGTTGAAAACATTTTTGTTATTTTTGGTTTCATCAGTTGCAGAGTAATTACTGTGCAGTGGATGGTTTTTATTTAAAGCTGATTTAAAAAAAAAAAAAAAAAAAAAAAAAAATAGAAATATCCTCTATTGTCCCACAGTTGGGAAATTCAGGTATCATGGCAACAAGTTAGGGTAAGTGGGAGCATGCATATTCACACAAAGATATATATATATATATATATATATATATAAGCGGCTGGGTAGCTATTTTATATATATATATATATATATATATATATATATATATATATATATATATATATATATATATATATATATATATATATGAGGGTGAGAAGGGAATTTTTTTTATATATATATATATATATATATAATAAAAATTCGCTTCTCACCCTCCACGGGTGGTCTTTCTCAACCTCTGAGCTCGGGTCCTCTACCAGAGGCCTGGGAGCTTGAGGGTTCTGCGTAGTATCTTGGCTGTGCCGAGAACTGCGCATTTCTGGACTGAGATGTCTGACGTTGTTCCTGGGATCTGTTTTAGCCACTGCTCCAGCTTGGGGGTGACTGCCCCGAGGGCCCCGATGACCATAGGCACCACTGTGGTCTTCACCTTCCAGGCCTTCTCCAGTTCCTCTCTGAGGCCCTGGTATTTCTCCAGTTTCTCGTGTTCCTTTTTCCTGATGTTGCAATCGCTTGGTATTGCTACATCCACCACAACGGCTTTCCTCTGTTGTTTATCCACCACCACGATGTCCGGTTGGTTCGCCATTACCATTTTGTCTGTCTGGATCTGGAAGTCCCACAGGATCTTAGCTCGGTCATTCTCCACCACCTTTGGGGGTGTGCCCCACTTTGAGCTCGGGGCTTCCAGTCCATATCCTGCACAGATGTTTCTGTACACTATGCCCGCCACTTGGTTATGACGTTCCATGTACGCTTTCCCTGCCAGCATCTTGCACCCTGCTGTTATGTGTTGGACTGTCTCAGGGGCCTCCTTGCACAATCTACACCTTGGATCTTGTCTGGTGTGGTAGATCTGAGCCTCTATTGCTCTGGTGTTTAGGGCCTGTTCCTGTGCAGCCAGGATGAGTGCCTCTGTGCTGTCCTTGAGTCCTGCTTTTTCCAGCCATTGGTAGGATTTCCTGATATCAGCCACTTCAGTTATTTGTCGGTGGTACATCCCATGTAGGGGCTTATCCTCCCATGATGGTTCCTCCAGCACCTCATCCTCTGGTCCCCATTGTTTGAGACATTCGCTGAGCACATCGTCGGTTGAGGCTTTGACCTTGATGTATTTATGGATCTTGGATGTTTCATCCTGGACAGTGGCTCTCACACTCGCTAGTCCTCTGCCTCCGTCCTTACGGCTCGCGTATAGTCTCAGGATGCTGGATTTAGGGTGGAACCCTCCATGCATGGTTAGTAGTTTCCGAGTTTTAACATCCATGGTCTTTATCTCTTCCTTTGGCCAACTTATTATTCCTGCAGGGTATCTGATTACTGGCAAGGCATAGCTGTTTATCGCACGGATCTTGTTCTTGCCATTGAGCTGGCTTCTCAGGACTTGCCTTACTCGTTGGAGGTATTTGGCTGTGGCTCCTTTCCTTGTGACCTCATTGAGGCTGCCATTTGCTTGTGGTATTCCCAGGTACTTGTAACTGTCCTCAATGTCTGCTATTGCTCCCTCTGGGAGTGAGACCCCTTCTGTGTGGATGACCTTCCCTCTATGTGTAACCATCCGACCACACTTCTCTAGTCCGAATGACATCCCAATGTCAGTGCTGTAGATCCTGGTGGTGTGGATCAGTGAGTCGATGTCTCGTTTGCTCTTAGCGTACATGCTTGTACGCTACAAGCATGTAGCAATACATGGATGACAGCTTGATGTCATCCATGTAGAGGAGGTGACTGATGGTGGCTCCGTTCTTGAGTCGGTATCCGTAGCCAGTCTTGTTGATGACTTGGCTGAGGGGGTTCAGACCTATGCAGAACAGCAGTGGGGACAGAGCGTCTCCTTGGTATATGCCACATTTGATGGACACTTGTGCAATTGGCTTGTAGTTGGCTTCAAGGGTGGTTTTCCACATCCCCATCGAGGCTGCAATGAAGGCTCTTAGAGTCCTGTTGATGTTGTACATCTCTAAGCATTCAGTGATCCAAGTGTGTGGCATTGAGTCATAGGCTTTCTTGTAATCAATCCAAGCCGTGCACAGGTTGGTGTGTCGGGTTTTGCAGTCTCAGGCGACTGTTTGGTCTACCAGGAGTTGTGTTTGGCTCCTCTGGTATTTATGCCGATGCCCTTCTGTGCTGTACTCATGTATTTATCCATGTATCTTAGCTGCTATGATGCCTGACATGAGCTTCCATGTTGTAGAGAGACAGGTTATTGGCCGATAGTTGGATGGGACCGAACCCTTTGAGGGATCCCTCACCCTTCAGTTAACCATTCAGGGTGAGTCCCACTTTGTAGCAGCTGATTCATTTGAGCTGGAAGTCGCTCATGGAGGGCTGTGAGTTTCTTTTTCCTGGTGGATCATGTCAGGACATGGTGCTGTCCAGTTTTTCATACTTGAGACTCTTTCTTGGACACTGCCACTGTGATAGTTACTGGGGCTTGCTCAGGGAGGTTGCTGTGGTCATCTCGTAGAGAGATTAGCCACTGTGCATTGCTGTTGTGGGTCGCCTCCCTTTCCCATATGCCTTTCCAGTACTGTTGGGTCTCCAGCCTTGGTGGGTCTGCTCTGTTGTTATTACCCTGCCATTGAGAGTACACTTTAGCTGGTTGGGTGGAGAAGAGCCGGTTAATCCTCCTGGCTTCATTTTCTCTCGTGTACCTCTTTAGGCGACTGGCCAGTCACTTGTTTGGCAGTTTGGAGCGCTTCAGGTATGGGCATCTGGCTGTACCGCTTGGGTACTGGTCTTTTGATTGCACCTCTTTGGAGCTCTGACAATTGGCTCACTTCCCTCCTTGTTACCTTGATTTTAGCCTCTAACCGTCTTTTCCATGGTGGGTATTGAATCTCATGGTTGCTCCTATAGCCGAGCATCTCAAGGATCACTGATGCTGAGTTGTACACCAGCTCATTGGTTTCCGTTATGGTGTTGGTAGGGATCATTCTCAATGCTGCATTCACATCTTCAATGAGACTTTCTGATGGTACTTCACTCAGCCGTTGTAATTGGCATCGGGATTGCCTGGTGTTCATTCGGGCCACGATCCTACGATCCTTCAGCTTTGATGGTTCGTTCATTATTGGGGCTGCATACCCAATCTCCGGGTGGGGAGTTGAAGCTAACTCCCCTCTGACCTGGCGTCCTGGCTCACCCTTGCTGTAGCATTTGTGTTGTACCTCGTCTATCTCAAGTTGTGACAGCATTTACCGTTTGCGGATGTTGGAACACTGAGCTACTAGTTGTTTGGCAGTTAGTGTTGAATGGGGATGTCGACGTAACCATTCCTCCCACATTCTTTGCATGTAACCCCTCTGACTAGGGTTACTTGAGTAGTAGCATTCCAACAGATCCAAGTTTTCACCTCTCGCCCAATTCCGTCTTGTTCCAGTAACCCATTTTCCGTGAAGGTGCCCTGGTTCCCCAGCACCTGACGCAGACCTTGTTTGGCCGGGCGACGTCTGAGCCGGCATGGCGTGTATTCCTTTGTCACTCATCATGAGGTAGGCAGTAGCGCGAAGGATCTTGCCTAAGGACCCACACTGGATATCTCAACCAAGCGACCCGGCCTGGATTCAAACCCCGGTCTCCCGGGTGAAGTATATATATATATATATATATATATATATATATATATATATATATATATATATATATATATATATAAAAGAATAAAAGACCATACAGTAAGGGGCAAATTTACAACAGAGAAATAATACTGTGGAGTTATGAAAAATTGCATACGCCCATTTAAAAATGTGCAGGTGAGTAAGTTATTTAGAGAAAGAAAAATATACAGCTATGTATGTATATATGTGTGCAGAAAAAAACAACAATCAAATATTTAAAAGAAGTGGAAAAAACTGAGCAAACATGGATATGCAAATAACAGTAGAGTTTTACAAACTTATTGAGTTTGTTAGGGGCATTGATGGGAATAAAGTCTTACAGCTGCTGGGAGGAAGGATCTGCGATTGTGCTCCTTCGTGCACCAAAGATGCAGCAGTCTGTCACAGAAGGAGCTCTTCAGCTTCATGCATGGGATGGGAAATATTTAAATGGTGCCATTTGAAATCTTTCCAACAAGTGGGTCGTTAAGATTGTGTTAATATATACAGTACGAGGTTCAGAGACATTTAAAACCGGTTTAAATCCAAGTATGGTAAGACTAATAGGAGATTATTCAGAGAGAATGCTGCCTCCACTGCCATTTGCCAGTGATCTAAGGACAGTATTTATACTGTCAACCTGAGTATGATTTCATTCTTCAGCTGGATTCCCTGCAGCAACGGTGCTGCAGGGCGACTGGAAGCAACTGTATTTGATCCTCACATCAGGAAAAACAAGAAAGTTAATGATTGCACTGAATGCATTCCTCTTTATGGGCTCTGTGTCACACTGTTTCCACAGATTTATCCCACATAATGAGCTAATAACGCACACTTTACACCCTAGAATTAGGCGATTGATCACCAATAACAGTGATTTATACACTAGATCTTCAACTCTAAAACGGTGTCACATAGTCACATTGTTTATGAAACCCCATCTGGACCTGTGCTTTATGTAGTTTTATTATGATCTAAGTCCAGTTTGTGGTGCTCTGCCATACATAGTCCACATTGGGGTGGCCGCTCGCCAGTGGCTGCACTGGATGCAGTTACTAATGAACTATGCTGACGCAGGTTCAGCTGTTTCCACATTACCTGGAAACGTCCGCTTCATCTCTGACCCAGTCAGCTGATGGCTTTTTAAAGGATTCTTCCATCAGAGTGGCGATTCAGAACGGGCACTGAGGGTTGCATAAAGAGCAGAGCTGTGTGTGAAGAAATCTTTCAGTAGAGGGCAGGCTTTCAATCTAGACAGGAACCCTTTCTGCTGATTTGCATGACTGAAACATCTCAACTAATAAAAAAGAAAACACTGCACAATTATTCAGATTTTAAGACTAATTTTTAAATCCAGGTATCAGTTAAATGCATTTATTTTTGTTTCAATATCTTGTGAACAAACAGAACCAGTTTGGGCCTATCCAAAGCTTTGCAGTTATGTCCATAATCTTTGAGCTTCCTCACATTTTGTGACATAAGAGCCATTACTTTAAAAATATTTTCTGGGATTTAAAAATTTAGATCAATATAAAGTAGTACTGATCTATTTTAATAGACAGATTGCCATCCATCTATTAAAATACACATTGGAAAAGTGTGATTTTTGTCCCAACCTCTCTGAGCCAGAACTTTGTAGAACCACATTTGGGCCGAGCTTCAAATCTATGTTTCTACCAGCTTTGCAAATCTACAGACTGAAATTCATCTTTATTCTTCTTTAAAAAGAAGTTCAAATTCACTCAGGCAATCTGGAAAGTGTCTGAAAATCTTTATTTTCAAGTCTTGCCTAAAACTTTTAATTGCATTTTGGTTAAGACTTGGACTAGACCATTCTTAACACATGAACATGCATTGATTAAGGTGAACCACCACCCAAGTCTTAAGTCTTTTTCCAGCATCTATCAGTTTTTCTAGTATTACCCTGTATTGAGGTCTACTCATTCTCCATTTAACTCTGACATGCTGCAGAAAAGCATCCCCACATGATGATGCTACCACCATCATGTTTTACTGGGAGTAATGGCATTTGGAAGGATGTGGAGAGTTCTCTGCAACACACAGAGTTTTGCATGTGGGCCCAGAAAATTATATTTTGGTCTCATCTGACCAGAGCATCTTCTGTAAACTGTAAATGTCCTTTGGATGTACTATTGATTTCTTTCAGCAATTAATTTTTTCATGCCACTCATAATCCAGAAGTTGTTGGCTCCATTCCAGTTTCCTCTTGCCTGGGGAAGGCACTTAACCAATCTGCGTTTCGGTGTATGCTGGTTTGTAACTAAGACTGGGTGAATGTGGCTCTAGTGTAAAGCGCTTTGAGTGGTCGAATGGCTAGAAATGCGCTATATAAATCCAGTCCATTCATCCATGAAGGTCAGATTTGTAGTAGTTGTCCATCCAACAGATTCTCCCATCTGAGGTGTGAATCTCTGCAGCTCCTCCAGAGTTACCATGGCCATCTTGCTTCTCTGATTAATTCGTGTCCTCGCCCAGCCTGTCAGCTTACGTGAACAGTCATGTGTTTCCAGTGAGAGCTGAACTCTGCCAGGGTTGCCCTTTGTCAATGATTATCAGGGATGGAGGTCTGGAGACCGGTCTTGGTCTCGTTCAACAAATTGGGTCAAGACCAATTCGAGACTCAATAGTTTTTGTCAAAATTATAAAAACTTAACTTCCTTTTATCTTCACCTGCACCTATTGTCTTCACAAGAATGTGAATTAAAAGCAGAGATCAGAGCGCAGCTGCGTTCCACCATCTCAGAAAATATACAATAATATTGCTAATGACCGTGTTGCATGTGATTGTTTACAAAACCAGACCGCATTTGGTCCTTTGATTTAAAAGAGCGGATCTGCGTGTTCACATGCGATGCTGCGGTCTAGCTTTTACTGGACAAACACCTGCATCTGACTGCAGAAAATTATTGCCTTTGCTTTTTAAAAAACATGAAGAATTTTTAGACTGGAGAGTAAAAGGGAAAACAAAAACACCAGGCCACCTGTAAGTTTTGTCCACCGCCAGGATTAACATATGCGAAGTGAGCGGGACGACATCTAGTTTTACATCTACAGTAGACACAGGGAAAAGTAAGTAGGAATGCGAAAAATATGCACACCACCACCTAGTTTAAACAAAACTGGAAAAATAAGGCTCATTAAGCCAAAAATATAAATTCAGTCTTACCTTTGATGTTTTATGTTCATAATCCATGTTAGAGAAAATATTCCCACTTGACTCCTGTAATCTGTTGTCCTTGCGTCATCCCTGTTGGCTACGTGATTTTTTGTAAATCCCACCGATTCTATTGGCACTGATTGTTTTGGGAATCCCCCCGTGAGGCAATCTGCGTGCCTGTGTGGACTAATAATAATAATAAAATGCCTAATAAGTTATTAATATGTCCATCATATGTGTTTTGTAACATCTGATACTCTGATGAATTGCTTTTATGACAAATCTTTATTAGCCTAATCTCGCTGATTTTTAAATTTAACAACTATTGTGCAATGTAAGATGATTATTTCAGTTTTGAGAGTGTGTATCAATGTATGGCTGCAATTAATAATCTAAGTATTAGTTTATTATGACCATTATTAATTTAATGCCAAGAAGTGGTTTTGGTTGAGTAATTAACCATTTTTCCATTAATTCTTGCATTTCGTGGTGTACAAAAAGCAATGTCTTGAAATATTTGTCGATGTTCTAAACATTCGGTCTTGGTCTCGGAAGAACCAGTCAGACTTCATCCCTGCTGATTATTCACAATGTTTATGGAGAGAATGTCTCGGTGCGGCCAAGGTGTTGAGGGGCTCCATTTTGGGGTCCTGCCCCAAGTGGAGGAGTTCAAGTTATCTCGGGGGTCTTGCTCACGAAAGAAGGGAAATTGATTGGTGGATTGGTGGGGCGTCTGCAGAGTTTCCTCCGCAGGGTTGGGAGGAGACCCAGGACGCGCTGGAGGGACTATGACTCATACTTTGGGATTCACTCAGAGGAGTTGGCCCCAGTGGCTGGGGAGAGGGAAGTCTGGGCTCCTCCGCTAAGGTTACTGCCCCCACCCTGATAATAATGGATGGATGGATAATTGAACAGTCCTCGATGAGGTGTTCAAAGCTTGGGATAAAGCATTCTGAAAACCATGGATCGTGTTCCTACCAGTTCACAATTATCCAACACTTTGTGTTGTTTTGTCACATAAAACAACAATAAAACAGACTGAAGTTAAAAGGCTATGAAGACTTTTTCAAGGCACTGAATAAAAACCAATTATATGTTTACTGAACTTATTTGAGAGCACAAATATCATAGGGAAGGTGAATTTTAGATTGACATTTGGTACAAATTTCAGAAATTTCCAGAACACAATTATCCACATTCATTTATTGTAAAATATTGTGTGCTGCAATTACAAGAAATCACTCATAGACTTAATATTCCATTACCTAATAATTGAATCTTATATCTTACAAAAAAAGAGGTTTTTTTATTTAATAAAGCAAAAATTTGGACCAAGTTGCATATTAATTTTGTTTTCATATTTTTTCCTGGACTTTTATTTTTTTCCATCTATTTCAACACCTGAAGTGTTTTAAAATCATATTTATATGATATATTATTCATTCAAGAGCATATATAGAGTATAAACTGTAAAAATCTGGAAGTTTTGTGCGTTTTTATTTAACCCAAGGCAATAATTAAAGGTGGTTTTATTCATAATATTCTATTCTGCTTCCCTGTAGCTGTCCAGCGGGGTCGAATCCCCCCTTCACACTCAGGTATCAGTCCGAACTCCCTGTCTGGAGGGCCTGGAGGTCCCGGTCCAGGTCACATCGGGGCAGACTACTTCAATGGGCAGCCGGTGTCGGAACTCATCTCCCAGCTCCTTCGGGCCGAGCCGTACAGCAACAGCCGATACGGTGCCCCCTACACCCAGGCGCAGATCCAGGCGTCAGCGAGCGGCGCGTCCGTCATGGGCATCGACAGCATCTGTGAGCTGGCCGCCCGCCTCCTCTTCAGCACCATCGAGTGGGCCAGAAACATCCCGTACTTTCCAGAACTCCCCGTCTCAGAGCAGGTCGGTCCAATACTTTACATAACACCCCTTTAAACCTTCACTTAAAGCTTTAAGTTTGTTTAATTTACTAAGTCACACAAACAAGGGTTGGGATTTAGAAAGCAAAATGAAGCGAAGTTAAAAAAAACATTTGCATAATTTATATTAACCATATTAAATATGCTCATTTTTTCATTGATATTTTAAGCAACAAACTCGTTACACCTACAGTGCAAAATTGTTTCTGATGAGTCTGACAGCAAAAACGTACAATCGACTAAGGGTCAAAATAAACCAAAGCAAAGCAAGCAAGAAAGAAGGCCTCTCAAATGTTTCAGAAAGTAAATCATATTATCAGAAGACACCAGTGCAAAAACATAGTTATACAAAATAAAAAATCCAAAAGAAGAATAGAGAAAACATCCCAGGTAAAAACAGGGTTACCGCATTTATTATTGATGTAAAAGTTTCCCAGACTCAGCTTCCTGGAGTTTTCAGGGATTTACTTTCTTTTTAAATTTCTTTATGAAATTTTTGGAGATGTATCAGAATCAGCTTTATGCGGCAGCGTTGTGCAACAAGGAATAAAAGAGGAAGACAAATTATTTTTTATATTCCTACCGTGGGCCTGACTTAAATGTGAAATCTACAAAAACAAGAATCAGGAAGGAAGAAATATATATACCATGTTGAATATCATCATTTTATAATTCAATTTTTTTATAATTCATTGTAATTTCACAATCTTAAAAATGCTGTTCAGGGTTCCTACATATATTCAGAGTTTAACGTAGATTATAAAATGTGACATACAGACGTTTACTGTGAATTTACATTGGATTCAACCACAAGCAAATTAAAGCTGCAAAAATAAGAAATTAGAAGGAAGGAAGGGAGGAAGTAACCAAAGATAAAAGGAAGGAAGAAAATAACACAAAGAAGATAAGACAAGTATATAAAGAAGGAAGGACACAAGGAAGAGCAGAAAAAAATTAAAGGGGATAAATATAGGTAGGTAGGTAACAAGTACAGAGAGAGAAACAAGGAAACACACAAAGACGGAATGACATTTAGACAAAGAAATAAGAAAAAAAGTCTGAAAAAAGAAATGTTTGCCTTCACTCTAATTTTTTGCTTTTCATACATATCTAGATATGGAAAACACTAATACTAAATACCGAATACTTTTCCAAACTATGTAGAGACCCTGTCGAGATGTTTTTTGAAAAACAACAAAATATCACAAATTAATCAAGATTATGTAGAGACGCAGTGCTCAGTCTGCCTTTAAGCAAGCCACTCCCGCCATTTTTGGTCAACTAACATCAGCAAACAGCATTTACTTTAACTCATTTCATAAAAAGGATTCAAAGGTCTAAAACAGAGGATCTGATGAAGATCCTAGAATTTCTTTACACTGATTTCAGTTCAGATTAACAGCTTAAGAAAAAACAAGCATAAAGCAAAATTATTATTTGGACCAACAGATACTCTCTGCTTAACTCTCTCCATCTCGCCCCACAGGTGGCGCTGCTGAGGCTGAGCTGGAGCGAACTGTTCATCCTGAACGCGGCTCAGTCCGCTCTGCCGCTGCACATGGCTCCTCTGCTGGCCGCGGCCGGCTTCCACTCGTCCCCCATGTCTGCCGAGCGGGTGGTGTCCTTCATGGACCAGATCAGGGTTTTCCAGGACCAGGTGGACAAGCTGAACCGGCTGCAGGTGGACTCCGCCGAGTACAGCTGCCTCAAAGCCATCGCCCTCTTTTCTCCTGGTAGGTTCGGTAGATGGCTGAACGCTTACAGTACATATCTCCGCTGTGATCTGACTCCAGGCTTCTTTAAGGGTAACCAAAACAAATCAGTCCATTTGATGTTTAAAGCAGGGTTCAGATGTCACAGAAACAAAACACAGCCAGCTGCAGGGGGGGGCTGTTGATTTGGGGTTTGACCTTTGACTTTACTGAATATAAAGAAAAAATGGAAAATCTCCTTTAAAGCAGTAGTCGGACATGTGTGTCAACAAGCTATTAAGTAGATCAGAAACAAAAAGCCACATATCAGGAGCAGTTTACTCATCGCAAAAACTGAAATCAGAGGAAAACAGTCTTTCCCCGTCTTAAGCTTATAAAATAGACTTTTTTTTAGTACATCTTAACTGTTTAAAAGTAGAAATGCACCAGGAAATCGGTTTTAGGCTGGAATCGAGTGATTTTCAGCTTGCTCAGAAGAATCAGAGTCAGAAAAGTCTAAGTTATCCACTCTCAGTTTTAGTTAGGCGTTTCAGATGAAGTCATAAAGTGCAAAGATGCAAGAAACAAATAAAAAAAGCAATTGTATTTTCTGGAACATGTCGCGAGATCTCCGCAGTTTATTCAAGTTGAGGGAGAGAGAAAGACATTGAGAAGATAACAGGAAGAATTAAGAAACCATGGAAATATTTAGGTGTTGAAGTACTTTAGCCACCCTTACTGCACTAATCGCTAATATAGGAACTAAAGACAATTTAAAATGTCAGCTCGAATAATTTGTCTTTATTTTAAAACAGTACAGTGGACCCCCGGTTTCCAAAAGGGTGAGGGACCACAACCATAAGAATAGCTGAAATCCTCAAATACTTGAGATCCCCTCTAAAATGCTTATAACTGCCTATTTTAATAGTTCAAACTCCAAATATACCTTAATATGGATTAAAATGCACAGTGGAAATTGTCTTAGGACTACTGCTCTACCAAAAGGAAAGTAAATGGCGCTCCAGGACTGGCAGCTTTGCAAATGGCAGCCAATACCGTGTCAAGTGGCATATGCCTTGGTATTTCAGCTTCTCAAACTGTGTTTCCTTTTAAACATTTTAGATATGCTCTACAAAAAAAATCCACAAATAGGGGGATTTTATGCGAATACTGAACCACAAAAAGTCCACAGTAAAATCTGCTTTACAGTAACTGCTCTCTCACATAAGCAGCAAGATGTCAAATCATCTAATATAAAAAAAAAAAAAAAAAATCAAAGACAGCTCAAGACAGGAAGGCAAGAGAAAGATATATTAATGCTTTCCTTTATTATTGTATTCTAGTTTTTCAAGGGAGACATCAACATCAAGCTGCTTTTCAAAAACAGGGGTTTAGAAATCAACCATAGCATGCTTTGTTAGAGGTTTTCTTAGCTTGAAATAAAGTGAATGGATGACGTCATCCATTCATTTTAAGCATGGTGCGGTTGTGGGTGATGGATGCATTCTGTCACATTTAGACAGAGCCTGATTCGTCATTCAGTTTGCTGAATTCTTCTATAAGCAATATTAAAAAATATTCTTCTGACAGAGATGAAAGTGGTGTTGATCTTATCTAGCGCCTGGAAAAGAAGGATATAAATATGCTTCATTTGTACACGTGCCAAATAATTTCCTCTTGATATGTAACAGTTAAACAATGTTATTTTAGATGTGCAAACATATTTAGTCATTATATATTGCTTTTCTAGTTTTTCAAGCAATCGGAAGATCTTTCAAAATCTTTATTTGGACTTTAGCTGCTTCTTTATTCATTTACATCCCAGTACCTGATCCTTTTCAAGATAAGGGATTTTGCTTTCAAGCTGCTGAACTCTGACCTGTGAATCATCCAGGCTTTAAAATGCACTTGAACTTAAAAAAAATAAAAAATAATAAAAAAAAAAGAACCAGTGTCGTGTCGACATAACAGAAAACTTAGCAATTTTCAGCCTTTATGCGCTTTGTTTCCAACAGGCTGTTGGGGATATAGGTTGTTTTAATAGTTAAATCTGTGAATAATCCTAAAATGTGACAGTTTGGTGCAAAGGACATTATTTCAGCACCAATAAGATAATTTACAAAAAACTACAATCTAAAAACTTAGCAAACAGTAAATGATCACCATAAAGGATGTGGTATCTCTAAGGTCCTGTGTCAGCTGTTTCCTTTTTCTCAGAGCAATGGTTTTCAGAGTTTGTTCATTATGGCTGCACGATGTTAGGAAGACATGAAATAGAAATAATAAATCTGAATATTATAAATTAGTGGTTACCATGAATCAATATTTTCCTTACTCTTTCTTTTCTATCGTCAAAATGCCCCCACAACTCTCTGTGAGCTTTAATATCTCATTTCAGTCAAAGTCGGTGTATTGAGAACACACCCTTTCTGACCAAACATTGTTGACATGTAGCGTGTGAAGGCACAGCAATTAAAATAGGCTAGCAGTGGTGGGCACTGCTTACTAAAAAGCTAGTTATGCTAACCCTAAAGCACTAATCATAAACAGTATGTCCGCTAACACGCTATTACCAAGATGGTATTAGCAGAAGCTAATGCTAAAGTGCGAGATTCAACCATGCTGATACCCACCACATGTCAATAACACATTTGTTACAAATTAGTACATATATCATCCTGTACAGGATCAAATTTGTTACTGTATACCTATCATTATGGTTGCACTTCAGGAAGTGATTCTTTGGAACAGACCTTTCACTCAGTTTTGTAGTTGTTGAGTGTTGCTAACTCTGTTGCTGACTTTGCCAAATAGACCACAGTAGGGCTTCAGTCAGAAGGCATGCAGGACTTCAGTAGATTTGAAACTGTTTCTGGATACTTAATAAATGTCATTTGCTGGGTGGAGAATGTGAGGAACTGCAAACAGTCTTCACCCACTTCAAAATAAGAGCATGAATATAAACATTAAACTAATTGAAGAATTCTTCATAGTCAATAACTAAAACTTCAACATAGATGTCGAACTTTATTCAACTGAAAGTTTACAAAAAAGCCAAATAAATTAACGTTTTAGAATTTATCCAGAAAAATTAATTCAGGGGAAGCCAAGTGCGCTTAATGTTTTCAAAGTTAGCAAAAACGATGCAACATTAAATGAAAAATTAGCTCTGCTATTAGTGCATTAGCAGATTAGCACGAGCTACCAAATAAAGCATCCAAGCAGACTTTTGTAATTACTATGACATTTGGATATGTTGTGCATCTGTCTTGCAGAGTGTTTCTGGTTTGACAGTTCTTACTTTGTAATCCATGTTTTCACCTATTTCGTTTATATATATATATATATATATATATATATATATATATATATATATATATATATATATATATATACTGCACAACGCTGAATATGTGTTCATATTCAGGAGCTTAAGAGCTCAGAAATCCTGGATAGCTTTTAATCCGCAACACTTTGAGCAAAATCTAAAAGAACGTCAACTTTTCCACAGCTCTGTGCCACCAGAACAATCAGGCAGACTGTTTCGGTTTTCCTACCTTACAGATGCATGCGGCCTGTCGGATCCCGCCCATGTGGAGTCCCTGCAGGAGAAGGCCCAGGTCGCCCTGACTGAGTACGAGCGGCTGACGTACCCCAGCCAGCCTCAGCGCTTCGGACGCTTGCTGCTGCGCCTCCCTGCTCTGCGCGCCGTGCCGGCGAACCTCATCTCCCAGCTCTTCTTCATGAGGCTGGTGGGCAAGACGCCCATCGAGACGCTGATCCGAGACATGCAGCTATCAGGGAGCTCCATCAGCTGGCCCTACGCTGCAGGACAGTAAACACCCCCCCCCCCCTCCGCCCCTCTGGGCTTCAGAGAGAGACAGACGGAGATCAGACTTTAAGGGGGCATTGTCATGAATGCATACTATGGTTTTCAGATCCTAATTAGGAAGATATGTTCCCTCTATATCCCTGTAAAGTTAGGTTGGAATGACAGCAAGGTTATTTCATGGAAACACAGTGTGTTATTGTCCTGATGTAGTATGTTTGCAGCACTTGTCAGTCGTGTTCCCTCCTCTGGCTGATCTTGCTTCGTCTCACTCTGACTGAACAGGGTCTCCATTAAACTGCTCTCTCACATGAGGCCATGTGCCTCTTCTACCTCCTCCCATATGACCCCCAACGTGACTCTAGTTGAACCCGGGCTCTGTGTGTTCTCCTTTCTTTGTTGTCCAGTCTAAATTAAGCCATAGCAGCCATGAGCGCTGCAGCAGACAGATCAAGGCTGGGACATGTTGTAGGGATCATAGACCCAGGAGACATAGGTCGTCCTCAACTATGTAAATATAAGTCTGTTACAGTGCTGTGAAAAAGTATTTACCCCCTTACAGATTTGTTTTTGGCCTGTTTAAGTACATCCCACTAAAGCTCAATTGTATTTAAGGCCAGACTTTGACTAGACCACTTCAAAACCATTTTGTTTTTGTGTTTTTTAGCAGTTCAGAGGTGAACTTAATGCTGTGCTCTTGAGCTTAAGATCACAAACTGTTGGCTGGACATTCTCCTTCGGGATTTCCTGGTAGAAAGCAGGTTTCATTAGTTATGGGAAGTTATCCAGGTCCTGATGTACCAAAGCAGTCGCAGACCATCACACTACCACCCCCATGTTTGACTATCTAAGATATTCTGTTTCAGAAATGCTGTGTGAATTTTATGCTAGCTGTAACGGGTCGCACACCTTCCAATGAGTTCCACTATTTGCCCCAGAAGTCTGAGAACTTGAGATGTTTTTCGTCAAATTTGAGATCGGTCTTCTTTTTGATCAGAAGTGGTTTTTGCTTCAGAACTCTTCTAAGGATGCCATTTTCACTCAGTCTCTGTCCTTCTCTTTCGGCTTTTTCCTTAAGGTGTCACCACAGAAAATCATCTGTCTCCATTTAGTCATATTCACTTCATCCTCTACCCCCACACCAACGGACTTCACATTCTCTTTCATCACATCCATAAATCTCCTTTTTGGTCTTCCTCTCTGCCTCCTGCCCAGTGGGGTTCCAACCTCAGCATCCTTCTACTGATATAATCATCATCTACCATGTGAACATGTCCAAACCATCTCAGTCTGGCCTCTCTGACTTTGTCTCCAAAACATCTAACATGAGCCGTCCCTCTAATGTACTCATTCCTGATGCTACCCATCCTTGTCGGTCCCAAAGAGAACCTTGACATCTTGAGCTCTGCAACCTCCAGTTCCGCCTCCTGCCTTTTCCTCAATGTCTCTAAACTGAACATCATCACAGGTCTCATTATTGTGTTGTACACCTTTGTTTTCATTCTTGCTGAAACCCTTTTATCACATCTGAGACTTGTCTCCACCCATTCCAATCTTTTCCACATTCTCCGCTGCTCTGGACCGTTGACCCCAAGTACTTAAAGTCCTCTACCTTCTTTATTTCCACTCTAACGTCATTGTCCCACTTTTGCCTCTCTCATTTACACAGATGTATTCTGTCTGGCTGTGACTAGTCTTCATTCCTCTCTTTTCCAGTACATACCTCCACCTCTCTAGCATTTCCTCTACCTGCGCCCTGCTCTCTCTGCAGATCACAGTGTCATCTGCAAACATCAAAGTCCGTGGGGACTCCTGTCTAACCTCAACTGTTAGCCTGTCCATCACCAAATCAATCATGAAGGAGCTAAGAGCCAATCCTTGATGCAGTCCCACCTCCACCTTGGACTCCTCTGTCACTCCACTGCACACCTCACTGCTGTCTCACAGGTCTCATCCATGTCCTGCGCCATGCTAACATAGCTGTCTGCCACTCCAGACCTTCTCATGTAATACCACAACTCCTCTCTCAGCACCATGCAATACGCCTTCTCTACATCTGGATGCAATGCCTCTGGCCTTCTCGGTCTCTCTCTTACGTTGAATAATTAAAACTGATCTTAACTGAGAAATGTGATGTCTCCAGTGCTTTAGATGTTCTGGGTTGTTTTGTGACCACCTGGAGGAGTTTTTGAAGTACTTTTTTTGGTTGCTGTTGTTAGGAAGGTTCACCACCGTTTCACGTTTTCTTCATTCGTGGTCTCACATTATGGTTTTCAAGAGTCCGAAAGCCATAGAAATGGCTTTGTAACCCTTTCCAGACTGACAGATGTCAATGGCTTTGTTCTCATACATAATTTCATTTCATTAAACTGGGACATATGTAGCTTTTAGAGATCTTTACACTACTTCATGTTGTCAGACATGTTCTGTTTCAGTGATTTCTTTATTCTACAGGTCTGACAGTAATCAGTCCCAGGTGTGGTTAGTGAAACTGAACTCAGCTTTCAAAACAAGTTGGTTAATTGCAGTAAAATCAAGATTTAATAAGTTGTGCTATAACTTTTTCCCATATGCCCAGATTGGTATGGAGAACTACTTCCATCAATAAGTAAAGCCACTTTTTGTTTTTCCTCAGGTTATCTTTTGTTGAAATTAAAATTTGTTTCTTTATCTGAAACATTTGTGTGTGAAAATGTAAAAAGAAAAAAAAAAACAGCTGCAAGAAGGGAAATTTTGTTCACAGCATTGTATATAAATGGAAAGTGTTAGCTCAACTTTTTTTTGCAAATACATTAGCATTTTTCGTATTTTGGGACCTATCGTGTTTCTCCACAATGCTGCAGAGGTCGCCATTGTGGAGCAATGATGCGAATGTATTAAAACACATCCTGGTTGTTCAGACAGTCACATCCTTTTGGAACTTTATTACCTCATGCTTTCTGCACCACAGACAGAGATTGTATGGTGAACTTACTGATGTGTTAATGATAAAGGGATCAACCCAGGCATCATCATTAGAAACAGAACTATTCTCCTGAACAGTGAACTCTCATTGGACTTCACCTGAAGCATCTTTGAGGATCCTTTAAGCTTCATGTGAGATGATACAAGATGGTTGACTCAAGTGAATCTTTTATGATGAATCTTTGCTACCTAGATGCTTTTTCCTTTGCTTTTATAAATGTTGAAGATTTATTTCTTTCCCAATTTTAATCCTCTTTAAAGAGATGGCAGTCATCTTCAGATAACTATGGAATGATCCAAGGTACTTTGTTGTTTAGGCGTGATATTAGGATCCAGGTACTTCAATGTTCATGGGTGTAAAGACTATGAACTACAGCTCAGTGAACAGAAACTTTATTTTTGCCAAAATAATTGATAAAAACTGTGGACATAAAGCCTGGTTTTGAGGTGACTTATTGTTCTTGTTATATGATAAAAAATAAAAAAAAAAAGGCAGTAACAGCCATGATCCCTGGTGCATCAGTTTGTGCTCATTTGTTAGTATTTTGACTTTAGCGATTTAACTGTGACAGTAGCTTTACATGTAAAAGAATCATGTTTCTAAGACCATGCCAAAACTAAAAACTGTAAAACTAGTTTGTCTGCCTGTCTCATTATTTCTTGCATCACAATAAATAAAAGTAGTGCGCTTCCAAGGCCCATCTTCACTGGGTGTGGATTTCAACATTCTTCAGCAACATTTCAACAAGTTACTTCAAAATTCTTCACAGAGCCACAGGCCTAGTCAAAACATCTTAATATTACCACATATATATATATATATATATATATATATATATATATATATATATATATATATATATATATATATATATATATATATATATATATATAATAATACATAATTAATCGCAATTTCAAATACTCACTGATTCAACAAAAGGCTCCAGATTGTCTAGATTCAAAATAAAAGTTGAGCAAATACCACTTGAACAAAAGATGATTATTTTTGTTTTATTTTCTTCTAAATTAAGTACGCTTAGTGCCAACCAAGATTTGATTTCAGCAAAACAAGTCAGCAGTGATTCGTAAGCTTTAACTGTATGTGGATCTGAGTATTGTCTGGGTAGCTTGTACTCAGTGGTTGGATGAAAGTTAAACGCCCTCTGCCTGAACCAATTATGCATCTTTTCAGTTGAGTTGGGGCAGTTCTGGTGCTGAAACTTGACAGATTAAAACAGGTTCCAAATGCTGGGTTCACCTCCCTTTCCTTTTTGCTATGAGGTAAAGTAATTCTGAAGAACTCAAAATTAGGCCAGAAAAAAATTTTCCAAAGGCAATTCCAAAAGGACTGACGAACCATTGTTAATTTTTAAGTTTTGGTCAGTTCAGCTTTTGTGTTGCTCATCTTTGCTTTTTTGGCTTTTAGATTTGTTTCACTCAGTTAATCATGAATGAATATAAACCACCAGTCAAAAGTTTGGACACATCTTCTTATTCAATTGGAAGTTGTGTCCAATCCTGGGACCCGTTCTATTTAATATCTACATGCTCCCACTACCTTTGGACCTTAAGAGAAACCATCTAAAGTCAGCACACAGCTTCAGTTATTACAGCTAGAAACTAGTGATCAGGCCCGAAATCTGGATGTAGTGATGGACTTGGACCTGAACCTCCAGAGACACAGAAAGACAGTTATAAAGTCAGCCTTCTATTACCTGAAGAACATTTCCAGAATTAAAAGACTAATGTCTCAACAAGATCTTGAGTAACTCATCTCTGCGTTTATCTTTAGTCGCACTGATTATTGCAACAGTGTCTTAACGGGTCTGCCTACAGTCAATCAGACTGCTGAAGCTGATCCAGAACGCTGCTGTTCGCATTCTCACTAAAACCAGGAAGATAGAGCACATCACCCCAGTTCTAAAGTCCTTACACTGGCTCCCTGTAGCTCAGAGAATAGACTTTAAAATACTTCTGCTAGTTTATAAATCACTGAACGGATTAGCACCAAAATACATTAAAGACTTGTTGTCATTGTATCAACCTTCCAGACCACTCAGGTCCAAACATGGAGAAGCAGCGTTCAGCTTCTATGCTCCACAAATCTGGAACAAACTTCCAGAAAAATGCAAAACAGCCGAAATACTCAGTTCCTTTAAACCAAGGCCAAAACCCCACTTATTTACAGTTGCCTTTGATTAATAATAACTGGAACATTGACCAACATATTTCATGCAGATTGATGTTTTTAATGATGGGATTTGATAAAATGTGATGTTTGTTACTGGTTTCAGAACTGGTGACTGTTTAAATGTGTTTATGATGTTTTCATGATGTAAAGCCCTTTGAACTGGCTTGTTGCTGAAATGTGCTGTACAAATTAACTTGACTTGGTAGTGACATTAGTTTAATTAGTGATACATGTAATTCTTGATTATATTATTAGCTATCATTGATTGTTTGTATAATTTAACTTAACTGTTGATTTTACTGTTGGTTCTAAATAAATTTAACCCTCATAAATAAAGACAAATCTCCTAATTCTTATTCAAATTTGTGATATAAATTACTCACTGGATAAAATTCCTCCTTTCGATTGGTTTCTGATAAATTTAGCACTAAATGATTGATGAAAATTAACATAATTTAAAAAAAATTAATTTATTAAATATGCTTAATACTGCTACCCTGGTCTGCCAAAAATTCATTCTCCTTCTCACAGAATGGATCAGTGAAGTTGACAAAACTACTAGTTGGTGTTGAGACAGAGAATTCGCACCTGTTGCTCGTTGTCCCCTCTCGTCTCCCCGGGCCGTGGATACCGGGTGTAAAAGTGAAAACCATCAATCACCAAAAATCATCCAGCAATTTATTCATTCAGACAGAAGCATGAAATCACACCAACATCCCAACATGATCATTGATTACCACAAGAAAAAGAAACATTAATCACCTTCTAGAAAAATATGAAGACGCGTCTTCGGAGGGCACCGTGTGGACAGGAAAAAAGGCCGTCTCACCCCAGTGATCTGACCAATGGTTGTAGCTCACATACATTTATACCTCGCTATGTCAAGGTGGCTCTTTACTGTCTGGGACGTCCTGACATTAGCAATCAGGAGGTGGATGCTTTCCTGCCTGACGATTTTCTTCCTAAGAACAATGCAGGTGTTGTTTTGTACAAAATATTCAACCCAAGGACGTGGGACCGAGTTTATCAGTATTCTGGTGCGTTCCACTAAGTCGCCCTCCCTATCCTCCTCAGCAGTCTCAAACTGGCTCCTGAAGCCACACAGTGCTCTCCTTGACCCCTCGCTGACCCCACCTGTTACAGAGTTAGACAGCAGATTCGATTACTGTCTAACTCTGTAACAGGATTAATACACATACCATATAATGTTTATTAGTTTAAGATCAATACACACGTTATACTTGAGGTTTCTGATTTTGTAAAAAGTAATTGAATATACAGGTGTTCAACACCCCTCTAAGAATTTGTTCTATCTTATGAAACCCTACTGATCTTAACTATATCTGATTAATCTGATTAACCCATAAATGAAAAACTAAGTACAGTGTAACACTACTTAAAAATCATTCAAATCAAAGTTGTTTTCCCACATTGGATAGTGAAAACTGTTTACAGAACTGATTGTTTAAGTAAGAACACTGAGCTTCTGGGGTTCAATAAGCTATTAAAGACAAAGAGCACTAACAACAAGTTCAGTTCTAAGAAAGTCCTACTGAACTGACAGTCAGTTCTGGCAGAATCTGTGTTTCAGGGAAATGAAATCCAGAGACAGTAAGATATGATGAAGAATGAGTCATATAGCATGAATCTGTGCATACTTGAGCACTGAACAAATGCAACATATCCTTTCAATGTTATGGTGAAGTTCAACTTCAAAATTTTGACAAAGAATCCAAACAGCCTTTGTGTTTCTGCTTCCTTACAAATTAGCAAGTTCAGACTACAGCGCTTTTTTTTTTTTTAGCCTCTTCCTGACTTATGAAGACCTGCCTTCTTTTAATTGCATGTTCTCTTGTCTTTTCCTTTTTAAAGAGTGGCTAAGAGGAATGGACCTTTGTGTCATGTCATACTTATGCCCCAGGAAAACAAGATCTCACAGAATGCAAATGAAATGTTTGCAGACACACCGCTCAGTTTTAAAAAATGGCCCATTACATTTATTTGATAGTAATTGTTGGAGGTGCTAGTAAACCGGTGATTGTGATAAAAACAATTATTTCTTAATGTGGGATCTTTAGGTTAGAGTTGTTTAAGGTTTCCAGAGTGAAATGGTTATGCTACTGCAGTGAAAGATACATTTATTTTAAGGTCTCTCTCTGTTTTTGCTTCAGCAATGTCAGCAATAATTGGCAATCAGACACATTTACAAAATGGGGAAAATGGAGACATTTGTAAGCTTGGGAACACCATCCCAACTGAGAAGTACGAGGGTGGCAGCATCATGCTGTGGTGTTTTTTGTCGCAAGAGGAACTGGTGCACTTCATTAAACAGATGCCATCATGAGGAAAGAACATTATGTGGAAATATTGAAGCAACATCTAAAGACACGGGAAATTGGTCTTTTACATGGACAATGACCCTAAACATATAGCCAAAGCGGTTACAAAGTGGTCTAAGGAAAATCTGCAAAGTCAGTGTTTTAGAATGTCCATCACAAAGCCCTGATCTCAGTCCTCTAGAGCATTTGTGGGTAGATCTGAAAAGGTGTGTGAGGGAGCTGATTTTGAAGACATTAATAAATGAATCTGTGACATACTCTTTTTCTAATTATTGTGGCATTTAGCAAACAGAAATAATTTTGCTTATACTAACCGACCTAAAACAACAGAATTTTGGTCTGGTTTAACTTCAGTGAGAAAAAAAAGGTGTCTTTTTATTCACTGTATGTAAACTTCTGGTTTTAACTTTACAATTACTTATGAAACAAGTGAATATAATAAAATAAAATTCTAACAGTTGTATTAAAAAGCAAGGTCTTAAAAGTAAAGGAAGTTGCACTTACTGGAAAGATTAATACCTGAAAGTCTGCAGCCTCATCAGTCGGCTTCATCTCCTCTTAATGCATCCATCCTGACACCTGAAGAAAGACAATCTGCTGTTTTCACCAGTGATCGACCAGTTACAGCACGCATGCACTAAAACTACAATTTATGGCATCAGATAAACAGGCTGACAACATAAAACTGGAAATTATTGCAGTGATTTACCACTAGAGGGCAGCAGCAGTTACCATTGGTCTCACCGGGATTGTTTGCTGGATCACTGTTGATCACTCATGCAGAAAGTCATCCTGCTCTCCCTCCTGGACGCCCACAGCACAAGCAGAGCGACTGGTTTCTCCAAACCAACAGAGGAGCAAAAAAGTGACATTTTGTTGAGAATTAGATGTTTATTAGGTGCTAAATTAACACTCTGTAGACAACATAATTTATGCAGGTGTACAGTTACAAAAACAGTATTTTATGACAGCAACAATGAAAATAAATGTCTTACAAAAATAAATGGCTCAAAAACGGTTTTTAAAAAGACAATAAAAATCTTCATAAAAATGAAAATGCAAAACAAATGAAAGGCAATTTTAAAATGTACAGCAGATCTTTTTTGCATTTAACTGAAGAATTGGAACATTACATTACAGCAGAATGAAATGAAGAACATCACTGAGGCAGGTTTACAGTGGAGTGCTCATGATAGAGAACATAAAACCAGTTTGATTAATTTTACTAACCAGATTTTAAATGACACTGATTAAAAAGTCACATATGTTTAGTACATAATAATAATAATGCTCCACAATCTTACCAACTGAAATATCAGATGTACTTTCCGTTTGTTCATGATATGTAATTTGAAATGGATTCCTTTAAAGTATGTACAGTACAATACAGTATACCACAATGGTCATTTTATCCACTTTTTGGTTTCATCACATTTATGAATCAATAAAAAAAACAAAAAACAAAAACAGTACAATGTTCCCACAGGTTGGCAGTTCTCTGATGGTTAATGTGGAAGCAAATACTGACACTTATGTGAAAAATGCTTAACTGAAGCAAGTTTGCAACAAAGATTACACCAAAGATTAACAGAGCTGCATATTTTCTGCAATACAATCCCTGTTAGCAGTTTAACCTATGACTGCATCCTCAGCATGGTGTTACCACAGGCAACTAAAGATCAGATAAGTTGTAAACAACCTCTCTCACCAGCAGTTCGTGGTCTGGACAGTGCAAACACTGAGGAATGTTATATCAGGAGAGGCTACAACCGTCAACACTGCCTTTATTTTGCTCAAATAAACTGCCGAATGATGGTTAGTGATCAGAAAATGAAAGTAAACAACTTTTAATTATTACTTTTACCATATAAGTTCTCTATACATCTGTGTTGGGTACTGAGTGCAGTATGAGTCTGGATGTGCCTGTGTGTATGCTGTAACTTTGGCCTCAGCATGTTGCAGTCTCTGAAATATTAGGGAGTGTTGCTTGCGCAATGTCTGAGAGGTGTTTGCAGTGCGGACCACCGAGCGGAGAGTTGGAACAGAGTGGACCCTTCAGTGGTTCTTGTCGTAGTCCTTCACCATTCGTTTGATGTGAAACAGTTTGTGTCTCAGCCTGCGGCACTCCTTCTTCTTCGACTGGTACTCTGATGTCTGCAGAGCACAGCAGAGATATATGGAAATGTTAGCAGAACAAAAGTACAACCTGGAATCTACAGAAAACTGGTTCATACTGCAGTTTGTAACTATTAGGAACCACATATCAAGTGTGACTCAATGATGCCCCATTTAACTGTAAGGCATGTTGTGTAGACTAGTTCAGAGCACAATAGATTCTAAGAAAGTCTGTTTACCTGCTTCAGATCCTTCAGCTGATTATATTCCTCTGCAACAGCCTAAGAGACAATAACAAACAGGTATTTGCTGTGATTATGTGTCATTTGCACAAATTTACAGATTCTTGTCTCTCCTGGTCTAACAGGAAAATCCTAGACAGTAAAGCGGCTAAGAAGAAATAAAGACCCAAGATATTTCAGCAACATCCTAAAGCACTAGGTTATCAGAATAAGCATGATATACTTTATTTTACTGGGAATTTTTTGATAGACCAGCACAAAGTATCACATACTTGTGAAGGGAAAGGAGAAGATTTTAAACATTTTTCCATAAAAACGCTGAAAACTGTCACATGCATAAGTATTCAACCCTTCTGAGTCAGTTACTTTGTAGAACCAACCTTTGCTGTGCTTACAGGACATGTCTTTATGCACATCTACAGACTAAAGTTTTTGCCCATTCTTCTTTGGAAAACAGCTCAAACCAAGTCAGATTAGATGGAGAGAATCTGTTAACATCAGTCTTCAAGCATGGACTTTTCTAACACCTCAATATGCTATGATCTAAAGGTGGGGTGTCCAACTCCAGTCTTCCAGTCCTCTGACTCCAGATCTACATCCTGCAGCACAACTGGCCCAGTACAATAATGCAGAATCATGCACTACTTTGTGTTGGTCTGTAACACAAAGTCCCAATAAAACACAGTGAAGATTTTATTGCAACATGGAAAAACGTGAAAAAGTTCAACAGGTGTGAATAATTTAGCAAGGCACTGTAATAGCACAGTAGCTCAGAAACTTCGATGATAATTGTCAGCAGTCAAACTCCTGACTTCAATCTTCTATCCTTTGCATTACTTTCTTGAACACCTTTAAAAATATCCCAGCACTTTTATTAACGTGAATGTATTCCAGCAAAGATAAATGCAATGACCGGAGTTTCAGTGTGTTAAAGTGTTTTTTATCTTTCTTAACAGATTAACAATAACAATATATCTTATTCTCTTGCTTGGAAATTGCTGAGGCACAAAAATCTGTTCAAACAGGAAGGTTGTATCATTTTAAGGTTTTTGTTATGCTGGAGTCACAACTGTAGCAACTTCAGTCCACGTCATTGCAAAAAAGTGCCACACAAAATCTTATTTTAACTTTTATTTCAGATGTAAAGTTGAAGGTTTGCCTCTAAACTTTATTCCTGACTCTTAAGCTGCAAAAGTTTATTTTGGAAAATACAGGGAGAATTTGAGCCTAAAAAAAAAAACTATCAGACAAATAACATGCCCATCTCCTTTTACTAGTTCACACTAAAGCACATTCATTCTTTTATTCACATTACTGAATACCAATTCAGCCTAATGTGGTCTGTAACGCAGAGTCCACTAACCGTTTTCATAACCTTTGAATGTGAGAGCTATAACATGTTTATCAAACCTGGTACTTAGCAGAGCTCTCATCATCGAGTGTGTCCAGCTGCCGGCTGAGTTTGTTCAGCCGGTCATTGATGTCGTCCATCTCCGCACACAGGCGCTTGTACTCCCGTAGGTCAGCATCAAACTCTCTCTTGTATTCGTGCCTCTGAGCATCTGAAGTTATTGTAGGGTACACACTGGAGGGGGAAAAAAACGGATGAAAAACACCAGAATCAGACACAAATTTAGTTAAGATAGATAGAATGAAGACCTAAAAACTACTCTCTTTAATCCTAACTGAGAAATCTGCACTCATGATATTCACAATTCAAATGTAAATTGTTTTCTGAGATATTCGGGGAGGTTTGGGTGAAACAAAAAGACGATAAAATAAAATTTTTTCGGATCTTTTTTTTTTGCTACCGATGCACTAATTAAGCCAGATCGGCTCTGATTAAAGATCAGCAGGTTAAACTCCCGATAATTTCTGTCTACATACATATCAACCAACAGCATGAACTTTAATGCACTTTTCAAGTTACATACAGGTCAGGGACATTTTCTTTGATGCATAAATGGGGATAATCTTGTAATTCCTTCATTTAGGGTTGGATTTAAAATTACATTTATCAAAAAAAACAGTACTGCTTTTCCTCTTTCGTAGTTTTTTAGACAAAGTACTTGGAAATGATCAAAATGGCAGGTTAGACCTCAAAGAAAGCCGTAAATCGGCCAGTGCATGTCTACATTTTACCTTTGTCCTACTTTTCTCCAACTGAAAACAAGCGCATGTGAACGAGCATGCCTCAGAGGATTAACCGAAGAATACAGACTGCAGCTTCTTACGGTCGTGTTGTGAAGGCATTCATCGTCTTTTTGTTCCACACAACACTTAAAGAACGTTTTCAAAACCAAAATATGTCCTGGCTGCATCAAATTATTGTCACATAAGCTTGTTTCCCCAAAGCTTATAGTTATTCATTTATGTCAGAAAATGTGGGCCTGGTCCTGAGGGAGTAACAGTACTTCATTGTAAATCTACATGTTCAGTTCTTAGCTAATGACATTTTCATCTCTAATCCAGGCAGTGAGTAAGAAGCCCAAAGGTAGCTCTGGTACAGAAACTTAATTCTCACCTCTCCCATTCCTCTATATCAAGTTCATTGCCCGTTTCTCCTCCTGTTGTGTATTCTGTTTCATACTGGGACTCATCCGCTTCTGGGTTACGTCTGCGTCTCTTGCCCCTGTTTGCAGACGGTCTGCGGCCTCCGGTCTCCTCCGAGGGGCTGGAGCTGGTCCTGCCACCGTGGCAAAACCCCTCTAATGCCCGGCCGGTTGTTTTTTCAGAGTATCTGCAGGAAAACGACTATTAGGTGTGACAGTTTAAGCTACCAAGAAAGAAGTCTGGGAATGTCAGAATAAAGCACAAACATAGAAGGACTCGATTAATGAATGGATTATTTAATAGATTCCAGCGATGGGCATGGCTAACTAAAAGTTATTTGAGCTCACCCTAACACACTAATCACAGACATTACTTCCAACATAGTATTTAGAGAATGGTAATGCTAAAGTGTGCTATGCAGATACCCACCTTGTGTCAATGACACCTATTACAATGTAGTATCTCGTCCTCCACAGGGTTAACACTGTCATTACACACAACCTGCAAGGTTGCGCTTCAGAAAGTGATTCTTTGAAACAGATTTTTCACGTATGGTTTCAGTTTCATAGTTGTTGAGTATTGCTAACTCTGTTGCTGATTTTGGCTAACTGACCACAGGCAGTGCTTCGGTCAGAAAGAGCGAAGGACATCAGTAGATTTTACAGGCTTTGGTTCTACAGCGATGCATTCTGGGTACAAAGTAAACGTCATTTGCTTCACCGCATCATGAGTGGAGAACGTGAGGAGAGGAAACAGAACTGCTGCATAAACAGTCTTCGCCCACTTGAATATAAGAGCATGAATAAAAACGTCTAACCACTTGAAGAATCCTGAACAGTCGAGAACCAAAACTTCAACACAGATGTCGAACTTTATTCAACTCTGGGACAGCGGCGCTGCACTCGCTGTGAGGCGAGGTCCACAAGCAGAAGAGCACAGAGCAGGACACAAACATGTTAATGAGGGCTCCAGTTGTTATAAAGTCTTATCAGTCCTCACTGATTCCAGAGTGAACTGATTATAAAGAAAAACGATTATATTACCAGTTTTGTAATGTAAAAACTCACGTATCTATTCTATGCCCTTTAAAACATACCTTTTACTTCTAAATTGTTGGATATGTTCTTCAAACTCACAGGTCTTTTTTTTGTTTGGGTCACAATATGTCTTTAATTTAGTGTCAAAAGCTCCACATGCTGAGCAACATCTAGCGTCACTTCTATTTTGGTCTTTGTGGACCATATTCCCTCTGATTGGATTTGAGCCCTGCTCCTCCACAGCAAAGCAGCGTGCAGCACCCACCATCTGCTATGGAGAAGCAGCCTCATACAGAAAGTTATTGCCGCTACAAGCTGCTGAGCCACGGGCCGTCTTCATGACAGTGTATAATCTGATGTGTGTTTTTGCATGTAAATTCGAATCATTTTAGAACCAGGCAGAGATAAGATCATCTTCGTTATGTTATGATACGTATAACACTATTTTCAATTCAAGTTCTATTGAGTTTATTTATTTATCATCTCAAAGCACGTTCCAATTTATATCGAAATATAAATAATCAAATCTGGTAGAAATTTAAGGTCCTAAAAGAAGATTTGGAAACAGGGTCTTTATATTAAATTAATTCAGAATGAGTGTTTAAACTGTTATAACCCAGTAACTCAGTGCCTTTTAATAAAGTTAAATTATTCTGAGGTTATGCTATTTTTTGCTTGCTGTGAGGTAGAGAAAAAAAAACATAAAAACTGCTCAAAAAGCCTTCCAAGAAAAAAGTGTATTTCCAAGAACACAGGAGGCTGTTTACTGATAACATCAGAATGGATGCTACGTGGAGGAAGTAAAGAGTTTACATGGTCATTGCTGCTCACACCCTTCATTCTGAAAACAGCGCCATATGGAGCTCCTCAGTAAACAGGAGGCAGGTACCGCTCTTTAATAAGCTGTGGATGAAGCCCATTCAATTTCGTAGGTTTGCAGGGATTTGTGGAGAAATCCAAATCCAGTGGCACAGATATTAAGGGCTATTACTACATAGTGAATTATTCCAGGAGCAGAGCACACTGCAGGTCTGCAGGCTAACATTCCTCTGCTTATGAAACTGACTCTGTTTACTTTGTAAGAGAGGAAATCATTACATTATTTTGTACTTTGACTCAAACAGAGTCAAGTCTATGTTTGTGTGCAGACTTTTTGTGTCTAGACAAGAGCTAATTGTTAAATATTTCTTCCATGATGGAACAAAACAAAAACTGGGTGCTTAAGAAGTCCTTCTGTACTTTGATGACGAGCCAGCACACTTATTCATAAATATCCAGCCTTTTCTCCTCCTCTTCAGACAATCCAATGACCAAGAGGGGGAAAAGAGAGAGAGAGAGTTAATCCAACAAAGGCTCAAAGGTCACAAACAACTCTCCATGTGGGCAGGGCAATATGTTTTTATGGGCTTTAAAACAGAGTAGTGATTAGAGCTGCTTCTGAGAGTCCCGTGTTTAGAAATTCACTCATTGTGGGCAAGGCTTTGAGCGACACGGACTCATTTGTTTCTGGCACTGTTTTCCTGCTGCTTTAATATCAAAAGACAATACCAGTTTTATATAATGGACTTTGCACGTAAAAATAGGATCATCTGGAAGTGAGAAAAAAACGAACAGAGAAATGCATTACATGCAGTAATCCTGCACTTCCTTATGCTGATAATGTGGATAAATACGTGGTGAAAAAAGTACTTAGTGATTAATAGTTTCCATACTTCTCTTTCATTGTGAAGATATCAGTGAGCTTAGAGACATTTAATCAGCAAAAGTGTGTTTCAGTCTATAGGAAATTTTACACCCATCATAGACATAAATGCCCAATCAGCTTTATCTTTCTATTATATTTATGTCACATAGAACTGCAATACATTTTAAAAATAATAAATGGGACATATTTGAATTTAATATGGATTTTCTCTAACCTGCACAAGTTAAAAATGATCCATACAGACTCAAATATATACACACACCCACAGCAATATTTGGTTAAATGCACCTTTAATGTCTCCTGCAAGTTGCAGAGAAACCACACACAACGCCCTGGCATAATTTGACCACTTCTCTTATTGGAAAGTGTTGAGCCAATTTAAATTGAATGGTGTTCTGCCGCTGATAGATTGTCAAAAGGGTTGAGATCTGGGCCGTTCCAGAAGTTTAAGCCTGTGTAGAAACACGTTGATCAAATTAACCCCTTAACTGTCACTCCAAAAACACTTGCATGCAAGTCAATGGGTCCATGAGGACATCGGTGTGCTCATAACAGTTAAGGAGTTTTAAAAGACCAATTCAAATCTAAATATATCAGGGTTATGAATAATTTTGAGTTAGGGTGGGTGAAGTTAAATAATTTGGATGTAGAGCTCATTATTCCCTCCACTGGTACTACGCACCAGTTTCACTGGAAATGAATCAGACCTGCAGCAAAATGCTACTGCCACAGTGCTTGACAATTGTTCATTTTCTTAGGTTTGACAGCCACACTTTGAGTCCCTCAAACTCCAAACTAGTCAGGTCAGACCCAACCATTTTCTATTAAGATGAGATCTCACTCTGACTGGAAATATGTAAAACTTCCAGCCATTTAAAAAGAAAAAATGACTTTGTTCTAACTAAATGCAATTATTAAAACACAAAAAAACTGTAAAGTAGCTGAAAACATCTAAAAGATGTTAATTGCTACAAATTATGATGCACTTTAATGCTCGCATTATCATCTCAAAAATTTGAGACTCCAATAAAACTTAAATCCAACAAAGCAAACAGGGTCACCTACTGGTTATCGTCCTCATTGTAAGAGCCGCTGTCCACCTTGGCTGGGGGGTAGGAGCTGACACTGTTAGCTGAGGCGTTGAGCAGCCCGCCTCCCTTCTCGGACACCAGCAGGGTCGGAGCGTCCTGAATGCTGCGGTTTTCCTCTACATTGTTCACCTAAAGCAAGCCGGAAGAAAGTAGAAGAAAAAGGCTGAGCAAACACAAACAAACATCTCTGTTACTCACAAAGAGTAAGAACTAAACCTCTGACTCATATCCTACCTAAATAAACACATTTTCCTTTGTTTTTCCAATGTTGTGACATTTTTCCAATGTTGTGACATTTTCATGAGCTCATATATCATCTACAGTCGCATTTGCTCCACAGCTTTAAAACAGTACGGGCTTTAAAACAGTAAGGCCTGCCACAATAACAAATTTCGCCCAAAAAATTATTGCGATAAACGATAATATTGTTGTTTTGAGACCATTTTCAAGTGATACACTGATAATGCAATAATAATGCAAGTTCACCCTCTGAGAGACCAATACATTTTAATTTTATAAAGAACACTTAACATTATCACTATTATTTTCCATTCTATTTCCAGTCTTATTGTTTTATTAGATTCCTTTATTTCATTACTTATTTTTTTTAATGTTTTGTGTATTATTTTAAATATCCAAAATAAAAACACAAACCAAAAACAATAAACAAAATGGATCATGTCCCCGTAAACAACATTACCCTTCAAAAAATATTAATCATCAGAATGGAAATTATCGAGCTCATTTCAATTTATCATGCAATTAATTGATGAATTGCTTAGTTGCTTATAGCGACAGGCCTTCTCCTCCTGGAAACCATTAGTTTTAACTATAGCATGAGTTTATTTTTCATTACAGTTAAGTATTTTCATTATTTATGGAAACTATTAGTCATAAAAATGCTGTAATGTCACATAAAATTTAAGAAAACAAATTCTAGAAACATTTTTATTTGAATCAACTCATTTCCAGTTTGGTTCTGATCTGAATTTGGACCAGTTGACACAAAACATGCCTGATTATGACTCCTGATTCTGAGCAACCTCCTAATGAAATGTAAAGGTAAAAAATATTTGAAAAACAACAACAAAAAAAGCTGCCATAACTAGACTGTAAACACAACACAAAAAAAAATTAGATTTTTCTCCCTCCTCTTTCCTTATGTTTTCATACGCACATAGAAAGGATTTTCTGTTCCTCCCTTTTAAAATAAACGACACTCATGTGTAAAAACATTCACCTTATTGTGTATTTACAGGTCCTTCCTATGAGGTCAGAAAGCCTCAGGAAGAAATCCTCACCATGAAGGATGCAGGGTTGGTCCCTGTTCAGTTCAGCAAGTTCAGCCTCATCATTTGAGGCACCTAAACAAATATTGATCACCCTCTGGTGTATTACCGGTAGAATGGGCTTGGCCAGTGCTGAGAATTTAATAGCTAATTGAAGCTAAGGTACATGTTTTCACTGTTTTTATGCTTCTTGGAGTTACGCATTTCTATTTAATATTTTAAACTCCATGTAAAAATATTCTTAAGATCATTTTAATTCACTTTTATTTCAGAGTTTAAAAAGCCTTGAACAAACACAAGTACATTTAGACATTTACGTCAGGAAAATCATTTGTTCAAACAATTGAGACTCTTGCACACAGACTGCATTAAAACATGTAAAAATCAGAGATTATAGAAGAGCACAACAGTGAGAAGCTTACTCTTCTGTTGGATTTTCAGAGAGATATTATGATGCAAGAAAAATATAATCCTAAAGGGGTTCTGTTCTTTGCCTTTAATACACTCATAAGCCTCATAAAAATAAAGTCCCTAATGCAAAATCGAAATCATAAAAATACTTTAAGTATGATCTTGGAAGGGCTTTGAATAGATCCTGATTTTAAGTCATGAAATGTTCTCCTGAAATAGTCAATATGAACTTAAGATGATCAGCCATTTAGAATATTTTGTCAGATTAAGGGCTGAAACAGGGACTATTACATAATTCCTGTATATATATATATATATATATATATATATATATATATATATATATATATATATATATATATAGATAGATAGATATATAGATGATTACAGCAAACCTACAGACATTTCTCTGACAAAATTACAATACAGTGGGGGTGAAGAGCCCGACTAACCGAAGACCAAGATAGATGACTACTTTAACACTAGCATCAAAATTACCATCGTGAAAGAGTATTGAGAGGGAAGAAAAAAATGTTAGTATTCTGCATTTTCTTTGTAATATCTTCTTGCAGTAAAGCATTTTGTTAGGATAACAGAAACCTACAATGTGTAAATCATTAAAAATAACAGCCATTCCCTCAAAAACAATAACCGTGGTGGGTAGAGCACACAGAGTTGTGTGTGTCTCCCTTTCTTGTAGCTGCAGGTGAATCCTGTTTGGAGAGAAGTTCATGTAAGAATCTCAACAATGTCCTCCCAGCGTGCAACACAACAACCAATCAACCGTGAGCACAGGATGTGTTCACAGTGAGATGTCAGAGCACCCCCTGACCTGGGGAGGCAAAGGAAGGACGAAATATGGAGAGACACAAAGTGTCTGAGCTTGTAGTTGCTGCAAAGAAAAGTACCAAAGATATATTCCAGAAGGAAAGTGTCAGAAGTAAGTTCAGTGGAAATAAACGAAACAGAAAGAGAAAGCAATAGTTAGACTAAAATCTGAAGCTACTTCTCTTGCGATCATGAGTTTTAGAAAGTATTGTTCTGCTCGGATATCAGAGATGAAACAATCCTTAAGCAGATTACACGTAGCTAGAGGATGACAAATAAAAAGTGACTAAAACTATTTCAATATTTTACCAAGGAACAGAAAATTATCAATGATAAAGACAGGCTTCAAAATATATTAACACAGAAAATACTTTTGCTTTTTTACTAGATGAAAAGGAGATTGCAACCTGTCAACTTGATGATTTTCATTTCTGAACAGTGCTGCTACTGGATTTTGTACATTACTATACTGCTAGTTGAGAAAGTGTAAATTTTTGTACTTTTTCACTAAGTGTCACATGATGCTTAAGGGAACCGCGTGTTTAGTTTATGGCAAGTTCTGAAAATAAATATCATTAGCTATTAATAATGTTTATTTTTAATTAGTTTTTTCCAGTTCATATTAAAACAGATGCTATCATAGAAACGGGATTGTTAATTTAAAACCATTTCGGGATAAACATGTACAGTAAAAATAAAACTGTAAAGTACTTTGGAGAAGTATTCACAACCCTAATATTTTTACACGCTACAACCACAAACATTTCGTTTTACTTGGATTTACGTAACAGATCAACACAGTAATCTATAACTGTGAAGTGGGAAGGAAATAATACATGGCGCGCTCCATGTTTTTCAGATCTGAACAGTATGACGTGTATTCGTACCCAGGCTCCTGCGTGTCTTTGGTGTGTCTCCAACAGCTTTGCACATCTAAAGGCTAAAATCTTTTACAAACATTTCTTTGAGAAATAGCTGGAGCTCAGTCGGATTGGATGGAGTCTGAACATTAATTTTCTTCTCAAGTTTTGCTACATACTCTTTACTTTGACTAGGCCATTCTAACACATGAAGATACTTTGATCTAAACCATTTTATTGTAGCTCTGGCTGTATGTTTAGAGTCATTGTGCTGCTTGAAGATGAACCTCCGCCCACGTGTCAAGTCTTTAGCAGCCTCTAAGAAGAAAACCTGAAGAAAAACATCCCCACAGGATGATCCTGCCACCACCATTTTCAGTCTGGATAGTGTATTCAGGGTTTATTTCTCTCTGCACAAAATTTTTGCACCTTGGCCAAACATTTGGCTGATATTAAATTACACATATGTGGACTTTAGTTAATTACTTGACTTTTACAGGCAATGGTTGTAACTGGAATTTAAACAGAGGTGTCAAAGAAATTGGGGCAGAATGCAAATGCATGCCACACCTTTCAGATCTTTACTAGTAAAAACATTAGATATTTTGCATAATTTTCATCCTACTTAAAATTATGAACTATTTTGTGTTGGTCTAACACAAAAAATCCCAATAAAATTAATTGATGTTGCTATTTTTGTGTAGCACTGCAGCTTTAGAAAACTCTTTCACACTTATTCAGTCTGTGAATGTTTTTTTTTCATCCATGCCTAAAGAAACCAACACAGAACGCCGTCTCCCTCCATCTGTAGCACACAAGCAGCCCTTCTACGACTGACTCTGATGACTTCATGCTGCAGACACAATGCAGCATGAAGTCCCCCTGGCCGAGCTGAATAAAGCCTGTGTGTGAGGTCATCAGAGCAAGCCGGGCCTCCCCAGTCTCCACAACAGACATAAACCCATCCTTAGACCAACCACAGCCTTAAACTGTCCCTGGCAGAGTGTAAAAGAAGCCCAACAACCATGTGGATTTACTTGAAGTGCTGAGTAGAAGATACTTACAAATGCAACATAACTGTGCATTTGTAAGTATGCATTTGTGTTGGCAAAAGCATATAAAGACACACATGGGAGGATTCAGTCGACACTACAGTCTTAAGGCACAGAAAAAGTAGGTTACCCAACCCAAATGGGTGCTGTTTTTTAATCTTTGAATAAATAATAATCCGTTAGCTACATCACATTTTCCAGGGCTCATATTTTATCAAAATTCTTGTGCCTTCTCCTAAGCCTTTCTAATCCTTATCCATACCTCCTTCTCATTATTTCCTCGAAAAATGCTGAAGTTCTCAAACGGAGTGGTAGCAACAATAAGATGAGCATGACATCACTGAGCACTGCTCCATTATTAGACACAAGTGCTAGTCAGAGGATTTACTCTGCTAGGCACAGGAGCCACCTCTCAGTGCATGATGCTGTTCATGAGGCAATGACACCCTATCTCCAAAACAAACAGCTCTATATAATCCAATATAACCACACATCTGTTTAAAGCTCCTTCTGCAACCAGGCTTTGCATGAGACAAACTGAGTTACAGTATCTTTGATTGACTCATGAATTTAAATAATAAGCTTCCCAAGACTATACAAAAACTGACTGTATCAATAATTTAAAATGAAATTTTGTAGAAAAAGAAATTGAACATTTTTACAAATTTCATAAAAACAATAAGAACTGAGTGAAAGTAATTTATCCTTCTTGTTTTCATGCTTCATAAAAATTTGTTTGCACATATGTGAAAATAGGTGAATTTAAAAGGATGTTTTAGGTGACATTTCTGTGTTTTTCCACTGGGTTTATGTGAAGTACTCATAAGTAGTCAGTGTCTAAAGCAGTGGAAAGAACCCCACACAGTCTTAGTTTTAAAAATCAGCCACCAAATATCAGCCGAAGCAAAAATAAAAGCTACTGTGAAGAACGGTTAAAAAACATCTACACTCTGACTGAATGAAGATTTTTTTGACTGATGTTCTTTTTATGGTTTTTCCTTAGTAGTTATTAGTTTGTCACTATTTTCTCAACCAAACAAAAGCCGCAATTTTATCCTGAGAATGACAATTTTTGCTCAGTTTGGGCTTCAGTCACTATGTTCTTTTACAGATCTTTTACAAATCTGAGTGTTCCCTTTCCTGGTTTTATAATCTTGGTGTATTTCATTGTAGGGATATAGTTTTTTATTTTTACATATTGTGAAATAACTTAATTTTCTTTGACTAAACATAAGCTTATGTTTTGTTTTTCAGTTGGATGGGAGCTGTAGCCTAACCTGACCTCATCTAAACATACAGAAACTATTATATTTCATTCATTTATGTACCACAATAAGCTGCCATAAAATGTAATTTATATGTCATTGTTACTCATTTGCAGCATTTATGTTTCAGTGCAATATGACTGTTTTCTTTAGCTTCATAAACCATATAAAATCAGTGAGCACTTCTATGACTGCTGCTCTCATGACCGATAAAGGTTGGCTGGCAAAATGTGCAAAAACTTTATGCTAACTTATTTTTGGTCTAAATGTAATTATTAGAGAGCCTTATTAGATAACATCCCCAAATATTAGTGCTGGGATGTTTATTTCTGGCTATTCATTTGTAGGTGTGTACAGACCAAGGTTCAACACACGGGTAAACATAAAGAACAGGATATATATTTTTACAGCTGGAGCAACAGCCTAAAAACAGGGCGGAGGTGAGCATTTTAAAGCCCTCTGGTTTAAAGCCATCCAGGGCTGGCTGCAAGGTCAATGCAGAGTCAGAAATTAAAGCAATAAGTGTTCATTTTGAATGCAAATCCAAACATGCTGTTTGGATTGTTTTTAAAATGGCTTTTATTTTGAAAGTGACTGCTCCTGGCTGTTTGGGTAGAGCTCTCCACATAGGAGGCACACTTTCAAAGCACACTATGTTCTGATACAGGAGCATCTTCATGTGTGTCTTCATTATCAGTTTATGCAAAAAACGGAGAATAATACAGGAAGTAGAATATTCCCTCCAGCTGACTTTAGAGTAGTGGAACCAAAGCAGCAGGATAGATTGGACAGTACGTGTTCCTTTGGAGAAAACAGTGACTAACTGAAGAACTGTCATGCAAATGAAGGGTAAACATCATTAATATAGTATTTCCTAAAAGTTTATTGTGCCAGATGGCAAAATGTGCTCTTCTTTACACAGTTTTGAAAAGGCTGAGTACTCAGGAAGACTCCTCCCTGATTCTCCAGGTATCCTTAAGATGCTAAATCATACCTGTGGTGTTTTGTTCTGATTCATAAATATTTGGACAATTTTAAACAATATTAAATATATTTTGTCATATATTTTATATTTCAACAATTTACTTAAAAGTAATCATCTATAAACTTGCTTCCTGCTTATGTTGTTTTTCATTCCTCAGTGGTTCCAGGGAAAGTTTGTTGCAAACACATGATGTGGACAACATTTACTGGGAAGAATTCATCATTACTGTCACTATGTACTTTGGCAGATGAAAGAAAAATAGTCTGCTGAAGCACATTCCGCTCCCTGCTCCCTGTTTTTGCTTTAGTAAAATAATATTTCTCAGAGAAGAAAAAAGCAATATTTAAAACATGTTGATTATTAACCCATTTCTCACATATCGGTCCGGTATAACTTGAGTGTTTTTGACGCTTAAAAATCCAAAGCAAACAAAGCAGAGAGAAACCAGCAAGCTTCTCAGTATCTTCTAGGGTAGTTAATGGTTACACAGAGTGAAACCAGCTCATAAACCAGGAGCATACAATCACTGGCTGCTATCAGCTATGACTCTGAACAAAATGACTCAGTTATAGGATCTGATCTGGATCTCATGAGGAGCTCATTTTGAACTTTCAACTTGAAAAAAAAAAAAAAAAAGCAATGAAAACAGATGAGGGCTGTAAATTGTCTCTTTGGTCATGCAACAGAGCTTTATACTGAAAATAGCAGACCAGACTCAGGTATCTGTAAACCTCAGCTGGGTTATTTACCTGAATCACCTTCTGTTTTTATACCTGATGACTACCTAAGCAGTGGAATGACTGCCTTGCTGAAGATCTACTCAGTCACCTACTTAACTGCATCACAAAAACAAAGCTGATGGAAAACAATTTGACATAAAAGGGTACACAGTTTGACAGAGATTAAAAGAATAGGTCGCTTTTTGTAGCTGAATCTTTGACCTAAACAACAGCAGTTCAGCATTTCATAATCTAATCAAATCTGTCCGTGAACGTTGTATTCCAGGATTTAAACACTGAGTGACCTTGTTTTCTGACTGGAAGCTGTGTATGCACAGCCTCAGGTCAGTTTGAGTCAAAATGGGAGGGGTTTTTTTCTTCTTCAATTTAAATTCCACGTAAACGGAACCTCATTAAACTGTTTGTCAGGCAGTTTTATCTCTTACCCATTCCTCTACGTCTCTGCCTTCTGAGGCTTTCCCACCAACAAGAGGCTCTTTCCAGTAGATATTTGGTTTTCCATAGCGCCAGATCTTCCCTCTTGTTTTCTGAGCGAAGAAAGCGGAAACACCCAGAGCGATGACCACCAGGAATCCACACACCATGGCAACTGCCTGAGAAAGCAAGAACACGGTGATCAGATCCAGAAACTTCTCAAAGAGATAAGCTGAGCCATAAAGTTAATTTATCATGGTACAGAATGAACAGAGACACACATATAATTCCAAGAAACACAGCACAGTCTTGATCAAAAAGTACAATAAATGTCAAAATCAGAATACTGATAAATACTGATTTGATCTATTCTTGTGTTTTACAGGCTTCCTGGACTGTTTTTGTTGCTTTGAGTACACAAATATTTGTTAGTTTTGTTTAATGTTCATAATTGATACAGTACATAAAATAGTTTTGGAATGGTTTTTATGACAAAATAATAATACTTTGATCTTAAAGTGAGTAATCTTAACATGGATTTTTCTGTCTTTTCCATTATTTACAGACTAAATGCGTTATAGATCATCTTCATTTAGCCTTAAGTTAAAATTCATTTTTGTGGGGAGCTATAACAACTATATGAATAATCCTGGAAAGTTGACTAATTAAATCAATTAGTATCAACAGAAACAGACCTCCTGCGGGTCCACAAAACAGTAGTGGTACAGGTACTGGTTGTATACGGGAAAGCCTCCCAGTCCCCCCATCTGTGAGTAGCTGGTCTGATAGAGACTCTGACACATCATGAGCATCGGATTATACATAATATTGGAAGAGCTCTGGGCCATCGGATTCACTCCGACAATGTAGACAATGGTCATGATTCCCTGAAAAAGAGAAAAAATATATGAACATATTTAGTCATAACGTGACACAGAGGCGCTCCTGAGTTATTTGTTAGTCACATCACTGAACATATGGCAAGAGCAAAGGGTAGAGTACATGAATGACAAAACCAGGTAACTACCTGCCAGGGTACTAAAGGGTAAAAGGAGCAAAACTGCTAAAACCTTGTGCAACGCATTTTTTCATGTATTTAACAAGGTTAATGTATCCATTGACTATTGTCCATGGATGGATGGATGGAAGGATGGAATGATGGCACACTTCAAAAATGTTTTAGCTTGATCAATACAGTTTTGCAAACTAGATTTCTGTTTTGAATTTGAGCCAGACAGACAGACAGGAGTATAGATGAGGTGATGTTGCTGTAGGATCGATAGTGTTGGTAACGTCCAGTAAGATAGCTGCAGCTGCATTAAAGCTACTTCCTTCAGTACCTACATCACCAATGTATAGCGCTGTATTTCTTTAAGTAACTGGTTTACAATTTAGCTAAATTTCTTGTTTTGTCCATTTTTACAATTACAAGCCTACTGAAGCGTCTTTGAAAAACTCAACTGTGTCACTTGCACCCAAAGTGAAATGGGATTATTTCTCAAATCAGAAGACAAGTCAAAATAAATGTGATTAATTATTAATTATCGATCACAAAAAGCCTTCTCAAGGTACCTGTGATATATCAAATCCAATGTTTTTTTAAACATGTCTCTACTATTATGTTGGACAAAACTGCTCCTCAACATTTTGAGGCATACTGAAAAAAAAAAAGATGGTGAGCTATAACTTGCCATTTAAAAGAATAACAGAATAACAATAACGATATAGTTTAACTCCTTTTAGTGTTTTTGTACACACACCTTCCTCCCACAACCAGTAGGACTTTACTGAATTTGCACATTCCCAACGGCTCTGCAATATAGTCCTGTATTTTAAAGATGCTATTGCTTGTTTTAAGATGAATATCTCAAGACAAAAACATCTTCAACTTCTTCAGAAAGAAAAAAAATATTCATTCATACATTTAAGACGTTGCTTTTTATAGTACTTGAAGAGAAATTAGATTTGGTTAAAATCACTATGGCAGGTCAGAGGTTTACAAAATGGGCATTTGGAAATATGCCACAAAATCTCTGATCGATGCATCTCAGGAAGCGTCTTTAATCCAAACGCAATTTTTAAAAATGTTCAATTTGGAAACAACATTTTGGAAATAATTTCTACATTAATGGTGTTTTAATAGCAGACTCCTGCCATCTTACACATATTAAAGCATGAATGAGCAACAAGTAAATACATCAGCCTCACATCCACCCTGGGCCATGATAACAATGGTCAACCGGTTATTTTCCTAAACCATTCGATATTTTTGTAAGAATATATCACAACAGTTAGTATACTGTATAGCGTTTATTTATATATATTATAAATAAACGCTAATATTTGAGTGTTACCTGCAGGACACCCATGAGAACGCTGGCTATAAGGACAGCCAGGAAGAACTTTCGGCCACGGACAACACTGGATTTAGAGAAGCTGGCGATGAAGAATGACATACAGCCAATAAAGTTGATAGCCGCCATAGCAATCATGGCAGTTTTGGCCGAGTAAGGAGACACATAGGAGCCGTAGTAGTTTCCATAGCCTCCATAACTTCCAAGGCCTCCGTAGGATGAGCCATAGCTGCCTCCAGTGTAGCCACTGCCGTAGCCCAGACCAGAGCCATAGTAACCCCCTGGATAGCCATATCCATACTGCATATCCCACATAAGTGTCGAAGCAACGCAGGCAAATATGGCCAGACACAACACTATCACTGTAGCCATCATGACCTTGATGATCCCAGGAGGTGACCGCCATTTGTAGAAGTGCTGAGGCCTGTCTTCGATGTAGTAAGATCCCGGCGGAGGTGGGTATGCGTTGTAATCGCTCTGAGGGGCATGGAAGCTGCCGGCAGGACCGAAGCCATTGTTGGGTGGAGGGGTGTAGGGAGGGCTGTAGACTGGTGGACTCTCGTAATGTTGCTTGTCAAACATCGCTGGAGGTGTCCAGAACTGGAAACAGAAACACAGAATCAGAGAGTCGTAGCAACCAAAACCCTGAAGAGCAGTCTGACTCTGATTCTCAGCAAAACTGATATGAACAACACTACGTGGAAAGATAAGTGTTAGTTAGGCGTGTCCTCCAAGGGTAATAAGGCTTAGTAATAGAACAATGTAAATGTTTTACTATCTCAAAGCAGGTGTGACCTGTAAGGGTAAAAACTTGGCTTGTTTTTTTTTTTTGTTTTTTTTCCCCAGTGTTCAAAATAGAGTACCTTTCAAAAGTATTCAAAATTATATTGAATCTTTAAGAAACAGACCAACAGAAAGTTGAGGATAACCGTTAACTGGAAGGAAAATGATGCATGGTTTTCAATGTCTTAGGAAAGTCTGAAAAGGGTCACATGCATTTGATTTACAGCAACAGTCTAGACCTAAAACTAGGGTAGCAGTTCACCTTCCAGCCACACAACTCAAAACAAACATCCAGACTAACAATGAAATGGTTTCGATCAAAGCATATTTATGTGTTAGATTGGCCTAGTCAAAGTCCGGATCAAAATTTAAACAAGAATCAGTGCCAACATTTTTTTTTTTTTAAATTCTGTTCAGACAATGAAACTGTCCATCCATCATCTCAACCCAGTTATCCTTGCAAGGTCGGGGGGGGGGGGCTGGTGCCCATCTCCAGCAGTCATTGGGCAAGAGGGAGGGGGGGGGTACACACTGGACAAGTCTGTCAGTCCATCACAGGACAACACAGAGACACACAGGACAAACAATAACGCACGCACACACTTAAGGACAACTTAGAGAGACCAATTAACCTAACAGTCATATTTCAGGACTGTGGCAGGAAGCCTGGAGAACTCATCCACGCGCAGGAAGACCACGCGAACTCCATGAAGAAAGACACGATGCTGCGACTTGAACCCAGGAGCTTCTTGCTGTAAGGCAACAGTGCTACTAACTGCTCCACTGTGCAGTTCCAGTGATAAAATCCATGTATCGTTTTCCCTCATTAACTTAATTATCATAATTACGCTGATTTATCACAAAAATCCCAATAAAATACAGTTTGTGGTTGTATGGTGACAAAACGTGAAAAAAAATCAAGCCGCTTTAACTCTCTGCAAGGCACTTTATAAATCATTGATATTTTTAAAATCATGTGATTATATCAAAGTACAGCAACAACTTCAGATTGAGGTCTCTGAAGCAGCTGAGTCACAGTAAGAAGAGGAGATGTTGGTACCAGGACAGAGACAGAACAACAACAATCCTTCCTTTTTTGTCTCTTCACAGGCTGTAGGAGCCTCTCTCTCAGCCCCCACAGTGAAAAGGATTTTGAAGATTTCAAATTCACTCAAGCAGCAAAAACGTTTTCTGCTGCAAACTTTCAGAGACATGCAGGGCCGCTGTGTATATGATTTAACAATGCCCATTCTTCTGCACAGAGCCCTAGGGAGTGGGCAGGAAACATGTATGACTGGGAAATCATGTGAACAGCAGGACGAATGAACTGTTACAACTAAAAACTTCCACTTTTCCTCCTATTCCTGATACTCGAGAAACACGTAGTTCATTTTGGTCTGTAGCTCACAAAGTATCAGTGATAAAACGCCCAGCAGATACTCTCAGCGCCCAAGCTCACATGTTCAAAATATTTCACATTTTATCTGACTGATAGCACAAAAGACAGAAACATTCAGCTTGCATCTTTATACAGGGTTCCCACACCTTAGTTGCTTACCTTTCAATGACTTTCCAGGATCAATTTCCTCAAATTCAAGGACCACACGTGGCAACGTTTACCTACAGCTACTGATGAATACGTTATCAATAAACGATTTTAGTACAATGCAAATTGAATTAAAAAAACAAAATGGCGCAGAAGTTGTTGGGGCAGAATCAATGAAAGACAGTGGATTGAATGTGTCGCCTACATTCGTAACGCTTCAGCAAATATGTTGTAAAATGGTTAATTTCTCGAAGCCTCAAATAAGCTTCAAATGCTCACTAAGGCCACTTAGTGGTAAATAAATATTCGACAGGAAAAATCTGTCAAGTCTACATATCTTAATTGTATGAAATGATGGACTTGAAAAGAATTAACACATTAACACATTATTAACTGCACCCTGGTTACATACGAGAAAATTGTTAGTACCCCTCTGTTAATGACCAAAACACCCACAATGGTCACTGAAATAACTTGAAACTGATAAAAGCAATAATAAATAAAAATTTACTGAAAATTTACCAGTGAAAATCAGACATAGCTTTTGAATCGTGGTTCATCAATATCATTTAAAAAAAAAAAAACAAACAAAAAAAAACAAAACACTGAAACAGAACTGGACAAAATGACAGTAGCTCTAAAATAAATTGGGGGAAAAAATTGACCGTAGGGACGAAGGTGTGTCCTCTAATTAATCAGTTAATCTGCCTATTGAAAGGGTGACAAGTAGTCACTGTGCTGTCAAGTGACATGGTGTGAAGCACACTGAACATGGACCACAGGAAGGGAAGGAGAGAGTTGACCCACGAGATTAGAAAGAAAACTAGACAAGCATGTTAAAGGCTATACGATCACCTCCAAGCAGCTTGATGCTCCAAAAGGATAATCCAAACGGAAACCAAAGAGCCCAGAACAACCTCCAAAGAAAGTAAACGTGAACTCCAAGGTACATCAGTGTCAGATCGCACCATCCGTTGTCGTCTGAGCCAAAGTGGACTTCATGGGAGACGGCCAAGGAGGAAAGCATATCATAACAGACTGGAATTTGTCACAGTGCATATTGACAAGTTACAAAGCTTCTGGGAGAACGCCCTTTGAAGAGATAAGAGAACTGGAGCCTTTTGGCACATCAGCTCTATGTTCACAGGTGTTACCTAGAAAAGAACACCGTCCCTACTGTGAAACATGGAGGAGGCTCGGTTCTGGGGATGCTTTGCTGCATCTGGGACAGGGTGTCTTGAATCTGTGCAGGGTATGATGAAATCTCAAGACTGTCAGAACATTCTGGAGAGAAATGTGCTGCCTAGTGTCAAAAAGCTGCAGTTCCAGGTCTGGGGGTCTTCAAACAGGATAATGACCCAAAACACGGAGCTAGAAACACCCAAGAATGGCTCAGAGCAAACTATTGGACTATTCTGAACTGGCCTCTATGAGCCCTGATCTAAATCCTGTTGAACATCTGTGGAAGGAGCTGAAACATCTGGAGAAGGAACCCTTCAAACCCGAGACACTTGGAACAGTTTGACCACGAGGACTGGGCCAAAACACCGGAGGACAGGTGCAGAAGTCTCATTGACAGTCACTGAAATCGTGTGATTGCAATGATTGCCTCAAAAGGTTCCATCCATCCATTTTCTTCCGCTTATTCGGGGTCGGGTCGCGGGGGCAGCAGCCTAAGCAGGGAGGCCCAGACTTCCCTCTGCCCAGCCCCTTGGACCAGCTCCTCCAGGGGAATCCCAAGGCGTTCCCAGGCCAGCCGAGAAACATAGTCCCTCCAGCAACCTCAGAAGGTCGAGCAACAAAATATTAAGTTGCAGGTACCATCATTTTGGTCCAGGCCTGTATCATTAGTTGTTTTTTTTTTGTTGTTGTTTTTTTTTTTAATGATTCTTTTGAACCACATTTCAAAAGCAATGTTTGATTTTCATTGGTTAATTTTCAGTAAATTTTTATTTATTATTACTTTTATCAGTTTCAAGTTATTTCAGTGACCATTGTGGGCTTTTCGTTTATTAGCAGAGAGATACTAATAATTTTGTCCATGTGTCTAAGTGAAAATGATTGTGATAAAAGTAAAGTTTTAATAGCATAAGGTGCTTTTGTAAATGGCTTTTATTTTGATAAACACCTCATTTGGAGAAATCTGATCATCCTGACATCTCCATTTTTAAAATAATGCACAAGTTGCAATCTGCAGCAACAAAACTGTACTTAGAAGTTTTGCCTCATAAAATAAAGATTTAACTATTCAACTAAGCTGACTAATTACACAGAAACTTGTGTTTTCCAGCCTTTATTTTGGTTAATTATGATATTTTCCACTTATAGTTAATGAAAAAAATGACCTTTAAAATTAGAATATTACATCAGACCAATAAAAAAAAAAAAAAACATTTTATAATACAGAAATATGGGTTTAATGAAAAGTATGCTTAATACCAGCTTAAAGGTTGTTTTCAAAACGTACTTTTAGTCTGACAAATGAGCCTCACCAGAAAGCATATTCTAATTTATTGAAAATGACTGCACCGTAACAAAAAGTGAAGACCTCAACAACATTAGAAAAATGTCTACTGCTGGTTTTTTGCAGCAAGAGATGGTTCTAGAAACAAATGTGTGTGTATTATATATTTATATATCAGTATTAAAGACATGACATAGTGCTTCTTTTATGAACACAATAACTTTTCTCTACAGAAATACCCCCAAACACCCATTTTGCTCACATTTTGGTGTCTGCAGAACAGCAAGCGAAGCCACAAGCAACACAGCCATCCATTCAGAGGTTCTGACATGAAGACAGACATACAGCCTCTGGCACCGTTCACAGTTCATAACTCTCCCTCTTTATAGGTCTTGGGGACAAACAGCAGAGGAGGTCTCGCCTCAAAGCCTCCATCCCAGACACCTTCCCATTATACGCCCCCCCCCCCTTCTTTCCTTCATCCTCTGTCCCCCAGCTCCCCTCTTCCTCCCACCACAACTTCTTTGCTTTTGTTTCGGGAGCAGGAGGGCCAAAAGTCACACTCGTCACACGAACAGTGTTGCCATGGATTCAGAGTTTTAAAAAAAGAAAACTGGGGCATGTCCAGGGATCAAACAAGGGCTCCTCTGTCCAGCTCTTGAGGGGGGTTGAGGTGAAACAGAGAACAGAGGACAGGTGGATGGGTGTGTCTTGTGGTGTCAGGTGACTTTTATTATTGATTAGCAGGCTGTCTTGCATGAGAGCATATGTGCTCTAATTTACTTCCTTCATGAGACTTTGTATAGATAATTGGCAGGAAAGCTTCCCAGATCTTTTTTATGCAATGATCCTCAACTTAATCATCCAGAAAAATCTCAATATTATAAGCAAAATGACCGGGTTTCAACTCAAAATTCATTGTGTTCTTCTTTGTAAGAAGGGCTAGTTATGATACACTGTCCAATTTCATTTTGCAGAGAAAAAAGCTGACTTTTATATGTTTGTTAAATTATTCATTTATTTATCAAAACCACACAGGAGCCTGAGGCAGCTTTTGTGGCGTGACTGATCAATACTCATATATATCAGGATCATCAACATCATCACACAATGTGTGTGAGTGAGACAGCAGTTGTGTTACACAGCTCCGCAGTTAAAGGGGATTTCAATTTTCTTTGAGGGAAAAAAAAAAAAAGTGTTTTTCGAGGAACTGAAATTAAACTTTTAAACTCACTGTATTAAACTCTTTCCACATCTTTGAAGTTAACAAAAAAATTGCCAATGTTTCCAAATCCAGCACAATCTGTGAATGATAGACCTGGATTCCTTAAAAGATAAAACTCTGTTGGACTGCCTTGCGTTTCCTACTCGCTGTTTAAAGGTTGCAGCCTGAATGAAAGGCCAGCATGCATCTGTGAAATACAGTTTCCTCTATAGAGGGTTCTTACCGGCTTTGTTCCTTCTCTTACTTCACTTTCTAAAGAGCTTGGTGAAGCTAAAATTAATAAATAAACCTTATTTCTTCGGTCACAACTTCCATGCCGAAGAGTGTTAGCACGGAGCTGTTTACCATCAGAAAAAAGACTCGATTTTTAGCTTCCAAAAGTCAATCCCCGATCATGGGTGGTCAAGAATAAAACTACCCGATTCCAATCAGCAGCCATTTCTCAGTGCATCTTTAGTTAGTCCTTTTGTAGGAAGTTGGTTGGGCAGAATAATCCACATAATATTGTTTGTCAGTTTTAACTATGAAAAACCTTTTATAAACATTTTATTAGTGAAAGCTGTCTTTAGTTTCAATGAAAGCCCGAGGAGTTGAACACAAATATTGCCAAAACCTATTGACCTATTGCTTTAGTATTAGTTAAAGTATTTGTGTCATAATAATGAAGAAGCATTTTTCTAAAGCTGGCTTGTATGTTTTTTGTTTTCTTTTTTGTTTTTTTGCTTTGAGTTTGGACCACGGTCATGGGTCAGACACCCACCAGCAGAAGCCTGAACTCCACTGCAACACAGAGGCTCTATCGTCTGCCGCTGATAAAGGAATTCCAGTTATACAGTCACATGACATACAGCAGTCAAAAATAATTAGGCTACAGACAAATGTAGGCAGGGACCCACTGACACAGACCCAGGAGTTAGCAAAGACTTCCAGCACAATCCCAAAACAACACCACACTGTCAAAATCTCCTGGGGTAGGAAAACATAATCAGATTTGACAGAAAAATGAAAAACAAGATGGTATAAATTCCTGTGGTGTGCGTCTGAGGAACACCCTTCTGTAAATTAAAACTTCGTGACTTAATGAGTATATTGCTAAGCTAAAATCCTTCCCATAAAATGCTGAAGACCAAAGGAATCCCAAGGAGATTTGCTCAACTTATTGATTAGGCATCTGGAGGAAAAGCTGATGAACCTGGAAAACAGCAGGTAAAACTGAAACAAATAAAGTATCATATACTATCTCAGGCATGGGCCTTTATGAAATTCTCATGGTATGAAAAAGGATGCCAGTTTCACAGTATTTACACAAGCATTTTAAAAAAAAACACATGATCCAACTGCTTTTATTCAAAACTAGTGCTGTAAAATAAACCTTTATTTGGATTTTGATAAAAAAAAGACTTGAGAAAGAATATTGAATAAACACCTGTTGAAGTTGGTAATAGTTTTCAAGTATTTATTGTGCAGTAGGGGCGCACCGATTCCAGTTTTCTAGCCGATCACCAATCTTTTGAAAAAGATTGACCTGCCGATTACGACTTTTTTTTCCCCCAGAGGTGGGAGGGGCTCATGATAGCACTCACTGCTCGCTGTAACTGCAGTATGATTGGTGCTTCACGCGTTGTCGTCAAAGTCGCCACAAACACAGAAAAAAGTTGCTAGATATGTCACTAGGTGCTTTAAAAAAACAACAACAACGCTAGAGGGGTCTGCAAAAATCACTAATTGGCACCAGTGGGGTGACTGATGTTAACGGCGTGTGTGCAGACGTGACTTGATGGGACGGTTTGTGAGTCAGCCCGCTCTCTCGGCAGAGCATAAAGGGGACGCTGGCTGATTTTCAGACCTTTGCAGAGGTAGATAAGGTCGGTTTCACATATATCGGCCGATCGCTGATATTTGTGGATCTGGCTGTAGCTGCACTTTCAGTTTGACTTTATACTTACTTTAAGTAATCGTATTTAAAATATGTATTTGTAAAACAAGTAAAATTATTTTGACATAAAATTTTAATATTTAAATGAAAAGAAATAAGAATTTTTTTAATTGTCATGACTGATCAACTTTTTACCAATTGTTTAAATTAAATGTCGATTTTATGTCCAATTTAATTTATATATATATATATATATATATATATATATATATATATATATATATTTATATATATATATATATATATATATATATATATATATATATATATATATATATATATATATATATATATATGCTTGTAACCTTAGTTTTAATGCTCTTAAAGGACATTTAGAATTGATGCTTTTAATTTTCTTTTTATGTCTACCTACCTACCTTTACGTTCAATTACTAAAACAATTACATTTTATCAGTCCTTCAAACCCATGTCACCTTTAACTACACGTTTCTGTTTTATTCAAAAGTAGTCTTGGTTAGTTATATGTTTTTAAGCATTTTGTGTTGTAAATAAATAAATAAATAAATAAATATTACCTGACTGACTAGTTGATACAATAAAGTACAGAATTACTAACGTTAGTATGTCATCCTTTTGGAGTTTTAACAACACCTGTGCAAGCGAGGTGTAACCAATAAACTTAAGCTTATTAAGTACTCATTCCAGCCTCAGTTAGACTTTATTACAGTTTTAAATATTCTGGATCCAAATAAGACAAATTACATCAAAATTAGTTTCCCCCGTTCCTGTAGATAAATGTCTGTTGTTCAAGCTTTAAACACATCTAAAAACGACAATTTTCTAATCAGACGCCTCTTCATTTTGTTCATCGTCATGTAGCGGTGATTTAATCCTGATTTCTAATATTTCTGTATCTATTTGCCCAGATTATTTTCTTGCCCCCACTTGTTTGGCTGAAAAATGTCGCCTCCGAGCGAACCGACCCACCTGTCCAAATAACAAATCTGACCGTTAAAGTAGCGAAAGGGTTTGATGGAGCCCATAAAACGTAATTATTTCTTGTGCGATTAATTAAAATGAAGTCAGTCCCAAAAACATGAACAAAATAGCAGAGAACAATCATTTTATCTACTTTTTTGTCCTCTTACCTGAATAGGAGAATACTCGGTCAGCAGGGTCCGCTCCTTTTTCCCAGTTAAAATCCCTCCTTCCGACTAAAGTTTTGGCTCAGTTTAGGTAAGGTATTAGCCTTTCAGCACATTGACTTGTTTTTATGTCAGTGCTAACCAGATGCTTTTGGTGTCAAAACGCCCTTTTTCTCCGTTTGAAGCGTCAGTTTTGATAAAACTAAACGATTCTCCGGCTGCTCCCTCCGAACAAGTGCTCTACATTTTGTCCCGCCTATCCGCGGCGATGAGCCCCACCGCACACCTCCCCGTTTCCACCGCTAGAGGTCAGGATTTCCGCCTCATACCACAAAAACACTGAGAAGAAGTGTAATTTTTTTATTTTTTTATTTCTTTATTTTTTTTAATCAATGCGAAATAATGGGTAATAAAGCAACTCTTTATTTCTAAAAATAAAATCTTAAAATAGTAACTCTAAATCATCGTCTTCCGGCGAACAACATAGTTTTTCTATAAGTAAGTAAAAGGAGGACAAAATTACTCTTAAAACAAACGTCTAATATAGAATAGAAATATCATTCACTACCCACAGTGGGGAAATTCAGGTGCATCAATAACAAATTAAAACATAAAAAAAACAATGATATACAGTTATTTAAAAAAGCATACTCCTCTCAAAAGAAATGCATATGTATATTTGTTATTTTAAAAAAAACAAAAACAAAAAAAAAAAAAAAAACAGGCTATTTGAAAGAAATTGAAAGCATGCAAATAACTGCGAGGATGTTCTTTGAAATTAGAAAAATTGCAAATAATAGCAGGGATGTGAATACTTACTGAGCTTGTTAGGAGCAGTGATGGTCATAATGTCTTACAGCTGCTGGGAGGAAGGATCTATGATAACGCCCTTTCATGTCCCTAGAATTCAGCAGTCTGCAATAAATGAGCTCTCCAGCTCTGCAACTCTTTGCTTCATCTATGCTTTCATCAAGATTTCATAAAGGGAAATGTGACAGAAAATACTTAGTACACACCGTTACACGCCTGTCATTCTGATAGAGTGGCCAAAAAGCAGCAATTAATGAGTTCAAAATGACATCGACAAAGTGACATTGTTAGACAAAATCGGGTTAATGGAACCCGTTTTTTATTATTTTCAAATAGCAAATAAACGAGTGATCAACAGCTGCTTTCTCGTGTGATGGTGAATTAATGTCTCCATTATTTCTAGTTTCCTTCACAGTAGAAAGCAGAAACCTGATAGTTATGTCATTTTTCCCATATCAGCATTGAATACATCAATAACAAATAGCGACTATTTCAAAGCTACAACCCTTTTTAATGTATACAACTTTATTATTCATAACTGATTTCCATAACATCTTGATCTAACCACCAGTTTAAATTTAAATTTGTAGTTGATCTTTCGTATGATTTAGTCAGCAGTAGTTCCTCCAGTCATCCACTAGATGGTAGCATTGCTTTAAAATTTCACAAGAGTCAAAGTCTAAGGGCAATGTGTTATTTTGAATACCCAAATCAGACAAATTAAGTAGACTTTTCACCACCAACAAAAAATATTTATGCTATAAATCAGGGACAGGAAAGCTGGTCAGTGTTGATGGGAAGATGGATAGAGCTAAGTCCTTTAAGGAAACCCATTAGATGCTGCAAAAGACTTGAGACTGGGGTGGAGGTTCACCTTCCAGCAGAATGACTCTAAACGTACAGAGTTGCAATAGATGGCTTAAAGCAAAACACATTCATGTGTTAAAATGGCTTAGTCAAAGACCAAGCCTAAATTAAATTGAGTCAGTGGAAAAAATTGAAATTTGATTTTCACAGCTGCACACCATCCAATCTGACTGAGCTTAAGCTGTTTTGCAAAGCAGGAAGAGAGACCAAGTCCAGAGGACTTGGAGCTGTAACTGCAGTCAAGGGTAGTTCTACAAGGTGTTGATTCAGGGTTGGCTGAAAGCATAAGTACCCCACATTTCACTAGATTTTTACTGGTCAAACAATTTTGTGGTTGTAACTCGATGAAGAGCACTGTAGCTGTAGACTTGTCAATGCAGTTAAACCTCGTTAGTATTTATCTAGATTTAGAAATAACAAGGAGGCACATATACAGGACAATCTAACAATCATTCTGTAAAGGAGAAGAAAAATAATGAAACACTGTTTAATTTAATTAAAAACTACAACATAACTCCTAAATAAAGAACCAGGCTGCTTTATTTTCCCAGTATTTATGGCAGAAGGAAACCGATGTTAACCAAGTTAAATTTGGTCATTTTTGCAAACATCCCACTGTGTAACTGAGGTGCCTGCAGGCTAAACCAAGAGAGGGGAAGAGGCTAACCATTTCCAGAAAACCATAGCAGTCAGCTGCAAGTAACTGCACTTCCACTATTGTATAAACAAGGCAAATATGTAGATTTTCTTTAAAGGTATTAAAATGCTTCAAATGCACTGACAAATGGGCTGTTACTATTTAACGTCACAATGAAGCAAAAACTCCAAACAAAATCAACCCCAGAAATTTTACAAAGCAAACAGATTCACTTCCTATATAATTGTATAGAATCCACCCATTTCCTGCAGTCATGGTTGAGAGACAGATTACCAGTCCATCACAGGGCAACAGAGGCAGACAGGACAAACACACACACACACCTCTAAGGGCAACAGTTGCATATGCATTGGGAGAACATAGAACCTCCATACAGAAAGCAGGATCATCTCATTGCAAGACAACGATGCAACCAAGCTGCCCAATATAGAAAACAGCTCATTCCAATACCAACACTGCCAGAAATTATTCAGAACAGAAAATGAGATGTGGCATCTTTCAAAAGATGCAATAAAACGTTTCAATGTTTCAAATGTTTCAATAAAACAATGTAAAAGGAATATCAATTTTGAAATAAATAATTGATCTGTATTTATTTATAATTTTGCTGAAAAAAAATGGCAGGTGGAAAATTATTGCAGTAACCAATGGAAAAATCTATCACTGGCTTTACATGAATCACTTATGATAAGCTGCAAGTTAATATTGGAAAGCCCCCTTGTCATCACCCTAATCTTTTGTTTTGTATACAAACTCTCTTTCAGACTCTGACTGGGCCACTCCAAAACCTTAAAATTACCTTAAACCTAAATCTGCCAGATGTATGAATACACTTTGGCCCTTTTTAAAACTTTCAGCTACCCACTGCTAGATCAGTTTACACTTTTTCCTGTCTGCAGATGCTTTGTGTGAACTGCTACCACGTAGTTAACAGTCTCCATGGGGATGAATAAAGTATTATTGCATCTATTAAACAACAATAAAAAAAAACGGTCAAAATGTAATAGGCCATATAATGCCAAATGGTTAAAAAAAAAAAAAAAAAAAAAAAAAAAAAAAAAAAAAAAGCTTTTTAAGGCTGTCCAGTCGATTTTGTCAATCAAATGATTGTTTCATTGACTCATTTTCTTAAGTGAGAGTTTGTCCCCCTTTAGACAAACTCAAATGATATTAACTTTCACTACCAGTAGGGGGCAGCAATGTATAACGCAAATGAGCACAGAAGTAAACTTGAGAACACAAATATTGCTATATATACGCACAGTATGTCTAACCATAAAACTTGCTAAGAGGTAGTAAATGTCAGTTTAGAAACTGTATACAAAAAGGAATATTAATTTTTCCGAAGTAAATCGGACTTTTTTTGAGCTTGACATCATGTTATGTTATTCCCTCATCAAAAACATACCTTGAATGTTGCTTTGAATCTAGTCCTTGAATCTCCTGTGGCAGCCATTCAGCTGTGCAAAATGCTAGGGTTGACCCAGCTCCGCCTTGGAGATGCAGTTCCTCCTCAGAGCTGCAGTTTCTAAGCATCCAAGCTTCCACCTCACAGAGCACCCCTCCCCGTGACTTCCCCACTCAGCTCCTTCAGGCTCGCCAGCAGCAGTGAGCAAACACCTGGTGGAACTGCACATCTGCTGAGCTCATATTAGCTACTTCTCAGTGTAACGCTGGTAAAAACGTTTTAAAGGGTTAATAGAGGAGCGATGTTGTGATGACTTCTTGAAAGCGGAGCGTTAGAAAGAGCAGAACCTTCTTAAAGAGACAGAGGCCCAATTTCAAGGCATTAAATTACAAAGTCAAATTGCTTTTAAGTCATATTGTATATACCCAGTATTTTTATAACAACTAAAGGTAACAGTTACTTGATTGTGCTATAAAATGATTATATGTGGATGGGAAACAATACTGCTCCTTTAAGTGGCTGTACAAAAAAAACAAAACAAAAAAAACCAAAAAGAGGTGTGGCAGACGTCAGTCCTCCTGCACAACCCTAAAAATACATCCTAGTCAAAGTCCAGACCTAAATCCAATTAAGGATCTGTAACGGGATTCATAGATGCCCTCTATCCAATCTGATTAAGCTACAGCGAGAGGAAAAATTCAGTCTAAAGATGTGAAATGCTGGTAGAAATATACCCCAAAATGTATGTACATTATTATGCTTTGTACAGGTTTATCACATAAAATCCTAACAATATAACCTATACTCTGTGGTTGTAATAAAGGGGTACCTGGAGGGTATCGAACAACAACAAAAAACGTTAGGCTTTCAGTTTGTCTTTTTCCAAGAGCAATCATTTTGTGTTGACTTATAGCTGCACCTGATCAATTTTCTTAATAGAATTAATTTTTGTCCTCTGCAATGCTGTAAAGTAAAGCTGCACCCTTAACAGTACCTTGACTTTCATCGGATACTTGCCAGATGAGATGGCAGGTTATCCGACCAGCAGCCACACAATTGCAGGTGCACTGGATGCCAAGTGGAGTAGCGGTAGATGACGTAGATCTGCAGATTGTACAGGAAACATCCCCTCCCACCGTGGCTGATAGAGAGCAACCAGCAGGCACAAACTGCTCCATGACTGACTCCTGTGATAAAACTTCCTTTATTCACAATTAGAGATCTGTCGTTGTCATATTTACAAATACATGTTGCAAATAGTTACACCAAGAGACGTAGAGCAGAAGCACAGTTCAACACTGGTCTGAGCATCTCCAAAAACTCTCTCCCCCATTTAGAAATCACATAATAAACGCAGAGTAATGGATTATAGCAAGCTGGAGTTTCCTACTGGCCAGAAGAACCAGTTTAGTTTTCAGTGGAATACTTTGATGAGCCAACAAGTGCTCCCTGCTGTTAATGACACTGATGGGTCCACATGTAACGGTGTAGAGTCAGCGCATATGGCAAGCCATTAGTGCCAAATATTGGTACTTTTTCCATCGTGTTTCTTAAACAAATTGCATAAAATCACATTGGGTGGGTGAGGATGTCATAGTCACCGGAATCCCACCCCCCCCCCAGAATGTGTTTTGAGCAGCTCCTGAGAGGCTGTGGGTGGAGGAAGTCCAGCTTTTCAATATTAAAGGTATGTTTATGAATGACAAATAGCTGCATGACGTAAAAAGCAACATTCAACGACTAGGGAAAGGTTTTCCCTTTCTTTCTGCTGCTCATAAAATACAGTATTCTGGAGGAGTTTTCATCAACCCAAGGTGATTTTAAAATTTCATAACTACACATTAAAAAAAAAAAAGTGAAGATATTTGGCCCTATTAGCTTGCCATAATCTGAGCATTTGGATATGCGCTTGGATTAATATACAGCAGCAAACATACAACTCCGCAGTTTCTTTATAATGCATGTCTAAATTAAGTCATGGCTACGACAGGCATCCAAGAACTTTGAGGGGTTACACAGCTGCTTCCTCATTTCTGTTCATTAATCCTCTAAAACCTGCTTAGAGGAACAAATGATCAGCTCTCTTAAAAATCCGCTGGATTCATATGTGAAGGTAAAATTAATAAAAAAGGTGTATTAATGCTGTGTGAAAACCAGACGAGGTTTGAAAACTCTTTTGATCAAAACTGCTTTTGTGTGAATCCTGCAGGTCTGAAATTGAACAATGTTCTGTATCTGGGAAATATCCTTATGTTTTTAAAGTTCTGTTTCACTGGTGACTGAGTTTCACATGCTGTAACATACTGGTCAACCCATTCTGGAAGGGTAATCATGAATGGATTATGGAAAAATTTGACTGATCATTATTAGAACAAAAAAAAATGCCTTTATGACCTTAATTTGCTTTCAATTATTATGTCCCATTTTATTTAATAATTGGGGACATTTATGGATCAAAGGAGCTCTAGCCCTTTTGCAATTGACCTCTCGACTCAAAGGGAGCAAGGGTCAGTTCAGCATTCAGTTGAGATGCAATCTGTCAGTTCGGGATTGGACAATTTTCTCTTGATCAGCTCTGATGGGTCATCAACAGTTCAAATGCTGAAAAAACATTTAAAAAAATATATGTATTATGTTTGAATGATGCATTTTCGGCCTATTAGCACAAAGACCCACGGCACGTACTCAGATGCACTTTTTTGAGTTGAATCCTGAATAAATGCATATCAAATGAAGGTTAGAGACCTATGCTGTGATGCATAAACTGGGATAATTTTGTCTTTCATTTTTCTATTAAATTCAAGATTTCTCTTATGTGTTATAATCCTCAGAAGAAACCAACATGGGAATCAGTCAAAGTTGAAATCAGCAGGTTAGACCTCACAGAACAGCAGAAATCAATGATCGGTGCATCGCTAGTAATCAGTCCATGATCTCAAACATAAACAAGCTCAGGTGTTTCTCTTTTGAATAAAGTTTTGACAAATTTACACATGAAAACAAAAATCTTAAATGCTTTTTACAACAAATAAAAGCTGGCTATGTGCTGGAGGTGAGGGGATTCAAAGATGGCAGAAGAGCTCTGATGAGCCTAGATTTTTAGGGTATATTCAAAATTTCTAGGCATAGAGCAGGAGCCCGTCAGACATGATGAAGAAAAACAAGAAGATTTAACATGAGGTACATGAAACTACACCATGAGATTAGTTTTACTGATCTTGTACAGTTTGATCAGAAACAGGATTCCAGCGACTCCAGAGAGACTTTAAACAAACCTCACTGAGCTTCTTGTCTGTCTTCTACTCATCCAGATGAAATAACATAGCTTCAGCCATATTTGGTCGTTCTGCCCCCTGTTAGATCTCAGAGCTGGCAATAACCACGCTAATGCCGGCGTAAACCTCTCTCTGGACACCGCCACGTGCAGATGAGGGTCAAAGCGAGCTGCGTCAGTGGCAGAGAGGGACGCGCGCACTCATTTCACAGATTTGCTTACAAGAACTTCCGGATTAGCGCTCGCCAGTGTGCACCCTCCCAAACACACGAGCATAAACATTAATCCACCGAGCATTTGGGTCAGATTAGATAAAATTTCATTGTGGGACACTCACTTGAGCTTTAAACATTTTACTTAAAAAAGGCACAAACTACAATTTTCTGGTAAATTATTTGGATGGAAAACAAACAAAAAACAAAATCAAAACATCTTTTTTCCCTCCTTTTTTTTTTGTGTAAATCAACATTTTTCAGCCATGAGCACAGATATAATCGTCGACTCCTCCTAGATCAGGCTTTTATTTACTTAACTTTTAATTTTAAATCGAAAGTTTTTTCCACTGTAATTGTTCTCTTTCCCAAAAGTGCAATAAAAATAAGAGAGCTTAATATCTGCTTTCGCTCATTCTTCCACAGTACCTGAGGCCAGTGACTGTGCTACTAAGACCACGTTGAAGGACGAGAAGAAAACCAGTGAGGAAAGAACTGAACTCCAGAAGACTACGACATAAAAAGAAGCGTTGAATGCAGGGTTCGAGTCTGAAAACTGAGGATTAACTTACAAAAAAAAAAAAGAAAGAAAAAAATACATAAAAATCAGATTCAGTTTTAAAGATGAAATGCTTCCTGTGTCTCTCAGATTGAACATCAGCATAGTTCACCTTTTACCTTGATCCCAAAATACACACCGAAAAAAAAAGAAAAAAATAATTATTTTCCTACGGAGCAGATTTCTTTCACGTAAACCACCTGAATAGTTTCCCCTGATCAACAACTGATCCAACCTTCTGCATGGAATCTAGAATACAACTGCTTCAAACAGCATCATTTTTTTTAAATTCACGCCACTGTATTCGAGTTTCATTGTTTCAGCTTTTATACGCTTTCCTCAAGCTCCCAGTTGTAATGCAGGTACGCTTATAATTAGTCTGTAAAAGAATCAAGAGTCTCTTGTGGAGTCAGTAGGACTGCAACATTCCTTCAACTCGGCAGGAGCCGTGGGGAGCGCTGAGAACGAGAGAGAGGGAGCTTGAAGGAAGGAGGTACATGGTGGTGGGTGGGAGGGCAAGGGAGGGAAGATGGGTGGGGTGGGCTTTTTGTGTAGTTGCTTCCATTTAAAACTTGACAGTGACCACAATGTTTCAAGTTGCCGCCATCCTCTTCCTTCACTTGTGCCTCTGGAGAGCTTTCCTCTTTCTCCTTTTGAAGAAACAACAGCACCTGCAGGAAAATGATTAAAATTAGACAAACAGAATCTCTACAGTTAGCTTCCCTTTCAAACTAAACGACTGGCTCACAGTTTTAAATGAGTCTGGATTGCATTTGATCATCTCTGGTATAAATAGTAAAATAGACTGCCACATGTAAGAAACCAGGATCTCTGTATGGTGCAGTGGACCTCCGGTATTTGTGGTTGTTCGGGGCCACAACCACCCGCCAATAGCTAAAAACCGTGAATTTTGAGACCCCCCCCTCTAAAAACACATAAAACTGCTTATTTCAATAGATCAAAATCCAAATTTACCTTAATAAAACTCTAGGATCGTGAGTCTGGTATGCCTATTTCTAATAACTGCACAGTATTTTCTGCTAGAGTCTTGTACTTTATTTCATTATCTTAGTTTTTTTTTTAGTGTTTTTTACACTTTAAAAACTTTTTATGTGAAACTTTATATCTGTTGCTGCTGCTACACCTGAATTTGCCCTTTGTGGGACAATAAGGGCTGTTTCTATTCTATTCTAGTGTGCACACAGTGAAAATAGTCTCAGCACTACCGCAGAAGCTAATATCCGTGGTCTTTCTTATTTCTGCTCTTTTGGGTTACAGCCAATCAGCACCAAGGGAAAATAATGCTGCTCCTGGATTGGCTGCTATATCAAGTATATCAAGTAACATTGTGTCTAGATATTTCAGCTTCCCAAGATGCATTTTCAGTTAAAAATGCCCTATGAAAAAAAAAAAAAAAAAAAAAAAAAAACATGAATAGGCAAGTGTTCCACGATTAATCTGGATCTACATTCCATAGAAAAATCAACGAATCCGCAAATACTGTATGCCTAAAATACAGTGACAGGATACATGAAGAAATAGAAATACTTAAAATAATCAAATCTGCACTGGGTTATTTTACGTAAAAACATTATTTAGCATAGTTAGACACAGACAAAACATTTGTTCCATTTGTGATAAAAAGAAGCATTTCCATGCTTTTTTCGACATTAGGACCACAAGATATCAAGGTGAGCACAAAAACCACCATGTATGCAGTGTCCCTGCAAAATAGATGACCTAAAACACAGTTTGTGAAACTTTTACTCTACTTGTGAAAAGTAAAAATACAATGATTCTTAGTTTATCAAAAATGACTATTAAAAACCTTGTCTGGTCCTGTTCTCAACCTCAATTCTTCAAGTTCTTCACATGCCACCTTTTAAGGTTGACATTCATTAGTGAACCCTGAAACTACATTACTGACTTACTCCATGCATGTCACTGTTTCATCAAGCAAAAATAATCATCAATCTAGAGATTCGCTTAACAGAGCATAAAATCTGGGCATCCAACTGTGCTGTAACCTATGAGCAAATTGCCCAAGAGTAGAGCAGAAGTACTGAAAATAATTTCTTTTCATACTTGGTTTCGTCAACCACGTCAACCTCAGTGGGAGCAGTGATGGGAGCGTTGGAGTGTCCGGCTGTGGGATCATCCGTGTTCAGCTCGCCGTTCGTTGAGCTCATCACCTGCACCATTTCAAAAAAATAAAAAGGATATCGGATTGCTCAAACACAAGACGACTAAAGGATGTGGATCATCGTTAAAGTCACATTATGCAACTCAAAGCATAGATACTCTCAGATAAGCACCATCTAACCTGGACTGAAGAGCTAAAGCAACATTACGACAGTTTATTGGACTTTTTAAAAGACTTGAAACAAGCTAAAAACTAAAGCTGGTTCATATTCCTCCTGTTCATCCTCTCCAAAGAGAAACTCTACGGTAACAGTTGCTCATTCCTCTTTTCTTTGAGTTCAACAGATTAGTCCTTTCGACGAATGACAACTTCATTTAAAACAAATCAGAGCGGTTCAGGTTTCACAGCTGTCTACTGTCACCTGACTCTGCATTGGAAACGGAGCTGGAATGAAAGAGAGGAAGAACGAGATAAACCTGTTTGGACTCTGCATGTGAATACAGACACTGATGGAAACTTTAAAACCTGCAAGTCTACTAAAGAACACTAGGTGGCGAATTTGCCCCACATCAACAGTGGAAACTTAAGACTTCTGGGAAAAACACAGTGGGACTTACATTAAGGATTAATATGCATGTGGGGGAGAGCAAAAATACTTCAATGTTTCAGACAGTTCTTTTCATCACTTATAAAAGAAATGTACACAAAACTAAATCTACTCATCTGCTTGTTGAGTTTCAGTTTTGGGATTTTTTTTTTAAATAGTAAAAGACAATTTCATCAGATGCATCTCAATAAATTAGAATAGTCATGAAGATAAATTTATTTTAGTAATGAATTCAAAAAGTGAAACTCATTACATTTTCTTGCACATTCCTCTGGACTTGAGAAATTTTATAACTACACAGTATTTCTGTGAAATTGTACCTTTATGGTGTCGTCATTTTATTCTTTATTCTGTTTATCTATATTTTATATTCTATCTTTGTGTGACTCTCTGCTGTTTTCTGTTGCACAGAAATTTCCCCATTGTGGGACAACACAGGATATTTCTGTTTTATTCTATTTTTTCCTGTTCCTGTAATGATTTTGGCATTGAAGATTCAGTTACAATCGTACTATTGCGCAATATATATATATATATATATATATATATATATATATATATATATATATATATATATTTAAAATAAAGATCTTCTTATTGTAAAATGTCAGCCTACTGTGAAGTATCACCATGTACTGTACAGTATGTGCACTCAGTACTTCTTGCCAAGCAGGCCTTGGGTGCTTTAATAGCAGTCAAAGGGAAGGTAATTCAACTCCATTAGTACCAATAGGTACATTTCTCTTGCAGAAGAGACAGCCCAGAATGTGTTTGCATGTGATTATGTATGTAATTTTCTTTTGGGATTAATAAAGTATTTCTGAATGCAAAGCTCTGACTTTGAACCACTGAGGAACAGTCCAGACTCTTCATCTTAACCCAGGAAAAATATTTCTGAATCAGGAGCTGCTGAACACAAAGAGCGCAGGGGTGCATCTGTCTCTGGGGGCTCTTGGATCACTGACTCTGGCTGCAGTCCAGGGACTGGGAATCTCCGTCAAAGTGTTGAATAAGCTTCGGCCACGTTCACACAGCAGGCAAATCCGACTTTCTGACTTTTTCTCAATTACTATCTTTCCACCCCCCAAAAAAAAAAAAAAAAAAAAAAAAAAAAACAGATTTGTGCCCCTTCCATATGTGGTACTAAATCGGATACATATCCAATAGCTTTCAAAGCGTTTGCAGTCTGAACGGACATTTTATCCGACTGTTACGTTACTGACATGAGGAATGCGTCATAATTCTGCACCAGGAGAAGTCAGACACAGTAAATCTGGACGTAAACAATGGCTGAAGCAAGCAGCGTCAACACATTGGACGGAGATAATAAATAGAAAGACAGCGAAGTACTTGACTGTGACAATACTGCTGGCACATTTAATTAGCAGGAATGACAACTGCAAAAAAAAAAAAATAAATAAATAAAATAATTGAGCATCAAGACCTGCTGTGCGAACGCAGTCTTTACTTCACAATCCTCTCACGGCCACGGTTATCCCTGTTGCTTGTGTGATCTTCTCTACCATACTTTTTCCTTTCACTAATCTCTCCATTAAAATTCCTGGATGCAAATTCTCTAAAAGGCCAGCTAACAGGGATGTGCCAAAAAAAAATAAAAAAAATAAAAAAAAATTTTAAAAAAAATGCGATTCTCATTTACTACGATTTAAAACTGATTTAAAATGTCCCAAAATTGTTTTTTATAAATCAATAAAAAAATCTGCCGTGTGCCGGCCTCTGTTTTGTAACAACGTGGGACATCCTGACGTCACCACGCAGCAGGTACTGGAATGTACGCATGCATGGAAAGGAGGGAGTTTGAATTAATGTTTAAAACTTAATAAATGTGAAAAAGACACTTTAATGTCTCAGTTTGTCACTCAGCCCCGCAAAGCAGTCTGGAGTAGATCACGAGGATCATTTGGACGCCTATAGATTAAAGTAGAAATCATTATGAATATTTGTCTTGAATCGAAAATTAATTTTGTATCGAATCATAGCCTCAAAAATCAGAATCGAATCAAATCGTGAGATACTAAAAAATTCCCACCCCTACTAGCCAACAAGGATTTTTTAAGTGGAGGGTGTCGATGACAATTTTCTGGGAAAAATATTCCTGCTCTATGCGTAGTGCATCAATACGAGTTTCACTTTTTAATCTGAATTACTTAAATGCTCTTTTAGATGACATTCTGGCTAAATGAGATGCACCTGTATATCATGAGGTTGGGATATCTCTGGACATCATCTGTGCGTGGCTTTTTGCTGCAAGCTGCCTAGGAGCAGGAGAGCTTTTTTTCAGCAACGAGAGCAACATGCAGATCACACCAGGGTTCAAAGAGTCCGATTCAAAAACACAAGCAACAAAGAGAGCGTCTACCAGCAAGCCAATGTGGGTTCAGTGAGAAGCGGGGAAAGTCTGTCACAAAATTACATGCATTCATGCATTAGCCATCAGAGCAGCAGCAGCGGTACCTGAACAGAGCCCCCCAGCCGCTCAGCTGTGAGGTGCGACCCCAGAGTCTCCTTATTGGTCACGGGGGTGGGCTGAGACTCACTTCCTTTGGGCTCAGGTGACTTGATACAAAGCAGAAAGGGTTGAGGCAGGAAGTGGTGAGAATAAAGGGAGAAGGGGGAGGGGAGGTCAGAGGTGAGGAGGAGGCGTTGTGGTGGAAGGGAGTGAGGGAACGGGTGTGGGGGAGTAACACGGAGGAAGGGGGAGTAAATGGAAAAAAAAAAAAAAAAAAGAAAAAAAAAAAAAAAAAAAGAAAAATTAAATTAAAGAAGACATCTCCCAAGCAGCAGCAGGCTTGTTAAGACAAACTATGTTAATAGAGGAGTACAGGGAAGCAAAAATTTATCTGAAGCATACAAATAAACTCATGCAGAGGTAAAAGAACACAGCCTTGAACTTGATTTTCCATAAAACAGACGGCAATCAATCTTCTCAGGTGATTTCATCACAGCATTAGTGGTGCTCCAGCTGAAAACTTATTTTAATCAGAACTCAAACCTTTCCTCCTGAAGAGTCTCGCTATTAATATGGCAATTTACTACAGAGTCTGCTTCAACTAGGATGCAACAGCTTCTCTGAGTCATGACCAACGTGCATGGTACAGTAGGAGGCGCTTTGCCAGCATTAAAAGATGGCACGTTGTTTGCAAGCCAATCACATCAAACCGAGGGCAGTAAAAACAGGAGGGGGGAGCTAGAGTCCAGTGTAATAAGTCAGTCATAAAATGAAATGTGCTCCTCAACAGCGTCACGGTAAACGATGACTCAACGAGCACAACAGCCTTATCTGTACCATTATTTATGACAATCAGCCATCATTTATGGATGTTTTGTGCATAATAAATCTCTCAAATTATTCCTCACCTACGCATAAAAAAGGCTCCGGTTCACATGCGGACATAGAAACGCTGTCACACACTAAGCATGTAAATTAGTCATCACCGGTATGAACAATGCAGTTTGCATTTTCAACTCATGCACGCAATGACTGCTGCTTAGAGTGGCAAAGGGTGGAGACTTACAGTGCCTTGCACAAAGTATTCACACCATGAAGTGCTCCACATTTTGTCCCATTACAACCACAAACTTCTGGGGATTTTTTGTGAAAGACCAACAGAAAGGAAGGAATAATTCTGAAGTGGAAAGAAATGGATGCATGGTTTTAGTCCACCTGTGTGTAAGACACGACCGTCTACCTAAGCTGACAGGTTAGACTGAGTGCAGTGTTCTGGCCAATCTTTAAAAAGCCCGACTTGCCCATTCCAATATTTTTGCTTCAAAAGTCGCTAAACATAGCAACAAAGTCAGCTCCAAGCTGGCAATAGTGAGGTGACTATTGTTAACTGCGCACGTGCAGATGTGACCTGGTAGGCGTGTGTCAGTCAACCCTCTCTCACAGCAGAGCAAAAAGGGGCAGTGGCTGATTTTCAGACCTTTGTGGAGAAAGATAAGATCAGTGGATAAGATCGGTTTCACATGCAAGTATCATCCGATTGCCAATCATCCAAAATTAAGGAAATTGGCGTCAATTTATCGGTGCGCCCCTAAAACGCCCCATTTCCATGGTGTAACAAGGTGATAGTAGCATACATAATGCTGGAGGGACGCTTCTCCTTATCAGATAGAGGGAAGGGGGTCCAAGTTGATGGCAAAATGGGTAGCGCAAAATGCAGTTTAATCCTAAAGAAAACTGTTGGAGGCTGAAAAAGACTTTGGACTGAGGTGAAGTGTTAGGGTTCACCTTCTAGCAGATCATAAACCCCAAAGATGCGGAAAGAATTACAAAAGACCAGTGGTCCTCAAATCCAGGCCTCGTCCTGCAACTGTCAGATGTGTCCCTGGTCCTGTCAGGTGTGCTGAAGCAGAGACGCACCTAAAAGTTGCAGGACACTGGCCCTTGAGGCCTGGAGTTGAATACCTCTGGTTTAGATCAAGGATGTCCCATCCAGTCCTCGAAGGCTGGTGTCCTGCAACTTTTAGAAGAATCCTGAATCTAAATGTTAAAATGGCCTCATCAGCATGCAGTCAAGCTCTCCAGAGTCCTGCTAATGATCCAGTGATTTGATTCAGGCGTGCTGAAGCACAGATGCATCTAAAAGTAGTGGGAACCAACATATTCACATATCGGAATAGCTCAGTCAAAGTCTAAGCAAACATCCAATCGAGAAACTGGTGAAAATTGCTGTTTAACTATACCCTATACCATCCACCCCCTTTGAATGAGCTAAAAGTTCAATCTTTACATGTGCAACGCAAGGAGAGAGATAAACCAAAAACTTTGAGTAGCTGTAATTTGTGTATCCATGTATGCCTTTCCTTCCACATAAAACTGGCTGTAATGTGACAAAACATGGAAAGGTTCAAGAGGTATAAATACTTTTGCCAAGCACTGAATAGGAAGCCATAAATGATGCCTTCTTTCCCTCATGACTGTGCGTATCTATAGTTTTTCCATTTCAGCATTATGTTATCTTATTTCTTAAAGCTGGTTGTCTGATAAGGACTCTGAAAGCAAATCAAGGTAAGAACATGAACCCTGCCTTGTTCTCCAGGAAGCTGCTTGTATAATTGCACTTCAAAAGTGATCTGGCATGGAATGAGGACCTGTCAAGTAGGTGGGCTGGGTGAGGCGTTTCAAGTTGCGGGCCTCACCTGGTTTTTGGTCTGCTGTTGTGCTTTGTCTCTGCTGCTGGGCTGTAGGGGGGTATCAGTGGGGATAGGGCCTATCGGTGTGGGCTGTATGGAACAGAACAAGCACATCAGCATTAAAATAAAGTCAATTTCTTCTGCTCTAATGTCACAGGGACAGAAAGTCAGGAGATGACGCAACAGTAAGAAGCACTCACGAGAGATTTGCCGACCCAGTCGTACTCGTAGTCAAAGACGTAGCCATTTCTGTCGAACAGATCGGTGAAGAGCTTCCTTAGGTAATCATAATCTGGCTTCTCAAAGAAGTCCAGCCTCCTCACATAGCGCAGATAGGTGGCCATCTCTTCTGTTACAGAAGACGAAACACCAGCCAATGAGAACACACCAAAACAGGAAGTAGTCGTGAGATACAGGAAAAAGGAAAAGGTTGCTTTGACTTACCAGGGAAGCTCTCACAAAGCACTTCAATCGGGGTTGCTCGTTTGGTGTCTCCGATCTTCTGATATCTCTCCTTCAAAGTGTCAGCCTTGAGTGAAGAGAAGTTTTCATTTTATTATTTATATTTATATAAAGTTAGACGCATGAAGCTGTGTGGTTTAAAAATAAACAGATGTGATGATGAAATTTGTTTAATCCTGGGCTCTCCGCTTCATGGCTGATGAAAATTCCCCTGGTTTTCCCGGTGATATTTATAGCACTTAAGCCTTGTTTGTATCAATCTGACACAGCACTTTAGATGTTGAAATGATTCCTTGATATGTCACTGAAACAGCTTAGCTTCAAGCACCAGTGATGTCAAAGTAAACAAAGCTATAATTAAACACTTCATACATATTTCTCAAACATTTCAGTTATCACGCAATACTTAATATGTGGAGGAATCTGCATCGATACAGGTGTTAAGATGAGGATCTATGAAGAATCTGGGCGTGAACTGCGCATTAACCAGGTCCTTCCAAACTGCTTTACCTTAGTGAAAGGTTAGAAACTGTTTAGTTTAATAAAAGAGGGTTCCTAAAATTTTCTGGTCAACATTCCACACTGTTCCAGACTCACATAGTTTCATAGTTCTCGATCCTTTATGCACTAATGCCATGGATGTGTGTATTTTTAGGTACTTCTAGAGTGGTCAGACTTTTAATGTAGAGCCTCCAAAACCTGCAAACTGTGAAGTAAAGGAAGGGATGGAGGGAGACTGAAAAAAATGGCTAATTGACAAAAATGAATCGATGGATGTACAAGCAGACAGCTGGATGGATGAATGGATGGATGAACAAGCAGACAGCTGGATGGATGAATGGATGGATGAACAAGCAGACAGCTGGATGGATGGATGGATGGATGGATGGATGCATAAGCAGACAAGCTTGCTGGATGGATGGATGGATGAACAAGCAGACAGCTGGATGGATGAACAAGCAGATAGCTAGATGGATGGATGGATGGATGGATGGATGGATGGATGGATGGATGGATGGACAAGCAGACAGCTGATGGTTGGATGAATGGGTGGGTGGATGGATGTACGAGCAGACAGCTAATGGTCGGATGGATGGATGTACGAGCAGACAGCTAATGGTCGGACGGATGGATGTACGAGCAGACAGCTAATGGTCGGACGGATGGATGTACGAGCAGAGAGCTGATGGATGGATGAACAAGGAGAGAAGCTTGCTGGATGGATGGAAATACAAATAGTTCTCCGTGCTGTATTTTGCTTCCCACTGGTCCCGACCTCCATCCCTTCTGTTCCAGACTGTGCAGGAACTCTGAGTAAAAGTGTCAGGAAACTGGTCACTTTATTTTCCTCATGTTTTCGCGGTGAATCTCGAGCTTTTGAACACAACAGCACAGAGGATTGTTCTGGCCTGAGCCGTGCGACGTCCCCCACACTACATCCCTCACATTCATCCACCAAGAGCTCCCACCCACACAGCAACTGTTCAGATGTCTTTTCTTCTCCACTGTTCTTTGATATTGATGCCTTCAGAAAGCTATGCATGTCTGCTGCCTGCTATAACCTACTGTTGAGGCACTTGTGTTGCTGGCCTTTTAACAGTGCCTGAGGCTCTTTCAGCGATTAAAGAATACATCAAGTGGGGAAGTTTGTGATTATGCAACAAAACAAAATTAGATGAGTCATGACTGTGAAAAAAATTCAACCTGTGATGATTGCAACGGTTCAAGCAAGCTCTTACATTGACATTCAAACATTTAAAGGAAATATTTTATCATTTACATCTATAGTGAGCAAATTGTTGGGTCTACAGAATCTTGAGAGAACATCGGTATTTGTTTTCTAGCTGTTCCTGTAGTGTTTCAGCAGCTTTTTATTTGAGCTCTCCACCCTTTTATGTGAACTTTTCAAAAAAGGTGCATTTACAAATAATTAGGTGTTGAATTTCTGCTCATATAAAAAAAGCGGAAATTAGAAATTAAAAATGCTGTATCAGACGTTACAAATTCAACATGTGGGTAATTTTTGAGTTAATTTGAGTAACTTTTCATCTGTTGTGGGGCACAGTAAATCTCTCTACCTCCCTGTATGTGATCTAAATGACTGCAGAAAATCAAACAGGTTTTCCTGAATGTGTGTACTGAATCATGGTTTTAGACAGAACATCCTCATTGGCATTTAAATATAAAACAATGAATTACTTTTGCTTTTTAACAATAGAATAAAAAGGACAAAGTCTGGAGATTAAAACATTTTTCCCTAATGTATCTTAAGAGTAACTCAGACATCCAACATTAAATTTCCCTTTTGATTTTTTTTAAATTACAAAAAGGTATAAAATCTTAATTCACAAAAATGTACAATATAGAAAACATTCTGGTTGAGAATTAAAACTAATGGCGGCACTTAGAAGAGCCCTCACACCAGATCAGAATTTGTAGCCAATTTCCAGTCACAGGTTTTTCTTCACATTTGACCTGTTGATACTGATTTTAGCCAATTGTGATTTCTCTTTAAAAAAAAAAACTACAACAAAAGTAGAGCACTGAAAACATATTCTCTTGCATTCATGCTGTTTGTGATCATTGTTATTAGGAGTAGAAGCAACATCACACCACAAGTGTGTGAGTGAGAGAGCTGCTGCTGTAAAAAGGGTTTTACTACTTTATTTGTTATATTTGAGATTAGTGTGGTTAGCACAGCTAGCATTACTGGAGCAGCTGTCTCTGTGTGTTCATTTAGTGAATGTAGATTCTTACTCTAACTCAATTTACCAAAATGCGTCCAACATTTTCATTTCAAATCCAGGAGAGATCGAAAGCTCAAAAAGATAAAACAGCACAAATTTGCTAAACTCTACTCAGCCTTCCTGTTATCTGCTCAAAGTCTTCACCTCTCTTGTACTGCGTTTTACCCACAAGCAGTAAGGAGCAACACTCTGCTATGTTCTGGTCCTGAACATAGCAGAGTGGACACTAAATTTAAATTTCCAGTAACTTTTAAATTGCATTTTGTATGCATTTATGTACTTTTTGATTTTGTGTGTCTTTGATATTCTTTCACTTATTGTGATTCATTATGCTGCTATCGAGAAGTACCAAACAGTTTCTTTCAGTTATTGCAACAGTGACAATAAAGATGTTTCTGATTCTCTCTTATCCTGAATAAATCCCCTGTGATTTAGTTTTCAACACCTTACTGATGCTAAAATGGTGACCTGGTAGCACTTTAATATGGTTTACTCACTTTCTAACAGACCAACCACTCTCAGCGCATCTCTAATTGAAACATTTGCTTTGCAAAAATCACTTTTTATGTCTAGTGTTTATAGATTAAACCTTTCTGAAGAAAATTTTCCATAACCATCCAGACTTGGAAACAGTTGAGGCATATTCCATATTTTTCCAAAGTATGCAGGGACCCTGTATAATGCAGCTGGCCAGTAAGCGATTCAGGCACAAAATTTAGGTGAAATTTCATGATATAGTAAATTACCTTCAGGCCCTGCCAAGGAAGGCTACCCCGGAGGAAGTACATAAACATGTGGCCCAGTGCCTCTAAATCATCTCTTCTGCTTTGCTCTGGAACAAAAAAAGACAAACCACATTAAATATCTTGTAAATAGATGGGGTTTTTTTTTTTTTTTTTTTTTTATTAAGCTGGAGTTTATTTAAGAGCTTCACCTTTTCCGAGGTGTGTGTTGATGCTCATGTAGCGTGCCGTCCCAGTCAGGCTCTTGTGCTCCCGGTAGGGGATGTGTTTTTTGGTCTCAGGGTCTATATATTCTTTGGCCAGACCAAAGTCGATGATGTGGATGGTGTGCTGCCTCTTGCTTCCGGGCCTCCCGACGAGGAAGTTCTCGGGTTTTACATCTCTGTAAATCAGACTCTTGGTGTGCACATACTCCATCCGTGTTATCTAGTCAAGGAAGTCAGTGGGGTGAAGTTAGTATCTGGATTTCAGCCAGTTTTTAAACAAGGAGCCTTAAGCAGTTTAACTTGTTTGGTTTCTGTTCATCATGTTGTCACAAACAAACCTATGACAACAAAGGGAGGCATGCAACAAATCAAAATAATTTCACTAAATATAAAACCAGAATTTTAAATGTTAAGCAGATTAATCTCTTAATATTGTCTTAACATTTTAATGAGCACTATGAATTTTAGAAAGCAACACCCCCTCAAAAAAAAAAAATAAATAAAATAAAATAAAAATCAAACAACAATAAATACATTGAAGTTAAAGGATACTTCTCGAGTGTTTTAAGGACAAAATTTAACAGCATTTTAGGTTCCACCTCAAACAAACTGCAAATCATCAAAATCCCCTCTACTGGATTGGACTGAAAGTCCAATTTTATAAGTGAAATCCACTTATCCATTTAATCTATATTGTCTTCAGCGTTTGCTGCTTGCCCTGGCAGATTACAGCTGAATAAATATACTAAATATTTCATCATATTGTCCTTTGCACTTTAACATCCATTAAGGTATATCCAGTCTGGTAAATGATGAATGAGTGGTGTGTATGCACTGGAACAACTGACTCAACTCCACAGCTATTTATGTACATATACTGCACATGAATATTTCAGGATCTCCTGAACAATAAACAATACTTAAAAAAAAAAAAAAAATCAACACGGACTTTTAGAAATACATTCTTAACAATTCTGTTCTGCATTATTTGGAATTTATTAACTTGGAAGTTCCTTTTTTTTTTTAGTTTCAAGCATTGTTAAACATTTCACAGGTGTTTCTAAAAAAATAAATAAATAAATAAAAAAATTAAAAAAAAATTAAAAAAAGAGAATATGATAAGAAAAAAACAAGGTCATAGTAATTCTGTTTTAAAGATTTCAGATTTTATAGATTTATTATGCAGAAATAATTTAAAGGCTTATTTTCCATTAATTTTGATAACTATGGCTTACAGCACATGAAAACCCAGCATTTTTCATAGAAAATGTAAATGTTGAATAAAATCAACAAAACAAGGTTTTTAAATAAAGAAATGCTCTCATTGATGATAAGTACATTTACGCAGGGTGCAATATATGCAATATATGCACTCAATTCATGGTTAAGGCTCCATTTGAATGAATTGCTGCATCAATGCAACGTGGCATGAAGACGATCAGAGGTAAGACCGGGTTGTTTTAATAATGGCCTTCAGCTCATCTGCATTACCGGGTCATCTGTGTTTAGGCTAGAACACCACTAAGCTCCTTTTAGATCTTTGTTATTCATAATTAATGAACAGAAACAGAATGTTTACAAATATCGTGCAAACTACTGGTTAAGTATGAAATATGCAACAATAATGCGAAATGATGTGATAATCCAATAAATAAGCTAATTATTAAAAAGTGAATCACAACAACGACGTTTTATTGAGAAAGATTCTTCTGCTGTTTTGGCATTCAAATGACTGAAGTGTAGTTCCTTAATGACTTGCCCACCTTACCACCTGTTTTTTTTATGCTGCATTTAACACAAATATGTTACAGACATGGAAAACCTGAATGCATGGTACTTAAATAATTAGCTAACATTTATTTGTCTGCAGGCGCTCAGAGGGCAGATCTTCAAAGTGTCCGTCGGATCTGAGAAATACTTTGAATCTGATGCAGATAACATGTTGAGGATGAAAGCGTGGACTTAATGAATTGAATGTACTTGACTTCAGTTGCAGGGAGATTTTCTCTCAGGAAAATCGTTATCTGATATCTTACCCATACTGCACAGGAAAATAAGCCATGCCCCTTTGGTTCCGCAATTCCTGCTAAATGACATGAAAACACCAATTCCCCATGATTTTGCCACATCGAGCTTGTATGATGTGAAAGGACAAAGTTATCCATAATGGGTGTTAGTGGTTGCATATTTATTGCAGAAGTATGACCTAAAAGGGGCGACAGACTCCTCATGCCTTTTCAATATACACCTTTAATTGGCTTTGCCAATCCTCTCAAGGCTATACTTATCTCTGCTGCTTGGGCACAGTTCCCTGCAAGACTTTTTCCTCCCACTCAACTTTCCATTAATATGCTGTAATACAGCCCTCTGAACTTCCAGCTTCTTTAACAACAACCTTTTCTAGCTTTAACCTCCTTGTGGAAGTTGTCAATGACTGTAATCTGGACAATTGTCAAGTCAGCAACCTTTCCAATGACTGTGTAGATCATAATACTTGTGCATTAAAAAGCATATTTTATTGTGTAACCCTGATGTTCTGAGACACTGAACCTGGTGTTTAAATTAAAATATAACTCCAAGCCATAATCACCAGCAAACCCCCCCCCCAAAACTTTAAATATATCACTATGTTGAAGAAATTTATGGATTTCACTTTTTGAATAGCTATAATCAATTAGGTTTTTCACTATATTCTAATCACTTGTGATACACCTGTATTTTGTCATGTACAAAGGATTTTTTTTGTTTGTTTGTTTCATAAGTGAAGCAGCGCTGAAAGATGATTAACCTAAAATCACAACATCAACTAAGTTTATTTGCTGTTCTCATTCAGGTCTTACCAGCTGTATGGCTATCATGAGGACGGTCTTGAGGGAGAAGGTGCGGTCACACAAGTCAAACAGATCCTCTAAACTGGGTCCGAGCAGCTCCAGAACCATGGCGTTGTATTTCCCGCATGGACCAAAGTAGTACACCTGAGGAATTCCCTCTGCAGAGCCGTAGACAAGAAAAAAAAAACATGAAAGATGTTTTTGTTAGATCATTTTCAAGATATTAAGCAGACTAGCTATAGGAAATGTTATTTTTTTTTGTTTGTTTGTTTTTTTTTAAATTACCCGTAAAAGATAAATTAGTGTGTTTGTGTCTGGGGATCAGCTAATGGAGAAAAAAAAAAAAAAATAAATTAATAGTATCATCTATGAGTGTTATGTATATTACAATATGAAACCTGCCATTTTACTGCAAAATTCATGTAGAAATAATTAATAAGTTACTAAAGTGAGTTGATCTTTGAGTAGTAAATCAACAGTACTAAGTTTTTCAACTTTCTATGCATAACCAGTGAAACCGAAACTGCAGCAAATGTCAGCTCTCTGCCACTTCCATTTAAAGAATCAAAAACTTCCCATTCTCAAAACATTGCCATGTTGCACACGATAATGCAACACAAAGCATGAGGAAGGTGCCACAGGAGCTGATTTATCGTTTTGGTGTGTTGACAAGAATGGCTGGACTTGCTGAAACTACACCAGGAAGAACAAAACGCACACCAGGGCATAGCACTCAACTGATTTGTCCAAAGCAGACGTAGCTTTTCCTAAGAAGCAGGATAAAGGGGAATGTGACAACAAAAAGCAACAGGAAAGAAGCACTATGTCACCTGAAACAGACACCACACCTGCCCTAAATGTTGTGTACAAAACCTTTGAGGAATGTGGAGGGACCAACTGGCAGCGTGGCAAACATGCATTGAAAACTGAGGTGTGGCAAAACGCTATAGCATGTTCTTATGAAAGAACAAAAGGAAACAGAATGTATGGTATACATGGAAACATATGTGGTGTTAAAAAAAAAAAAAAAAAAAAAAAAAAAAAATCAGTGGTCTGTTATACATGATCTACAACTTCTTCCCACCATCTACTGGTTTCAACAACAACACAACGTGCAGAGATCTGTGAAGAATAACACTCTTATTTCACAAGCACTCAAGAAAGACAGTGGGCAAGCAAAAGAAGAAATAGACTTTTTACACAACCCAGTATCAGATGGTGGAAAAAACTTTTTAAAAGTCACACTGCCAGGTTCCACTTGCTAGTCTGAGCTGCTGGGCTGCATATTTTAACACCAATAAACATTTCTGGTCTCAAACACTTGGTATCTACAGTACCATTAGAAAAAAAATAATAAAGATAAACAAAACAAAGAACCAGATACCTCCAATTTTGTTTTATTGTCTTTGGGAGCTGCCTGCCTCATTTCATATAAAGAATCTCAGCTGTTTATGGCCTTTAATCACAAACCAGGATCTTCTGGTTGTTCCATGTACTCGGTTAAAAACTAAGGGGGACAGGGTCTTGCAGTCAGTGACTCTAAAACTGTGGAACAGTTTGCCCCTGCAGCTTTGTTTTGCTTTAACGTCTGCTCATACAAAGCGCCGCCTATTCACCCAAAGCTCCACCTTGGAGCTGCAGTCTCCAGCCGAGCTCCACACCTGGTGAAACTGCGCCTCTGCTGAGATAATTATACAAACTACACTCCTAACAACAGTTATAAACAGAATCAATGGATGGTATAGAAAAGCAGTGTCGTGATGACCCTGAAGGAGTTTCAGAGAGGGTAGGAGCTTCTTAAAGAGACAGAGGCCAATTTCAAGGCATCAGATACGACTATGATACAAAGTCAAATTTCTTTTAAGTTGTTTTCGATATATACAGTATTTTCATAGCAACTGAAGGTAACAACATAGTAACTTGATTGTGCTATAAAAGGGCACTATGTGCCCGGAAAATACACAATGCCTCCCCTTTAACAATAAACGGCAACATTAACAGGGGTTAAACACATCAACACCAGAGCTGAATCAATGCATTAACCAAAGATTGGAATCGGACAGTTTTCCTTTGTTCACTAAGTCAAGTAACAAAAAAAAAAAAAAAAAAGAAAACTGATGTTTTTTTTTCTCTGTTCCTTAAATGCATCAAAACTAAGAATTCCCAGCTTTTTTAAGTCTAAAAACACATCAACCAACAGCATCTGCTTATACATAAAAGAAATTCAGATAAAAAGCCATTGAAATATTCTTTGACGCATATTGATAATTTTCTAAATCCTTTCATTTCTGTTAGTTTCAGCTACTTGATTATCAAGTTCAGTTTTAATCTTTTACTCGCAATGTAAACAAATTGCCAGAATCGGCAGGTTAAAACTAAAGAAAACCATAAGATATTGGTATTGACCAGGAAAACCCTAATTGGTGCTGTTACAACAAAAGAAAAAAACGTCAAGAAATACACATTTTTTTAAGTGAATGGTAAATGAGTATGACAGGCATATGAGGTATAAACGATGTGTCACTCCAGCTTTTTATCGTCAGCTTGATCTCTGAATTCCTCCACAACAACTCCACTTTTTATGCATGGATGAAAAATGAGACAAACATACCCTCATCCATCCTTGCATGCACGCATGCACCCACACCTGTCTGCACTATAGCCTCTAGGATTTTCCTGATTATGATGTCCACGACAGATGAGACTGTGACAAGAGATCACAGGGAGGCTGACTCATCAAAGCCTGGCCCAAATCTAGAGGGCATTTAAAACACAGTCATCACCGGAGAAGAGCATGGCGTGCACTATAATCTTCTTCCAACACTGGTGCTCGCAGTCAGGAATTTACCACCGCAAAAAAGCTGTGCAAGTTTTACGGTAACCTCAGAAATCCATCTTTATGTTGCCAATAACAGCTACCAAAAAAATAAAACAGAGAAATACCCTCAACAGTAAAATTACATGGATCGTATAAATCCCTATTATTCAGTTCTAGACCATCATGTAAACTACATTTGTTCAGCATTGTGGGAAATGTTCTCAGCGCCAATGGCACTCTGACCCCTGTTGTCTTGATAATTTGAGACAATCCAGCCCATTGTTTCTGCAGGCAGGCCTTCTCGGGCGACAGTCAGAGGGAAGACTGCATCATGGTGGCAGAAGACAGCGTTGCTCTACAGCAAAATGTCAGCATGGGGAACCAGTGAAGACAGAAGAGGAAAAAAGGGGACACAGGGAGGAGAATGGAAGAAATGCGTAAAGAAGATGGAACAAAGACAAGGCTAAAGAGGAGAGGCGATGTCCATTACGTCTAATGCTGTGAAGATGTTCTCACAAGGTTGAAATTTGATCAGCATTTATGCTTGCATGTACTGAGCCTGGAGCAGGAAGCGGTAGAGGCAACTAGAAAACCCATCATAAACATGCTGGGAGGCTGAAAGACTAGTCAAAAATGTTACAATTTGGAACAATTCAGTCTAATTCCTTTAATTAACACTTTCACATCAATCTAAGCTCTAAACCACAGAACTTTTGTTCATACTCTGTCATGCTTTCACTTGTTATATTATAAGACAATACTTGAATGTTTCCTCATATTTAGATGTTGCTGTTGCTCCTTGTTTATCTTCCCCACTCACTCGAAAGAGGACTGCAGCAAAGTCACCTGCTAAACTGCATACTGTTGCAAAATACATAATCAGCTATAAATACGTAGAGGGAATTATCGACGCATCGCCTGTCCATCACGTAAAAGTAAATACTGACAACTGATGAAGTATCAACCAGATAAAAAGGCAAAATATTTTAACCTCTATCCCATGTGCAATTTTGCTCTCATTGAATTTTTTTTTTTTTTTTTTTTTTTAAACCACAACTGTCAAACATTAACTTTTGGTTAAATGCTTGTTAAGTTTGCTTTTAAGATGTCAAGCAGAGTTCGTGTCGCATCTGACCACATTACAATAGCTTTTAGCTAGGGCACTGGGTGGCTCGGTTAGTAGACCTATATAGATTGCTGCATGCCTTCCCCTTCTATCGCCATCCTTTTTCCTGTCAAATTATTGTTCAATAAAAGGCCACTCGAGCCAAAAACATCTAATAATAAACAAAATAAAATAGCTTTGAGCTGAGACTTCTGAAAGGATTAAGAGGGTTGAAGACGACCCACTCTGATTCCTAATCAAGCTCTTCTGGCTTCTTCCAGTTCTCCCAGTACTAACTGGAGAAATACACCACTCAGTCAGAAACAACCAATCAGAGCCAGGAGAAAGATCTTAGTGCTGTCAATCACCCTCATGTATGTGCCGCTCACACATTCCCCCTTGTTCTCTGCTACGCTACAGCTGGATCATAGCAGCATAGCCTGCCTCTAATGCTAAGGCTAGTTAGCATGGCCAACCATGGTGACAGATAAAGTTTAAACCAATATGTAAAAAAAAAACAAAAAAAACAAAAACAAAAAAAAACATATTTTTGTAAAAGTCACATACTGCAGCTTTAAGGCTGAACACGTGACTCTAGTAAGATAACAGGACATGCATCAATTTACTTTGGACAGAGCTCACTTAAGAACTTTGAGACTGAACTGATCACTGCACTTTCAAGAGCTGTGGACTGGTTGGCAGTCAAGATAAAAGATAAAAAACACGACTGCCTTAATATGTGATTTATGAATGGCCAGAGGCAATTTAAAGGGGGAAGAGAGTGTATCAACCGCTAAACAACAGGCAAACAGAAGACATCAAGATACACACATAAAAAGTGAAAATTAAGCAAAAAAATATTTACAGTTCTACAGTAAATGGAGATATAGCCTAAATTATGTAACTGAAGTAGAAGATAATGGTAGTATCTTAATGCAATGAATGAGTCTTGAAACTTCATTCAGAACAGATCCTGTATCACTGAAATACCACAATATCCTTTCAGTCTTAATGGGCCTCTTAAAAGCTGAAAGTCACCACTGAATAATAAAACTTTCCTATATTTGACATCAATTAAACATATCTAACCACAGATATGCAACTGTATTAGTCTAATCAACCACTAACAGCAGACTACCCCACACAAACAGACAAATGTGACAGAAACACAGCATAGATGTGCAATATTAATTGTACTAATGCAATTTCTGCATTGTACATAAATAAACTGTCAGTAACGAGTCCCATACAAGAAGTTAGCAAATCCTGCTTCAAAAAACAGCCAATTCTAAAAGAAAGTTTCTGTTTTGATGTAACAGAAGTAACAAAAACAGTCTTTGCTGTTAATTTAGTCAAAAACCTGTCAAGTAGGAGGCAGGACTCAACAGCTGGGATATGTTCAGAGCAAGACAGAATTAAGTGTGTGCAGATAAGCTCCTGCTGGCATTAAGAGCTGAGTAGTCCACACTATGACATGTTTGAGGCTCTTGGGCTGGGCAGGACTAACAGGGTCACATGTCCCCATATAGCCAAGTTGACAACAAAGTAGATTTATCGTCTAGATTCTTTCCATGCTACATGGTCAAGTTAGCCTTCCTCCTATCTCACAAAATGGATTTCAGCAAAATAAAATAAATAAATAAAACTCGGAACTGAGCGTTAGGGCCTGCTGTGTGAACGTAGCTCTAACGTGCCAGGTGAGGACTCCCAGAGAGGAGCAACACCTTTTAGCAGGCCTAATTTGCACAGCGGACCCTGTGGCCTCATAGGGAAATGAAATTAGGTAAAGCTAAAATAATCTTTCTAAACAGGCTCAAGGTTCTGTTTAAGATCCAAGGACCTGATAGATAAATTATATCCAGAAATATGCATAAATATGGATCTGTAGTTAAGGTTAGTAAGAAAACTGGTCTTTGCTGTTAAAAAGGTTTCCAGCTTTCCTTTTTGTTGTTTTTACACATTGCTTTTTGTTCTACATAAAATTCAATGTGGATCATAGGTTTGTGATTAGCACATCAGAGAAAAACAAACACATAACCATGGTAATGACACTGCATGTGACGAGCGGAGTGACTGTCGGGCTTGTGTATTCATTGGTAAACACTGATTAAGATTAGCCGACGTGTCAGAATGAAAAATTAAGCTGTACAAAAAGAACCATGTGTAGCTTGACAGCAATGAGTGTTTGATTTTTTTTTTTCCCTCCACACGGTAGGGAGGACATAGTTAATCACTGAGGCAGAGGATACTGAGACTAGGGAAGCTATCCAAGTAGACACCATAATGGCTTGAATGCTTGTAGAGGCCCAGCTATAAATAGTCAAGGACTACCCTAATGCCCCAACTCCTTATCAACACTGGAGGGCTTTTGCTTTGGTGCAAGGAGCCAAGGAGCTGGCACGTGTCACTAAATTTGACCACAAGACACACACTTGATGTGGGAGAAGAGGGAGAATCACTTAGAAGATAAACCTACGGATAATAATAAAACCGTGCTCTTACAAACTCACAGCATGGGTTTATAAACCCAAATAGCTTTAATTACATTTAACTAGCTGTATTGAAACTAAACTCCAATACAATTCTAATAAAGACAGCAAACTTTAATATAAAGGCATAACAATACAGATCAGATAAGTGTATTATCCAACAACTGTGTGATATAATTTAAATTATGACTCTGTATCAGCAAACTGATTTATTGAGACATGATTTAGAAATAAGGAAAAAAGCAAAAAAATATGAAACAGAGCATGAATAAACCTCTTTAGGGGGACATATTAGGCAATAGATTGTAACTAAATATATAATTAAACTAGTTAAATGAGACAACCTCTACAAATTTACACAAATATGACATGACAGTAGGCCTGACATGATAACAAATTTTGCTGGATGATAAATTGTCCCAGAAATTATTGCGATAAACAATAGTATCGCTGTTTTGAGACCATCTTCAAGTAATATGTTGATAATGACATAATAATACAAGTTCGCCCTCTCAAAGACCAATAAACTTTAATTTTATAAAGAAGAATTAACATTATCTCTAATATTAAATTTTCTATTTTATTTTCAACCTTGTTTCATTAGTTGTCTTTATTTCCTTATTTATTTTTTTCTCATTTTTTTGTAGTTTTTTGAATTTACCGTCACTTTTTTCATTATGCATTTTTTTCTATTTTTTCCTTATTCTGTATTTACTAATGTAAGATATTTTAAATATCCAAAATAAAACACGTGAAAACCCAAACGTGAAATAAAACAGAAATAAAAGTACACAAAAACAAAACCATAAACAAAATTATGACCTCTCTGTAAACAAAATTCCCCTTCAAAAAATATTAAATCATCAGAATGGAAATTGTCGAGCTCATTTTAATTTATCATGCAATTAATTAATTCATTGCTTACTGTGACAGGCTGAGATGACAGAAACTAAACTGGACACTGGAGAATTGATCTTAAAGATGTACACTCTGTTCATTAGACATTCAAGCATATAACAATTATCCTCAGATAATTGGAGTTATGTGTGCTTTGCATACTCTGTAATCAGTCATTTAAGTATTTGAGTTGACATTGCTGTGTTGTGATTGTGAGGCTGAATTTCTCTCACCTGAATTTCCCAACTGTTTGTAAAATCTGTACTCCAAATGGAGCTGTGGCGCCCTGGACTTTATGGGTTCCTGAAAGAAAAAAAAAAAAAAGAAAGAAAGAAAGAAAAAAAAAAAGACAAATTATAAATACACAGCAGTTAATAAATTAAAATTCCACTGGTCAACTTAAAAATGTTATTTTCATTTTATTATTTTCATCATATATTAAATAACTGAAGCTATAGTCTTGTAGAGAGATGATTCAACATATAGCTTTTATACACCTTACATTGTTTTGCTTAAGTTCTGGGCCAGACAGTGGGAGATGAGGTTGAATAAAAAGTATTTTAAGATGCTACACAGCAGGCTTTTGTGATGACATGGCTGATATTCAAGCCACCAGGTCCTACTGTTCATTATATTGCCAGCTCAAGCCTCAACCTAAAATGTAATCTGATTAACCCCACTTTGGTGATGACAAGGGCATTTCAGACAAACGCGGGGAGTTTAGAACAAACACAATCAACTTAATTCCTTGCCCTTAATCTGTCTTAATCTCTAATATTCAACTTGATTGATTCAACAGGCAAATGACAGTTCTGTTCGCCCTATGGGTCAAACAGTTAGAACAGCACTTGGGTTTACATACAGTATTTATGCTTCACTGAATTCATTCAACAAACCATAAAATTCTTATGTCAACAGGCAACATATGTTTGACTCAACTCCTAAAATCATTATGACCAGTTGTTTAAAGCTGCATTATGTAACTTTTACAAAAATACTTTTTTTTTTTGCATATTTGTTAAAGCTATCACCATGTTATGACAGTTTGGTATGAGACAGATAATCTGCGAAAAGATCAAGCTCCTCCACCTCCTCCCTGAGCTACTATTGCCATCTAAAGAAATGCACCGCTCCCCACCTAAAACAGCCAATCAGAGCCAGGAGGAGGGGCTTAACGCTGTCAATCACCCTCACGTACATGCTGCTCAATGTGCTAATGGTGGAGAAACAACTTACCGTTCCAGGAAAACTATTTATCCATGATCATCAGTAGCTATGCTAACTACCATTAGCATTAGCGGCAGGCTATGTTGTTATGATCCAGCTTTAGCATAGCTGAGACCAAGGGGGTGTGTGTGAGCTGTGCATACATGAGGGTGACTGACAGCACTAAGACCCTCCTCCTGGCTCTGATTGGTTGTTTCTGACTGAGTAGTGTATTTCTCCAGTTAGTACTGGGAGCACTGGGAGAAGGCAGAGGAGCTTGATTTTTTCACATATTATCTGTCTTATATTATACTGTCACGACATAATACTAATTGTAACAATATGTGAAAACCTATTTTTCATAAAAGTTACATCTGCAACTTTAAGATGGGAAAAAAAAAAATAAAATAAAAATAAAAAAAATAAAAATCTGGTTTTAGAATTTCTTACAACATTTGCTGCACACAGCCAGCTAGCTGAAAGAATGCTCTCAAAACTTTTCTTTCATTCGTTCTCAAAATATTTCTGGTCGTGAAAAACAGACAATCCTTGTGTGGAAACTAAAGCTTATACTTTCCCCACAGCTAAAAAAAAAAAATACAAGCAGCATGATCTTTCAAACAGCCAATCACAGATTCTACCAAAACATACAACCTGACTACGTCACCTGCTAATATCAGCCTGTTGATACTTTGTGTTATTCTATGAAGTTCAGAGATGAAGACAAGAAAAGCAAAAAGGAAAAACATTCTTTACACTAGCTGCTTATACCTATGTATTAGCAGTAGGAATAATTGTTGTTGCACTTTTTTTTGTTCTATTTTTACTCTGGTTCATCACGCACAAGAATCTCATATCAGACAAGGTCAACAGATGATTAAACCTTTTTTAATCACGTTGCAGGAAAACACTGGGGGAAAAAAAATAGCACAAAGGGCGATAAAGATGGAATTTGTACTTTTAGGTATTATAAAGGCACTCTACTACAAAAAAGGTTTCTCACAAATTCAAGACAGATCAAGACAAATATAAGGCAAAATGATATGCAGGGTAGTGATCATTTTATCTCCAATGTAACAAGTGCATTGTTAGGAATTTTTACTGTCTAGTCAATAAAAAAAACACATGCAATTAGTCAGCATTCAAAAATACAGAGGTATAAAAATACAAGTGTTGCACAAAAAAAAAAAAAATCACAACCAACATCCCCGATATCGCAATTACAAAGAACTGCTTTGATGCAATATTTGTTGGGATGCTATATTCAAGGCATTGTGCATACCTGCTGTGCCGACTGATATTATATTTGACCAGTTGGCCCACAGCTGACGTATTATTAGTGACAGAGATGCTAAAGACAACAGCGTTTGGAGGGGACCTTGTGTGAAGGTAAAGAAACTACGTTAAGAAAAATTTATGGGAATCATCATTGCAGTTTTTAAGCTTTTTTTTTTTTTTTTTTTTTCCCATTGGCTCTTACATCAGTGAATTCCTGAACTATGATTGGGTCCTCACATTCACACTATTAGGTCTTCAACAAACCCACATCATCTTTCATCCTGGTGACTTTTTCGCACACTGGAGTATAAAGATAAAACGAGAGGCATCTTTAGAAACAGTGAGGAGTTTCTAATCTTTTTAAGAGTGAACTAAGAGTTTGTTTGTAGGGCTAAGTTAAAATGAAATGGTAGCCCCTTCACAAACCACCTCAAGGCAGAAGTAACGCACCCTCTTGATGTCTTCATGTCTAAGGAACAATATAGCTTGGGACTACCCTGCTTGACTGGCTAAGCTGGGTAGCCCCAAGCCGTATTGTGTCACAAATTTATGTCACAGTCCCACATCAGCTGTCTTGCATAAGAGCTAGCCGGCTGCAACACAAAAGTTTGTGCTTTCACTGGGTTTGCTGGTCATTATTGCTTTGGAAGAGTTTGTACAGTGCTGCACGCCACCAGTCATCCCACACTGCTGTGGGATGACTGGTGCTCAATCTTTTTGTAAGATTTAAGACTGAAACATTTTGTGAAAAAGGCTGGTATTGACCAGTGCAGTTGCATTTTTGCTAAAACACCATCAAATCTCCTGGCTGAACAAAGTTTAGGTTACTGCAGCAGGTTTGAGCAAAATAAATCCACAGGATTTTATATGGTTAATGAAATAGAGGCACAGCAAGGAGAGAATGACAAGAGGTGGGCGATATGGACTTAGGATCTTATCGCAATAATTTGAGGTACTGTTGTGATAACAATAAAACTGATGATTAAAAATTACTTCTTTTTTAAATGACCAGTTTATGGCTGTGACTGCATGGCACAGCATTCATAGCACCGCAAACACAAATACTGTACTTGAAAAACATTTCCATTTGAAATGGGCTTCTTCAGGACGCCACTTACTTGAAGGTGAGATTTAAGTTGCACATATTAGCTGCAGTTCATATTTTTGAATTTACTGATATATATTGATGCTCTCGTAGAACAAACCGTGGAGAAAATGTTAAAAACAATATTTCCGATAACACCATCTGTTTTGGGGTTTTTTGTTTTTTTTTAACATTAATTGAAATGTATCAAGACGATGATAAATCAAAATTCTTATAAGGAGTTTTTCACGATAAATGACAAACGATACAATAAAGGCTCACCCCTAAATATGACCCTGTGGTCTCCCGTATGTTGATCTCAATTTATTTTTGTATAAGCCGATCTCTGTCAACTGTGTCGTTAAGACGTCAGAGAAAGATATGTAATAAAAGTGATAAATATCAATATTTTAAAAATAATTTTTAAGACAAACCTAATCAATAACCAGTTGGCTAGAGATTGGAGACTTGATGAACTTCATAAGCGGTAACTGGTAAGCAAATACTGAAACAGAAAAAAGGTTATCAGAACTAAGAACTTCCAATATTTTGGTGTACCAATGCATCAACTAAGTGTGTATTTTGATGCACTTTTTCAGCTTAAAAATAAAATGAAATGTGTGGATGCATAAATATGAATAACATTGTGATTCTTTCATTTTCTGCTATACCCAAAATTGTTTTAACAATCTGCAGCTCATATTTTTTTACTTGGATGTGTCTTCAGAGAAAGCAAATCAGAATTTGTCAAAATCATATGAACAAGACCGGAAGCTGGTTTGAGAGAGAAAAAAAAAAAAAAAAAAGAGCTTGATTGAAGTGTTTATCTTTAAAAACACTCAAATGATTTGCATATATTGCTTCTGATAATCAAAGCTGATTCCACAAAAAGTATATACACAATGGGAAAAAGGAAAAACAATGACATTTGATTATTACTCTCCAATCTGGTCGTTTAGTCAGCACAGGAGACATCACGGCAAGCAGAAATGCAACTATGCACGCAACAAAGAAGAAGCTGAGTGGAAGACAAGAGGCAATAGAGAGGAGTGGAAGCCTGTGGGAGTGAGACACGTGACTGGCTTGGGAGGGGGAGTGGGGAACTGCTGCAGCGTCATCCACCTCCCACATGAAAACAGACAAGTGTGTCTCACACAAGTCAGGCCGCGGCAGAGAGCAAAGGGACAGAAAATACTAAATATATAAATAATGAGGAGGGGAGAAAAAAAAAAAAAAAAAAAAGAAACAGATGGCATCAAGCTGCAAGACCCTTTAAAACAGCTTACAATGGGAAACATAGGCTTATGGCAGCTTCATGTATTTAGGAGTCATCTTTATTCCCAGCAGATGGGCTAAGCTGGAGCTGTGTAAATGACCGGGGCCGAGCTACGAGTGCCTGATGAAGCAGGTTTTTTCATCACCAAGATTCTTCTAAGCCTCCGGTACAAAATCAGTTACAGCTCTTCCTTCCTTTATGCATGCATACCTTAACAGTCTTAAACATAGATACAAACAATACGAAGAAGGATATAGTTCCCCGAAGACCCTGACAGCATGGTGATGTGAGGTCCCGTGGCGTCTACCCTGAGGTTGTAAATGAAATAGGAGGAGGTCAAGAGTGCACCATGGATGACTTTTTATTGAAACAAATTTACAGGAAAGATGCTAACATATGGCAATAAAGGTTTCTCAATGCTACTAGAGATAAAAAGCCTGAGGCAGAGGCAGAACTTGTTACAGTAGCAGACTGATGATGATGGGTGTGAGATGAGACGTTGATGAGCTTTTTCAAGAATCACGCTGAAGCTTATACAGATAGGTTCTAATTTCATGACAAGGTTAGGTGCTGGTTCCCGTATTTTAACCTGAGGCGGCCTGCAAAGACACACTGATTGAGAACGGCATTGGCACATTGAAAGTGCCGTTCCAGAGACTAATCAACTCAGTTTATGATGTCATGTAGTGATTCTGCTCATTGCTCCATTACAGCTCTGATCTTTACCTTGACAGAATAAAAGGGCAGCTAATGGGAATGGAGGAAAGGAAAATAAATGTACAGCAGATGTATGCAGAAACTGCAAAAACAAACAGACGATCACTAATCGGTGCTAGTCAAAGGAAAAGCTGGCTGATTCCAACTGCTGGCTAATTGATTGGTGCATCTCTTTTTACTATACAGGCAAAACGACAAAAAAAAAAAAAAAAAAAAAAAAAAAAAAACAACAACAACAACAACAAACAGACAGAATCACAAATGGTCAATCAAACTAAAGGATTCAGAGTTTTTTTTTTCCTGGTACAATCATTTACTCTCAAATAAGAGAGTTCTAGAGCCGTACTAAGATTTTTTTTTTTTTTTTTTTTAAATATGAGCGTAAAATCATATTACAGGAATTAAGTCATACTATAATAATACTAGTAGAATAAAGATGTAATACAAAAAAAAAAAAAAAAAAAAAAAAAAAAAAAAAAAAAAAAAAGACATTTTAATGAGGAAAAAAAAAAAAAGAACTAAGAGGTTCCCACATTTGAGCTGACCAGCTGGATAAGTCCATGTGGTTCTGTCTTCTAAATAGACAGTCATTTGCACAACTGTTTCAAAGTCCTGCTACTGATAATAATTTGATGCAGATGTGCTTAAAGATTTTGTGTTTCCTTATTTGTAAAACCAAAGTCAAAGTATAGTTTCACAAGATGCTCAACATGACTAATTTTAACACAGTGGTAAGACTGTTTTTTCATGTAGGAGTGCTCACAAAAAAGTCATGACTTTATTCTTCTGTATTGCTACAACTTTATTCTTGTAATTCCAAAAAAACAAAATTCTCTTAGTCTGGCCCCAATGTTCTGTTGTACATGAAGCTTTTTGAATCAGTATTTTTTATTTTTTCAAAGACTTTTTTATTTAACAATAATTGGGCAGGAAACAGGGAGGAGAGATAAGCGGAAGACCTGCAGCACATTGTCTGAGATCGGAAATTGAACCCAGGACAACTGCGTCCTCTACCAACTGAGCCACCCAGCACCCCTGAATCAGCATCTTTTTAATATAAATTGATACATCAGATTTAAAATTACAGACTCAATATGTTGAAATGAAAAATCGTAACACATGAGGCCATGGTGAGGAAAGAAAGTGAATGCCATTTGGCAGTATGAGCAAGATGGACAGCTGGGATGATGTAGTGCAATGTATAAATAAATATCTGCGTTGTTTATCATCTATGAACCCGATGTGACTTGTGACAGAGTGTGTATATGTATTCCACGTCCAGAAGAACAGACCCAGCATTATGCATACGGCCCAGAATAGCTGCTGACCTTTGCTTGCTCACAGTAAACCATTTCACAACCTGCAATGTGATTAATTTATTCTTGGGATAATTAGCTCTCATTTCAACACGTTTAGTTTTGCTGAATGATCACAGAAAGGCTCAGACAATTGAAAATGGCAAGGGCGGCAGGGATCTTTATTGACGCCGTCTGTAAGCTCAGAGGTGTCTGTGGTATAAATGAGAAAGGGGTATGAGAGAGCAACAGCTGGCTGCTGTGCAGCACATCTCCAGTTTCAGCTCAGATTTAACATACTGAGATGGAGCCATTAGCTGCCTAACAAAATCCAATGTGATTATCTTTAAATGCAGGGATGGTGCAGAACTGAACTATGACAGTACAATCAGGAATTCTGTAGTTGTTGCCTACCCCCTAATTTTAATGGAGGGTGTTAACATCACCGTCAGACTCAGTGACTAGCAGATCATTACCATAATTTTAAAAAAAAACAAAAAAAAACAAAACAAAAAAAAAACAAAAAAAACACACATTTATAAAGCCAATTACACAGTAAAATTACACTTTAGAGATAAAAGGGTTGCACCATAACATTTCTCATTGCACTGCACTGACATCCAGTTGCTGTCTTTATAGCAAATCTGGTGAAATAAACAAATTGTGAGGCCTGGATTTGTTTATTTTATACAACAGTTAGGGAGTTTTTGGTTTGGCATCCATGATCAAAAATCTTTTGGGAAGCCATTATTTCTCATTTTAGGAACTGGATGAATTGTTACACCCCAAGTTACTATGATAATATTTCTGTGATATTACTAGAGATGCACCAATAATTTGAAAACTTTAATCATGTTGCTGTACTGATTTTTTTTTTTTTTTTTTTTTTTTTTTTTTTTTTTTTTTTTTTTTTTTTTTTTAAATAACTGAACACTGTCAGGTGTTATAAGGTCACAATACACCCTGCATGTTCCAATCTTATTTTATTGAACACATTAAACAATACCTGTGAAGAAATCAAAACTTGTTTCAGCATGCACATATATCTCAAATATAGCAGAAAAGTTTAGATGTGATGTGGTGGGCGGGTCTGTTAGCACCTCTCTCGGCTGATTTTCAGACCTTTGAGGAAGTAAATAAGATCACTTTTACATGAAAGTATCAATCGATGGCCGATCACCCACAATTAAGGAAATCAGGGCAGACTGAGTGGTGCAACCCTATTCAGAGTGGTTTGGTTTGTCTCTTGTGTAACACGCTTTTCCAATTTCTGTAATATACAGTTTATTCTGGAAATGACAGGCAAAATAACAATTTTTGCCAAGAGCTGTTGGATCATTAATACAGCAGATGTATTGAGACACCACTTCATTCAGCCCTTCATAAAAAGAGCCCTAAGGAAAATATAATGCGCTCTAGACTTTTTTAAAGCTTACTGACACGGCTTAAGTATCCTCTCCACACATAAAAACACATCAGTGTGATTGCTGGGTAGATTATGTATTCAGGCTATTAATGGTCTCACAGACAAATTACAAAAAGTAGTAGTTTTGTTTACTGTTGCTGGTAAAAACCCTAGAACTAATTTTAACACTGGGTGAACCATGAGGGATGCACCGCAGACAAAAATTAAGCCGTTTGATTGTTTCTTTTAATATCCAGCAGTTACTCCTTGCAAGTACTTCTAAAAGTGAAAATGTCCTTATTTGCACAAATTTCTTTAGTCAAAAACGTATTTTAACGGTATTACTATGGCTGTTTAAAAAGACAGACGGCATTCCGTATTTGTCAATATAATAAACCTCAGAAACTTGGACGCAACAATACTCACTTCTGTACGATTACTTACAAAGTGCAACAAAGCCAGATAAATAGAGATACAGATTTAGGAACATTGGTGACATTATCTTAGTAAAAAAAAAAAACTTCAGCAACAATCACCTGCTTTAAAGGTGTGTCATGGACTTCAAAAGAAGTACATTAAAATAAAATTTTTAAAACTGTATTTCCTTCTTTTGACTTCAAGTTCTCATACAGTGGAAGCTGGTTTATACTCAGGAAGTTGACAAAAAAACCAAACAGTGCAACATATCCGTCAACATACATAAATTAAAAAAAAAATGTAAAGAGACTCTCTAAGGCGAAAATGCAATGCTACAGGTATTAAACATTTCCACTGGCACAAGTTCTTCATTAAGAATATGCATAAGTCAAAGACTGCAGCAACACCTTTCTTCTAGAAGATCTATGAAGGAGCCACAGGACTTGTGGTTGTTTTTATTTGTGCCTCATAACTGCTTTAATACTCTAAAATATGACTTTCACTGACAGATTTACTCCATTTATAGTATGAGCCCTAAACTAAAGCCGATATGAGTAAAAAGTAAAAACAAAAACCAATTCAAAATGCTCAACACCCTCTCTGTAAAAAAAACTCCACCCAAAAATCCTGTATAAATGAAGTAGTACTACCTTCATTGTTCCTGTAGTGGAAACATGCATTTATATTCTGTTTAGTGACAGAGCAAGTCATTTAAAGTCTTACCAGGGTGCAAGACACCTTTAAAAATTCCTTCTAAACTTGTACATCTCAACACTGTTAAAAATAGCCTGAGGTGTGGTTCTGGTCTTCTTTTTTTTTTTTTTTTCCCCCTCCACCAAATTATAATCATCTGATTCTGGCTCGGTTATTATGGTTCTAGTTTACGTCTTCAATTAAAACGCTGCCAACGCAGGTTCAACACAGACCCATAAAATGTAAACACATTTAGTCACCCAAATCTAATACAATTAGAGTGACATATAGTTTATCGTATTAAATTAAAATACTGAACAAAGTCAGTGTGACTTCAAGAGAAAAAGTCCAAATGGAAAAAGTGAATACTGCTTCACTGTGATCCATGCAGGATGTTACCCTTGAAGGTGCAATTACACAGCACACAGTGCTTCGCAGGCACACACCCTACTCCATTTTCCAACCCATTTATTTCGTAAGGTTACAATTTACACCAAAGCATTTCTGACCAAAAGTGCATCATCATGCTTGATGCTGCACAATTTATCTGCTCCACAGCACCAACAATTTTGCAAGCAGACCCCTGCGAAGGTTTTAGAACCAAGTCTTGTCAAAGAACCATTGTGCGTTTGTGCGAACAAAGAGGGTTGCTTCTGGCTACTGATTAATTAGGGGATTAGCTAGTTGACTGAAGGTAGGCTTTTTACATGCTGTTGACATCCCAGGATATATTCATTCAGTCGGCCCAGCATGCACTCCCGAAGGCTCGAGAGGGGTAAGGGAAGACCTTAAATCGTCAAAATGTCACTTTAATTCCAGACAAACATGCTGATAAAGCTTTTGTGGCTTCACAGTTCTCCGACAACCGCCCCATGGCCAGCTCATGTAAGCTGCTGAGCTAGACTGCAACAAGAGCTGCTTATCATGCTTCAGTGGGAGGCAGACAGGAGAGTTGGATACAACACCTCAGATTTCCATCCCAACATCACGACTGACCGGCACTGAGAGTGACTCCACCATCTCGCTAAAATGCCTCTGCATTAGTGACTCAGCCATTACATAAAAACAGGCACCGAAGATATTCATCATTACCATTCTATATACAAACAGCAAACAATTACCTTTGCGCTTTTCTTAGAAAGACGTTTTAATGAAAGATTTCCTGTTATTACTAGAGATGAATAGGAATCTGGCTGGTGGTCACGACTGACATTGTGTCCACCAGCCAGTCTGAAACTAAAAATCCAATCTTTTTTCTGATCAGTAAATGCCACATATCTAACCACTACCAGGTTGCATTGCTAACAACACTCTTTGGTACAGAAGTTGTTACTGAGGGAAGAAGACGTGAAAACGTTGCTACGGCAGAATCAACACATGGACGAGTTACATGTTCATGTTACATATTACTAGAGTCGGATGCTGAAAAAAGAAAGCAAAAGGATGAGGGAAAGCAGCCAGCAGTTGAAGCGCTCATGGTTGGGGAAAAACAAGACAAAAATGACAACAATCAGACACGAAAGGTGCGTCTGTCACACTGAATGGCAACAGCCCACCGATTCAAGCTCAGTTTAATACGGCTGATATTTAAATTGCTGAAAAAGGAATGTCAGAAATGTAAAAAACTATTTAAAAAAGAAAACTTTATTTTTTATTAACTGTCAATAGAAGTCTGTAGTGAGAGCAAGACTTAGCGGTTAACAGTAAGGCTGAAGCTCTTTTTCAGGAATGAGGACTATAGACTTAGTTTTCTCATTCTATTTTGTCGATGGAAGTGATAAAAACAAAAAGATTCATCATTTTTTGAATACAAATCTATCACTGTTACCTTAAGTAGAGCAATTGTGCTGCTTTATGGTGCATAACAGTTTAAATGTAGTATTTAGTAATGCTGTTATCAAACTTACAGTAGAGAAATATATCAGCCAAAAACTGTACAAACACATCTTACAGTCGTGGGATAAAACAGGGAAATAGACATGATTTCTTTTGTTCAAATGGTAAGATTGAGGTTTATGAAAACCAAATTAAAGTGTCAGTTTCTGAAGATCTGGGAGGGCTTTTCTACATGATCTGTACAAGCCAAGAGTCTGATTTTAATTGAGAATCTATATTAAATTGACAATAATGACGTCTTTTGGTGTGTTCATTTTTTTAAATTTTTTTTTAATTCGACGAATTTACATTTGCTTTTTTTGTATATTTTTGGGGGTTAGTTATCTATTTTTGTTTAAAGCCATAATAAATAAATTAAAAATAGCAACAAAAGTTTCCTTTTTTGCCATCCTTATTTAACTGCTGTTGGACACAGAATGCAAGTCTCTATGATCATAAACGAATTCCAAAAATGTTAATTTTCACATTTATACATCTAGTTGTTAAACAAATGTTGGTTTCATGATCTGCTTTTTTGGCAACCACACAGACTATAAATTCATTACTGACAGCCCCTCTAAAACACTGCGGTGTATGGACATGGCTGACACACAATGCACAGTAGGGCTCTGTTCATCCTCCTAGACAGTCACTCCAATATCAGCCTCTGACAGAGCTATAGAAACACCCTGCACTGTACAATAAGTGTCAACACTAGAGCATTCAGTTATTACTATCCCACAAGGTTCCCAGAGATATTACAGGCGCTGATCACGGCTAGAGGGAGTAATCATTGTGGAAAGGAGTCTTCGGCTAATTATCACCCAAACTGATGATATCAGAAGTGAATGTGGGAAGTCCACCTCACCCTCCTATCTTACTGAAAAGATAATTATAAAGGAGGTGAAAAGAGGTTAAAATCCAAGCTGGAAGATTTGTAACTTCAACAATATTAAGTAAAAAAAATAATAAAAAATAAATAAATAAATAAGTGATGGATGGCATTTATGGAAAAATATCCAGTGAACCATTTAACCATTCGTCAGTGTCAAACAGATTTTTGAAGGCTTTCCTTTGAGATCCTTGGATCTCCCCTAAAACCCACAGTGCACCCTCAGTCACATAGAGGCCTCAGTTAGAGAAAACACGCAGCTGGACCAACGATCGTGTCGACAGGGCCTTCCAACAAAGGCAACCTTTCAGCACTCCGTTTCTCCTTTCTCTCTTGCCTTTTCAACTACGTTTACAGCAGCTACAGACCGACTGGAAAACGAGCACGAGGACAGGCGTGCAACACATCTGTCTGATCATGTGCTCAGTGGCATTCCCCTTTATCCCAGCTGCAGGAAGGTGTGCCTCAAAGGGCAAAGCAACTGCACAAGAAAAACAGACGATAAAAAAGGTCTCAACTAAGCACTGAGTAAACTCCAAAATACTCCTTCATAAACTGGCGTTTGCAATCCATCACAAACAAGAACAAAGAGATTAAAATCAGGCAGCCATATCAGAGTAATAAACAAAGTTGTTTTATTGGCTATGTGGTAAATCATCAACCTTTATTCAAGCAGTCAAAGTAATAAATTATACTATTACATTTTTACCAAGATGATAAGTGATTTAGGTTTTATGTAATTAATGTTAAAGATCAACATCTGCTAATTTTTTATTTATTAATTTTTTTTTTTTTTTTGTACAGTCAGAAAAAATTGCAGCACTGAGCCAACTGATCAATTGACTCTGGGGAAAGATGTTGGTCTCATGAACATTTGTGCAGTCATGAAGTAAAAAGACTTGTTACAACAATTGCTGGATAAATAATTGCCTGACTGCGTAGGGCTCCAGAGTGCAACCACACTCTGTTGAATCAACACCTCTTTTTTTTTTTTTCTTGGCTGCACTGGTGTATCTAACATATGTGCAGTCATGAATATGTTTCTTTCTGTATAAGTGGCATAAATAAAAGAACACTGGACAAGTTCAGCGCTCTGCCTCAACCTGTCACCAAATCCTGCTTTGCCTGAAGCCAAGTCGGTTACCATTTATTTAACCAGATGTCTGAAGGCTACCAATCAGGTTTGGTTTCTCTGTTGAACTTGTCACTAGCTTCTCAGATTTAATGGACTAGCCATATTGTTGTTGAAGATATAACTTGTAAAATAATATCAATAATATAAATGTTGCAGTTAGTTAACAAAAATGTTAGTTGTGCAAACCCTAAAGCAATAGACCAACACAGTATTTAGCGGAAGCAATGCTAAAGCGCCAACTTCAATTCAAATTACACTTGCCCTTGAAAGCCCACAACCCTAGAGCACCAATTTAATTTTGACATTATAATTTATATGTTCTTTAATGCCCTTAGATATTGTTTTAATGTTAATATCTTGTTCTCTACTGTCTGCGTTTTATTTTGTTCGTGCATGATTCCTGTTTGTGGGGTTTTTCCCATTATCTTTATTTCAGAGAGAACAGGAGAGGAAATTAAACTGCTTTAGTCTTCACCCACTTCAAAATAAGAGCATGAATATAAATTTCCAACTACTTGAATTCTTAACAACCGAAAACCAAAACTTCAACACGTCAAATTTTATTCAACTAAAAGTTTACAAAACAGTAAATTGGCGCTTTACAACTTATCCGGGAAAAAAAAAAAATTTACGGGAAGCTAAGTGCGCTAAATGTTTTCAAAGTTAGCAAGAAAGCTAAACAAAACATTAGCTCTGCTATTAGCGCATTAGCAGAAGCGTGCAAACCACTGGTATTTTGTCAAAACATCAACATGATGCACACTGGGGGCCTGCATGGTGGTGCATTTGTAGCAGCAAGAGGGCCCTTCATTCAAAACCCTCACATGTTCTCCCTGCACAGTTGTAGATTCTCTCTGGGTACTCCTACTATAGTCTTACTGACTATAAGGTTAACAGACTTCTCTAGATTGCATTTGTGAGCGTGACTGCATGTACTGACTATATTTTCCATGGGATGAACTGGCGACCTTTACAGGATATACATGCCTCCCGCCCAATGAGAAGGGCACAAACCAGTACAGCCCTAACAATAAGTGGGCATAAACAATGACTGGGCAGATGGAGGTCGAAACACCAGGAGAAAAATGAAGCAACTTCCTTAAAAAATCCCCAAAAAGAGCCTCAAACATTCATTCAACTTCAAATGTCACATTCTGAAGATCATTAAAGAAGATTACAGAATCTGTTCCACTTGTAAAAATAAGGATCTTAACAATGAGGGGGCTGTGTGTTTGTGTTGCAGACATCAACTCATGGCTTACTTGTTCAGGGACGCACAATATATCATCATAGCAAAATCGGTGTGCAAAATGTTAATATCATAAAGGACTGTTTGGAATGCAATAACCGTACTGTTCCTGTGTCTTATGCTGATCTTCTGTTGGATAGAGTCTCATGGCAGTAGACGTCAACACATGGCATGGACGATGGTGTCCAAGATGAGAAGAAAGGACTGAGAAAAGTGTGTATATACCTCAATATTTACCAATATTATCACCACGGCAGGATTTTCTAATCTCATGCCGCCCTTTACTTATTCTTTCAATAAATAGCAGTGACATTAACAAATGTCAGTTACCTTTAACAAATTGATGTGCTGAGTGAATCATGAGTAATGTACTGAACAAAGACAACAGGTAAGATATGTTTGTTCATTTAATTTGCAGCAGCTGCTGAAATATTTATTTTTTAACTAAAGTAAAAATGTCACCTTCTGCCCAAATAATGCTTTTTTAAAGGAAAATTATATTTTTCATTTATCCTTTTTCTATACAGGCATTGTTGCAAGGTCCTCTCTACACAGACATGTTTTAGAAATAAAACAGATGTCGATTGTCTTTGTTGGTGAAAAGATGGGGAGGGGGGGAATGATAATCATCAATAATAATAAACTAATTTTTGTATATTTCAAAACTATGAATTGGCACACAATAATCATGATCACTATTTTATATCATCACATCCATATTTATAATTACAGTACTGAACATCACCGAGTTGGGTTGAATTGTAAATCCCTAAGTGAAATGCCAAAAATGTGACTCTTCCAAGACATCCAGTAACTTGGTAAACAGGGTGATAAAGGAGCAGCAAACAGTCTGGGTGCACCAAAATGTCGCAACTTGCTTAAAACCCAGGGCAAAAAGTTAGTCAGAAGCCTTGCATCACCAAAGTCCCTTTTATGACACAGAGACTCTGCAAGCATTATTTTAGATCTGACGCATAACTAAGGTGACAAACAAAAAAGGTCACGGTATGTGCTAAGTGCATGTTCGTGTTCAAAGGTAACAGCATCCTTTTTTTTGTTGTATTCCATAAGGCGGAGCTCAGTAATAGCCCCCCCCCCCCAAAAAAAAAAAAAAAAAAAAAAAAAAAAAAAAAAAAAAACAACACAAAAAAAAAAACTGAAGTCTCCGAAACAGGTAGAGCTTTTCACTGGGTCACACAAAGAACACGTGAAACAGGAACAGACAGGAACAAGTGGAGTGACAACTCCACCACACAAACTGTTAATTTAATTTCCCTCTGGGCTTAATATAGTACTTTTGAATTGGATTGAAATAAAACTGGATAACGCAAATTAAACTCAGGCTTGAAGACGAAATCCATTGCAAAAAAAAAAAAAAAAAAAAAAAAAAGCAAAAAAGCACATTTTCTTCATGACAACTTAAAAATAACTTGTAAAAATACAAACATGACCCTGCTTTTATGGGGTCTTTCTAGAGTCTAACACTTCCTCCTGTCTCTATGATTCTTCCAGATGGATGCTAGTGGGACGACAAGGTCCTGGCGGCAGATGAGGATGGCGCTACTGCTTGTTCCAGATATAGCTGGACACTCCAGAGGTAAAAATACCCAACAGATGGGAGGTTCTCAAGCAAAAGGGGGAGTAGGGGAGGAGGGTGCAATTAAAGACTTCAGGAGAGCAGAAGTGCAATTATGGCTTTGTGCCAACCATGAAGCTTTTGAATGCCCATGCACACATCCTGGCATCCTGGCATGAGTAAGAATCATGAAGGATGAGCAAACATACGTGGAAGTAGATGTAGGGATACGGACAAGCACGCCAAGAGTATGGATACTAGAATAAACCAGAATTTCAGTTTCGTCTTTCTCACATCAAAATGTTCCCGGGGAGTAGCGCATGACTGATCAGAAAGCAATCCAGACGCTACAAGTGGCAACAGAAATGATCTTAAGAGAAGTAGAAGTTCTGATGAAACAGTTGGGCAATCAGAAAGCAAACAAGCCTTGACATTTCAAGTGGTTTCACCGAAGCTGCTGTTTTGAAAAGAAATAAACATCACTGATACTGAACAGTTGTTTAGGAAAAAAGTCTAAATTTTTAAAACAAGGGCCTTCAAACGTCTGCCGAAGTATGGAAATGTAGTTTGATGTTTTCCAAGTCTGGATAAGTGTGGGAAAAGTAACACCAACTATTGCACAAAAGGTAGATTTTATATAAAATAAAAAAAACAAAACAAAAAAATAATTTATCAAAACAGTTTTGTCTGTAATTAACTTTAAAAACTCATTCTTGGGTTCAGACAGTCTACTGTGAGTTTCTTCATCAACTTCTTTGGTTTAACAAAGACAGCGCCAGGCTGAGCATGGCCATGAGGAAAAGATGTGGGAAAAGACGGGGTGGGGATACATTCTGTTCACTTTCTGTTCCTCTGTTGCACTTAAACACTGCTGCATTTTAAAATCAAACACTTTCATACTAATAAAATTAGCAAAGAGGGCTTTGTAACATGGGATGCAAACTATATACACAGAATAATATACACAAAGTAACAGCAACTTACTGTGAAGTTTCAGGAGATGTGCACTTACCAATTTGATGGCCACATATTCATTAGTATAGAGGTTTTTGCCCAACCTCAGCTCTCCAAAGTTACCGCAGCCAATTTTTTTGCCCACACGAAAGTTCGGGCCAACCATAAGAACTCCAGAGTTGGTCCCTGTACCCCTGCTGCCAATTCCAGTCCTGCTGGTCGTTGTCTTAGACATCTTTTTTCCTTCCTCTGTCTCTCCTTTGCCCCCTCTCTTATCAAAATCCATAAGCTTGTGATACCCTGGCCTCTCCACGGTTATTCTCCAGCCATGCAAACCATAGAAACTCCAATAACAATAATGGAGGATACTTTAAAGAGGGAGACAAAATATCACGGCACAGAGGAGAGGCGCTGTTGTTAGAAAATCCAGGGCACACTTAAACGAGCCAACACAGCAGCTGAAGTTGCCTGTGTGTCAATCATACAGCTTTTCGAGTATGTTGGTTATAAACAGGAACTCCTTTCCTGTGGATTTCTTGACTCCAGTCTCAGAGCGGCATTCCCCTGCCCGATGAAAACGGCAGGTTTCGCTAAGCTGTTCCCACTGACACACATATAACACTAATCATGAAAAAGCACTCCAAAGAGCAGCTTCTGCTTCCACAAGGCCACTTGGGAACGTCATTTGGAGCGCCTCCTTCCTTCTGGTCAGCCTTCATTCACGCAGTGGAGACTCTCCATGTTGCAGGGCTACGACTGGAGTCAACCCAAATGTGGAAGGAACAGCAAAACCGGGAACAGTTGGGACTGACGTCAGCCTATCTGAAAAACAAAAACATACTAATCAGTTTATAGCTTAAGAAAGTGTTTTTAAAAGCCCACGTCATTACTCACATAACCTTTATGTTTAAGCGTCTTAGTTTATCTTAACTCAAAGTTATTAATCTTGTTAAAAAAAAAAAATAAAAAAAAAAAATTGTACCTATACATACTCTTCACATATTACATGAAACTGGAAAGTGCGAGTATTTGCATTTTTACCAAACATGCATAACTTTTAGTCAGGTGGGGGGGGGGGAAAATCCCCACTGTTTAATTTGTGAAGCAAATTTTTTTTTTTTTTTTTTTTTTTTTTTTTTGTGCGAGCTGTGCAAACACGCTTGCATTTCTGGAAAAATAACCTTCTAGTAAATTAAATCTACATTAAACAGTTTCCCGGTGCGTCACCTGTTGTTCCTCACTGACAACAGCACATTTCTTTCAGTATTCCAAAAGTCAGAACCAAAACAAATGACGGCACCTTGATTTATAAACAGTCCTCGTCTCTGCAAAGGGCTCCCAGAAGAACTAAGGAAGGTTGAAGCTGTTCCAGTTTTTAAAAGTGAACTGAAAACGCATCTTTTAAATCTTCAGAGATTTTATTTTTTGTTAAATTTTAAATTTACAATGGTGTTTATTTTTAAATTAAAGAAATATTTTTATTCAATAATATTAATTGTTCTTTATGTACATTTGTATTTGGGCAATTTTTTGAGCTTTCCATAACCGCAATTTTTTTTTTTTTTTTTTAACTATGTTTGCTTATGCATTTATCTGTGTGTTTAATCATCACACTTTAAAGCATTTAATTAAAAAAATATATATCAATTTTTTTTTCACTATTTTCTAAATATTTAAAAAAATATATTTTTCAGAAAAAAAATACATATATTTTTGTTTATGTACTGAAAAAATAAAATATATTTATGTACCCTTAAATCGTTTCAGTTAGATCTTAGAGAGCGTAGTGAGCTTTCTACAGATGTTTATATTTGTTGCTAAGCACCGCCAGTCAGTTAGCAAGGCTACTACATTTTACTCAAGCCTGCATTATTTTAGGAAAACATCATATTGCAACGTTATTTTTGAATATTGGGTTGAGGATGTTGATTATGACTAACACACATTGTTCACACGACTGTTACTTCACATCATCAGGATGTCCCTACATCCTGATGATCCCCACGTTGGGACCCAAAGTTTTTAAACCTATCGAATAATAGATCCAAGCAGTCCTTTATAATTACAATATTGCAGACATTGATAATGATGATCACTGTAAATTGATATGAGGTCTGCAGAGAGGAGAATTAGGGCTGATCTTTCCTCCAACTAGGACTTGTACAGGTCTAGGGTTAGAAACTTCTCTGCAGACCCCACACATCCTGGACTTAAGTTATTTATAGACTTGTCCCTTCAGGTCAGGGCTACAGAGGGCTATTTGCAAAAAACAGTTACCACAAAGATAGCCCCCCCCCATCCCCCCTCAGTGTCTCTCTAATGAATACCTTACAGCCCAAGTAGTCAGCTACTCTGACAAACAAAATAAGCATATTTGCACTCCCACAACCTGCTATTCTCTTTTCATTACCTTTAACAAGAAACGGCTGCACATACACATACATAGTATTTCTTATATTCTTTATTTTCTTTCTTCTAAAGTTTATCTATTTATACTTGATGTCTGTACACACCAGACTGACAGGTTGGAAACTGAAGTAAAATTTCATGTTTGTGCACACAATTTTGACCAATAAGTCTGAAAATGATATATTGTTCTTTAGTTTTTGTACTTCAATACTTAGGTCATGCTTTACATTTTTGTTTTAAAACATTCTGTTACTAACATATTATTGTGAAGAAGTAAAATTGTTACTCAAGGTTATTATATGCTGAGAATCTCAAGAGCCCATGTCTAGTTTGTTTGCCATTTGCCAGGAGAGGGGTCCTGTTTTTAAACCTTGTAAAGCAGAAATGTAAAAATCAGTTTTGATGTAATGACTCATTCAACATATCTAATTTAACAAAATGTGAGTTACTTTAAAATAAAAAGCAGGGGAAAATGACTAAACTAAGACACAAACTGAATAATTAAAGATAACCCAGTCATTTACTTCACAATAACTGAAACTCTGGTTAATCCTGATCGGATCTCATGTCATTGAGGTCATTTTTTTTCAGTAAAACAAACAACAAAAAAAAAAACCCTCTTACTTCAATATCAAATTATGCTGACTGTGCCTGCTTTGTACTACTGCTGAAAGAAGATCTTAGTGCTTACTGGTGCAAAGAAAATTCAATAAAGCAATCAATACAAGCAGAAATATTCTACAGAAGATGAGACAGATATTTTATACAATTAAAACCCTATTTAGTAAAACTCCACTCAACGTGTGTAACTCACAAAAAAAAAAACAACCTTTCATTTTGAAGACTAACACAAAGATAAGAAACATTTTCAGTCTCAGATATTCCATGAATGGTTTTGAATGTACGTAGATCCAAACAGAAAACCGAAGTAAAGACCTTCAAAGTTGTGCAAATTAGTATTTTTGAGTCCAAACTGGACAAAATTTACACATGAACATTAAAAAAAGAACTGCAAACATTTTTAAGATGAGATGTAAGACATCAGAGCAGGAAGTGGTAACATGAGGCAAAAACAACATTAATCTCCACAATCTCTTTCCAGATTTTCCTAAACAAGAGCATTCAGATGCTCTTGAATAACACCAGCCTACGAGCTCTGCTGTGTCTATGATCCAAGATGCTTCTGCTGATAAGGAGAGCAGGTAATGCACGCAACAGATATGGCCAGCTACTCTTCTCTATGGAAAGGCACTTACACAGATCAATGACTGATGCAAATTATGTAAAGAAATGAGGCATTACTTCACAGGAAAGCATCCAATTTGATGCATTCGGATACCGTCTAGTCTACGGATAACTCAGTTACATCTGGGAGAAAAAAGTGAGCCCTTCAGTAAACAACACAACAGTTTGTCAAACTTAGGTTTGATGAAGCTTATAAACTACTTGAATCAGGTATGGTACCGTATGTTTGATTTTTTTTTTTTTCCCCTATCCATTTATTACATGCACAATGCTTTACTATAATTAATTTGGTTACTGAAGCCTGAAATGTTTTAAGGATTCTGAGTGAACACGGCCACTGAAAGCCATCCACAGCAAACCTGCACATGTGAAGGTCAACAGTTCTTTATTGCTGCAGTTTGCACACCTGGGAAACAGAAAAGACTCATGCCCACGTGAGCCATCAGTTATTACTCTGCTAGGTCTTCCTCGTTGTGTAACACAGGGCTGATACTTGCAGAAGGAAGTAAGATGAAAATACCCTATCTGGTCACAAGATTAATAAATAAGAGGCAGAAAAAAAAAACAAAAAAAAAACAGATGAAAAAGACAAGAATGTGCTTAATTAAAAAAAAAAAAAAAAAAAATCATCAAACCACTTGATTTAAAAAGAAAAAATACTGATAATTATTTTATATCAATGTAGCAACTGCAACAAAAGACCTATCATTTATCATTTCAAAATAAGATACCCCATGGAGGGGGGGGGTAGTAAAAATGAATGAAAAATGTGTTTATGATCCCTTAATGAAAGCAATTAAGTTTATGTGAAAAGAAAAATACAGTATTAACATGTTCCAACTAATTTGATTTCCTAAATTGACAATAAATAACCATGGTGTACATCACAGAGGAGCAGACCACAGAAGCCTTCTAGGTTAGCAGCAGAATAGCTTTTAGAAACAGACATTATTAAAACATTTTTTCCTCCCAACCATACTCCATAGGTAGAGATTTAACCTCACACCTAAAGTATCAGATGGGTTATAATAAACATTTTTAATATAAATTCCTGAATGGAAAATTAGACACACAAAGTATCTAATTCCAATCTAATACCTCATGTTTTTTCCTTCTACTCAGAGCGTAAATCAGCTACTGATTTATAGTTCTAATGTGACAATGCTAGTGTATTAGCAGCAACACTGTAATGTAAATACTTGTTTGCATTGATGTAGGAATGCAGAAAATGTAAAACGGTTGTACTAACAATTTGTCAGAATAAGACGCTTTAGATCACCTAATTTGTACACCACATAGCTAAAGGCTAATTTCAGAAAGTTGTTTTATTCCCCTCAGGAGGTTGTGTTCAACAGGGTGCAGTTCGAACAGCTACATGTCATTATACACTATACATTGGACAACATTTTTTCTTGGTTTTAGATCTCATCCTGGAACCAGCTTTCATAATTTAAAAAAAATAATAATAATTTTTTTTAAATACTCACATGGTTAAAATAAAAACGGTTTCTAACCAGCGCAGCTACTGTTTGAGTCAAAAAGGTAAATATAAAGTAGTTTATTTCTGAAAATACTTAATAAATAGTAGGACTGCACCGATTAATCGATTATTTAAATAATCGTCAACTAATTTAGTAATCAATTAGTCATTAATTGGAGTATACATTCTCTAAAAAAGGCCATTTTCTGAAAAAACAACACACCCAGTGTAGTAATTAAGCCAAAACTATACAAAATACATAAACATTTTGCATTTAAGATTAAAAAAAAAAAAAAAAACCTTTGTCTGTAAATATGTTCAACCCAAAACCCCTCAAGTGGCAGTTTTAGCTTCACCTGGTTCAAATTCACTAAAGGAAAGCTATATTATTGCATTTTAGGCTATAAAATGTTTATTTTCCTATTTAAAAAAAGGAATTGAATTATTTATTTGCTTCTTTTAATGCATTTCTAATATTGTATAAAAAAAAAAGCCTAAAGAGGTTAAATTAAAAAGCTGCAGAACGTGCAAATTTTTTTAAAAATCCAAGTAATCGATTAATCGTCAGAATAATCAATGACTAAAATAGCTGTTAGTATCAGCCCTAACAAATAGCAGTTCAAACAATTAGAAATAAAGCAAGTTCATACCTTCGGAAATGTTTAGAGATTATTGGCAAAGCAATAAAGATTACAATAACTTGTAACGTGTAGAATTTGGCAGTCTCAGTTCTTCTGTGTCTGGTAATTATAGGTGTTACTTTTTATGCGAACTGTACGACTTTGATAACAGGCTGTTTAAAATATATTAGATCAGGGATTAAATATCTCCAATAATGGAACACCATTTTAGAAAACAAAGACAACTAATTAATGATAAACCTCCAAACTACAATTTAGAAACAGTGATTAATGTTAGGTTACTGTGATTATTTTTAATAAATCTGGTCAGTAACAGTGTACAATTTCTAAAATGATAAATATAGGTATAACAGTATCAGTGATTACATAGTTGCCAAAACCTTGGAGATAGAGTTTAACAATGAGATCATACTTGCCATTTATAGTTTTTTTTTTTTTTTTTTTTAATTAGCGTAGTTTCCCCTCACAGCAATCGCATCCAGTGTTTAGTGTGCAGGGAGCTATGAAAACTGGGCACATTTTTTGCTAGTTTCTGCATGACATTGAGTAGACATTTATTTTTCTAAGACAAAAGAAAGGCTCTCAAGCAGTTTTCTTCCACTGATCATGTTTAGGATATGCAGCATTCAAAGCTATTTGAATAATTAGCTGCTTTTACTGACCTTAGGCAACTTGGACGGTTCAATCCAAGAGGTCTGGGTTTTACAAATATAATCTTAACCCTGAAATTGCCAAGATTTCATTGTATTCTGATGTCCCAAACTGTAGTTACTTTGAATATCACTAGGCATGTTTTAACTGGCAAACATTACCTTTTTTGTGCTATGTGGTTTCCTGATAGAGACAGCAGTTTTGATGAAAATGTAAAAGATTATTCCGATTTTTGTATCAAATCTTATGTTCCTAACCTTTATCTGATTTTCAAGTAAGTTTAACAAAGTAAATCAAATTATGCTGATTGTTAATATGTTTACAGAAATTTTTGAGGGGTTAATTTTGTGATATTAATTTATTTCAAAATGTTTTGGCTGTCTTCGTTTTTTTTTAATCAATGCACAAGATTTTATAATTTCAAAGTTTGTTTTTTTTTAAAAAAAAAGATTCCTCAAACTCAATAATTTGTTTTGACATACAGCTCTTTGGAAAATGTTGCTAACATTTGTAGTATTAGTCTGAATACAAACTGAGAGGATCCAGTTGGTACTAAACCGTAGTAAACAGGCCAGAACACCAGGCTTTCCTTTCAAATAACACTAGTTTTATGTTTGCTTCAATGAGTCTGCAGCAGCACCTTTGATTCCAGTTCCTCAATTTGTGATAATACTACTAGCTGCACCCAGCCCTCCAAAAATGCTTTCTATTGCGGGTTAGTTTCGAGAATACCTGTAGACAGCATAAAGCAAACACCCAAAACTCAAGTTGCTCAAGTTCAACACAAAACAAACAAACAAAATAAAACAAAAAAAACATTTGATGCACCTGAAAATAAATAGGATTATTTTATCAATCTAATCATCGGTCAGGAAATGTTTGACAGTATCTATATAAAGCAGCTTGAAACCAAAATTCAAATTTGATACATATGCAATGACCTGAGGAAACAACAGAGCACATGTTGAAAGAGCAGAGAAAAAAATGTTTGAGACACTTTTCAGGCTAAAAACATCATTTTCAAATACATTTAACACTGTCATGTAATTAATTTAAAGAAAAACAAACAAAAGAACCATTTTCTTTGTTTCAAAATTTATCCATAAGACTTAAAAAAAAAAAAAAGACTGAGGCAGAAAACCATTTTCATACCACAGTGTTCTTTACTGCTGTTTTTAATGGCGAAAATTCCATCAGACTACAGTGGATCCCTGGTATTCGCAGGGATTAGGGACCACAGCTGCGCACAAATAGCTAAAATTCACAAATACTTCAGACCCCCTCTAAAAACGCTTAGAACTGCCTATTGTAATAGTTCAAACACCAAATATACCTTAATATCTATTAATACGCAAAGTGGAAACCTTGATTGGCTGCTTTGCAAGCACCAGCCAATAGCATGTCAATTTGAATATTTTAGAAATGCTCCATGAAAAAAAAAAAAAAAAAAAAAAAAAAAAAAAAAAAAAAAAAAAAAAAATTCACAAATAGGCAGATTTTCCACCAATAATTTGGAGTTACATCCCACAGAAAAGTATGCAAATAGGTGAATCAGCAAATAAGTAGGGGTCCACTGTATTCCAAAAGGACTGTTTAAAGCCAATTACATTATAAATTCAGCATCCCTACATATTACATCCAAATTCCAGACTCATATTTACAGAGTTCCTCTAGAGTCATTATTTGGCCCATTTTAAAGGACAGATACAAAAATTCACATTAAATTTATTTATTTTTTTTTGTGGCACATATTTCTATGCAGGTTGGGCTTTCAATAAGAAAACTGCAAAATCCAGGAAGGAAACCATAAATAACGGACTATGGATAAATAGAAAGTCCATTGGGTGGATGGGCAGAAAGACCTAGAAAGTTCTTAAATCCAACAACATACTGTTATAGATTGTCTAGCAACCCAGTTAATATTTATTCTAAATACTGAAAAGGTATAACACTCAATTAACATTTCCTGAAAATTTTATTTCTATAATCAAAAAATAAAATAACGCCAATTTTGTGAAAAATATCTATTTTGGGGTCCCAAGAGTTTTCGTGTAAACTGAGGGACATAAAACACCCGAGTATTTCTTTTGCTGTAACTTTTCCCCACTTTCACCGACATAGAAGATCTTGGCATCAAGATTAGTTATTCTAATAACATCTCAGATTAAATGTTTTTGCCATACCTTTTGAAAATGTTGCCAACATTTTACCAACATACCTACTGGCCTTTAAGCGTACGTTCAGGGAAGCTAATGGCTAACAAGCTTCCGAAACGCGTCTAACAGCTGTCATTTCGCGTTAGCTTTGAGTAATCCCAAATGCTTTATGGCTTCTCGACAGCACGTTTAAAAACTCAGTAATAACAGAAAATTATGTTTAAAAAAAGAATTTAAAAAAAAGACAACGAGAGAGGCTTTACAGATAAGAAAACCTAGCGTTACCCACGGACAAGGCCAGATAGTTCGATGCTAAATGGTTAGCTTCAAATCGCTCAGTCGCTGCTAATTTCTCACTACGAAACTGTTGTCTACGACATATAATTTCAGCAGCAATTCTTTCTTATTGTGGAAATGTCGTTTATTTTCCAGTTTTAAATTATTTCTAACATATGAAAAGGACTAAGAGAGCTAGCAACTACAAAAACAACGTCAATTTTGGCCCAACGTCTGATAAAAATAAAAAAATGTTTTAAAAAAAAACTGCTAACCTTATTACGTTAGCTACGCTGTTAACAACTCAGGAAAACCACCACAGCTTACCTAAGTGTTAGTAACCAAACTGGACAAGTAGAAGCAAGAGGGAGCATAAAATATTCATTGAGTGACATACCCAATGCTACCGAGCTAGTAAGTAAATGCTTTATAACTGAAAAATAACAACGTCCCAAACGACGCCGCGAGAAATACTATAAGATACTGGAGAAACGTTAAAAAAAAATAATAATAAGATCCTTTTTTAAAAAAAACAAAAAAACAAACAAAAAAAAAAACAACTGAAAATGTAGTTTTACAGTTCAAACTTCGGCTTCGGGTCCTACCCAAAGCACTACCGGGCAACTCCTTAATCCTACCAGCCGAAACTGCTCACCAAGCGACGCAGCCTGGATCTCACAGACATTTTAGCAAACTAGCTCACGGAACGCCGAACCGGAACGCTCACAAGCGGAGACATTGGGTCACGAAACATTAGCCCTCAGTAAAACAACTTTAGTCGTCAAAATACAGCGCGTTACCTTGTAATGTTCATCTATCGAAACCCAGTAGAAGTCATGGTTCTCTGATCGTTGGCTTCTTTCCCGTTTAGCTCCTCTTGTCCCCAAGTTGCTATGATTTCACAGCGATGAAGTTGGTGTCTGATTCGTAGCTTCCGATTCGGTAAAGGGCAATTCCACCCAATTTAAAGCGAACCACTCAGGGTTTTCTACAAAATGCATCCAACTCACGTTAGACTTAGCTTGTCACCTGTGATAGAACATGCTATGTCAGTTTTTCTATTGGTTTTGCTGTTTGTTGTACAATGTACCCTTCCACAAAGAAGCTTCGTCGTGCTTTTGATGACATAAGGCATGAGACAATGAAACAGAGGATCTAAAATAGAAATTAAATTTATATTTTTATAACCTAATTTGATAGTCAAATTCCCCAAAGGGTGTTTACTTGGAATCTGTACAGCTACAACTTTAAGTGGGAACGCTGCATGGATTTTATAAACATGATTTTTCATGAGCTGCCAGCTTGTTGGAGTAGCTCTGTTGGTTCTAATTTGTTGTGTTTTGACTTTTCTTCATAATTTTTATTTGGCTGAGGCGTTGCAGGTTTCGACAATTATTCCCTTTTTGGATGCTGTGCAACTCGAAGGATTTTTGCTTTTACTTCCTCACTTTTGGACAGTTGTTATGATGCATAACCATGGCAACAATGTATTGTTTTTACAACTTGGAGCTGCTAATTTGCATTTCAAAAGCTCAAGTTATTCCTGAACTACTGTCCCAAATCCCAGTGGAGTTGAAAAGGAAGTATCATAGATGCAGGGCAGGACCAAAGAGCAGAGCGAGAAGGAGGAAGTTCAAACCATCTCTTCCGTTGATCATAATGGGCAGGGATCATGCTCCAGCGGCTCTCTCCCCATGCTTTCTAACCATACGGCAAGGGAGAGATTTAAAAAAGAGTGGCAAAAGCAAATGAGGTGGATCAGCAGTGGTTGGCAACAACTGATGGTGTCCAGGACATGTTGCTGTAAAGTATTGTCCCTGCTGCCTGGATATTGAGCTGTTAGCATGTCATAACAGTCATGAGACAGTCTTTAGTCAGAGGCCTCTTCAGATTCAATGCGAGACTGACTGCTACTAGAGATTCTTCCTGACCATAATACTATGGTCATACTATGGTGATACCACCATCCACAACGACTCTTTAGAGACACTTGGATGATAAGAGTTATGACAGCATTTCATTTTCTTTTTGTATCGAGAAAGTATTTTTTAATTTGATATTTTTAACAACAAAATGTGACTAGAATGGTCAGATTTTATCATCAAAGATCTATGCAAATTAGAATATTATTGAATACATTATTTACCTTAGTAATTTACTTCAAAATTGATAACTCATGTATTAACACACCGATTGATATATTTCAGGCTTTTATTTCTGTTCAATTTGAACATAACTGCTTTGTTTTGGTGAAGTAAAAAAAGCTAAATTTAGTTTCTCAGAACATTAGAGCGATGTCTATGTTATGGTCATGTTATGCCCAGAACAATCCTGACATGATGACCTGCTGACTTGACAATTGTTGCAAAGACAAGAAGGGTAAGCCTCAAAAGGTAATTGCTAAAGAAGCTGGCTGTGGTGTCTGAGCGCAATAATGGAAAGTTGAGTGGAAGGAAAAAGTGTGGAAATGACCTCAGTTTTAAGAATATTGTAAAGCAAAGCCCCTTCAAATATTTGGCGGAGAATCACAATCTGAAAAGATCAAAATAGGCTAAATTTAATGTTTTGTTGCTATTCTTTTAACTTGTCAAAATCCTTAGAAGCTTAAAACTTAGTTCGATTCATTCAGGAATACGGAGACTAAATGTTTTACTATTCACATACAGTCTTTTACATCATCTGTGTGCGGTGAAAAACTATGCATTGCAGATTTTACTTGTCCACTTCTTTATGAGCAGAAAATTCAAGCAGGTCCCAATTCAAGGTGACCAAAACACTTGAAAGTAAGGAATATCTATGTTTTTGTTTTATTTTTTAAAATTAGAATAAAGGTTTTAAAAACCCACAAACATTATTTTAAAGATTCTGTATACAGTGTAGAACAACTCAGTCCATGTCTGACTATCTTAAGTACTTTAGGTTTTTAGCTAGGCTAATTAAAGGTAATCCAGAGTCCTTAAAAGGGGTGAAATAGCCCTTTACACAAGTGCTGAGTCGGAAGCATCAAATCGCAGGCCAACTTCAGCGTCGGTATCAGCGGTCTCTTTAAGCCTCCCTCAGCTGCGCAGCGTCACGCTGATTCTCTGCACGGCGTTACGCAAGAAACCCAGCTCAACTGGTTTGGTGAATACGACAAAACATCAGGAATACGCAGGAGCTGCTCTAAACTGGATGGGTTTAGTTGGCAAATGTGTACTTTTAATGCCACGTATCAAAGAAATAAGAATGAATGAAAACATGAAGAAAAAAACTATTTTTATAATACTAGAGTTTAAATTAAATCGTGTACTGTTCGATGTAAATAATTAAAAGGATGCGATAGTGTTAGTGATGCACAACATTTCACAAATTTATGGAAAAATATGATGGAGCTGTAAGCATAACATGTATTTTTAGTTTAGGAATATATCCCAGCATGAATCTTCTCATACCCAAACGAAAAGTTGAAGAGGTTAGAGTCTGCATTCCCAGGATATTATTTCTCTGTGTGTACGGAACTGGGAAATAAACTTTTAAATATGCTGCTCCTCATTACTGGAATCAGTTGCTGAAGGATCTAAAGATTGAGAAGAAGGTTTCATTGACCAGTTTCAAAAGGGGTAGTGAAGAAAAAGGAGACAGAAACCTCTGACTGATGATGTTTTATGTGATTTGTTTTACAAAGCACATAAAACATCTAAATGTTAATGGGTTTTTATTCTGGTTAAATAAAAGTTAAATGAAAAAAAAAATAGCAAGTCTTATACGTTTAGTAAGACAGTAATTGGACCAAGGTTGCACTGACAAGTAGCTGGTATAATGAGCTCAGCAGATGTGCAGTTCCACCAGGTGTTTGCTAATTGCTGCTGGGTAGTCTGAAAGAGCTGAGTGGGGAAGTTGAGGGGGAGGGGTGCTTTGTGAGGCTGGGGTGCTTAGAAACTGCAGCTCCAAGGAGGAGCTGCATCTCGAAGGCAGAGCTGGGTTAACCCTAGCGTTTTACACAACTGAATGGCTACCATGGGAGATTTAAGATTCAACACTCCACGTATGTTTTTAATGAGGGAATAACATCATAACATGATGTAAATCTCAAAAAAGTCTATTTTACATAATATTGTCCCTTTAATATGATACCTGTTAGCCTTTGGTAAATGCTGCTGTTTTTAAATGTGCTATATAAATAAATTTGACATTGACATCACTTTGTATTCAACCCCTTTTACTCTGACACCCCTAAAATAACATCCAGTGTAACCAACTGCCTGCAGAACTCCCCTAATTATAAAACATAGTCCCTGTGTCTAATTTAATCCCTGTATAAATGTAGCTTGTTGTTTATTTGACAACATAAGAGAACTAATAGTATCACAAAGACCAAGGAACACAGCAGACAGGAGAGAGAGGAAGCTATGAAGAAGTTTAAGGTAGGATTAGTTTAAAAAAAAATAAAAAAAAAAAAAAAAAATATATATATATATATATATATATATATATATATATATATATATATATATATATATATATATATATATATATATATATATATATATATATATCTGAAGGTCTGAATATCTCACAGATCATCCAGACTTGGTCGTCCATCTAAACTGACAGGTCAAGCAAAGAGAGCATTATTCAGAGACACAGCCAAGAGGCCCATTGTAATTCTGAAGGAGCTGCAGAGATCCACAGCTCAGGTGGAAAAATCTATTGACAGGGCAGCTATTAGTATTGCATTCCACAAATCTGGCCTCCATTCTACAGAGGCAAGCAGAAAGTTGTTGAAAGAAAGCCATAAGAAGTCCCATTCGCAGTTCTCCACAAGTCAAACATGGGACACCACAAAGATGAGACCAAATATGACATTTTTTGTCTATATGCAGAACATTTAGTGGAACTAAAACTATAAATCACCCTCTGCACACCGTCCCCCTGGTAAAACACAGTGGTGGCAGTGTCATACTGTGGGGATGCTTTTCTTTCAGCAGAGACAGGTAGAACATCTGTTAGAATACATGAAAGATTGTAAGTTTCCATCCTCCTGGACCAATTATGTGGTATCAGCCATCTTCCATAAGATAAGCAGCAGCTTATCTACGGCTGAGAGTAAGCGGTTAGATAAGCTCATCGGGAAGGCCAGCTCTGTGCTAAGATGCCCCCTCCACCCAGTGTAGGTGGTGGGAGACAGAAGGACTCTAGCTGAAATAACATCACTGATGGACAATGTCCTCCACTCCATGCATGAAGCTGCTGCTGAGCTCCTTCTGTGACAGACTGCTGCATCCTGGGTGCACATAGGAGCATTATAGGAGATCCTTTCCCCCCAGCAGTTGTTAGACTCTATGACCATCACCGCTGGCAACAGACTCAATAGGTTCATCCTTTGCGGTTTTTCCATTTCTTGTAGTCTGTTGTTGTTTTTTCAAACAAGCATGCAGATTTTGTACATTTTCTGAATTTTTTGACTTGTCCATGTTTCTTATTTTACTACTGCCTAAAGCAAAGTATTTACTGCACTATCTGGATAATTTATGATATTATCTTGTATTATTATTGTGACAATGATGAGTTTAATTTTACATTAAGAAAATAATATGTTTCAATAATATAGTTTCTCATGTGGCAATTGTGTGCTGAGTTAGAACAAATTGCAAAGTTCTTTTTTTTATTTAGCGGGCTGAAACCAGTTTTACTGTCAGTACTGCTAAGGCTCACAAAGCTTGAAAAAACAGACAAGAGGTGGATTTATTTAATTTTATGCCTTCATGCTGCAGTGCTGAGTCACATAAAAGGATGTCTTTCTAAAACGTTTTAACATCTACATCTGAGGTCATATTACAAGCTAAATACTGCTGAAATACTTCCAGCTGTTGACTGGGATAAATTTAAAATAAGATTGGATAACAGTCCCTGGTTAAAATGTGTGTGTTACTCTAAATTATCTTTTTAAAAAAGTACTCTGAAACTACATCAAGTTTATTTTGATATACCCTTTGACAAAAATGCAGTTAGTGAAACTTGCATTGTAAAAATATTTATTCTTTACACACATAAAAAGAAGTGGAGGGAAAGTGATACCAAGCTAGCTTGTGCTTATAAGCCCCATTCACTCGGACACTCCAAAATTAAATAGATAACCTTTTAGCTTGCATGAGAAGTGATATGTGTGGCAGGAAGCTCACCATCCACTTCCCCCTGAAAACACCATGCAGATTTTGACATATTAGTGGTGGCAGCTTCATGCTGAGAGGATCCTTGTCTTCAGCTGAGGCAGGGAAGCTGGTCAGAACTGATATGAAAATGGATGGCGGTGAATACGGGGCGATCCTGCTAAAAAAAAAAAAAACCTTTCAGAAGCTGCAAAGGACGTGAAACTGGAGTGAAGCTTCACCTTCCAGCATCACAGTGATTCTAGACATACAGCCAGAGCTACAATGGCATGATTTAGGTCCAAGTATATTCATGTGTTGTAATGGCCTAGTCAAAGTCCAAACTTAAATCCAATCGAGAATCTGTTGCAAGACTTAAAAATTGATGTTCACAGATGCTCTCCATCCAATCTGACTGAGCCTGAGCTTTTTTTTTTTTTTTTTTTACCAAAGTAGAGATCAGCAAAGATTTCAGTCTCTAGATGTGTAAAGCTCAAAAAGACCAAATTCAAAAAGAGTTCAAGGGGTATGAATACTTCTGCTGTGTCTGCATCAGAGTCCAGGACTGAATGAAACAGCCAGAAGTCAGTTACAGGCTCAGGTCAGGGTGACTCACCACTTTATTGGAGCAAGTAGTCTGAAGTGCGAGGCTACCATTTTTGATAGCAGGTAAAGGATTCCCTGAGGAGGAGATGTGCTGCTGTATGAGCGGCCAGAACAACGGAGGAAGTGGGAGGTCGGCGGACAGAAGCGGCTGCTGAGGTGGGTGACAGAAACGCTCTGCAGCCACAGAGGACAGAAGTGAAGAGGAAGGGAGCGAAGGTGCAAACCTCGACGCATCTGAGTTCCAATCCTTGTTTTTATCCACACAGGGAGAGAAAGGAGGACAGAAACGTGGAGAGGCTTGGCTTTCAGTGTGTGATATAATGACGTCCTGTTTGTCTTCTGTCTTCACTTCCTCCGGTGCCATTTTGCTGCTCCGCAGAGCTTCATCCAGACAGGGATCCCTTGGAAGAGAGGAGCTTCTCTGACCTTTACGAAACTTTGCCCTCCTGTTTTTGAACCACACCTGCACAAAAAACAGCAGAGAGAGAGCGAGAGAACATTTATACTTATGTCAGAATTAGTGAAATAACTGTGAAGTGATTAAAATTAGTAGCAATCCAATTTAGAGCATCAAAGTGTACCAAAGTTTTAAAAAGTGCAGTTTTAAAAAAGACAAATTTGGGCGTTTGAAAACAATTCCGGTCATCAAAAACTCTGATAGTTATGGTGTGGAAACTAAATGAGCCCCACCCATCACCCTTGTTAGGGTATAACTGTTGTCATCAACTAATACGTGATTATACTTGTGTTATTCTAAAGAGGAGAAGCGCAAACAGCTTCGAAATTCTGTGGAATATGGGGTACACCCCCTTTCTTTTGGTGTACCCCAAGGCTCCACATTTGGCTCTCTCTCATTTCTTGTCTTCTTCCTCTGCCCTGTTGGCAATATTTTATTTAAATTAAATAATTTCCATTTCTATGCAGATGACACCCAGCTCTACTTACCCACTGTACTCACTGACTCAAAATCAAAACAACAAAAAATATTTAACTCAGCAATATTATAACAATATAAATCAGTATTTTAATTGATCTTAGCAGGAGAAGGAATAATTGCTGCACTTCTGTTAAACATGAACATTAAATGTTTGTCAGTAATATTACACAAGTAAATCCAAGGTATTTGTGCTTATCATGTTGCAAAAATCTCATAGTGGACCCTGCCTGATCCTATTCATAAATTTATCAAATTATACAACTAAAAAAGACCACATCGTTCAGTGCAAAAGTTTCAAACCATTACTCATTTTTTTATACTTCACTTCTAAGCAGTCAGACTTTCTTTTAATCCTTTAAAGTGGTCTTTGGACTTTGGTTGTTTTTTCACAAATTTTCCTTGCAATCCTTGTTGACCATGACAGCATATTGTGCAGCATGTGCCTCAAAAAACAGAAAAGCAGAGAAGCAGAGAACAAAACAAAGATATCAGGTTTAAAGAAAACTTTCCACAGCAGATGAGCAGTATCTTAAAGTCATGTCCTCATGGATGGAAAATTGGCACAGCACCTTATCACTGCTTTATTTTTCATTTGCTCATCTGCAGGACAAGTTCTGAGCCAATCTGTCTTTAGAAATCATTGGTGCTAAAATACTATTTGGAGGATGTTAAGCTCTCTTATGGTTGGCATTTTCACAAATTTAGGCAAAGAAACAAGAGTCCTTTTAAGTAATTTTGCTTAGCTCTGTGTTATCTGAGAGTACAGAAAACTTTTATGCCTGAATGATTCATAGGCCAGAGTTGAGAGGTCAAACAAAAAAAACAGCATCAAAAACAAAGCAATCCTATGAAAACCTTCAGGTGCTGAACATAAAAAAAGAAGAAGTCTGAAGAAGTCTTCCAAGAAGTCTGAAGAAGTGATGACAGAGGGAAGGGCAACTTCTTAGAAGCCGAAACATAAGGAAATGGGAAATGTGTGTGGACTTTTGCACAGTGTTGCAAGTATGAGTCATGGGTGGAGGGTGGTGCCACCTGAATGCGAGCCTCAGGCAGGTTGATGCACATGGCCAGCCTCTCCCTCATGCTGACATCTGGGTACTGCGTTTGCTGGAAGGCCTCTTCCAGAGCCTGCAGCTGCGACACTGTGAACGCAGTGCGGCTGCGTCGCTGCTTCTGCTGGTTCCCATAGCGAGCCTCCAGGATCAGCTCTGACAGGACAAGAGGGAGAGAAAACAAAGAAACTGTCAAGTTCTGGTCACCTTAATGGGTATCTTTAAAGTAGTTTTATCTTATTGGCTACTTTTATTTAGTTACTATGTTATCATTAACATTATTAAGGTTTCCTCAATTTAGGATAAGCCCCCCTTTTTAATCGAGGTCACAACAGAGAACTGACATTTAAAAGCCGTTTTCTGAATGTTTAGGAGAGATGATGGTGTCCCATCATAATGCCAGGAATTATTGATTAAATACAAAGAGCAGATTTTAAAATGATGGCTTAATCTGCTAAAAAGAAAACCACTGGAAAACTTCAGTCTGAGTTTATTTGTTGTTGTTTGGACATGATGACCCACCTGCAAGCCTCTCGGCCACAGAGAAGGTGTGCGCTGCCGGAGCTGCAGCAGCAGAGTAAGCCTGGTACTGCTGCGCCATCTGGTGGCGGAGGTCGAATAGCATGGAGTTCACGCCGTGGAAGGGATACACGCCACTGCCCGTGGTCCCGTAGAAACTCAGGGAGTTCATTACGACTCTGCATGAACAAAGGAAGTTATTTTGTTAATAAGACAATTTTACTGCAAACATAAACGCGTTAAACACCCCGCAGAACACAAAAACTCTTAAAATACACAGTTAAACGACGGTATTTAGTCATCAGTTTGCGAGAATGTGAAAACAAATCCGCATTAGAGAAAATTAGACATGAGAAACATTCTCCTTTGCTGGTTTTCTTTGACTAAAATCATTCTCATTAGAACAAACTCCAGATGTTAGTGAGTAAATAAGTAATTAACGGCAGAAAAAAGAAGAAAACAAAAACAGAGAAGGACAAAGATTTGTGATAATCATCAGAAGACAATCTAAACAATAAACATATTAAAATAAATAGATTTTTAAAACAATAGTATTTTGAATAGCAGTTTTGTTCTTACAGCAGTTTAGGACGTTTGTTTTAATTCTAAATACATTTTAGAGCTACAGAAAATATGGAATAGCATTTGTCGTCACAATATTTGTGTGCAATATTGGAATAGGCGCAAAATATGTTAGGATATTATATTTTAAGTTTCATGATGTTCATGATATTGGTATTAATAAGTTATCTGGGCAGTTAGATGGACTCTAAGTGCCCTAAAATGCTCACACCTGATGTAAATCGTTAGTGGCTAAAACTCACAGAGAGGGTTGGAGAATTTCTGTAATGCAAGAAAAAAGGTGCCAGGGAGATCAGGGTTAATCATAATCAGTATTAGTATCAATTAAATATTTTTCTGACGTCATGAAGCCCTTATTCATCTTCATGTGAAAGGCATGAAATCATAGTTTGAGTTCATTTTACGCTGGGTAGTAGATGTTTATGAGTAAAAAACAAAACAAAAAACGACAGCAAAACAATTCTGCCTGTAAAATAAAGGAAACAAAAGTGTGGAACTGAAAATGCTTGCAAGGTGCTCATCACCACAAGAGGGAAAAATACTGACATAAACAACAACAAAAAGTTACAAATAAATATGATAAGAAAATATGTTAACAACAGGCCATTTCAACCTTTCTTAAGACCATAAAACGTTGCTACAGCGTCATCATCATTATTGTTGTTGTTTTTGTTATTTGTAGTAGTAGTAGTAGTAGTAGTAGTATTTACAGAGGTTTAACTTGTTCAAACACTTGGATACATTTCTCATTTTCACATAAAAAGCATGAAATCCTCACCCCAATAAAGTCTATGCTCCAAAATGTGATTTCAGTGATGGTTATATCACATTATAGCTGTATCGTCATTCAGAATTTTCATTTTTCCGTCTGATTACCTGAGATCCAGACTGTGTTCAGATCAGGTGAGTTTCCCCAGTCAGAAGTCAGCCTCTAGTCCAATTTAGGCCTTAATAAATCCTCACCCAGCAGCTCCGTTTCCTGTAGTTTCCTGAATCTCCTTCCCTGAAACCATTCTCACCCTGGACTATTTAAGACGCCTTTACCCAGGCTCCCCTCAGCCATTAGCCAATGGAAAGGAAGGTATTAGCTGGGATTAGGTGGGATGAGGGAAGAGAGGGGGGCAGCTGGGAGCTCAAGTTTTTTGAAACTATTGAACTTGGGAGATTTATGCCAAGGATCGCCCAATAAGAGAGCGTTTCATTCCCTCCCCAGTTAAAACAATTAAGACAATGTGGTGGGCTAATCTCCGAGGCAGGGCAGATTAAAATAACAGCCTTTGATTGTCCTCTCCTTCTCAGTCTCCATTCTCCCATACCGCTGCTGCTGACAGTCCCCCCAACCACTGCTCCTCCCTGTTGGGGGGGTTTGTTTTGCTAACAGCCACCATATTTTCCTTATGAACTGTCACAATGAGAAGTTAATCTGAGCCCTGACCACCGAGAACAATTTCTTAAAATCCCGCTGAAATAAATCAGGTGTTCTCAAGAAGCAAATACAAAACCAGGAAACACACCAGATTATAAGAGAAATTAAAAGATTCTTAGTTTTTCTTCATGCACTTTCATGTTAATTTTGAGGAATTTTGGTTTTATGTGTATGAGTATTTGGTTTGCAGAATAAATCAGGGCTCTTCTTTCTAAAATTGTCTGTAGTTACAGTGGTTGTACATGCAAATCATCCTTCTAATCCCAAACATGCATCTTTCTGTATCATTCAGAAAATATATATCAGAATATTTGTTAAAGCTTAAAAATGGTCATCGCCAGCAAACCGGTAAAATAATCTAAGGAGTTTTATTAAGTGATGTAAGCCATCGATTTAAGCATTTTCTTTTATCATTTAAGCATCCCAGTTCTTCACTATTTAACTCATTTTGCTAATAAATAAAAATCTGAAAAGTATGTTAATAAGTAAAAATCTGCAAATACAAGTATGTATTTGTTTGCCCCCTTTACCCTTAATTGAAATTCTGTGCAATCAGTTGAATGCAAAGGCCTTTTCTTAACTAAATAAAGTCCACCTGCTTGTAATTTAATCTCAATATGAATACAGCTGTTCTGCGAAGGGCTCAGAGGGGTTTTAGAGAAGATTTATGAACAAACAGCATCATGAAGACCAAGGAACACAGCAGACAGGTCAGGGAGGAAGTTGTGGAGAAGTTTAAGGCAATTAGGTTGGAAAACAATATCACCATCTTTAAATTTCACAGAGCTCTGCTCAACATATCCTTTGAAAACTGAAAGAGTGTGGGTTACCAGCAAACCCACCAAGACATGGTTGTCCAACTAAACTGACAGGCTGGTCCAGGAGCATTAACCAAGGAGGCTTTGCAGGGATCTGTCAGCAGAACATCCATTCGATGAGCACTCTTCAAAAAAATGGCCTTCACGAAACAGAAGCCATTACTGAAGAAAAGTAAAAAGAAATTATGTTTAAAGTTTGCCAAACAAATCATGTAAGAAACATAGCAGACATATGGAAGAAGGTGCTTGGGTCCGATTTGAACTTTTTGGTCGACATATAAAATTATGTGTAGTATAAAAAGTTTAACACCACCCTAAAAACTTCATCCACAGCATAAAAGTAACTCATTTTTCTACATAGCGCTTTCTTAAATAAGAATCACAGCATAGACATAAAAGAAACAAAAACAAAACATTGCAAAATGAAGTAAAACAAAAGCGCAATGAAAAAGCTGAAATCTAGTCACGTAATATTAGCTGAGAAACAGTCCCACCAGAATGCCAGCCTTCAGCAGGTTCTTGATCAATTTCATTGATCTCAGTTGATGGGAGGATGAATGGAGTCAAATTCAGGATAACAGGTTTAGATCAAAGCATATTTATGCAATGAGAATCCGAAGACTTAAAATTTGATGTTCATAAACACTCTGCATCATGTCTGACTCAACCTCAGCTATTTTGCAAAAAAAAAAAAAAAAAAAAAAAATGGCCAAAAATCCAGTAATATACCTACAATGCCTACAGACATTACAAATGCGAGCCACACTTTTCAGATTTTGATTATGCACTGCTTTGTTTCAGTCAATCATATCAAATACCAACACAATACACTGAGATTTGCAGTATTAACATGACAGAGGATAAATAATTTTGCAAGGCACCGAAAATGATTTCATTTTGTTCTAAACCTGTGGATTCTGACCTTTGGCTGTCTGGACTTCCTTTCAGCCCACAAAATAAATGATTAATTCTTTCAACAACATTCTTCCTTTATTGATGTGCACGACAATATTGTGTGAATTTTTTTTTCAATCTTGATGCATTTACAGGAATGATCTAATGTTTCAAGCCGGTGTGCAGTCAAACAACTAAGGAAAGGTATGTTTATTTGTATAGAACATTTCAGCAACAAGGCAACTAAAAGTGCTTTACATGATGAAAACATAAAACAACCAACATTAAATTGCAGTAGAGTAATAATGGAAAGTAATGAAAAGTTGTAATACAGAGTAAACTTAATGATGTTCCAGTTGTTATTTATCAAAGACAGCTCTAAACAAATGGGTTTTTTGTTAAATTAATTTAAAGGAATTCAGTGTTTCCACAGTTTTTTTTGGTTTTCTAGAAGTTTGTTCCAGATTAGAAGAGCATAAAAACTGAAAGCTGCTTCTCCATGTTTGTTTCTGGTTCTGGGGATGCAGAGTAGACTAGAACCAGAAGACCTGAATGGTCTGGAAGGTTGATACAATGACAACAAGTCTTTAATGTACTTTGTTTCTAAACTAACAGAAGTATTTTAAAGTCTATTCTCTGAGCTACAGGGATCAGTGTAAGGACTTTAGAACTGGGATTATGTGCTCTGTCTTCCTGGTCTTAGTGAGAACACAAGCAGCAGCGTTCTGGATCAGCTGCAGCTGTCTGATTGACTTTTTAGGCAGACCTGTGAAGACACTGTTGCAAAAATCAATGCAACTAAAGATAAACACATAGATGAGTTACTCAAGATCTTGTTGAGACATTAGTCTTTTAATCTTGGAAATGTTCTTCAGGTAATAGAAGGCTGACTTTGTAACTGTCTTTATGTGTCTCTGAAGGTTCAGGTCCAAGTCCATCACTACACCCAGATTTTGGGCCTGATCACTAGTTTCTAGCTGTAATAACTGAAGCTGGGCACTGACTCAGGATCGTTCCTCTTTAGGTCCAAAGATAATAACTTCAGTTTTGTTTCTGTTCAGCTGGAGAAAGTTTTGGCACATCCAGACATTGATTTATTCTAAGCATCTGTTCAGTGCTTGGATGGGTTCATAGTCACCTGGTAACATTATAATGTAGAGCTGTGTAACATCTGCATAGTTTTGGTAACTAATGTTATTACTTGTTATAATCTAAGCTAGTGGGAGGATGCAGATATTAAATAAGAGGGGCCTCAGGATGGAACCTTGGGGAACCCTGGATATGATTCTTGTCCACTCCGATGAAAAGTTACCCACTGACACAAAGAAGTCCTTATTCTTTAGGTAAGACTTGTATGAGTCAAGTGCTGTACCAGCGAGTCCAATAACAGCTTTATTACAATGATGACAACTCTATTTTTAGATATTGTTTGTTTGACTGTAAAAAAACTCAAAGATGATAAATTCACCAAAAAGCTCGCCAGAAATTTGGGCAACATTGGCATTAAATGCAACAGGTACATCCCTGCAGCAAAACCCTCAGAGAAAAAGCTCATGTTTTTATGAAGATTCCCAGATGAAGTTGTGGGATGGGCCAGCAATCATGGCTCACCTCCTCTGTTCACATTCAAACACAATCAACCACTCAGGCTTCCAAGATATGTGAAAATGTTTGTGCTCTTTCCTCCCCCAGCCCTTTTCCTCCTCCTTTCACCGTTCCCGGCTGTCAAGCTGTATTAGTGTCCGATAGAAATAAGTCATTTAGAAGAGGCTCGGTCGGCCAGCCCCTCAGCCCCGCTAAAAGCTCCAGGATTAGGTCCCCGAGGCCTTTGTCTCCGCAGCCCCCAGGATTAGGGGAGATTTACTCCGAGGAGAGAAAAAAAGTAGTTATTTCATGGCACTTTCATGATGAAACCTGGCCAAAGCTGTGTTGGCTGGGGGGATTAGAGGCGCACAAAGAGTGTGCTTGTGTGTGACCCTCCCTGTCCCCGAGCTGCCACCACTGACTCATTCACTGCTATCCCCCTTTTCCTCGGATCGTTTCCCCTTCTCAAAGCCAGCAGGGCTCCCCCAGGTTCATCTCCAACTCCACGAAGGCAGGTTGGCTGCGTCATCTTCAATCTCCACCCAACAAGCTACCTTTACACAAGAGTTGTCTTGTTTTTACCTGAATTCAAAGCAAGAAGTTCCTACTGTAGGGATAATCAATGGAATAAAAGTGGCTTGCATTAAGGAATCATATGCAGAAGAAAAAGAGAAGTTAGTGGATTTGAGTCCCTCCTGTAGTGTCTAAAACCGCTTAAAGGGGGTTATCCTGTTCTTAGAGGATCCACTTACACATGCAGGGATTACAGTGAACAAAAGACAAAAGGCCGAGTCACGGCACTGACAACAGTCTCACCGCTGAGCAGGTGTTATGCAGGTTTAGTAACTGTTGTCGCATAGCTGAGGGAATTACTGCTCAGCCGAATGTAAGGAAATGACAGTTCTGCTCTTTCACAGGGCTGAAAAACATTGAGTTGAAGTTGATTACAAGTCTCATTAAAGTGCTGCTGAAGCTCAAATTTTAATAGAGTTTGACAAAAACATATTTTGAGAGTTTCAAAACCTGGATATAGGACACCACAATGGCTGAAAGTCTATTTTAATTACTCTGTTACAATTCCTCCAACTTGTCCCTTTAGGCCGACTTACCTTGCAGAGTCCTTTGCTGTCAAACTCTGAGACCGTTTTAGCTAAAATTTTAGTCAAATTACTTTTGTGACTAAAGAAATCTTTTAAAGGAATGCTCTTGCAACAGTTCAAGTTTAGAAAACAGGAATTTTGTGGGTACCTTTACTAAGTTGCCCTTTGAAAATCAACCATCAACAAGCTTCTGGCATAATTCTGGCTGGATATTCAACCACTCATCTTTGTAGAATTAGCCGAGTTAATCTAAAATTGTTCAGTTTCCTGCCACAGACTGAATTTTAAGAACATAATGCAATAGAATTATCCTTTATTGTCCCACAGCGGGGAAATTCAGGTGGAACAGCAGTAAGTTAAAGGTAAGTGGGAGCATGCATATTCACAACAATTTAAAAAAAAAAAAAAAAAAAAAAAAGAATAAGAGACTGTAACATAAGAGAAATAATATTGTAGAGTCATTAGAAATTGGATGCTCAGATTAAAAGAAATGTGCCACTGAGTAGGATAAAGGGGTGGTATTATGTATTTTCCAGGCGCATAGAATCATTTTATACCAGAATCAAGTATCTATGTTTCCTTCAGTTGTTATGACAATGCTGATATATCAAAAATAACTTAAAAGAAAATTGATTTTGCAATTTGACACCTTATAATTGGCCTCTGTCTCTTTAAGAAACTCGTGCTTTTTCCGACACTTCGGCTTCAGCACATCATCACAACATTACTCCTCCATTGTACCGTTTACAGCCATTCTAGGAGGGTTGGACTGAGACGTAGTTCGTATGATGAGCTCAGGTGTTTGCTAATTGCTGCTGCCGCTAGTCTGGTGGAGCTGTGTGGGAAAGGTGTGGGGGAGGGGTGCTCTGTAAGGCAGAAGCTCGGCTGGAGACTGCAGCTCCGAGGAGGAGCTATGGGTAAATAGGCAGCGCTTTGTGAGAGCAAACGTTTAGGCACCCCTGAATGGCAGCCACAAGAGATTCAAGGATTCCTCAAACATGCATGAATGAGTTAAAGCAACACTCCAGGTATGTTTTTTGATGAGGGAATAACATTATAACATGTTATAAAGCTTACACAAAAAGGTTGAGTTTAAATAATACCCACCCCCTTTAGAGAAAGAAAAGTGTAAAAGATGTGCATAAAAAAACAACACTATTTACAAGAAGGTAAAGAAAAAAACCTGTACAAGCAACAGGGATGTGAAAATAACAGCAGAGATGTAAACACTGAGTTTGAGTTTGTTGGGAGCAATGATGGTTATGAACCCTAACAGATGCTGGGAGGAAGGATCTGTGATAATGCTACTTTGTGCACCTAGGATGAAGGATCTCTCCAGTTCTGCAACAACTTCATGCATGGGGGAATAGTCTTTAAGCACAGTCTGCAAGTTTTCTATAGTCCTGAGGTCGACGTCAACCCAGAATGCTTGAGCATTACCCATTCCAAAACAAGTTCATTATATAGATTCGATTTTTGTTAATTATGATTATTTTAATCTTATAGTTCATGAAAATATGACATTTAAAATTAGAATATTACATCAGATTAAAAAAAAAATTAATACAGAAATGTAGCCTTAATGAAAAGTATGGTTAATACCAGCTTAAAGGTTGTGAATTTATAAAAGGTACTTATTTTCTAATAAATGAGCTTCATTGGAATGCATATTCTAAATTGCTGAAAATGACTGTATATCAGGGATGGCCCAAACCCTTTTGGGACCCTAAGCAGATTTTCATTTGGGGGCCCCCCATACCAACATGTAAACACCAAATGCTTCATTGTTACTCTATGAGTGTAAAATACCTACTGTCATTTGTAATTAGCTTACATCATACCAGTGTTATTATAGGTATTGATTTTAACCTTACAGGAGTAGCAAACTAAAAATAAATAATTTGGATTTTGAAATGCAGAGTGGTATTTAAGTGTGCCGTAACATTAGCAGTGAAACACTGACTTTATAGTGGCGAAGTTAACACGTTTAAAATCTTATCTTATTTCCCCAACAGTGGGAGCAGCCAACAGCAGGAAGAGATTAACCCATTATTTGTGTAGCAACTTTAAAAATAATGTAAAAGTAATTTTTCAATGTGTAATAGCATTTAGTTTGAATTATTCAGTTATTTTAAAAAATCTATGTATATTTTATTATGTTAGCTTGCTTTTGCCCCCCGGTGGTTTGGAAGCCCTAAGCAGCTGCTTAACTCGCACATGCCTAGGGCCGGCTCTGCTGTATGTGAGCAGCAGCAAATGTCTGGTTGAGTTTGAAGGTGATGATTTTGGAGCAGGATCTTTTTTTTTTCTCGGTCGATTCCTGTTAATACTATTCAATTCCACCCATTTCATCTTTCATCTTCATAGAAGCCAAAAACATAGAATTATTGAAGTATTACCTCTAAATATTCAGGTCTTTTTGTTTCTTGGCACAGCAAATAAAAGCAGAAATTCAGATTTGAAGTTTTAACCTGGACATTTTGTTATATATATATATATATATATATATATATATATATATATATATATATATATATATATATATATATATATATATATATATATATATATATATATATCACCTGTTTAACGAGTGAGACTGGGAGCCAGCTGGACTAAATGAGGGCAGAGAAGCAGTAAATCTTCTTCTTTTCTTCTCTTTCTCCCTCTTTTTTGTAACTAAGAATTCATTGTTCAACTCTCCTGTTCAACAGATGTTTTATAAAGCTCACCAGTCGTTCCTAAATTACTTATCAATAGTGGAAATTTGTATTGACAAGGGCCTGTCAGAACGGGACCTTTGTAGTTGTCAGTTATCTCAAAGGGAAGGCCCCCTCGGACACCGACCGGATCGATCGGCACGCAAAGGACAATTGGGAGGATTTTTCTTTTTCTTACAGAGCCAGGACGTTAGTCCAGGAGGATGTGGGCCAGAGAGCGGCGAACAGACAGCGGATCTGAGGACTTCTTCTTTAGGGGAATCGATAGGGCCCGCTGGCCTTTGACCTGGGGGAGACGGGGACAACGGCAGCAGTTGGACTTGGTAAGCTCCTGTGAGCGCCTGGATCACGCTGTGAAGCCTGACACACTCGGGGCTTAGAGTGACCCGACCGCAAACACACCAAGTACACAAAACAAAGCTCAAAAACACACAAAGAGATGACTCCAGTTTGGATGCAGCAACTTTATGACAGCAGGGGACAAACTTTTAAACTAACCTTCCAATCAATTAGTTGGATTTCATTGATTTAAATCAGAAGGAGGCAGTTTTAACTCCTGAAGCCTTATTATGTTCCAATTATCCTCCTATGATCTCTTTCTCTGCCCCTGGGAGCTGCTATAGCGACAGATCAATACCAGGGACTGAGTAAAGATTAGACTTTTAATTGGAAGAGAGAACGAGGGATTAAAGATCAACGGAGAAGGTCAGACAGCAGTGGGCGACCTGGGGGTCAAGAGCACCCACAGTGGCCTATGCTGGGGTGCAGGTGTGAATGCAGAGAAATAAAAAGTCTTTTCCAACTTTATGAATAGAAATAGAAAAGAAATATCCTTTCTTGTCCCTTAGTGAGAGATTTATGTGGACCGGCCAAATCGATTATTGAAATAATCGTCAACTAATTTAGCAATCGATTAATGGTTAACTGGAGTATACAGACTCAAAAAAGGCCATTTGCTGAAAGAACAGCACTCTCAGAGCTTTAATTAAGCCAAAGCTGTACAAAAAAATACATAAATTTGGCATTTAAGAGGAAAAACTTTCTTTGTCTGTAAAAATGTTTTACCCAGAACTCCTCAAGTGGCAATTTTAGCTTCACCTGCTTCATATTCAGTAAAAAAAAAAAAAAAAAAAAAAAAAAAAAAAAAAAAAAAAAAAATCCCCTATTAATCACCTTTTGCTGTTCAATTATTAATCTGTTAATCAAATAAATAATCAACAGATCAGCCCTACACTGTATTGATGTTGTGTCAAGCAGAAAGGGCTGAGCTTTTCACATGTTGATGTTAGAAGTATTGTTTTAGCTGCAGATGCATCCTTTGTTACAAATGATCAAGCATTCACTAAAAGAATGCTATATTTTTGCCTTTTGGGCAACAAAACGTTTAGTTTCGTATTTAAAAACAGAAATTAATAATTTGTTTGTTTGCATCTTTTAGTGTATTTCTAATATCAAATAAAAAAGGCTTAAATGAAAATTGTTTTTATCCAATTAATCGATTATTCGGCTGAATAATCGATAGATTAATCGATAACTAAAATAATCATTATTTGTTAAAATATAACAACAAAAAACAATTAAGAGACTGTATAGTAAGAGGAAATTTACAATGTAATGAAAAAGAAAAAAAAACTGTACTTATTAGAAATAGCAAACTCAGATTCTAGATTTTCTATGTTTCTATTCTAGGTGATATTTTAAAAAATGTACAAAAAGTGCCTGAATATTTGTGATTAGAATAAACAACAAAATACGATTTGTAAGAGTATGGAAAAACTGTAAATAATAGCAGGAATGTAGACAACTTATTGAGTTTGAGTTTGTTGGAAGCAGTGATGGTTATAAAGTCTAACAGCTGCTGGGAGGAACGACGTGCGATGACGGATGGGTTGAACAACGGATCTGGAAACTGATCATCACATTTTAGAAAAACTAAAAATGTGCAGGAATCCAACAAAACCGGGCATGAACAGAGCACTGAGCCTTTTACCAGCTGCAATGAATCAAACCTTTTTGCTCTGAATGACCTAAAATCCTGGGGTATTTTTGAATGGAAGTCGTATGTTCTCTCTATACATGCGTGGGTTCTCTCTGGGTACTCCGGCTTCCTCCCACAGTCCGATAAACGTGACTGTTTATTGGACTCTCTTGAAAAGTTGTCCGTTAGAGGTTGCGCACACACACAACCCTGCAAGGAAAAGCTGGTTTACTTAATGGATAACTTAAAACCAGGCCTATGTTTGTGCCGAGGGATGTTTTTGGCGTCCATTTTCCAACATTCCTGCTAATAAACTGGAACTACAGGAATGAGCAGACCCCTGAAAACCCTGGTGGTTGAAACACAACTGGGTGTTCAAACAAGACAATGATCCCAAACACGTTTCTAAACTGGTCAGAGTTAATACAATACATAACTAGAGACTTTTAGACAGAAATTAGGCACACAAGGTTACAATTAATACAAATTTTCTTTAGTCTGCATCCCCAGACTCAAATGCATACATACACCCCCACTAATATTTGGGTCAGTGTCCTTAACCTAGTTGGACCTGCACCAGTTACCAAGGTTCTACCTTTTTTCTGACTGGATATTCAACTCTTTTTTTTTTTTTTTTTTTTAATGAGGAATTGCAGAGTTTATTTAAATCAGAGGGTTTTATGTAATAGACCTGGCTTTTAGGCATAGACCAAACATTTCCAACTGGGTTAAACTCTGTGCCATTTTAACAGCTTAATGTTAGCCTGCTTTATCTCTTCCAAAGCCAGTTCTGAGGTGTGTTTGGGATCATTGTTCTGTTGGAACACCCAACTGTGTCCAGGTTTCAACCTTCTGAACCAAACCGTCACTTTCAGGTGAAAACAAATCCAACAAAGTACCGAGGGTCAAGCGTAACATAAACGAAAAACAGCTGAACGTTTGTTTTATTGCCCAAAGAGAAGCATGTTTAACATCAACATGGACTGATCAAGGGGTGCCGACCAAGAAAGAAGACCCTGCGTACAAAATTTGCAGCTGCCCACATGGAAAAGTGAAAGACCGAGTAGGGAAACGTTTTATAGTTAAATAAGACAAAGACTGAGCTTACTGGTGTGGACATAAAAACTCATATTAAGCTTATTTATTGCAGCTGAACTTAGAATATGTTAATCTTAAACTGCTTGTGCTTGTTCTAATTAACTAACTTGGAAAACATTATATGATTTATGTGTTAATCCTTTGCAGTCATCCCCGTTATAAGAGGTCTGTAGCGCTCAGGGCCATAGAGAAGTGATGGAAACACAGAATACTCTCAGAAACCATGTCCTTGAGTAGAAAATTTTGTGCAAAATAATATCTGTGTTGTGTCTGGGAAGAAAAATCATCCCACGCTGCCTGTGTGCAGCAGGAGCCCACTTCTCATGACGGCGGGAATGTTTCAGATAAGAACCACCTGGGCGGAGTGACGGCATAAATCTGTGCGAGCTGCAGCAGTTAGATCAGATTTTCTCCGTCCACATTGCGATCTCCAAAGATGCGTCTTTGTATTTCTGAAAGGTGAATTATTTGTACTTTTGTTTTGGGTTGTTTGTTTGGTAATGATTGTGTGAATAAATGTTTGATTATTGCTTGAACTGACCAGTGACTGCTGTTTAACTTTCATCCAACATCCACGAACCTGGGGAGATGAAAAGAGACAACAAGAAGCAAAGCATTGATTTCATCTCGATGTTGGTCATAATGATAATGCTGTTTTGATGAGGTGAGGTAAGACGAGGCTTTAAAAACCTCAGAACACAACGCTTGACAACACCAGCTGCATCATGCTGTGGGACTGGATTGGTAAATTTTAAACGACCATTTTAAAAACGTGTGGACGTAAAAAAAAAATGTAAAAAATTAAAAAAGGTCCAGAAAACCAACCAATTTATACGAGCTCTACCAATTCTGCCAAATAGGCGGTCAGCTATGCCACTAGATTGTTGAGGGAAATATTAAAGGATGTCGTCAACCTACAAAAATGTTATTTTAACCTTACAGCTTTTAATAATGATCTTCTACAAACCTTTGATAATTTACCATAAATCTATCGATTCAACATGTAATTTTGGCAACTTAAAAACAGAAAACAAACAAAAACACAAATCTAGCACACAAGAATATGGGGAAATGGTTCTGGCTGACTGGGATTTGTTGACGTTAAAACCAAAATCTCCTTCATATTTTTACTGTAGCGTAAATGCAGATTTATCCAGCTTTTAAAGAATCATTTAAACTATGTTTTATCTTTGTGAAGCATTTGGTAGAAGATTTGCATCATGAAAACGCCTCCCTGGCTTGTACATTGTTTTGTAGATTTATCCGTCTACTATTAAATAATCCAGTTACCATTTGTAGCTGCATGTAATATCAGATCACGTGTTGCACTGCAGGCATCACTACATCCTGTCTGATCTGAATTACAAACCTTAAGCAAACCATCAGATCCTTAGATTTAAGCATCAACGCGGGTTTAGCCTTAATTAGTTTACGGTAACAATGAATCCGTCCACTTGTTCTCAATTGGGCTGCTCAGCTCCACCAGAGGGAGGAGTGTTTTCCCTCTCTGGCTCTCCAGGAGATAATGCTGCTCTCCATCTCCTAGCATGAGGTCACCTCAGGGCCCTGCGCTCCCCCCTCGTGACCCCCACTTGTTAAAGGTGATCACGGAGAGACACGGAGAGGCACTGATCGAATTTGATAATGAAGACGACCCCTCTAAGCTGCTTTGCTCCACATGTTCAAAATCTCTGGAGCACTCAGGGAACACTAGGAAGGCCCCCTCCCTGTCACTGCAACATTGTGTAGGTATTGATCCTCGCTAACCAGCTCCGTTAATACCTGGGGTCTGCGGCCCGGCTGGGGGAAATGCATCCTGACATGTGACTGGAGGAGCTTAATAGGCAAACACGCGAAAGAAAAGATGGGCCTCAGTTTAGCATTTCTCTCTTATTTCTTTTTCTCTTTTTTTTTGTCAATTTTCGCATCTGCTGAGGAAAGGAGAGTTTATACTTGCTGCACCTGCTGTTAAAGAGACACGTAGGCTGCAGGAGGCAGCTGTCGCACTGTCAGAAACTATTTGTGCTGCAGTGCAGGAAGAGGAATTCACAGCGATGGACTAAAAGCAAGTTCCAAACAACAATTAGAAGTTCAGTCTCAGAAGCTTTGAGTAAAAGCACAAAATTTTCATTTCATGTCATCAGTTTTACAGCTTTTTAATTTGTGCAGTTTTATTCATTTCCACTGAGAACGTGACCAAATGTTGCAGAAGAGTGATGATATCAAGTCAGGAACTTTGCATCAGTGCAGAACACAAAGTTCACGCAAGACGAAGGCACTGGCAGCAAAGTCTGAAGTTCCAATTTGAGTTTTTAAAGGAAGGATTTCTGGGGTGATGCGTGGTGCAGAGGTAGAGCTGGCGACCCATATGCAGTACGGACGCTATTAGTTCTCGACGCAGCCGTCCGGGGTTCGATTCCTGACGTCGGGACCTTTGCTACATGTCTGCCTCCTTCTCTCTCTCGCTGCCTCCTGTTTGACAACTGCAAATAAAGGCCGCTAGTGTCACACTGCCAAAAATATCTCAAAAGTTTAAAAGTATAGAAAACTATAGTCTTGTCTTATTTCAAGTGTACTAAGATATTTGCACTAGAAACTAGACAAAACTACTTGGTAAGATTTTGTGTTTTTGCAGTGCACAAAAACCTTTAAAAAAAAAAAAAAAGGAAAGATCTATATGGTGGTTTATTGTATCAGGAGGAGAAAGTCAGGAGAAATGTTGTCTGAGTTCTGCAAATTGAAGAGTTATCAAACTGGTACCCCACCCAAAGGTTTAAAACCTGCCTGTACTTAACCACTGTCAGGTGAACCAGTAACACTCTGGTAGTTGGTAGATGGATGTTAGAATTTCTGCTCCAGTTCTGACCAGCATTTTTATCCTCAGAGGTGGGCAGAGTAGCCAAAGATTATAATCAAGTAAGAGTAACATCACTTCAATATATTTTTATGCAAATAGAAGTAAAAAGTAGTCATGGAAAACATTTCTCCAGTAAGAGTAAAAAAAAAAATATTTCATATAAGGGCTACTTGAGTGCTAAGTACTTGAGTAGCAGGGGTCACTAAGTGAACATTTTCCATATTTGACAGTTTTTTTTATTTAAACAGTGACGGAAAAATTTAAAGGCCATCCGTCATTTTGACAGATTTCACGCACCTGACCACTTGGTGCAGACGAACAGACATTTTCAACTTTACGCACAGAGTACATCGCGGAGGTAACTAAATCAGTCAATAAAAAAAAAAATTCCCATCTGAGTATCATCTCTTACCTGGACTCAATTTATCTCACAATCCGAGGGCTGACAGGGTTGAAGAGTTATGGATGTTTTGGAGCGCGTGTGGTTCAGAAGCGCATTTAAAACTTTGCCTGAAGTGGCGCTTGTAATTCCAGTCTCCAGTGTGGCAGCACAGCATGGACTAGAGCTTATATGTATAGCCTGACCCAAAATCCGGCCTGGTTGGGCCAAACTTATTTGCGCGATGATCGGGTCGGGCTTCTGTGGCGCATTTAATAAGCCTACAATACATACAGCACAGAGAAAATTAATGTCCATGCAGACCAGTAGGGAGTTATGAGACTGTGCGTTCAGGCCATAATTTAAGTGCACTCGTTTGCGTTGTCATTACTGGGGGCCACAGTCAGTGGTTTTGTTACTGCAGAGAAAAAGTTATATGGATTTATCTGCCTGATGTGCGATGGGACCATGTGGATTTTCCGTTCAGCTTGTTGAATATTAATTAAACTGAATGAAACTTAAGTGCAACTGAATCTGTCATTATTACCATTTTCAAAACTGGCAGGTAAAAAATAGACTGATGGAAGTTTTTTTAACCTTGTCAGTCAAAATGACGGATAAATGAAGTCTTAACGCAACTCCTGTCAAGCAGTACGGTTTAATCTGATTTACTTTGTAAAATAAACAGACAAAATATAAAATTGTGTGAGCGATCTGATACTTAGTTAAGAAAACAAACTAAATAACAAATTTGGCCAACGGAAAGACATTTCCAAATCTAAGTTTTAAAACCTTTGAAACCAATATTTACAATAGGGAATGTTTTCATGTTAGAACCGTGCAAAGTACTTCTAGTCTCAGCCTCCTGAATTCCTCTTTCCTACTTAAATCTTCCAACTTCATTCTGGCACTCTTAAAAATAGACGGATATGCAAAATAGACAAGTACATCTGTAAATCCAACTGTGGTGGCGGGACCATTTTGGATATTTGCATGTATGTAGACCTTTGTATTCTTACGCAGTCTGTACGTTTTGTATAATATTGCGTTTGGTGTATTTTGGTAAGTTTATCCAGCTACTTTTGCCACGTCTTTCGTGTATTGGTATTTCTTTTTTCATATACTACGGTAGTTAGAATATCAGATGAAGCACCTGCTGCCTTTGATGCACGGATTTGCACGTTCACATCTGCAGTGTTCGTTTTCCTCCACACAACGTTTTGCCTGTAGGCCAAAAAAAACGTTAACATTTTCCGTCTCATCTGACTGAAGCACCTTCTTCCACGTTTACTTGCCCCCACCAAATGGCTTGTGGTAAACCGCAAATGGGACTTCTTATGCTTTTCTTCTTGCAGCTCTTTCATGAAAGCCAGATTTGTGTTGTTCTCTCAACAGATTCTCCCACCTGAGCTGTGAATCTCTGCAACTCCTCCAGAGTTACCATGGTCATCTCGGTCGCTTCTCCTATTAATGCTCTCCTTGCCCGGCTGGTCAGTTTAGTTGGATGGCCATGTCTTGGTGGGTTTGCAGTTGTGCCATACTGACATGATGGATTGAACTGTTCTCTGTGAGATATTCAAGGGAAAGGATGTTTTCTTTTTAAACCCTAACCATGCATGAAACCATCTGATAAATCTGATAAACGTGGAGTTAAAACAGTGATTTGAAGGAGGCGTGAAGAATGAAAGACAGTCCGAGTAAATGTAAACACAGAAACCTTTTCTTTTAACAAAGACCTTTTAATAGAAAAAGATAAACAATCAAATGTTTAACAAATACAAAGTAAACTCTTTACAGCACATTTACAGCTCTACTGTATATTTTAAGTCACTGTCAATAAAAATAACTGATAACTAAATTATTTACCCCCATTTAGTTTGGTTTGGACTTTTCTATTTCATGATGGCGTAACGTCACATCTATCCTCAGAGATCCATGTCGTTTTTGTCACGCAGAGACTGAGACGTCAGTGATTTCAATGCGTTTTCTCTCTGAGCTTTTAAACACACTTAATCAATCTACTAAACCCAGTAACTAGAAGCAGAGGCTGTTCCTTTCTGCTGAAGCCACGTTAAGAGACTGATTACATTAATAATAAGCACATCAGTGATAGAAAACTAGGTGCAAGTGAAAAAACAAGAGCATTTATTTATAGAAACTGTTGACAGACTAAGACATTAATGCACTTAAGTGTAACTAAGAAGAAGTAACTGGTTTTTTCTATTAGAAGTGAACACATCACAGCACATATGAGGTTCTCAGACTTTGGCCCTGTACAACAAGAGCATTTATATTATAGTGCAATGTATGCTGGAGACACAGCCCAGCATGGATATCATATATATATATATATATATATATATATATATATATATATATATATATATATATATATATATATATATATATATATATATATATATATTTGTTAATCAGTACAGTTCAGACAATGCCCCTGCTTTTCAAGTTCTTCCATAGAAAGGTTATGATCATCAAGTTTCAGGCCTTAAAGAAACACTGCTCAAATAAAAATACTTTTCAACATAATTTAAATCTAAAGTAGCAATAATAGAAAGAAAAACAGCGTTAATTCAGGTTCCTATTGCTTCAATGGTTGTGAGTTTCTCTGCTGAATTTATCCTCCCTCACCTCTCGAGATCCGACCGAAACTGAGAGCTCCAGGAATCTGTCTGGAACCGCCACCAAGGCCGGAGGTCATCACGATGAACGCAGAGTGGGAGGGTCAGGGGTCATCTTTTGACCTTTGCATCCTCTTTAATCTTCCAGATCATCAGCTCCATGCAGGCGGATGCATCCTCGCTGGAGTCGTGGCCCTCCACTGGGAATGGAAGCACAACGAGTCAGCACAGAGCGCATCTCTACAGTACGGAAGAAATTATTACAAAACTTAAGTAAACTTTTGATTTGATCCTGGATTATGTGAAACAAGACACCTAACACTTTACGCATATTTGTCAAACATGTAAATTCAATTCAAAAATACTTTGATTGCAAATGAACATTAAATGTTGTCGTAACTCAAATAATTCAAGTTTCTTCAAAGAGTTATTGTCGATGGTGATGGCTGTGGGCAGGAAGGATCCCCTGAAGCTGTCTGTATTACAGCGAGTTTGAAGAAGCCTCTGACTGAAGACACTCTGTTTTCCTATAACAGTCATGAAGAGGATATTCAGGGTTGTCCATAATTTTCTTGATTTTATGTAAAATCCTTCTTTGCACCGTCATCTCCAGTGGTTCCACAGTCGTCCCCAAAACAAAACCGGCAGAAAAGCTGGTTTGCATCATTTTCAGATTTTCAAATGTCAAGTGCCTGTCGTAATAAACAATTAATCAATTAAACAATTAATCAATTAATCACATGATAAATTAAAATGAGCTCGATAATTTCCATTCTGATGATTAATATTTCTGAAGGACAATTTTGTTTACAGAGACATTATAATGCATTTTATTTATGGTTTCGGTTGCGTGTAGTTTTTATTTCCGTTTTATTTAATGTTTTTGTTTATCGTGTTTTATTTTGGATATTTAAAATATCTTAAAAAATTACTAAATAAATAAAGAATATGGAAAAAAAAATAGAAATAAATAGATAATGAAAAAAGTGACGTAAATTAAAAAAACTAAATAAAAAAATAAATAATAAAACAAATTAATGAATGAAATAAAGGCATCTACTAAAACAATAAGATTAGAATAAGATTGGAAATAAAATGGAAAATTAAACAAAAGTTATAATGTTAAAGTTAAACTTTATTGGTCTTTGAGAGGGCGAGCTTGCATTATTATGCCATTATCAATATATCACTTGAAAATGGTCTCAAAACAACAATATTATCATTTATTGCAATAATTTCTGGGATAATTTATCATCCAGCAAAATTTGTTATTGCAACAGGCCTACTGTCAGGCAGCATCAATTTGGACGGGGATTTAGCTCTCACTGAGCCAGTTTCTGTTGCAGTTTCTTCTTGTTAAAAGGGAGTTTTTCCTCTGCACTGTCGCCAAATGCTTGCTCAGTATGAGGGATTGCTGTCAAGTCAACCACTCGATGCAATCTACAAGACTTTCTCATATCGGAAACTTTTTTACCTAATAAACTGAACTTTGCTGCACTGTTTTACATTTAGGGTGGAATCAAGGTGTGTTTATCTGAATTTGAGTCGGTCGACGTGATTGGGCTGATTTGATGATATATTTCTGTTTATAAATCAGACCCGTCTGTCTTGTAAAGTGCCTTGAGATGACATCTGTTGTGAAATGGTGCTATTTAAATAAAGAGATTTCAGTTGAGCTTTCCTCTTTTAAATTACAGAGTCTGACTGCATAGAGTTGCATCATTGCCTCAATATTAATGGAGACTAAGACTGCACACTTGGCTAACTGCTTACAAGACGGGTGATACTGGCAGAAAACCTTTTAGCGTCTTAAACTCTTCAACATTTTATTGCCTAAAATGCAGTAATATCGCTTACCTTTAGTGAATTTGAACCAGGTGAAACTAAAACTGCCACTTGGAGAGTTTTGGGAAGAACATATTTACAGACAAATGTTTTTTTCATTCTTAAATGCAAAATTTATATATATTTTGTACAGTTTTGGCTAAATTACTGGGTGTGTTGTTTTTTTCAGCAAACGGCCTTTTTTTGAGTCTGCATACTCCAGTTAATGATTAATCAATTACTAAATTAGCTGACGATTATTTCAATAATCAATTAATCACCATTATTTCGATTAATCGGTGCAGCCCTACTATTATGATTTCCAAAGCATGTCATTAGGAGGCGATGCTGAAATCTACAACTGCATTTTAAAGAGGTATTCGTGCAAGTTTCATCAACGCTGGGGTTTTTGGACATTTCAGCTACTTCAGGGGTACTGAACAGGTCTGCCTTGAATCAGCTGGAGGAACTCTGCTCAGAGAAAGGGATCACTTTGATCCCTGCACTTCAGCAGAATACTGTGCTGGACAGTCTGGTTTAATCTGCTGCTCTGTCAGAAAGGTCCTGTGCTTTTAAAATAATTAGACGACACTAAATTTGCAATGATTTTATTTGTGACAAACCAGATTCAGCCATTGTTTGCGGCTTTTGGTGTGTCTTTAATTCCCAGTTGTGCTGCTCTCACTTTAAACCTTTCGTTTTTTACAACTTCCCATGATCAACGTGACAGATTCTGTGGGCGAGGTCAGTGGAAAAAAAGGGGGAAAAGACTATAAATGATTAATATTTAGAGCTGTCACAATTATCAACACACAGCTGTTTGACACTTGACCCACATTTCATGAATCACAGCTGCATTGACAGCAATTTCTTGATCAATAACAATCCGCATATCATTCATTCTTTCCGTTTTTAATTGCTAACAACAACAACAAAAAATCAAATAATGAAAACATGATGGGTTTATTTATTTGTTTTTAAGTCGCAAAAAAAACAAAAAAAAAGATCTTGATCCGAGATTAAAATTGAAAGTATGAAAAACAAGACCTTTTAAGTTTTTTTTGTACCCATTTTTTGATTTTTGGTTGTAACTTGAAAATGGAAAGCAGGAATGGTGCACAGACCAATAAGGCCCAATGACGATTAGCTTTCCACTGAATTGTCAGGTTTGTTGGTCTCTTCCAGCTGCAGATATATTAAAGCTCATACATTCACTGGTAAAAAGCCTTGGATTGCTAAAATCTAAAAAATCTAAAAGTTTAAATATAACTTAAAATTCTCCTAAACCAAGTATGTCAACATAATAAAAAACCTCTCTTTAAGCAGAGTTACAAAAAAATTAACTAAAAAGTCTGCAATAAATCTGGAGTGAGCAGTAAAACAAGTAGGTTGAAGCTAATGGAAAGTTTTAACCCTTTTAATCAAATATGATGAGTTGGAGCTTAGAAATAAGGAAAAGGCCTCCAATAGCGACATCTGCTGGTGACTTGGGCAAAGTGGAGGTAAATGAAAGCAGGTCGCACTTTATTAGCTTCACCACTGAATTAAGGCCGAAACAGTTAATCGGATTAATCAATTACTAAATTAGTTGTCAAATAATTTACTAATCAAACAATCGCTAACTGGAGTAAAAAGACTAAAACTTGCCATTTGAAAAACAAACACACTCAGAGCAGTAATTAAGCTAAAACTGTAAATAAAAATAAAAATAAATAAATCATTCAATCGAGAGAGAAAAAAAAAAAAAAAAAAAAGTCAAGAGCAGAATAAGCTGCTTTGAATCGGCAGGTTTCTCATGAGCAGATAAACTCTGAAGCTCAAGCCAGGAGTGCATTTTCCTTACAAATGTGGCACCATTTAAGGAGGAATAAACGGGCTTTCCAACAGTGTCCGATTTAATGAGACAAAGTGTAGTCATAAAAAATAAATAACTAACCAGCCATTGGAGAAAGAATAAGTTGTTCTAACTGCATAGCTTGTAAAAAACAACAACAAAAAAACAACTTATCTACAGTTTGTCCGCTGGTTTTTCTCACCGTTGTCCTGGATGATGCGTTTGAGGTAATCGGCCATCAGGTTCTTCAAGGCACGTTTGTAGGGCAGACCGAGGCGGTGAGGAAAAACGATGGCCGTGTCTACGACTGAACTGTGGATGAGCTGGAATAAAGAGAGGCAACCCATGTGAGCGTTTTGTCCTGTAAAATAAATCTTTAAAAGTCTCATTGTTTTTAGTGGATTTATTTATTAAATTTTCTGAGAACATTTGGGGTTTTTATTAGCATGTAAGAGAAAATCATCACACCTACTGAAATAAAACACTTGAAATACATCGCCATCTGTGTGTAATGAATATAAAATGAGTTTTTTGTAATTAATTTAATGAAATCCTAGATTATCGAACATAAATTAGAAAATCAATGAGATATTCGATTCTGCAATACCTGCAGCCCTACGTTTTACCTCGTTACAAAACTAATTACATACTTTTCAAGACTACATAGGTCCCTGGAATGAGGCATTTCCGTAGCGCACATGCAACTAAAACAACACGCAGCTGGATAAGATGATGAAGAAGATGATGCGCACCTTGAGCGCGAGCAAGTCGCTCTCCAGACTGTGTCCGATGAGGATGGACTCCGCCCTGAACATGTTGAGCAGGACAGCCTGAACGTCTCTCAGAGTGATGGTGGCGTTGACCAAGTCCTCCTCGGTGACGCCTGAGAATCTGTCAACAGACGCAGCTTCTTCACGCCTGACTCACTCCGAGTGCAAAGCTACAATCATTCCAGACGGTGCTGCGAGTCGTTTATTATTTCCTCACCGCGTGTTGTAGTCGACCACTTTGCTCTCAGGCTTGACGAAGGTGTCGTAGATCACTTTCATCTCAGAGTCGATGACCGTCACCCTGGTCAGCTCCAGACCCTGCTTTGTGTAGCACTAATCACACAGGCGGAAAAGGAACTAATTAAAGGTGACCCCGAACAAACAAGCTACGGTAAACTAATGTTTACGGTGTGACTCGAGGTGAAGGGAACGTTCATCCTGCTTCGGTCGAACTCACCATCTCACAGTCCAAAGCAAACACTCCTCCGTTTCCGTCTGGTGGCAACGGTTTGCTGAACGTCGACACGAAGCCGTCGAGGGACTCTTTACGGCCGTCCTGGACGTGTTGCTGTGGAAATACAGAAAGATGAAGAGCAATAAGAGAGAACAAAGAAAAATAAATATTAGACACTCAGGTACAGTGATCCATGAGGACCTAAAAGGAGGTTTTCCTCAGAATCCATCGCAATATCTTGACTAACATAAGTTATTTATTGATAAAAGAAAGAAAGAATACAATAAAAACCTTGTCAAATAAATAACTATAATAAAATAAATGAAAATAAAATAAATAACTATAGATAAACAAACAAGTATGGCTGCATAAATAAATAAATAGCTTTAATTATAAATAAAAATAATTATGGTAACTGTAGTTAGGGGTATATAAATAAATGAATTATAGCTAATGAATAAACTAATAATTAAATAACTACAGTTCAATAAATCAATAACTAAAATAGATTATAAATAAAAAATAAATAACCATAGTTTAATAATTATAACCAAATAAATAACTATAGTTTAATAAATAAACTAAATAAATAACATGTTGAATAGTCTAATCAAATAAATAAATAGCTATTGTTAAATAATCAAAAACTAGAATAAATAAAAACTATAGTTAAATAAATATACAAATAGCTCTGTTAGCTTTAGCATCTCAGTCACTAAAATCATATTAATGCAGGGCACCAGAGACATCGTAACCTACAGATTAATAATTTACAGAAATTATTTTGGAAATCATAACAAACTTCATAATGGACCTCTCATGAGTTATTAAGATTTTTCCAATGTTACGCAACGTAATCCGTCCTGAACCCACATCCTAAAATTAGGATTAAATCTCTCTGTCCTGTCAAAAGTTAAAATCTCCTGGCTAAAAGAGAAGCTGAAGCATCAGATTCTTTCACTTGTCCTGAAGAGGTATTCCAAATTTTACAGTGATACCACTACTAACACTATTATCATACTACTAATATAATACTAAAGGAATAAATAATAAAATATCATCCTAAAGAAAAAAAATACAGTGACTTGGTTACAGTTAATTCCTGCTTTCTGAACACTAAATCTGATGTTTGGATGATTATTTTCATTGCTTGTCCAGCTAATAAACTGTTGATCAATGTCCTCATGTGTCGATAACGCAGGTTTTTTCGTCACCTACAAGCTGTTCAAGCATTTCCGACAGGCCCCAACAACTTCTCGACACAAATTTGAGTCCATATATTAGAATAACAGTTTCTAAACTACAAATAGGGGAAAACCTTTTATCATTTTCTTGCGATACCTTCGCTATTTGGCATCCAGGAGCTCCTACAGCTGCGGAGCAGCAGCTGTACGTCGTCTCCCAGCCTCCAGCAACTGAGAGGAGGAGGAATAAAACATGTTGAGGGGATGACTGACTCAGAAGGAACATCATGCATGAAAACTCGCGCTGAAAGCATTTACCTCTATGCCTGCGTAAACGCCCCCAGTGAAAGCTACATTCTTCTCTCCGTACACAGCTGCCGTTGACGTTGACCTTATACTCTGCGCCGCAGCGACAGCATATCTTGTTGAACGCTGGAGGAAGATTTGCAGAACAGCTAAAAACATCATGTTGATATAAAATGCAAGTGTGACATGGACACTGCTACATATTTACTCACGGTCTGGGGAGATCTTTTTCTCTGGTATGTTATAAATGACGGCCTTGCCGGAGGCCTCCGGGTTCAGCCTTGGGTATCCGTGCTCCTGCAGCTGTTCCTCTGTCATCAGGTACGCCTTCAGCTTCCGGTACAGGCTGGCTCCTATAAAGACAACAAGCAACACCTAAACGTGGTGGATGTACATGGAAAATGTAAACAGACAGACATTTGTCATGAACTCCCATGAAATCTGCAGGACCTTTTTAAAGATGATCAAGTGGAAATTAATCTGTTTTTGATCCACGTGCCAGTGTTTTACTAACAATAAAGTAAGTGGATCATTGATCGACGTTTTTGCCGATGATTTTGCTCAATGACTCTGATGTTTTGATGATTCTGCTGTATACTTGATTGATGTTTTTATGATATAAAGCACTTTGAACTGCCTTGCCGCTGAAATGTGCTATACAAAATACAAATAAACTTGATTTCAAAGGTTACAAAGGACAGAAAACCAGCTTTTTTTTTTTTTTCCAAGAGCGACTTTAAAGTAACTGTTGTTTTTTCCCCATGCAGACCTTGTCATCCTGATAACAAGGAAAATACAGGAAAAAAAGCTCAAAGGTCAAAGAAATGAACTCTTCAGCTTTAGATTTGAAGAAATATCAACACAGAAGAATCCAGTTTGCAGGAGCAGATGAATCCTGTTGCTGGTTTGCGTTTCTGTGCATTAAATGAGCTGCAAGTGTGTTTCATCTGTGTCTTTAAATCCCACATACATACACCCACTAGGGGTGGGCGATATGGACCTAAAATTTAATCACAATATTTTGCGGTATTATTGTGATATCGAGAAAAGTAACGATATGAATTATTTGTTACTTCTTTTTTAGGTAACTGTATGGCTGCGAGGTTATAAAAACCAGGTTATAAAACTATTTAAATGTCACCTCAAGTGTCCAAATAACCAGAGCTATAAATACACTGAAAAATACGGAATTACGATACTATTGCTAAATATTGCATGCTTGATATCATGCAATATTTACAATTATCTCACTTTTGTCTTCTTCAACCATCAAAACCCACCAGAGAAAGTTAAAAAAAAAAAATGATTGTAGAACCACCTTTAGCAGCAATGACCTGAAGTTGTTGCTTTAGGTTTGACTTTATGAGTCTCTTACGAAGTTGTGGTTCACTCTTCTTCACAACATTGTTTTTTTATTGATTGTATGACATAATTTAGGCCTTTAGCTGAAAGCCGATTTAATAACTGACTTTAGAATATTCTGGTATACAGAGGAGGCCGTGAACGACCCGCTGAATGTAAAGTGTGCAGGCCCTGTGGCTGTAAAACAACCCCAAATCACCACCCTTCTACCCCTGTGCTTGAAAGCTGGTTTGAGGTGTTTGTGCTGATGTGCTGCGTTTGGTTTTCTCCAAACATGGTGCTCCTCCTTTATGTCAAACTTCTCTATTATGGTCTTATCTGTCAAAGGAGGTGACAGAGCATTTAATCGAATTAATCGTGATTAATCGATTATTGAAATAATTGTCAACTAATTTAGTAATCGATTAATAGTTAACTGGAGTATGCAGACTCAAAAAAAGGCCATTTGCTGAAAGAGAGTAATTAAGCCAAAATTGTACAAAATATATCTACATTTTGCATTTAAGATAAAAAAAAAAACAAAAAAAACTTTCGTCTATAAATATGTTCTACCCAAAACTCCTCAATTGGCAGTTCTAGCTTCACCTTGTTCAAATTCTGTAAAACCTCCTATTAAGCACCTTTTACTGTCCAATTATTTATCGGCAATCCAAAAATAATCAACAGATCAGCCCGACACTGTACTAATGTTAGGTCAAGCAGAAAGAGCTGAGCTTGAAAGTATTATTAGAAGTGTTTTTCACTTCAGAAGCATCCTTTGCTACAAATTATCAACTGATCACTAGTTTCTAGCTGTAATAATTGAAGCAGCGCGCTGACTCTAGGTTGTTCCTCTTTAGGTCCAAAGACAATGATTTCAGTTTTGTTTTTGTTCACCTGTAGAAAGTTTTGGCACCTCCACGCATTGATTTGTTCTAAGCATCTGTTCATAGCCACCTGGTGACATCGTAATACAGAGCTGTGTATCATCTGCGTAGTTATGGTAACTAATCTTATTACTTGTTACTTGTTGTTGATAATCTGTGTTTTCTGCTGCCAAGCATGTGATAAAGTAGCATATAAAGAGCTGAATGCAAAAAGAAACAAAAAAGAAGAAAGAAATGAGCTTATCTGTTATATAATAGCAGAGACCACTGTGGAGACATCTGGTCCTTACCAGAGAGTTTCTCCTCCTGGTGTTTACCCGACCTGTTGACAGTGAAGCTGGTTGTGGCTGCGAGACGCCCTCCCAGAACCTCCTCATGGGACTGTGTCTTCCTTTTTGCTGCAAGCCTAGAATCCTCTGCAGAAAATACAAAACAAGTCCACTGGTATTCATACAGCAATCATTTTTATTAACGTTATACGAGGACAGATGTACCTTAGGTGTATCTGAAAACTGCAAACTGCAAATAAGCAAATAATTATTTCCGTTCTTGTATTTGTTGTACCCAAGTTCAGATACAAGTGCAACATAAGTCGGAGACCATGAAAAATCACCTGAAAACTTCTACCTTCAATGTGATGTATATAAAGAAACAAACAACTCTGATGGGCAGAAAGAATATAAAAAACAAGATATATCAGATAAAACGGGTTGCATAAGTGTACACAACAACCCATAAATCAATATTTTCCTGAAATAATTTTTGATCCAGTCTCAGAATTCAGGCCTTTTGAGTTCAAACCCGCCATCAATTATAGTGAAACTGATTAAATGAAGTTCAGTTGTTCCAGTTTTTTCCTGACATTTACTGCTTAGCGTCTTTCAGATGAAGCCATAGTTTCCAGACAGGTTTAAAAGGTATCAATCAGGGGAAGAGTATAAATAAAATCTACATTATTAAATACAGTGCTTGCAAAAAGTATCTCTTCTCATCTCTTAAAACCACCTATTTCAATCTATTTTATTGGGTTTTAATGTGCCTTTTGCTGCTTTTGAAGCTGCAGGTTATTTGTGGTATTTCTCTAGCAGCTTTGAACATCAGCAATCTGAAATTTTGACCACTCTTCTTTGCAAAATGGATCACATTCAGTAAGACTGGATGGAAAGGAAATATGATCAGCAATTTTCAAGTATTACCATAGATCATCAACTGGATTTAAGTCTGGATTTAATACATTAAATGCTTTGATCTCAACTCTTCTACTGTAGCTCTGGGAGTATGTTTCGGACTGCTGTGCTGCTGGAACCTCTGCCCAACTTTCAAGTTGTTTGCAGCCTTTAACAGCTTGCTTTTCCAGGATTCCTGGTATTTAGCTTCATCATCAACCCATCTGCTCTGACCAGCTTCCTTAATAATGCTGAAAAATCACTTTCACTGTAGAGAGATGTGGTTTTTTGTTTTTTTGTTTTTTTTTTTTGCCATGTAGAGTTTTGATTATAGTTCAAATTGTTAAGATTTCAGTCTCATCTGCTGCATCCTGGGTGCACAAAGGAGCGTTATAGGAGATCCATCCTCCCAGTAGCTGTTAGACTCTATAACCATCATTGCTTCCAACAAAATCACTAAGTGTTTATATCCATGCTAGTATCTGTACAAGTTTACTGTTGAACCGTTTTTCTATTGTCACTAGCTGTAAATAGTTTGTATTTTTAATGGTCAAAGATACATGCACATCTTGTACATTTTTAATTAACCAACTCGGCTGCACTTTCCTCTGGACTGGTGAATTTTTTATAACTACACAGTATTCATGTTGAAATTTTGCCTTACAGTTCAGTATTTTTTATTCTTTATTCTGTTTTCAAATATATATCTTATATTCTTTGTGTGAGTCTGTTTTTCCTGTTATTGCCTGTGATTGTCATTTTGCAGTTGTTGCACAGAAATCTCCCCATCGTGGACAACAAAGGATATTTCTTTTCTATTCTATTCATCTGACCAGAGCAGCTTCTTCAACATTGTTGCTGTGTCACCAAAAGGGTTCGGTGCAAACTGCATACAGACTTTCTTTCAACAATGGCGTTCTTATTGTCACTCTCCCATTGAAGCCAGATTTGCACAGTGTATGACTAATGTGTGTCCTCTCAACAGCGTAGCACAACAATGGCTACTTGGCTACTGGAGAAACAAGTGAGCAAGCTGACCACTTCTCCTCACTTTCTTCTACTACTCTCCAATTTTCACTATTTGTGGTTATTTCAACTGTTAACTTTATGTCTTCTCTAAGTTATTTTTCTCTCCATAGAAGGTACACCTGGTCTGGCGTTCTGTTTGGCTGTGATGCCTTCCTGGAGGAGGGCTTCAGCTGAGATAATGCTGCCATCAACGAATCGTTCTCCCTCTAGGGGATAGGAGATCCATCCTCCCAGCAGCTGTTAGACTCTATAACCATCACTGCTCCCAACAAACTCAATAAGTGTTTATATCCATGCTAGTATCTGTACAAGTTTACTGTTGCACCGTTTTTTATTGTCACTAACTGTAAATAGTTTGTATTTTTAATGGTCAAAGATACATGCACATCTTGTACATTTTTAATTAACCTGCATTTTTAATTAAGCTGCATATTCCTCTGGACTGGAGTATTTTTATTTATTTTTTATAACTACACAGTATTTATGTTGAAATTTTGCCCTTACTGTACAGTATTTTTATTCTTTATTCTGTTTATATATATATATATATATATATATATATATATATATATATATATATATATATATATATATATATATATATATATATATATATAAAAGTCTGGTTCTGTTGGAGGTTTCTTCCTGTTAAAGGGGAGTTTTTCCTCTCCACTGTCGCTACATACATGCTCAATATGAGGGATTGCTGTAAAGTCAACAACACAATGCAAGCAATTGTCCACAGTCGCCACATGCTCGTCCAGAAGGAGTGAATGTTGCAAGTCAATGATTCGATGCAATCTGCTGGGTTTCCTTAGACTGAAATCTTTTTAAATTAATTTGAATAATAATCTGAATTTAGTGCATTGTTTGGTAGCTAGCATCAATTCAAATGTAAGTATGACTGAATTGTCTTGAGATGACGGGTTGTGAATTGGTTTTAGGTTAATATAGAGCATATATGTCAAAATAAAGTGGAAAAAAAGATCAATTAAAGCCTGATTTTTTATGCAACAAAAGGATTTAAATCGGGGTGGGTATACTTCATAGATGGCTACATACTTTTGACAGGCGACGAACACGAGCTGCTTTTGCCCCGAAGCTTCTTCAGCGTGTTGACAGCAACGTTGAGGTAGATATTTTTACTGCTACTGCGGTCGTACACCAGCTTCTCCTCATCAAGGGCCTGAAACAACAGTCACACCCCTCTTAATGTGAAAACGTCATCCATGAATCCACCTCAGTTTGTCAAAGATCGGCTCCTGTTAATAAACACAACACAAACTGCTCAAACTGACTCTAGCGGAGTAATAGGAAGAGATAATATTATCACCATCTGAAATGCAGCCTCCTCCGTCGGGCAAAACTTGACACATTCATTTATGAAGGTGTTGAGGTAGCGCTGGCGGATGTTGGTGGGAACTTTTGCCCCAAACTCAGTGGGGATGACAGGACGCTTTATGGAGGTGCTCTGAAAAAAAACAAACAAACCCCACAAACATGCAGAGAAGACACACCAAGTCAGTGAGTACGCCATTAAACTCCACAAACCAGAGTAAAAGGTTTAGGTCACTTAAAGGTTCCTCACAATCAAAACTGAGGTAGTTTTCCACTGCAAAAATCAAAATCTTATCAAGTATTTTTGTTCTAGTTTCAAGGGCAAATATCTTGAATTCACTTGAAATAAGACTAAACTAACTTACAAGTAACTTTTCAGCTTCTTTTCAGGAAATAATCCCTTAATATTGACTAAAAGGTTCTAGTTTAAGTGAAATAATCTGCCAGCGGAACAAAATATTTTAATTTATCATACGGAAAAAATGTCTTGTTCCACTGGCAGATTATTTCACTTGTAACAAGAACTTTTTCATCAATATTCAAGAATCATTGACTTAAAACAAGCTCCTATATCGTGCTGAAAAGTTACTTGTAAATTAGTTTAGTCTTATTTCAAGTGAATTCAATATATTTGCACCAGAAACTAGACCAAAAATACTTGGTAAGATTTTGTTTTTGTGTCCAGGAGAAACGCTGAAGCTTTTCTGGACTTTACAGCGAGGAAAACACCTTTTAAAAACCCTTTAACAGATTAAACCCTGTATAAAAATAAAAAACCAATGCACATCTGGACAAAAATAAGGTGAATAGTCAGAATATTTAGGAGATACAAGATGTCTGTGAGATCATCAAGAAATGCCTGACATAAATAGTTAAAAGAGCTTCGGCACCTTCATGGTGGGTGTGTGTGCCGTCCTCTTCTGCGCGACCGTAGATGAGGTCTTGGACAGAATGCCAGCTGTGGTTTGGCTCTTCAGCCCCTGAGGCGTCTCACTGGAAGCTGGTTTTCCATGTGCTGGACCTGCTGGGACAAACATCCACATGTGACTAATTACAGAGCGAAGCACAAACTTTCAACTAGAGCTGAGAGGTTGTCGTACTCGTCTTAGAGGGTGTTATCTGAGGATTGGGCCGGTGAGCGATTCGCTTCTTCTCTCCAGCGAAGCTGGAAGTTGAGCTCTGTGAGGCAGCTTTGACTGAAGCAGAGAGCTGGGCGGCTTGCTGCTGCGCCAGCTGCATGCGCTGGAAGCAGACCTCCTGAGGGGTGGGCCTCTTGTATGGCCGGACCACAGTCTTTGAAGGTGCATCAGTCTGGAAAGTGACAATAAAAATATTGTTATTATGAGAGCATGTGCCCACATTCATACACCTCTACACAGATCGGTCGTGGGGTTCGGTGCCCACAGGTGTAAATGCGCAGAAAACGGCAAAACGCGCTGCAAACATAGGGATGATGCAAACTCCAAAACACAACAGCAACAGAAAAATGCTGCAAACAAACTAACTAAAAATAGAAGCAAAAACATAAAATTAACAAAACAAATAGAAAAATGCTACAAGCACAGACAAAATGCTGCAACCACAGGAAATAGAAGCAAAAAGTAAAATGCTGCAAATAGCAAAAACAACTACAAATATGAAAAGCTGCAAACTTGCCCTACAAAACTGAAGTGCTCCAGACCACTAGGGGGAGTCTGGAGTATGTAATATTAGCCACGTAAATATCCTGAGTTATAAGAATATTAGAATAGGCTGCGTGTTTCACAAAGACATGAAGTATAACAGTATAACACACTTTTCCTTCCTTCCTTCTGGACATCCAATTCAATCATTACATCCCACAGACTATGGCCTTTACTGAGAGTTTGTGATGTCGTACGATTTGTTGGTCGACTCCCCCTAGTGGTCGGGAGCACTTCCGTTTGGTGGAGCAAGTTTCCAGCATTTCATATTTGCTGTTGTTGTTACTAACTGCGGCGTTTTCCCGTTGCTCCTTTTTCCTGTGGCCGCAGCATTTTTTGTTTGCAGCGTTTTTCTGTTCCATTTGGTTTTTTGTATTTGTGTGTTTTAGAGTTTGCATCGTTCTTGTGTTTGCAGCTCGTTTCGCTGTTTGCTGCGCATCTGCACCGCTCAGCCACCGTACAGATGAACTAAAGCAGCAGGGAAAAAGGAAACTAAAATATAATAAAATGTTATGTTTTGAAAAGTCTCGCTCACACACACACCCAACACACCTGACTGGTTTGAGAACAAAACATAAATTAAAATCAAAATTTCACAAACTTTAACGTATAAAATATAAGACAACCTTTATTCAAATTCAAATTACACAGATCAAGGTAAGGTAAATGACCACAATTTAAATAATCACTTGACTTTCTGTAAGGAGTCTTTTCTCCTAAAAGTTGCTGGTTATCTAATGTGAATTAGACTAACCACTACATTTGAGACATTGTAATGTCTGTTGACTACGAAAAGGAGCAAACCCACTCAGAACTGGAGTGGGGCTTTCTGGAACAACTTCATTAAAAGGCAAAATGATCTCCTTCCAAATTTAGGTTTTTAATCAAATGTTAGATTGCACTTTATAACAAAACAGTGCAGATAGAAAATCAAGCACTTTCCGAACCTTGAAAACACCTTATTGAAATTCAAGGATTTCAAATCCCCGTACGAACACCCGGATCCCACTGAGCAACAATCACCCCCTGCAAAAATGTACTGAATGTATTTGCACGTAGCTTTTCCATTTTTGGTTTCTTCACTGGTGATAAATAATGACATGGACGAATCTGTAGTGTCTTTTTGGATATTTTTGGTTACATTTAAATCATTGTAGAATCCAGTAAAAACAGAAGATAATTAAATAAGAGAGGGGATAATTTCTTCTTATCATAACTGTGCCTATGCCTCCCTGAGTATGACATTTATTCTAGTATTAAATTCTTACAATAAGGATATTCTAAAATCAAAACGGAAATCCTCAACATTGTAAATTAATACAGAATTAGCTTTAAATAGAGACGTTGATGACGGAGAGACTTGTTGAAACGGTTTGTCACCTGATAAGATTGCTGGCATCTCTCACATTTTACCAGTAAATCATATCATGGGAAAAACCCTTGAGTTCTGATTTACATATTTTCATATCTTGTTTTTACTTCCTTGAATATTTGTGTCGCCACCTCCCAAAGCTTCACCTCAATACAGAAATAAAAACATCATAGCAAGGTGTTAAGTAAATATCACACTTCAGGGGATTTTTGTCGCTGCTCGCATAAAAGCCAGACTTTAAACGGTAAACAACAAACTCCCTCTGATCCAGTAGAAAGTTCCTGTTTTGACTTCTACTAACACAAAGCTCATCATTGTTTTCACATAATGTCATCATTGTTTGCAACTCTGGCCTCACTTTGGGCCTACTTGGGCTGTTCACCTCAAACAACAAATGTTGCTTTTGGAAACGCAGCATAATTTGGATCCTTCTGATGTTTGACTCGGTTTTGGGGATTCCTCAGAAAGTTTTGAGACAACTGTCTATTTAACGTTATGTTTTTCTTTGTCTTCATAGAAGCTGCACCTGGCCTGGCGTTCTATTTAGCTGTGACACCTTCCTAAATAGGAGGGGGGGGGCACAGGCTAAGCTACTGCTGCCAACAACTGAAGCTTTTGCTTCTTCTATAAATGATGCACCTGGTCCTGTCTTTTAGTGTTTAACCCGGTCTCTCTCCTAGACTAACTCTGTGCTCTCTTTTATCATTAGAGCTCATCTGTTTATCTGTGTTTCTATTCTATTTTCCACTAAAGGAGAATAGGAGATTAACAATTTACTTTTCTCTAACATAGAAAGTACTCCTGGATCAGTGTTTCTGGTTCTTTTTTTTTTTTTTTTTTTTTTTTATCTGCTCTATCTTGTCTAACCCCCAGTTGGCCGTGGCAGATGGCCGCTCGAACTGAACCAGTATGTAAAAATGACTTTTTTAAACTTTATATCATGTTATAATGTTATTCCCTCATCAAAAACATATCTGGAGTGTTGCCTTGATTCTTTCATGCATGTTTGAGAAGTCCTTTAATCTCCCGTGGCAACCATTCGGGGGTGCTTTCCACAAAGCTCCTCCTCGGAGATGTAGCCGAGCGTCCGCCTCACAGAGCCACCCCTTCTCCGTGCCTTCCCTACTCAGCTCCACCAGACTAGTGGCAGCAGTAATTAGCAAACACCTGGTGGAACTGCGCGCCTGCTGAGCTTTTATATGAACTACTTCTCAGTTCAACGCTCCTAAGAACCGCTGTAAAGGGCATAATAGAGAAACATTGTTGTGATGATGTGCTGAAGGTGGAGTGTCGGAAAGATAAGGAGCTTCTTAAAGAGACAGAGACCAATTTCAAGGCCTCAAATTGCAAAGTCAAATTTCTTTTAAGTCATGTTTGATATATACAGCATTTTCATAACAACTAAAGGTAACATAGTTACTTGATTGTACTATAAAATGGCACTACGTGCCTGGAAAATACATAATACCCACCTTTAAACTAATTTGACAAAAAAAACTGAACTTGATGCACCGTTTGACAACTGGGATCAGCTGAAATGTGTACTTGAGTTTGAATCCATGTGTACGACTGGACTGAATTGACCTTTTATGGTGAAGTGCCTTGAGAGACCATGTGTTGTGAATTAGCACTATACAAATAAACTGAACTGAATTCTTATTTTTACCTGCAACAGTGAATATTTCATGCAAACGAACAATAAAAGCAAGTAACAACGTCTCAGAGGAATTTATCAATACCTGTTGCGTACCTTTTTTGTTCTTTATTACGTGCTCCAGATCTCCTTTGGTATAACAGGAAATTTATTTTGTAAAACTATGTTCCCAATCAGGAAAAAACTTGTCATACTTTAGGGCTGGACAAACTTATAGTTGACAAGTCTTTCAGAAAAACTGTAAAGGGTTTGTATTTAAGTAAATGTTTCAAAATCCTGTTAGGTTTATTAAATACTTTGACATGTTAACTAAAACTAAGAGTACAGACATGTTTTGCATGAATGCAACATGAAAAGGTGTCTGCTTGTTTGAGCAACTTCACAGAGAAATTCTGATTTTTGTCTTTTCAGTCATAAAGAATTAAAGTTTAAAAGCAAGGATGTTTTTTTTTCCCCCATTTCCACATGATATAGGAAGACATTTTTAGAGATACGCCAGATGTATCTAAAAAACAGCTCCAGATATTTCAAACTTTTTTACGTGAACGCTACAAACAAAAACTGCAGATAGTTTGTACTGGTAGTTTTTCTGAATGGTAGGAAGCCAGTAAAAGATTACTTCGACCTATCAACCGTACAATTAAAATGATTCAAAGTGGCTCACTTACATCTCCTTTGGCAACGAAATGAGACACTCTCTTCTTTTGGCCGGGGAAGAGGGTGGTTAAAGTGCTATCTGTGCTTTTCTCCTCCTCTGAATTCCTGGAAGCCTGAAAGAGCAGAAAAGACCACTACCAAGCTTGAAATTCAACTGAGATCAGTTATAATATGAAAAAATATGAATGAAAAGTGCAAGAGAAGCAGATGAAAGACAGCAGTACCTGCTTCGCTTGCCTTCCCTTGTCCTCCTTCTTCACGTCGTTGGATTCGTTGAAGATCCGCAAACACTCTTCCATTGGATCCGAGTCGAAATCCAAATCATCCTGAAACATGGAGAAGTCGACTCTGACGCCGTCAGGCTCCTCCCAGCTTGCCCCGCTGCGTTCCAGGTCCCGGTCGGCCTCATCCTCAGAGGAAGATGGAGTGCGCTCCGAAGCCTTCCTCTTGTTCAGACGCCCCCTCTTTAACGCGTCGGCGGATTTCCTCACCAGGACTTCCTCTGGCTCGTCGTCGAAGTCCATCGGGTCGGCCTCCTCGGGGCTCTCGTCTCCGAACAGATCTGCGTGGCTCAGACTCAGACTCTTGTCTTGGGGTTTCTTTTTGGATGAGCTGGCGCTTTGCTTCACTTTAGCTGAGCTTCCCTTGCAGCTGCTGGAGCTGCTTTTACTTTTCTTAATGTCCTTTACTTTCTTACTGCTGTCCAGTTTACCGTTTCTGTGTTGGCTGTCTTTAGTCTTGCTTTGGTCTTTTTCTTTCTCGCGCTCCGATGGTCTCAGTTTTTTGCTTTCTCGTGCATCCTTGTCTTGAAGACTTAAGTCTCTTTTAACTTTTTCCACCGTCTTATTCTTACTGTCACATCTTTTTTCATCCCTGCCTTCCCTGTGAACTTTATCCGATGCCTTCACCTTTAACGTGTTTTTACCATCGTCTTTCTTCTCCTGATTTTTGTTCTCCTTCTTTGCAGAGTCTTGTTTAGAGCTCTTAAATGATCCTTTGTCTTTTGTACTACTGGTGCTGCCACCGCTGCTTTTAACACCGGGTGATTTCTTTACTTCTTTATCAGCATTTTGTGTTTTCTCTGGTTTGCCACTTTGATCTTCCAGCTTCTTTTTCTCCACATTCTCCTTTTGTTTAGTGTTTTCCTGTGCATCCAAATCCTGTGCAAGCTCCTCCTTGTTCCTCTGTGTAAGTGCGCCCTTTATACTTTTACTCCTGTCTTTTGTGTCTTTCCCCAGAGCGTCCCTAGCCGACACAATGTTGGCTTTTCTTTGCTGGAGATTGCTAAGTGAGGTGGGTCGATACTCCGTTCCAGAACTCTCCCCATCAGAGTCGGAGATGGTGTACTTTTTTAAGTCTATACTCACCTGCTGTGGCTTTTTTCCACACTCCTTATCAACATATGTCCCTGTTAGCCGGTGTCCCTTCTTATAGTCAGTCTTAACTGGATGGGAGCCCTCATCTCTCTTCTTTTTCACTGCGATGCCTGCAGAGTAGTTGGACAGAGGGTCATACTCCATATCTGTAGAAGGTCTAGAGTTGTCCAGAGTGTATTTGCACTTTGCAGAGGATGCAGTGTTCAAATACTTCGGGCTCTGGGGAGGAGAGGGGAGTTGTGTCCGAGATGGAGGCTTTTTCAGTGAAGTGGGAACGTATTCCATAGAGCTGCTATTGTAGCTCTGACTGTCTGAATCCAAGGTGTACTTGCTGCAGCCCGGGGTGGGATCGTATCCTCCCGATGTGATCTGATAGCTCCCGGGATCATAAGCCAAGTGCGAGGCCGCCGCTTGGCTTTTAGCAGCGTCTGATGAAGACAAACCGGTCTTCTCAGTGGGACTGTACGGTTCGTCCCCGATGCGAGACAGCTTCCGCTGCTCTCGCTCCACCTCGCCGCGGACCTCCTCGATGGCTCTGTTGACCATCTCCAAGGCGCCGCTGATGTCTCCCGAAGGAGCAGGCTTTCCATTCTGCTGCTCCTGGGGTCTCACCACTTCTGGGTTGAAGGGATCATAACCTTGGTCTGCAAGAAACACAGCTTATTAGGATTTTATGTGATAGACATGCATGAAGGTAGGATAATCATAAAGTGGAAGGAAAACGTCAGAGAAACGTGCCAAGGACTTGAAGTCAACTCATTTACGCTGATACCCTAACGTACGTAAAAACTTGAGACATGCATATGTATGCATGTAAGTTGGTATGTATGTGTAATTTTATTTTCTCTTTCTCCATACAAATTGTTACATATACAAAAACAACTAAAATTTAAAATAAAATAAAATAAAATAAAAAAAAAAAAATATATATATATATATATATATATATATATATATATATATATATATATATATGCGGCTGGGTAGCTCAATGGGTAAGTCACCCGACCTTCACCCGGGAGACCGGGGTTCGAATCCAGGCCGGGTCGCTTGGTTGAGATATCCAGTGTGGGTCCTTAGGCAAGATCCTTCGCGCTACTGCCTACCTCATGATGAGTGACAAAGGAATACACGCCATGCCGGCTCAGACGTCGCCCGGCCAAACAAGGTCTGCGTCAGGTGCTGGGGAACCAGGGCACCTTCACGAAAAATGGGTTACTGGAACAAGACGGAATTGGGTGAGAGGTGAAAACTTGGATCTGTTGGAATGCTACTACTCAAGTAACCCTAGTCAGAGGGGTTACATGCAAAGAATGTGGGAGGAATGGTTACGTCGACATCCCCATTCAACACTAACTGCCAAACAACTAGTAGCTCAGTGTTCCAACATCCGCAAACGGCAAATGCTGTCACAACTTGAGATAGACGAGGTACAACACAAATGCTACGGCAAGGGGGAGCCAGGACGCCAGGTCAGAGGGGAGTTAGCTTCAACTCCCCACCCGGAGGTTGGGTATGCAGCCCCAATAATGAACGAACCATCACAGCTGAACGAGGCAGCAACTGACCTGAGAGGTAGGATCGTGGCCCGAATGAACACCAGGCAATCCCGATGCCAATTACAACGGCTGAGTGAAGTACCATCAGAAAGTCTCATTGAAGATGTGAATGCAGCATTGAGAATGATCCCTACCAACACCATAACGGAAACCAATGAGCTGGTGTACAACTCAGCATCAGTGATCCTTGAGATGCTCGGCTATAGGAGCAACCATGAGATTCAATACCCACCATGGAAAAGACGGTTAGAGGCTAAAATCAAGGTAACAAGGAGGGAAGTGAGCCAATTGTCAGAGCTCCAAAGAGGTGCAATCAAAAGACCAGTACCCAAGCGGTACAGCCAGATGCCCATACCTGAAGCGCTCCAAACTGCCAAACAAGTGACTGGCCAGTCGCCTAAAGAGGTACACGAGAGAAAATGAAGCCAGGAGGATTAACCGGCTCTTCTCCACCCAACCAGCTAAAGTGTACTCTCAATGGCAGGGTAATAACAACAGAGCAGACCCACCAAGGCTGGAGACCCAACAGTACTGGAAAGGCATATGGGAAAGGGAGGCGACCCACAACAGCAATGCACAGTGGCTAATCTCTCTACGAGATGACCACAGCAACCTCCCTGAGCAAGCCCCAGTAACTATCACAGTGGCAGATGTCCAAGAAAGAGTCTCAGGTATGAAAAACTGGACAGCACCAGGTCCTGACATGATCCATGCCTACTGGCTAAAGAAACTCACTGCCCTCCATGAGCGACTGGCAGCTCAAATGAACCAGCTGCTACAAAGTGGGACTCACCCTCAATGGTTAACTGAAGGGTGCACAATCCTGATCCAGAAGGATCCCTCAAAGGGTTCGGTCCCATCCAACTATCGGCCAATAACCTGTCTCTCTACAACATGGAAGCTCATGTCAGGCATCATAGCAGCTAAGATAGGTGGGCACATGGATAAATACATGAGTACAGCACAGAAGGGCATCGGCATAAATACCAGAGGAGCCAAACACCAACTCCTGGTAGACCAAACAGTCGCCCGAGACTGCAAAACCCGACACACCAACCTGTGCACGGCTTGGATTGATTACAAGAAAGCCTATGACTCAATGCCACACACTTGGATCATTGAATGCTTAGAGATGTACAACATCAACAGGACTCTAAGAGCCTTCGTTGCAGCCTCGATGGGGATGTGGAAAACCACCCTTGAAGCCAACTACAAGCCAATTGCACAAGTGTCCATCAAATGTGGCATATACCAAGGAGACGCTCTGTCCCCACTGCTGTTCTGCATAGGTCTGAACCCCCTCAGCCAAGTCATCAACAAGACTGGCTATGGATACCGACTCAAGAACGGAGCCACCATCAGTCACCTCCTCTACATGGATGACATCAAGCTGTACGCTAAGAGCAAGCGGGACATCGACTCACTGATCCACACCACCAGGATCTACAGCACTGACATTGGGATGTCATTCGGACTAGAGAAGTGTGGTCGGATGGTTACACAGAGAGGGAAGGTCATCCACACAGAAGGGGTCTCACTCCCAGAGGGAACAATAGCAGACATTGAGGACAGTTACAAGTACCTGGGAATACCACAAGCAAATGGCAGCCTCGATGAGGTCACAAGGAAAGGAGCCACAGCCAAATACCTCCAACGAGTAAGGCAAGTCCTGAGAAGCCAGCTCAATGGCAAGAACAAGATCCGTGCGATAAACAGCTATGCCTTGCCAGTAATCAGATACCCTGCAGGAATAATAAGTTGGCCAAAGGAAGAGATAAAGACCATGGATGTTAAAACTCGGAAACTACTAACCATGCATGGAGGGTTCCACCCTAAATCCAGCATCCTGAGACTATACGCGAGCCGTAAGGACGGAGGCAGAGGACTAGCGAGTGTGAGAGCCACTGTCCAGGATGAAACATCCAAGATCCATAAATACATCAAGGTCAAAGCCTCAACCAACGATGTGCTCAGCGAATGTCTCAAACAATGGGGACCAGAGGATGAGGTGCTGGAGGAACCATCATGGGAGGATAAGCCCCTACATGGGATGTACCACCGACAAATAACTGAAGTGGCTGATATCAGGAAATCCTACCAATGGCTGGAAAAAGCTGGACTCAAGGACAGCACAGAGGCACTCATCCTGGCTGCACAGGAACAGGCCCTAAACACCAGACCGATAGAGGCACAGATCTACCACACCAGACAAGATCCAAGGTGTAGATTGTGCAAGGAGGCCCCTGAGACAGTCCAACACATAACAGCAGGGTGCAAGATGCTGGCAGGGAAAGCGTACATGGAACGTCATAACCAAGTGGTGGGCATAGTGTACAGAAACATCTGTGCAGGATATGGACTGGAAGCCCCGAGATCAAAGTGGGGCACACCCCCAAAGGTGGTGGAGAATGACCGAGCTAAGATCCTGTGGGACTTCCAGATCCAGACAGACAAAATGGTAATGGCGAACCAACCGGACATCGTGGTGGTGGATAAACAACAGAGGAAAGCTGTTGTGGTGGATGTAGCAATACCAAGCGATTGCAACATCAGGAAAAAGGAACACGAGAAACTGGAGAAATACCAGGGCCTCAGAGAGGAACTGGAGAAGGCCTGGAAGGTGAAGACCACAGTGGTGCCTGTGGTCATCGGGGCCCTCGGGGCAGTCACCCCCAAGCTGGAGCAGTGGCTAAAACAGATCCCAGGAACAACATCAGACATCTCAGTCCAGAAATGCGCAGTTCTCGGCACAGCCAAGATACTACGCAGAACCCTCAAGCTCCCAGGCCTCTGGTAGAGGACCCGAGCTCAGAGGTTGAGAAAGACCACCCGTGGAGGGTGAGAAGGGAATTTATATATATATATATATATATATATATATATATATATATATATATATATATATATATATATATATATATATATAGGGCTGGGTCATATTTTTGCTTTTTGAAGGTTTAATCTTTAGAAAATCTGTTTTTGTTTTTTTTTGTTTTTTTTTTTTTGCACTCCATGTGTTTCCATAGTTCAGAGTGATGTCAGCGCGCCCAGGGCGGCCATTTTGTTTGACAAGCGACTTTTACAACTTCTATTTATTCGGACTTTGAATTCAGGCCAACTCTACGATGGCATATTAGGCCCAGGCTAAGAGTTTGTTTTTACGAAAATAAAGTCATAATGTTTCAAGAATACCGTCGTAATATTAGAAGAATGAGGTAGTAATTTTATGAGAACTCAAATATGAAATACAACAAAAAATAATTAGCCAAGCTTTTTTCTCATTAAAACAACTTTTTTTCTCGTAATTTTAATACATTACTCTGGTAAAATCGAGTCTTTATTCTGCTAGTAGTGTGACTATATTCTTGTAATTAAACAAAAATCCTTGTAGTCTGACCCTGATACTCCGTCACAGAAGAGATGATAGAAATAAAACCCACTTTTTTAAAATATTTTTTGTCATTTGTAATTTCTTTTTTAGAAAATAAAGCGAGAGAAAAAAAATCTATTAAAACAGAAACTGGATCTGGTATGACAAAAATCGGAGATTTTATTTTTAAGCCATATGGCCGAGTCCTACCCCAACGTACAATCCAGTGCAACCAACTGCCTTCAGACGTCTGCTATTTAGTAAACACAGTCATCCTGAGTGTAAGTATAAATCCAGGTTTTCTGTGAAGGCCCCAGAGGTTTGCTCAAGAACAGGATGCTGTTTGTTCATTAATGAAGACCAAGGTCTGGGATGAATTAGAGAGGTTTAAAGCCGAGCTAGGTTATAAAACAACGATCGAACGTCTCACAGAGCTCTGTTCAGTCCATCATTTGAACTGCAAACCTACCGACACATTTCCATCCCCCTAAACTGAGATGCTGGACAAGGAAAGCATCACTAAGCAACCTGTGGTAAACCTGGAGGAGCTGCAGAGATCCACAGCTCATGTGGAATCATTGGTCAATAAGACAGTTAAATAGGGATGCACAATATATCTGCATTAACATCATATCGGCTGATCTTGATCATTTTTTAACTCCAGTATCGGCTCCATTAATAAAACTGGCCCGATATTAACAACCGATGCTTATTTCCATTTTTTTGAAGCAACATCAGTGGTGTGGGGATTTTTTTTCACGATATAGAATAGGTAGGGAAAAATATATAATAGCAGAAAATATTGGTTATCAGCCGATATTAAGATCAGTTTTCAACATGACTATACAACCCAATTTAGTCATTCGATAATGTGCAAATCAGACGGAAAAGGACAGGAGAACGAAAGCTCGAACATGTGGGAAACTCTGAAGAAATTAAAATCTTGGATGAAAAAGGCTTCAAAATAAAATTGAGAGAGACGTTTATGTAGTAAAGAATAGCAATGACGTTATCACAGAGAAAGAAATGAGGGACGAGAAGTCTTCAAATTACTGTTATTTAATCTAAATACTGGACTTTAAGAAGGATGGGTTCTTTAAAAAGAGTCTGAAACAGATGTTTCCAGACTCGTTTCATGTTGCAAAAACCTAACTCCAAGGAAACAAAATGACAACTACAGGAGGAGTGAGAAACATTGCTTCTGGGACTCTACTCTCTACCATTTTCGATGCACCGGAGGCCCAAGTTTCCACAGAGCAGGAGACCAAAAAGAGGGTTGCACGGCTCAAGGGCTTTGCTTTGGGGCTGGCATCATGAAACCACAAATAACCTGTTAAGTGGTGGGAAGAAAAGCTAAGTTTCTTCATTACTCGGACATGTTGAGCCCAGGCTGATGGTGTTTCTCTTTCTTGGAACAAAAAGATGAGTTTCTCTTCACTAACTCTGAGGGAAACTATCAGCAAAAAGCAAAGCAGAAGTCTCAACACTAGAATAGCAGTAAAATGACGCACAACAGAGGGTGTGCTTACTTTCTTATTTTATTTCAACAGTCTTGTCAGATTTATTATTAAATGTCTGTGCTACCATAATTTCCATGTGTTCTATATTTAGGGATGAACCTCTTTTTCCAAGAAAGCAAAATGATTTATGACGCAGGTACCATAAAATACAGGTAACTTTATATACTAGAAAGCCAATAAATTGCTTTTTTTTTAATTCAAATACTGAGTATGAGTTTTGTGCTAAAGAGATGTAGCGCATACTTTTCGTCACAGACTGATTACACTGCCTTGTAAAGGCATTTATTTTGCCATGTTACAGCCTAAAACTTCATAATACACTGACATTTGAAATATCAAAAAGTTAAATTGCAAATTAACTGAGTTGTTAAGGCAATTTAAATGAAACAGTGGATCACAGCGTTTAGGACGAAAACTGAAGTTAAATGTTTTGAAGAGGTACTTATCCAGCACCGTCGTTGGACCATAAAGCAACACAATTCACTTTGTAACTTTATGTTTTACATTAAGATGCTCTAATGTCTCTGTGGGGTAAATGTCTATCCAGTAGATTTAAAGTTGTCCCTCAGCTTGTAGCACCCACATTAGGCTAAAATAAGAGCATCACCAAAAATATAAACAGCAAATAACGATACCAAGAATGCACTTCAGAGCAATGGGCATGGAAAGTCTAATAAACGTCTTTTGTTCAATTGTGTCGCCACAGAAGACAAATAAAATGAACATTCAACAAAATTAGCACCTTTTTGTCCGGACTGCAGCTTTTTAAGGTCTCCGTAGTACGGCCGACTCTGCCGGCTGTGCCTAAAGTGACAGTACGGTCTGTTACACCCATTTCTACTGCCTTTGCCATCGTCGTAATCCGCGTAAAATGGACAGTCAATCCCTCGGAAGAAGCCGGTGGACCTTAACATTTTCTCCGGATGGTCCTCTCATGCCCGCACGTCCTCCACGGGCTTCGTTTTCCGCGTCGGGTTTCTTAAACAACTAGCAAATCGGAACAATAACAGCGTCCCTACGGCGCCATGACAGACTGGACGAGAAGAGCGAAAGTCTCGCGTGAGGTGCCGTTCGATCACGTCAGCGGGGTGGCGAACTGAAACCAGGTTCCACAAGACGCGAAACACCATAACAGTTAGAACCGCTAGCTAAACGGCTTTACGTCTAATGAAAGCCTTATTTTTAGTCATAGGTTCAGCATTTTATCGGTTCATAGTTTGCTTCAACACAGCGTTCACTAATAAACTATGATTTTTATTGTATGAAGGACTCGAAATGAAGGAGGCGAGGGTTTGGAAAACTTTATTTACACCAACAGGTAGCCCTTATGCTTTGAAAAAAAAAAAAATAATAATAATAAATAAATAAATTCCTAGTTTTAGACAACAGGGAGAACCCAAAACCCACTGCTTAACACTGTTATGAGAATCCATAGCTTTGTTGCCAACGTTGTAAAAAATAAAAAAATTAATTAAAAAAAATGGCCAAATGATTGTTTTAAAGTTATTCCTCTATATTCCCTGCTGCTTTATTGATTTACGGTTATGTCAGAAACAAGACAACCATGATCCAGTTGCAAGTCAGAAAAATGAGTTGCCAACATACTAGCTTGAAAAGCTGCTCTATAGTTCCATTTTCACAAATATATACCATGTGTTCAATTAACTGATGTAAAACAAAAAGTGTTGTGAATAGATTATGTTTGCAACTTTCCCCTTTTGTTTTCTGTGCAGCAGCCATATTTGATTTTTCAAGCATGACGTTGCACACATGGGTTTCCCCTGGAGGGCCAGTTCCTCCCACACACAGGAGACAATGACTGGCTGGATAGGTGGTTGACGTTTGGATTTTGCAGATTCCTCCAAAACTCTCCAAGCTTGAGCACCACACTGGGAGGCTATTCCAGTCGTTTTCTCCCCCACAGACTTGGAGCTCAAATTACAGCATCAAGCGTGCAAGAAACACTCCAGTATGCTTAGGGGACTATGAATGCAGAGTAAAGTAATAAGAAAGCAACATCAAGAGAACAAGCAAAGGAATTTCAAATATATTAGAAAGGCAGGATTTTTAAATACATTTGATTCTAGGATTAAATGAGCCAAGGAAGATGAATTTTTAACCAATTGGGACACTTATTCTGCAAATATAAAGCAATAAAGTGTCCAAAATTTGCTCACTTGTTAAAAATGTAATTAATCTACATATACAAAATGTTAATTGGACCAGTGTAACCTCATGAGAGGTTGTGACATCCAGCCTCAAAGTGCATAGCATAAAGATAGAAGTTTGACTAAATGATTATAGTCAGTTCCAGTAAACACAGGTCAATTTCTCACTATTTCAGCCCTCAAACTAGCAAAAATATCAACCGTTAATGCAGCTTTGACCTATAAACTTCTTACGTGATACCATACCTGCACACCCACTGGGATAGTTCAAACACACACATGTTCAGGCTTTTTATCAGCTCCTGGACACCTGCGATCATTCTCAGGTGTGCAGGGACAGGTGACAGGTGAGGTAATAATTGGCTGTCAGCCAGCAAGTCAACATCTTGAGGTCAGTTTAAGTGGGTCTGTGGATATTTTATTAGTGGATGTGTGTTAACACAAAGTTTTCTGAGGAATCTGAAGCAGGAATCCTAAAACAGCAGTAAAATCCCAGATGTAAACAATCCTAATAAATTACTGCTGGGAGGCTTTATTGACCAGTCTCCTGCAGCTGTGCTCACTTTATAAGCAATGAGATTCGATGTATTTCAAATTAAAGAGCCAAGTACACATGGAAAGAAGGCGTGAACTGTGATCTATTGGAGCAATAAGGGAAGGTGTGTTAATAATCACTAGCTGGGAGGGATCCTCTTCAGGTTTGGTTTTTATTCTTAAATTGGCCTTATTGGAAAATGTTTGTGTGTTGTTTTATTCTAATACACTTAAATACATGCTTAGTAAATATACCTTAGTAAAATCACATTAATAAAAATGTTTAACTTGACCATGAGATAATTAAAAAAAACTAATAAGTTGATGTTAAAACCCAAACCTTTTTATCAGCGGTGTCCAATATGCAGCTCACAGGCCTGATTTTGTGTGGTCTCATAAAATGGAAAATTGTATGTGCAACACAAAGTATTTATCTTTTAATAATCATGGTTTTTGCTTTCTTTTTGGTTCCATAGCAAAATGGGACCACAAAGTCAAGTTTTACCTAAAATTAGCATTTAACTGATTTATTAAACTTTGTTAAATATAACAAATGTTTTCAAAGAAAGATTTACCCTGTTCTAGTTGCTCATAATAGACAAGAAAATAAAAGTCAGTTGACCACAATACCCCCCCCCAAAAAAAAAAAAAAAAAACAAAAAAAAACAAAAACAAAAAAAAAAAAATTTAGAACCTGTATGTCATTTTAATATCGCAAACCTACAAAACCATTTCTGTGTTTTGGCTCTGCAGCCATTTACAGATCCCTTTCACTCAGAAATAACTACTTTATTTGTTTCCCTAAAATATTGCATGTGTTTACTGATGGCCAGGTAAACAAAAAAAAATTGGGTTTTGAATAATAATAAAAAAATAAATAAATAAAATTTGTGTGTGTGTGTGTGTGTGTGTCCTGTGAACACTTTCAACTTGATTATTTTGGCAAATCCTTCATTTAGCCAAACAATTTGCAGCACCTTGCAAATGTATTCATACTTCTTCTTATCCTGTTTTCACATTACAACCACAAACTTTAATAAATCTTGTTTTGATTTTACATGAAAGACCAATATAAACTTGTACATAATTGGGAAGAAGAAGCCACATAACTTATGCTTTTCAAACTAGTTTTAAAAATCTGAAAAGTCTTGGATCCACCCTCTCTGAGTCATTACTTTGTAGGTCTATTTTTTTGTTATGATTACAGCTGAAAATCCTTTATGATATGTCTCTACCGGATCTAAAAACTGGAGATATTGCCTATTCTTCTTTACAGAATAGCTCAGGCTCAGTCAGACCGGGTGGCAGGTGACTGTAAACAGCAGTTTTAAGGTCTTAAATGTTCAGGTTGATGTGCAACAATAGAGTAAAGGGGGTTGAATACAAATGCATGCCACACTTTCCAGATGCTAATTTATAAAAAATCAAAACATGTTTTCCATTTGCTTCCTTCTCAAAATCATTCACTTCTTTGTGCTGATCTGTTGCATAAAACACAGTTCCTTAAACCTTTTGTTTCCTCTAAATTATATATTTATACTTGGCCAATATAGCTGATACTGAATCTAAATCTAAAGTTAAAGGCCCCTGAACTGAATCTGTGTGGCTGCAATTCAAAAATGATGCAAATTTTAACCCACCAGCACAGGAAGTTGATGCAGATGGAGACTTTTATTTTGAATTAGGGCAAAATTATTACTGTTCAAATTAAAATGCTCTTGCAATAGAAACTATTAGGTATAAAACACAAAGTATTCATCTTTTAATGATTCTCTTAAATTTCTTAGTAAATAGGACCACATTTATTTGTGACTTTTACTGAGAAGCAGATTTTGACACGCCGAAATCTGCTTTTATTGGTTATAGCAAGAGTTTGCAGACAAACTCTATAGAGAAAGACACAAAACGGCACATTTTTTTTTTTTTTTTTTTTTTTTTTGTACTTTTTTCCAATCAAACCTGAAAGAATTTGCAAACTTGATGCCTTTATTTTAATGAAGCAAATGTGCAAAGACATTTCTTGAGCTTTGGATCTCAAAACGTACACTTCCTTTTCTTACAAAAATATCAGACTAGTATTTGTTTAATTTAAACATTGCAAGCTTAGTTTATTGAGGAGCAGGTTAAAAATAAATCCCAAATGCAGCATCTCTTTTTGTGAGATCAGTTTTTGGCTCTTGATTGGATATTTTGGTCCACATGACAAAAAGTTTGGAAACCCCTGCTGTGACGTGATGAAACGCTAGAATCAGAGTTGTCCAGCAGGGGGAGCCAGATACTCACTAAGGGCCAAGTGAACAGACACAAATATTCTCCAGACGGTGCCAAAAACACCCTGTCGTTGCATCATTTAATGTCCCGTCTGTGACGTCTGCAGTGCTGAAACAGAGGTTATGCAACAGGCAGGTTTGTATTTTATTTCAGATCCATGTGCCTTCTGAATAAAGCCAAAATATTCACTGTGAGGGACCCAATGTGCTCCATTAAGCAGAGAAATTAAAAGCGCGTTGCGCTGAAACAGTTCCAAGATTTGTCACATAAAGACACCCTAAATATAAAATAATGGCTGTCAAATTAATCAGTGACGCTTAAATTAAATTCGCTGCTTTTCATTCCCCCCGCCCCCCACGTCCAAAGGTCCTGGGTAAACCCAGTGAAACAGAAGACGATATTTTCTCTGATGCAAACTGTAGCCCCAGGGTGAAACAACTGGCATTTGTTTGACTCAGCAGAAGGCATTTTGAATCTCCAGGGTGCTGGCTGCAGAGCTTGCAGGAGGGTTGCATCAGTCTCGTCAGACGATGGCAACCGCGCGTTTCTGCAAAGAGCGCCCCCTGCAGCTCCCCTGTGCGTCTGCCGCAAGGTGAAACTAGTCACATTTTAGGTAGGAGACAAGTGAGCTCATATTTACCCACATCCAAGGACATATGTGAGGCAGTCCGTCGGTATCAGGGTGTGTTTGCAGATCCAGATGAAACTGCCTCAGCCAAAAGATAAGGCTGTTAATACAAAAGTGATAGTTCAGGTGTTTCCCCATCAGGGGAAGGGAATAAAGAAACGCTGCAGCAAGCAGACAGACGTCCTTCAAAGCATTTTATTGCATTTTTTTTTATTTTTTTTTTTAGAAAAACAATACAAAAATCTGTTGCAACTGTCAAATGTTGCCTTGAGTGAACTGCAATCATTCACATGGTACAGTAAAGTGCTTATTTTAAATCAAATGTTTTGTACTTAAAGGACTTTTATACTTTAAATTTTTTTTTCCCCTGAGCACAATAGGCCTGGGGGGCTGTTCAGTGTTAAAATTAGGCATCGGTTGACCAAAACGCTTGTGGACTGCATCAGTATAAACAGAATAAAGCCCTCATCATGCCAATGAAGAGGAGCTGTTTATAGCACGTTTGATCCATGTTGCTGGATTGTAGATGCCTGGCCTGTGGGCTACATTCAAACTGTGGGGATGCTTGTGATACTGTCCATTTGAATGACTGTATTTTAACACTATTTGACAAACGATACAAAAAAAAAAAAAAAAAAAAGAGGCTGCAAGATTTAATTTACCCCCTTTTCCCTGCAAACAAAAGGCAGACCAAAAACAAACACTGCCACCGGACAGATATTAGAAATGGTCGTGACCAATTAAACTCCTACTGTATTTGCGAGGATATTAGAGTATGGCCAAAGTGTGTGCGTTAACAAGTTTCCAGCCCCATCAGAAAATAGGGAACAACTTGGATGAAGCTTACAAAGGGAGAAAAAGGCAAAAATACTGAAATGTATAGGTATCTTCAAAACCCCAAAGATTGCCTGGATCATCAGCTTAATGCTTTAAGATTGATAGCAAAGTACTTTCCAACACTGGAGAAGAAACAGCTGCATATATATATATAACTTCAAGTAAGTCTTATTATAAGACATAAAACCCCGTAATGATGTGTCTGTAGAAAGGTATTTAGAGCTATTACAGTGTCCTATTATCAGCATAAAGGGAGCCTGTTGAGACCATTTCCAGAGTACCGCTGCTGCTCTGCTGCTAACAGGATATGGACACATAGCAGTTTCCTCACGTCTCAATGCTACATGATGGATTACATGTTCGTCGTCACAACTTGAACTTTCTTTGGTGAAATGGCTTCAGCGCTGAGACGTCATCACCAGTCCATTACCTTTCATGTAATCTGAACAATTACCAACTTTCACAAGTACAAAAGTAAAAAAAAAAAAAAAAAAAAAAAAAAAAAAAAAAAAAAATAAAAAAAAAAAAAAAAATAGCCTTCACTGGGCATGAACACTCCAGATCAACTAAACAAGCTTTGCATTTCATCTCATACAGCATACTCTGAATTTAAAAAAAAAATTAACATAAAAGAAAATTACAAAGGACAAGTTCTGGGGCTATATCTAAACTGAACAGCACCACGATAAAAACAAAACAAAACAAACAAACAAAAAAAAAAAACAAACAAAAAAAATACAGTCATCTAAAAGATAAAAATGTGGCACATTGATGTGGAGTTGTCAGAAGATAAAATATAAGCTCATAATACAGCTAATATCTAAGGGTTTTTTTTGTTCTTTTGTGGAATGTTTTTCCTTTTTTTTTTTTTAAACATTTTTCTGAAAATATTACCAGCCTTTAATTTGTGAAACAATGTGTTTTGGAAAGAGTGGGTCCCCCCCCAAAAAAAAGGTTGAAATTTTAAATGCATCCGATAAGGGAAAACAAAACAAAACAAAGTCTGGTCACAGTGGCCATGTGCTTTTTCAAACCCCTTAAAGGAGTTCTAACCTTTACTTGCAAAATATTTGAAGGTTAAATATCAAATGCACAATTTAATCACAAAAAAAAGAATATATATATATATATATATATATATATATATATATATATATATATATATATATATATATATATATATATATACACACACACACATATAAAATCTGCTTGTAGGGGGGAAAAAAAAAAAGAAAGAAAAACAAAAAAAAGTGGGGGGGTGGGGGGACGTTGTGGATTCCTCACACTGAAAGTAACACTGACCCAGTTTCACTTGCTAAGCCATTTAAGAGCATCTGTAATTAGCCTATACCAACACAGCAGTAATATAAGCTAAAAATCTGTTCTGGGTGGCCAGACGCTCGCACCGCGTCACGCTGTTAGCTTGTATGCCATCAGACCTGGCCTGAATGTCTCCAACAAGTGTTGTGGCTGCTGATAGTTTGGCATGTATGGTCAAATCACATTATGGATGGGTACAACAGAAACGGGACAGGTTAACATTCTTTGCTCTTAAAGCATTAAGTGCATGGCCACCAGGCGGATGAGTGCATGCTCCATCTCAGACACATACAGAAGCTCAGGTGCGAGAATGGGGGAGAAAACTAAATCTGAGCAGTCTCTCGCCACAGAACGGACTGCACCAGGCACAGACAGAAGTGGCTTACAGCCCTTTCAACCTCTCAGATACAAAATCCTTTTCAGACTGAACAGCCTTCATATTGGCATATTGCATAAGCTTGTATGTTTCAGCAGATGGGCCACTCATGCATGTACATACAGGCAAAGAGAACATTCCAGATAACTTAATTCACAGTGGATCCAGTTGTAACATGGGAGCAGCACAACAGGTTGTCCTTTGGTGTCTGAGCTTAAAGTTCTGACTTCTAAACTGAGTCGTATGAAGGAGGAAAACAAACAAACAAACAAAAACAAACAAACAAAAAAAACCATTATCCCAAAACATGAACTGGCCCTCCTCCCCAACCTGAATGTGCTATTACACAGGTCCCATGTAGTTGTGCTTCAGAAGTGCTGCATAAAGGTAGAAGGCATTTAGAGGGATGACTGCAAGCATCATCAGTCTTCACAGGTCGGGATCGAAGCCGGATTGCAGAGGAACCAAGAGAAAAAGAGGGAGGAGCCAAAACTGGGGAGGAGGGGAATCAGAGCAGTCCAGCCCGGAAAGTTCTTGTAATTGAGGTTTCAGAACTCCAGGTTTAAAAAGTTCAAGCGCAGTCTCCCACAATGACGAGAGGGGCCAAGAGCTGACAGAGCTCTGCAGCAGAGACGGGGCCTCCCTTTAGCTGGCTGCTTCTCTGCCTGCGCCGAGCCAGTTTGGAGTTGGATGGAGGCGAGAGGCGCATGGAGGAGCCGCTAGAAGCAACGACCAACGGGACTTCCTGCTGCTGCTGCTCTTCCATACCATCCTGTTCAGCCAGCTGCCGGTTTACAGCCATGGCCTTGTCGGCAAAGAATGTTAGATCCACGGCACTACTGGTTCTGGCGGAAATAGATCAGAAGGAACAAATAAGCTAAAAGAAAAACCATCTTTTAAAGCAGGTGGTATTGCTGGAGCTTATATGTCTTCTTACCTCTGATGGATGATGGATGTTGATAAAATGTCAGATGCTCCCTATAAAGAAGGAGAGATGGTGGTACATTAGCAAAAAAAGTTCAAGGGTCAAGCTTCTCGTGCAATTTCAGGCATACAACACCCCAACTTACCCCTTGAACCCAGGGGTGCTGCAGCACCTGGCTGGCACTCAAACGTTTTTTGGCATCTCGAACCAGAAGTTTGGAGATCAGGTCTTTGGCACTTGAGGAGATGTGAGCCCAGTCCTTCTCTGGAAACTCATATTTTCCTTCCTGGATACTTTCAAACAAAGTGTTCTGCGGATGGAGAGAGATTCACCATCAGCCATCTTTGTTTTTACTCATCTCATGTGAAAGAATTAAAGTGTTAAAGTGTTACCTGGCAGGTGTGACAGGGTTCTCCCAGTTCCCATCCACAGTCACCGCCACATCGACCCACGAAGGGTGGATAACCGCTCAGCATGATGTAGAGGATGACTCCAAGGCTCCACAGGTCGCATCGCTTGTCATATATTGTAGCTTCTTCACTGAAGGCCTCAACTACTTCAGGTGCCATGTACTCTGCTGAGCCACACTGCAGGAGAGAACAAGGTTTTTAAGCACCGGCAAAAGAAACAGCTGTGCTTGCTGCTGAATTCTCTGCAGCTGATACCTCATGGCTACAAGTGTTGAGGCTGAAGGGGGAAGAGAGGCTATTTTTGAACTCTGCCTCATTTTTGAGGGTCTGTGTGACAGTCACATGTTAATCTGCAAGTGATCAAAATTTTAAATTCTGATTCAGTTTTAGTGTTTTTGCTCCAGGACTCAAATATCCTGTAATGTAACAAATGTGGGCAGCTTTAGGTCAACTATAAAGCTTTACACAACCAAATCAGGCTGAGGACAAGGGCAGCCTCTGCCTCGCTGCGTAGCTGGGGAGGGAGGAAATTAGGCCAAACACCAAAGCAGTGGCAGAGGACTGGCCGTCCTGTACAGCTGGGGTAAAGGCTGAGCTCTGGTTAGTTACATAACTTTGAAACATAAAAGCCAAATTTAAGTGGTTTGGGAAAGGAGATGAGAAGCAGGTTGTTGGTTCACCAGGACAAGGCTTTAAGACGTATTGTTGACCCCCTGCAGATACAGCAGGACTATGGTTTGGGGATTAAGTTTTATACATTAAAATATGACTTTGCATAATTTAAGATTGCAGCTAACCCCCCAGAACATTGTACTTTCATAAAAAAAACAAAAAAACAAAACTACACACCACCTCCTAACCTATATCCTTCCTATTTAAGACAAACAGCATTTACATTCACTGAGCAGGCGTTCATTGTATCCCAGAACCATATACCAGCTGCCTCTACCCCCCCAGCTTCCTTATGCAATAAAATTCACTGCACAGGAACCTCAACTCTAACAAAGCTGCTTCTGTCACCCCTCCCCCTCCTTTTCACCACCATGTCTGGGGTGACTCGTTACCTAGACAAGCACCCTGGATTTGAGCCAAAAGCAGCTAAACACCCACAATGATACTTTAGCACAAACATATTTAACCCAATGGTGGAAAGAAGTCAGAGCTTTAACAGGCAGACAAGAGATATAAACATCAATGAACTAAAAGTACAAGGAGAATGCAGCAGAAAGTAACCCAAGCTTTTTGGGACATCATCATCTCTTCCTGCACATCTGTTGCAATCACTTTGTTCACTTACTGTAACATCCTCTCTAAACCTTCCTGTAAGCTGTAGTTATCTTCTACTCTGCAGCTAGATTTGTAGGTATTGCAACCAGGGACTTTCCACCAACCATGTGACTAGTCAGGCCATATTGCCAGGACTGATGACACACCTCTGCTGTTTGTAAACTACAGGATTATCTTGAAGCGGTTTACTGGATGAGAACATGTTCGGTCATGCAGGCGCACCTGTAACAAGGAACAAAAGCAGTTCCTTGAATGAACTAACCTTGTGCATTTCATGCAGTCATGTTCCAGTTCTTCACTGACTGTTGCTATTAGTTTATAGAAAACATTTCAAGCAAAGCAGGATTCATATTAAACTACAGGAAGCTCCATCTTCTCTTCCTGGCCCAGCCTAATAATTTAATTTATAAGTTGCAGTGGAACCGCTGTCATCATGAACTGATTTTAAAAGGCTTTGGGTACAGCAAGTTACAACCAGGAACAGCAATAAATGTATGATCATATATTGTGCAACCGCAGCTGTAGGAATGTGACTAAAAGAGGAATCAGATAACATTGTTCCAGTGATCAAGGCAACAAAAACAAGCTTCAGCGCATGACCAGACTGGGTGTTTGTCCCTCCCCTTGCCTTGCTCACTGCTACAGCCAATCACTGCTCAGTTGCTGGGTGGTGGGGGGGAGGACCAAATTTTCTAGAATAAGCCTTATGAACAGCCTTTGTATTAAAAACAAAGGGCAGAGTGCGGCTGGGGCTTCTGGGCGGAGACTTGTGGAAAAGGGGCGTTATTTTCTCCCCCCTCGCACCACATGAAGGAAGAAGAGGAAATGAGAGTTTGTATTTTCCATATTAATGCCTCCGGACACAGCCTTGTAAAAAGTTATATTGCCTTCTTTGTGGCGTTAAATCCCCAAGGATATCACACCGTGTTCTAACCTTGGGCTCAACTCTTCTGTAAAAGAAATCCTAAAATCTAAAGTTAAGATTCCAAAACAAAGAGAAGCCATTGAGAGCAAAAGGGCCTCAAACTACAACACAGTGTTCATTTAGATGTTTAAAGAGTATGACAGTTCATATCAGTGCACAGAAGCTATAGTTACAAGTGTAGAACCCCCCCCCCTCCCTTCCCACCACATTCCTGCAGGCCTGAATGATATCCTTCACCTGCTCAGCTCCATCTATTCAGCCCACCAACAGACTGCATGTAGACGAGAGGAGAGCTTTCCAGTTCAACTTTTCTGTTTCTGGGGATTAACAGATACAGTTTCCTGGATACAGTTCAGAGGAGATGCTTCCTATTAGACCAACATGGGGGTTAAACACTCATAACCTCCAAATTCATGGAGCTAAATATTTACCACTGATAAGCAAAAGGACGATGACATCAAACGGAGGCCTTTTCCCCACCAGTCACTGTACTTTGGAAAAGTGCAGTTCATAAAGAGGGGATTTGGGAAACAATCCAAGCCCTTTCCAACAAAAGAACAAAGCTCTGTATCTGTATCATCATAACCTCATCACGGTTCTTCTCCCAATCCATGAACTGTCCTGCACTGAGAATTGCTCAACAACTAATCAGTCATCTGGATTTGATAAAGATATTTTTACAGCCTGGAAATAACTTTCCTATCCACAACAAGGACATAAAAATCACACCATTTTTGTGTGATCTCTAAAAAAAGTTTGACATGAGTTGTTAAAAATGACTTATAAACGTCTCTACAGATGAAGATTTAGAAAGTGAGCAGCTGGACTTACAGGAGTGAGGAGTTCGGGAGTAGAGATGGGTGAGCTGTCACTATTCAGTTTGATCCCACTGCCCAAGTCAAAATCACAGATCTTGACTGGAGAAATCTGGCAAAAAAAAAAAAAACAGAGATATTTTTCAGTTTGAGCCATTCTGCAATAGTCAAAAACAAGAACGGTTATCATATGTTATATTTATCAACCACATGTGTTGCCCTTTGAACGAAGTGGATTGATAACTCACCTTGTCTGCACTCTCACAGAGAATATTTTCAGGTTTCAGATCTCTGTGGGCCATTCCTGAAAAACATTTAAATAAATCAGATTTTTATTGCACCAACTGTTTTCTCTGTTACTTTTAATGTAACAGTCTGTCAGGGAAAAAAAAAAAAATCCTCACTGTATGCTTGTAGACTTACCCTTGTTATGGAGGAAATCTAGAGCACTGGCGATGTCATGCACAATAACACTGGCTTCCTGCTCGCTGAAGTGCTGCCTCTTGTGAATTTGCTCCAAGACTGACCCTAATATGGGGGTAAAGATACTAGTTTAGCTTTGTGGAAAAGATATCAGGACAAAACTATCAGTGAAAAAGGTAACATACCTCCTCTAAGCTTTTCAAACACCAGGTAGAATTTGTCTTCCTCTTCAAAGAACTCCACCAGCTCCAGAATATTCCTGCAGAATGATGAAAAGAAATCTTTAAATGCCAGAAGTTATTTAGTGACATGAACATAAAAATGTTCCGTGGTGGGGTATGACTACCAAATGCATTCCATTATTAACAGGGCATTATGAAAATATACCTGTGGCCCTGGCACTGGTAAAGCATCTCAACCTCACGGAAGACCCGACTGCGGCTATGACCTGGTCCTTTTTCAATCATCTGAAACAGAAGAATAATGCAGTTTAAATATAAAAATATCAACTTAACCAAAAGGATTCAGGGACTTCTGTGTTCCCAAAGAAGAATACAGAGTAGATGCAAACTGGACTAATTGAACCAACCAAATATTTGCAGATACTGTGCCATATTAAGCTTCAAAGACACAACTTGACAGCTTCCTAGTAACTTTTATCCTACTTTCTGTGCACCACACAAGAAACCTGGTTGGGAATGGAAAACATTCACAGCCACATGCTCTCCTGTGAATCAACTCTGTTCTTCAAGGGCCACCATAGTTTTCCTAAGATCTCAGATTCTAATCCCAAACTGTTTACAATAACAGAAAGCACTCTAAAAATAACTGTCTGGAAACACACCATGATGAGGCCAACAGCTGCACAGCACCCTCCCAGGAGAGACAGACTGCTGACAGAGCAAAAGGCCTGAAATTTCCAGCCCTGGTTGGTTATTGTCCGATTTGGAGGCTGTGCATGCCTCTCTTCCTGGTAGCTGGATTACCGATTGTATTGAAGGCCAGAGGGGCCCAGAGTTGCAGTGTGTGTTAAGGATTAATGCGCAGACAAGAGGCTCACGAGCAGACCAGTGCCTGTTCACTGATTCTGTCCGAGTCAGCAGCATAAACGCAACTATGCTCTGCTGAAAGAATAAAAAAAAAAAAAAATAAATAAATAAATAAATAAAAAATGCACTTAAACTAAAATTAAATCTTAACAAAACATGAATGTTGACATTAAAGTGGTAGATTTGACGTGATTTATTATTAAACTAAAAAAGTCTTCATCATGTTACGGTTGACTATCGACTACCCAGGACTGTGCAACATCAATATAAAGCCTCTGTCCATGAGTCTATAGCCAGACATGCTCCACAGACGCCTAGAACAAACGCATATACAACCAACCCAAAACATCTCAATGTCTGGAGGGGGAGGGGATACACGGGACATCTGGCAGGAGGAGTCCAAACCCCCTCCTCCATTTCTCAGAAGATCTCCAATAACCAACCTTCATGCCTCCTCCTCCTTGCATAACTGCCACCCACCCAGAGCATTGAGAAACCACCCTGTACTTAACAAGGACAGTAACTACACGTTGTGCATGGCCACTTTAGTATTTATGACAGTTACTTGGAAAAAGTCTTTAACTGAAAAAAACTGTAAAGTTATAGAGCAGCCTTTTAATATTTAGCCCCCTCCTCAAAACAGATCCACAAGCAAGAACAAAAGCAGCAAGTTCTTGTAAGTTAGGAAAAGTTTCACAAAAAGTTCACATTCTATTTGGAAGACCATAAGAAAAAGAGTAAAAGCTACGTAGAGTGAGAACAAAGCAGTGTAAACACACTGGGTCACAACCCTCACCAACCACCCCCTCCTTCCTCCTTGGGTTTTGTTTTGGAACAGTTCACAGCACATAATGTTCTCACTATGAGCGTCCTCTGTAGGCAAAAAGAGCAAAATAAAAAGGGGTGGGTATATCCCGCCAAGCTCTCCGATAGGCTCAAATCAGAACTGGGAGAGGAAGTGTCCGATAACAGCAGCTAATGTTGCAAGCTGAAAACAGTACAGAGGTGGCACAGAAAAACCCCTGCAAGCATCCACAAGAGGCCTTATAGCAAGCAAAAAAGGGGAATATGTAGCAGTTGTGGGAATTTCTTAAAAAAACAACAACAACAACAACAAAAAAGAAGAAGTACAGATGCCACTTTCATAAAATCTCTAAATTCTCTTATTTAATGGCACAGCACTTCCCCACAAGTCTTTTTGCAACCAACAAAGAAACATTCAATTGTCACAGAATCTTATCTACTGATCACAGCAGACAAAAACATGATGCAACATTGTCATTGTGTTCAAAAACATCCCAGTTATGTGTCACATGTAGCAGTGCCTTACCTTGACAGCATATTCTTTGTTGGTGATCAGGCTGATGCAAGCCTGCACTCTGGCATAAGCTCCCTCTCCTAACACTTCTTCTTGGAGTCTGTAGACATCTGTGGAAGAAACGGCAGATAGAAATGATGACAAATATCAAATAGGGATGGACAGATATGGAAATTTGGGCCGACATCAGATATAAATATTGCTGTTATGGTTGACAAATATTTACCAGTGTTGGTGTTTTTCTGAACTTTCAACAACGTTAAAAAAAAAACAACCACACTGCTGACATTGCATCTCTGCTTTATGTAAACATACCCAAAATGACTGACACTGATTTGTTAAAAATGGCTTAGTTTGACTGTTATCGATATATGGAGCATCCCTATTAATGTTTGTCAAGAGTTTTTCAAACAGCATCATTAGATAGATCGATTTAAAAAAAAAAAAAAAAAAAAAAGAGAGAGAAACATTTTTACCCTCAAATCGTCCAGAGAAACTGTCCGTTGCTCGGCAACGCTTTTTCTTCTTGTTTCTCTTCTTGGCATCAGGAATGTCAATAGGCTGGCTTGAAGGCATGTCTAATGAAACAGAATTTTAAAGCACATTAGTAAATGAGGACAACAACACACAGGGAGAATAAAATCTACAGCATGGGATGCAGACACTTCTAGAAAGAATGTTTTCTAACTAATTGATGAACAGCTTTATTATGATTTGTACAGACTTGGAAGTAGTTTTCAGAACTTCAGTAGAGAACACTCACCATGTCTTGGGGCAGAACCAAAATTAAATGAAGAATCAATGTGGTGGGACCCGTTTTTGGTGAAGTCCTCTAATTCAAAGGGGTTTTGGCCCTGAGAAGTCATTAACATCCTTGTTACTGGACACAGTCTTAATTACCTTCTAAATCAAGATTGGCGGTAACTTATTACTGATATGGCATTACTACCCCCACTTCCCCAAACTATTAAGTCAAAGTACAATCAGAGCTCCTTTCTAAGACGCCATCAATGTAGATATAGCCATTGTTGATACCATTTTTTAATACTTGTTGCCGAAGGACCTTTAAGCAACCTGCACAAGTGCGTTATCAGCATTAAGATGGGGGCTTGCAGCATGTGCTTGTGTGTATATCTGAAGAGGATCATCCCTTTAACACACGCCGATAGACGTGCCCTGATTAAAAATTGAAATCTCCATCAACAAAGCTTCAAAATAATAATAATAAAAAAGGCTCACCTTAAAAGAGCGGTGGAATCCAGTGACTTCGGTAATCTTATTTTGCACCATTTTTGCTTTGATTCGGATGATTTTGTTCCCTGGAGGATGTGCGGCGGCAGTGGTTTTAATTAGCGGTGTATCAATTTGCACTTCTCCGAAACCGAGTCGTTTCAGAGAGAGTCACAAGTGATGACACTGCGCTGGCTGGTACGCTCGCTGTGGCGTTGTTAAACGGGAGCCCTGCGTGGACAAGGCAAACACACCGCACATTAAAGAACATTTGAAAGAAAAAAACCCACAAGCTTCAACGTGGTCTAGCTTTTTGTTCTATGCATAAACCAAATCAAATTCGAACCCTGACAGCTTACAACACATTTAACATGGACGACCGTCCAAATACAAAAAGGTTGTAACAGGGTGAGCCAACAAAAGTAAACAAATACAATTTTAGCAAAATGCAAAACGCAGCGAGATGCGAACAACCGTTAAACTCATCCACACTTCTGCTGTGGATTGATGGTGCAGCGCACGCGACTTAACCGTTAAAACCAGACTGTAACGGTCGACCAGCAGAACATTAAAGTCACCATTTGCAAGGGGGGGGGATAAAATTAAGTGTGGTTTACTCACCCCGTTGTTAATGGTTATAGCTCCAGTGTTAGCGTCGTTGTTTGACCCACTGCTGCAACGGCCGCTGAGGGCAGTCAAACGGGGATATTCGCCGGATAATTTGTATGTGGAAGGTGGCTGGAAAGCTACAGCGTGGGTGCTTTTATAACCTCCTGGTGGCTCCTCCCTCCTTCCCACTTCCAACGGACGAGATGGGTCACGTGCTTTCTAGAAAAGGACATGCTTGGCAAGGTTCCATTTCGCTTTATTATTAATATTCATAACCTTCTCTCAAAACCTAAGAAAGAACATATTATGGTTGCGCGATAAGAATTGAGATTTGAGCACTTTAGCTCCTTAGATACGTTTCTGGGAATATTTAATGTAAAGTTTAGATACCTAGACAGCATTACTCGCCATTGAGCTCTGTTTGGCTTCAGAGTCATTACGAGGTGATGTGTGTAGAGGAAGGAAATGGTGAGTACGTGCGTGTCGGCACAGTCAGCACCTACAACTGTTCTTGTGAGGACTTTTCACTCGAGACGGACTCCAAAGGAATAACCCGAGCACAACTTGTCGACTGACACGACACGCTTCTGTTCTGTGACGGATCCGATCACAAGCTTCTGCTGATCACACTAATGAAAACACAAAACATGGCCCTGCGCAGGAGTCAAACACTCAATGGCAAAGGGAAAATTGTGCAACTCCAGCCAGCAACCCTGTTTATTTTCTTAGGAATATGTATATGAGTAAAACATCTTTCATTTTTACCTTCAGTTGCAGCATGGCTGTGATGCTGTTTCTAAAAATCCCTGTCTGACTCAATGCACACACCTCGTTGCAGACTTTTACGCTCTGTTATGCAATGTTATGAAGAGATGAATCCAGCATTGTTTTCAAGATATTTTGCTTTAATAACATTATGACAGATCCCGCTGCCAGAATTACGTCTATTTGCTGTATTTTGTGCTGTGTTTTATGCATAAACATGTATGTGTGTTTATACAGCTGGAACAAAAATAATTACATACTGTTTGAGTGGACACAATACAATTTTTGTAAGTTATGTTTTGTTTTATATCAGTTAGGATTACAAAAATACTTTCTATATCACACAGTGTACTCAAATATCTGGTTTCAGCTGTAAATATTTTAGATTCTTATCACCTGTAAGTCATAATATTCTAAGTAAACATAAAATAAACAATTTAAATGAGTGTTGTGACTCTATATAATATACTGAATTACTGAAATAACTCCAACTCATTGGAATGCACCTGCAAATGTGGTTTTGCATCTTGGGCTGAAACCTTTCCATAATGCAGTCAGAAATGCACCTATTCTGCTTCATTATATGCTGCAATAAAGTTGTCAGACACCTGTGTGCATCATCTGCCACAAGGTGTACTGCAATACGTGATACGTGAGTATGTAAATGACATTGTGCAAGAGGGAGATTTGTAAACAAGCAGCTGCAGATAACCCCTTCTGTGGTATACAGTGATGCATGTTTTGTAGTCCGATGAAACGCTCACTCTGACAACGGTGGTGACAATGTGTCATGGCTGTGATAATGAAAGCTATCCAAGAAGTCTGAATTTGCAGAAACGATCCCGCTATCTGAACCATCTGCTAACTGTGAGATGCCACAGCAATATTACCACACAGTTGGCATGCTCATGCAGTATTTCTATAATATCAAATAGGTATTGGGATTCACTATAAATAAAGGGTGTCCTGACAGCTATGTTCATCGTTTATATCTGCTAAAACCTTTTGAGAACATGTTGCATTTTTGTCAACAAGTCTGACTGCCTCATCAGATCACATGCTTTGTCTATAGGCTGTATCTGATTCCATGTGATACTTCTTGTTGCAGTGCACAATCCTATCCTGTGTGACATTGATGCATTTCATCAATGGCTTCTTCGTTAACACATGTAAATCTTGCTGTTAGCTATCAATAGTCTTGTGACTGAAGACTCTGTACTCCTCTTCTTCCTTTCACCTTCTGCCCCTCAAACAGAAACCTGAAGGAAGAAAACATTACGCAAGCTTTCAGCTCACTCTCCGTAGCCAAGAGCACATCGTGTAGTCGAAGCTTTTAGACAAACAAGATCCCACTTGGAAGTGGGTGGGGATGTGCTCAGAGTTACTGCTGGTCAAGCTGAGGAGGAATGGGCTGACACATGAATACCTTCAGATGGCTACAACTCTGTGTCTGATGTGAAAGGTGGGAGTCTTCTTTTCGGAGGATCATGCTGCACTGATTAAAGTGTTGTGGTACATGTGTGTCATGTTTTTGTTGCTGATAACCTGCGAGACCCCATCATATCATTTCAAAAAGTAGTATATTCGTTTAGATTTTATGGAACTGTTCGAAAAAAGGAAGACAGAAAATCCTTTTCAGCTGTAGTAAGTTGAAGGTTTTTTTTAAATTATCAGCTATTACTTGTTTATGCAATACTGCTGCAATGTAAAGACTTGGGTATGAGTTTAAACACCAGAAAGTAGGGAAAAGGGAAGAGTTGCGTGCACAAATTAAACTATCCTTAACCATCATACCTTTTATGCATATATCTTACGTGTTAACACCAATAAGCCGAGGGATGAGCTGATGGAAATTAGCTTTGGGCTACAATCTGGTGTATTTACAAATGTGTTTCTCTTATTTCATAAGAACATCCCTGTTTTAAATAAATATTTATTACATCAAATATAGGTGTAATAATGCTATCTGTAGCATATGTTTATAGTTATTTTGATGCAGACTTGCAGATGCAGTAAAAATACAGATTTCAAAAAACAGTAAATGAGCTGACAGTTTTTAAGTGCTCATTGCTCAGAATATTACACGTGTTTGCTGCTGTGCTCTTTATTTCAGCGGGGTAATTAGCTGGGCTGGTAGCTAGCCTGCAGTCTGCTGCTTAACAGACATGCTGCTAATAGCTCACCAACAGTGGAATATTTTAAAAACAGTCAAATTTTACTTTCTTGTAAGTGAGGTGAAAGTGTGGTAGCATTCCTTCAGCCAGCTGACTGGCAGTGCACAACAATGGGTGTGGGAAGGGTATTGTTATGTTACATTAGACAGCAAACAATTGGGGAAAAATCTATTTACTGAGTCTCTTTCTCAAGCAATCTCATTAAAAAACCTTTAAGCTATAATCATAGCACGACACATTTGAGTGGTTTTGAAACCATAACATTTTAAAACCTTGGTATACTTTGATAAACATTCCTCAGCAAGGCTGAAGTGTATTGGTTCAAAACATATCTGCATGACTCCTTTTCTAAACTCTGACATCCAAAGCTTGCAGCAATCAAGACATTACAAGAATGAAAAGTGAAATTATTTGGATTCCAGATAGATGATGAGTGACACAGGCACAGGATCCATGAACCTGTTTGTTGCAAAAATATTCCTCCAGTACAAACAGTTCAGCACATGCAAGCACGGGTGAAGCTGTTCACAGCACTCGTATGTGCAAATGCATTCATAAGATTCACCTCAGGCCCGTACAAAACACACTCTCAAAGGCCAAGGAGATCAGTGATCTACATGCAGCCAACAGTCTTACACTGTTACAATAATCTGCGTACTTTTCTCAAGTTGGATGGTCGCAGCGATGCAGAGTGCCTGCTCCTCCTGTTTAGCAACATGATAGTAAAAAGGAAGCGGCTTCCAGAGGGAAAGACACATAAACATAGCCTCTGGTTGTAATAGTTTTGCTTTTGGCTTTAAAGGAGTGTTACAGCTTTCTGGATCACTGGCACATTCCTGAAATCTGTTTTGACACAGAGTTGGAGCAGATTCTTGCAGCAGTATTTGATTTATTCCAGCTTTGTTCCCATTTAGATTCAGGAAACGCTTTGTGTTGAAGTCACACTGTGATCTTGTTACATAACCACTCATAACAAACTATTCGGAAATGACTGTTCATTTCAGATTGAGGTATCAGTCTGCAGATGAAATTCTTCTTGTTTTTCTAAAGTACCGTAATAAAGCTAAGCAGTCAGCTTTTTGTCTGTCTGAAGGAATGCAGAACATTCTTTTGAATGTATTTAGGGTTATTTACGTTTGAGCACTGCCAGTTTTCATTGCAACAGAAAAGTGCCGGTCAGATATTTTAATACTCTCATCATGGACTGATGATATTTAATTTGGTATTTTAATGATGCATTAAACCATTCCTCGTCCATAGATGGAACGAGGATGGAACATATAACTTTACTTAATTTTAAAACCAAGAATTAAGTTTCAACATTTTAATTTATTCTGGGTTTTCTTTCATCTGCACAGCCTCACAATTAAACCTACAGGCTCAAATATATACGTTGATTTAGTTAAATGTCCAATGACAAGTTGCAAGGAAACCACACACTTTATGAAGACATCAGCAAAGTCCGGACATAATTCCTGCTGGATATTTGACCAAATGTCTTATCAGAAATAGTGGAAATCAGTTAAGTTGATTGGTTTCCAAAATCATTTTGATGTTGGAAGAACCAGCTGTGTCATAGTGGTAGAGAATATGGAGGTTATTACTTCTTCTTTATTATTGAACCCACTTTATGCAATGTTGCAATAGCTCTGGTAGCAAAACAGAGCTACTGCTACATTGTCATTGTGGCTAAATTGCTCAATAAACAAAAAAACAAACAAAAAAATCTCTTGATGGATTTTTAAGCAGTATTTCTGCACTGGTACCTTGTAAATCACTGTTGATGTAAAATGCCCTTCACTGTGTATAGTGACACCAGAGTACTTGAGTCTTGATAGTTCCAATTTCCTGACAGTTTGGGTCAGATGGTGGGGAACTTAGCACAGCTGGGTGTTTTGTTTCCCACCAGGGTAGCTGACTACTCAGGCCATAAGGTGTTCATTGTATTCATCAGCAAGATTTCAGAAGGGCACTAGAGCAAAAAAGTGGCCTTCTGGACACAAAATGTTTCAACTCTCTAATAATAATTAATGTCAAATATCACACTGGCTACAGAAGTATAGATGATTATTCTTATGGCCATATTCTGTGTTGATGCATTGCTATACTCTGTAAATCTTACACTACTAAGTCAGCCGACTGCTCCATGTGTTACACAAAGTGCCCTTTTTTTCCACTTGAGCACCTGCCCCCCAAAATGCCTGTGAACACCTTTTGTTCATCAGAGAGACAGCCTGGGGGAAGAAAGTGTCTCTATGGTGGATGGTTTCTGTAAATAGTGCTCTGAAGGTAAAAGTTGAGACATTTTGTGTCCAGGATGTGTGTGGTCTGCAGAGATGTTAGCTGCCCTTTTCTTGACCCTAGACCTGTTTGTCCTGGATGGACGGATGATCAACTCTGATGATCCTCTCTGCAGCGCTAATTGATCGTTGCAAACTACAAATTATTCAGTTTAGTTCAGTTTAGATTAGTTTATTTGCAACATGCACAGTTACATACAGTACAGTGAAATGTGTTGTGGTACCTGCAGCCAAAGAAAGAAAGAAAAGAAGCACAAGGAAAGCAGAAGTTTTTCGGAGCAGGTACAACAGCCATTGACCTCCAGAATAATGTCAGGATTGTGGTCATGTGTGTGTCATGTCTTTGCAACTTTCTCAAGGACATTTAACCAAATATTTAAGGGGCTACAAGCTTAAATCTGGGCCTGTATGCATAACGTTGAACCTTTGTGGTTCAAAGAATCATATTAAATTCGAACTTGAGCATCTTGTTCTTGCTCCTGAAATTTATAAATGTTATCATTAAATGCCCAAAATGTATATGCCATTTATGCCGAACTTCTGATTGGTGCTGTGTCTTTTCAGTACAAGCAGTTTGTTTTTGTTTTTGTTTTTGTTTTTTTTGATGATCTCAAAAGAGGAAATGGCCTCCTTTTAAATGTGTCCCTGATTCCTGAGTTGTGAAGCAGCACCGCCACGAGATGTATGATTCACAGCCCACAGAGCCGTTAGGGTGTGTACTGAATCCAACATTTGCTGAGTCACAAAATGTCCCAAAACCTCTTCTGACTGTAAAACTGGCCACACTGTACCAGGAAAAACATCACCCGTTCACTGCTGAGTAAAATCAAAATTGGACGAGCGTCAGTTTCATTGGCTGCAGCCATGAATTCCTCCCTTGTTTTCTGCCTCTGTGCCCTGCGTTTCGCGTTCACGTCTTGGAGCTGCAGAGCTCTCTCTGATGCTGTCTGGTACATTCCAGCAGGGGAAAAACACAGAAGCGTGGGGGGAGGGAAGAGCAAAAGGCAGGGTTGGGTATGGTTCATCTCACACGTAACAAGCAAAGCACACGCTGCCAGGGAACAAGGGGGAGAGGAAGTCGAGGAGAGGGAGAGGAGGGACAATCCTGTAAAAGGATCAGGCTGCAGCAGGCTGAGGTCATTTCAGTGGGTGATGTTACTGGAGCAGAATGTTACATCATGTGGCTTCTTTAAAACAAATATTTGTATGTCAAAACCTCATTTTTTCCACACCCCAAGCTTGAATGAAGCAGGGGAAATGTGGAAAAATATATATATATATATTTTTATACATGTGTATTCAATTGTGATTATCCTTGTAGAAATAACATTTAGGCTGCGTTTTTGGTTGACTTAAACAGAAACATGTTCACATTTCACAGATATATTGAGTTTAGGTTTGTTAAATGTTTTATTCCTATTGGCTGTAGAGCTAACACCAATGAAAATAAAAATATAGTTACAATACCGGTCAGAAGTTTACATACACTCACATTTGCCCTGAATATCATGGCCATTTTATGCTTTTATGGATGTATGTGAAACGTCTGCACCAAAAGCAGAGTCAGTTACGAGAAACCAACATGTTTAAAGAAAGTTCACCAATTCTGGGAAGAAGATTGGTCAAATAAGGTTGATTTTATTGCGTCTCACTAATAAATTTATCCAGATATGAGTGGGGGTGTATATATTTGTAGAATTATTTCAAAATAATTTCCAATTACCTGATTTTTTTTTATTTTTATTTTTTTTTTACCATATTTAATAAAAGATATTTACTGAACAAGACAACGAGAGCATTTGTACTCTCAACAAGATGCTTTTATGTTTCAATGAGGTGTTTAACGCTCAGCTCTTTTATGTTGGCCCAACCCGGGTAAAGTTACAACATGATTGCTTCACCATAAAAGACGGTTAAGTTATCCTGTAGATTTGTTTCTCCAACTCTTTAAATGTTGATTTAACTTAGTTTTTACAGGGTACATGTATTCCGGTACATGGTGTGGGTTGTTATTTTTGAACCAGGGGAGTTCCCTGTGGGAACATTACATCTGCTTTCAAATGACCAACCTTTACTGGGTTGACTTCAAACGAGGAGAAATTCATTTAAATACAACCCCAGGGTGACAATATCTGCTCCCCGATTGTTCAAATTAAGCACAAATCAAGGATAAAACGTAGATTTTACCAACAAATGTTTTAATTAAATATCACATAATCCGCTTTAATAACCAATCATAATGTTTTGGGGTTTTTTCCAGCAGAAACGTGACTGCAGCAGCTCACGTTCGTGTCAATGAGTTCATCGCAGCCAAGCACCCTCCCAGCTATTTTAGTGTTAGGATTCCTCGATGCAGTGGCATGGGGGGAAAGATTTGGCACCTATATTCCTCCCAGGAGTCATCATTAGTTCTGCCTCTTTTTTATTTTCTTTCTTCAAACCTGAAATCACAAAAACACCTCTGCCATTAGAACGACTGCACGCCCGAACTCTTTGTCTAAACTTCTCAGGCTGACTAATGATGAAATAATTCGCAGGGATTATTTCACACATGCACATTTTGGAAGATGATAGCATAAATGTAGTCAGTAATGTTAAATTAAGCTCCCCTGGCAGTTCTCAAAATGAGCACAGGTCGCTTCATTATTGCTGTAACTTCATTCTGGCACAAAGAGAAACTTGGTGTAAGATTTTTTTGTGTGTGTTCTTTACAAACCAATCAGTGTTTTGACCAAAAAACATCCATCACCTCCCAAGGCTAAGCACTGTTGGAATTTGTTGAAGGTAGCGCACAAGTCTGTCTGCACTGGTGAGATCCTTCGAATCTTTGGAAGGTGAGATTGATGCTGATACAGTGCAACCAAGTCTCAGGGTTACATCGTGGTATCTGAAAGTAAAATTAGAGACGAGCAGTCTTCAATTATCCAACTTCTCTTCTGTAAAGATTCTATAGATTTTAGGAGAAAAAAAGATCAATAATACACAAACACACACACACACACACACACACACACATATATATATATATATATATATATATATATATATATACACATACATACATATGGATGACTCATGTGATTCTGAACCACACCTTCAGTTTTGCTTCTGTAGTGTTTGGTTGCTGGGGATCTCCCAGGATGACTGTTTGCTGAATCTGATTCTGATGCAACTTGAATGCAATTTGTTGTCCACATTAGCTCAAAGTTTTTATTATTATTAGCATATGCTAAAACTGACCATATGCACAGCACACTATAAGGCATTTGACAGTAAAGAGAATACATTTTATTTCTCTAGCAAATGGATTTGTGTGTCTTTAAAACCATCTAGTAAATCCTCCCTTATCACATTTAAAGTCTTTAAAAGCCGTAACAAGTAAGTCTGGACCTGGAGTGATAGATATTACATTTACAAGATGGAGAGATAAAGGAATAACGGCTGTGTGTACACTCTTATAAGGAAGAGACTTAAAGACATTTGGTCAACTCAAAAGGGAATTCAGTTTAGAGCATAGAGACCTGTTCAGAGATCTGCAGCGAAGACATTTCTATGACAGAAATTAAAACAGGGATTTCAGCAGGAGATAACGAGTTGACTGAAGTGTTGATTGCTGCATACAAAACATACTCCTGGACAAATCATGTCCAAGCTGTATAAGAGTTTACATACGCAAAATGGCATAAACTCTCCATATGTTAAATTAAAATGGGAGCAGGAAATGAGTATTCAGTTGTCTGAGAGTGATTGGTACTCTATGTGCAAAACACAACAATCCTCCACTTGCTCTAAAGGGTGGAGGGAATGTGGATGGAAGATTCCGATGTATATTTTCATCACCCCTTATATCAAAAGTAAGCAATTAGGGGTACAGCAGCAATGCTGGAGACTATGTGGGAACATGAATGCCAATCACTCATATGTTTCTGGTCATGTAACAAGACTGCAAACATTTTTAGACAGAATTCTGAGGACTTTGGAGGAGATATTTGACTTCAAAACCATTAAAGGTGTGAGAATAACGTGCCTGGGTTTGATGCCTGACGCCATTTCTCAAACTGAAGACGCCTATCTCTTCAAAGTTTTGATACTTGCATACAATAAGGCAGTTACAAGGAACTGGCTGAAGTGCGACCCTCCAAGCTTCGTCCAGAGGATGGATATTGTTGAGGAAATATACGCCATGGAGAAGCTGACCTATTTTCTCAGGACTAAAGCAGGGATCCACGCAAGACTTTGGGCTAGGTGGATAACGCACAAGAAGAATAGTGGTTCGAATTCTCAGTTTTCATACAGATAATACCCCTCTTATTCTAATTGTGTGTCTTGGAATGTCTGTTTTGTATAAAACTGTAAAATTTAAAATGTTAAAAAAAAAAAAAAAAAAGCTGTAACAAGTCCATGAAATAGATATTTTTCTGTTCATGAACCTTTTATTATGATAAATAATCCAAATGATAGGCACAAACACAGGCAAAACAAAAAAGTTTAGTAGAACATGAAATAAGCAAAAGCACTTAATATAGTTTATAACAAACTAAAGGATGGAGTAATGCTGCTGAAGAAAACCTGTTGGAGGCCAGGCAAGGAGAGCTTTAATCTGAGAAACAGCTAAGAGGCCCATGGTACCTCTGGAGGATCTGCAGAGATGCACAGCCTAGGTGGAAGAAGCTTTTGCCAAGGCAACTATCCCCTTCATGGAAGAGTGCCAGGAAGAAAGTCACTGTTGAAAGAAAACCGTAGGAAGTCCCCTTTTTCAGTTTGTCACAAACCATGTAGTAAACACAGCAAAAAAAGTGGAAGCTGCTCTGATCAGATGAAACCAAAACTGAACCTGGAGCGTGCTTTGTGTGGCACAGAGCTAACCTTGTACATTAGTCTGAACACAGGAGATCCACTCTAAACATACAGTCAGAACCACAATGGAATGATTTAAATGAAAGCATGTTCATGGGGGGGGGGTCTTTTTAAGTAGATAAAACAGAAGTTTTGCATTTTTAGTTTAATGACATTGTAAATCAAGAGCATTTTACCCTAAAGATTTGCAGAACATGAATACCTCCACCGTTACTTTTACTTAATTCATTGGTTAACGCACTAGGACTTGTAAAGGCATTTTATGTTCCCTTATAGTTGGACTCCATACTGTGCAGAGGTGGGAATTGTATTTTTATTAGACATCTGCGTTCTTTTTTGGTTTGAGAGATCTCTGGAGTTAATGTCTGCTAGAGAGTCTTTCCAAATATGGTTGGTCGTTTTTGGACAACTAAAAGTTGTCACTGCAGCACCTTTACCAAGCTCTGAAATGCCAGTTCTCATTTTTGGAAATCTGATCATTAAATCCCATCGAGCAGTGAGTTTATGCAACATTTGTCCAGTTGACAGAGTGGCAGAAACCACTATAAACTTGTAAGACCCAGTGTTGTAATATTACATCATGTATTTCAAACAAAGAGATGCACAAATGTTGACTTTTATTCTGTTTTTTTTTAACCATAATTTAGAGATTGAACCCTGTTGTTCAGTCTTGGAAACTACCACAACTTGGAAAAACCTTTGTTGATCAAGATCTCCAGGATTCACTGTAACAGGTTAATCAAAAAGAAGTTAAATGTCTTTTCAGATTTTTTTTTTTTTGGGTGATCAGTACAATGTGTCGAATGTAACTTTTATGCAATACTTGTCAAAAATGCAAACGATAGCATGTTTTATATTTAATATTGCATTTTTATAAAACCTTTTTTATAAAATCTCTGCAGTACTCCTACCAAACCATCTAATAGGTTGAACTTTTTTTTTTTATTTTTTTTTTTTATGTTTTTCTATGACCTAGGCTTCCATGATCAAAAGAAGCACCAACCTAAACATGTTTAGTTTTCTCATAAAATGCGAACACCGACACCAAAGATGTTCGAAGATGTTTGACTTAAAGGGAAGATTACATCAAACCAAATGTGTGCTTAGTAAATATTCATGGCAGAATATCTTTAGCTCTACCTTAAATTTTGTTTTCCTGGAGCTTTATACTCACTTGTCCTGCAGCTGAAACAAGTTTTATTATATTTATGCTGCATGTTAGTTTTACCCTTGTTTGCAAACTTGCTGCTTTTTATTTATGCAACTTGCTCTACTCAAACAGAAAAATGGATTTTACATCCGACTGATGTTTTTCCAACTTCAGAACTGTCGTTGACCCAGTCATGTAAGGCGGGGTTCATTCACAACAAACTATCCTCTGTTTTCATCACAGTACAGTCTGGCCTGTTTCTTACGTAAGCAGCTTAATCCAGATCAGGATTCATGCCTATAACTGGTGCACTGGGCGGATTTTGTAAGAGCTGCAGCAGTAGCTGTGGGGTGACAGGGTTTTCCTGGATGCAGGCAGGTTTTGGTGTCTGGAGCCACCTAGTGGGGGTTTCGTGGACGTCGTCTGTAGGACAAGTGGTGCTTCCCAAGCGTCGTCACGTGAGGCTCATGTCTCGTGTGACCTTCATCTGCTAAGCGTATCTGCAACAAACACCGGCAGGTTTGACATCTGAGAAGCAGACTGGTGACTGCAGGCCCGAAGTGTAACAGAACACGGCTTTGATAACGTCTGGGCCACCAGGAGACCATTACTGGTTCCAACTCAAATAAAAGGATAAAGAGTCGGCACGCTACTGCGTGCACCTTAACTAAAAAAAAAACAAACAGAATTGCTTACAGCTGGAACCCAGTCAGTGTTAATGTAAACACAAATGAACCAATTCCACTTAAAACAGATTAGAGATCACTTTAATGTAACAACATAGTGATTTTTAAGACTTGCAGTAAGAAATAAAAATCTAATTTGAGATAATTTTAAACCGAGAGGAAGAAGATAGCATGGTGGAATGATTGCAGTTGAAATAAAATAGAAAAACATTAACACAAACATACACCTCCTAATACTGTGCTCTGATAACATGTCAGCAAAAGAGCTGTGGGGATTTTTTTTTTTTTTTTTTTTTTTTTTTTTTTTTTTTTTTTTTTTTAAAGGAACAGATTGCCTCACATGAGAAGGTTCTTGTTGGAAACCTAAAGTATGTGGATAAAATAGATTACAGTACTTAAATATAAAAATAGACTCTGGATTTCTTTGCTCCCATTTCACTCTCTGATTCAGTCTTGGAGATGGACGGATGGGTGTGTGTGTCCGGCGTGTCCACAGGTCCCTCAGTGGCACATTCGAGCGGTCATCTCTTTCTGTGGAAACACATGGACACAGCTCAGCGAGTCAGTCATCAGAAAACGACGGGAAAACGCTAAATATAACCATAAGTTAACATCACCATACATGGATGACGCTGAAATGTTTTTGTTTTGTTTTTTTTTTTGATGATATTCTGATTCATTGAGTTCTACCTGTATTTGTATGACTGCAGGTAAAACAAAAATAAAGTTACTTCCTAAAACAGCTCTACTAGAATAAAAACAAACACAAACTTTAAATGGTCAAGGCAATGTTGTGCACAAATGAATTTAAATGTGTATGCTCATGAGTGGCATTACATTTTTTAAGAGTACTTCAAACGAGAGCTTATTCTGACGATAAATCAGATTTTTTTTTTTTTTTTTTTAATTGGCACCTTCTGCAGATTTTTTAATTTAATCACTTAAACTTACCTAATATATTAGAAATTCATACAAAATACAAATAATTAATTTAATTCCTTTTTTAAAATAACATTTTATTGCCTAAAATGCAATAAGGTAGCATTTCCTTTAGTGAACGCCTGATCATTTGTAGCAAAGGATCTGTAGCAAAAAAAAAAAAAACAAACACAAAAAACTTCTAAACATCAACATGTGAAAATCTCAGCCCTTTCTGCTTGATCTAATACAAATACAGTGTAGGGTTGGTCTGTTTATCATATTTTTGATTAACTGATTAATAACTGGATAAGATGTTTTTCTTTTACAGAAGGATCTTGCCACTGAAGGAATTCTGGGCAGAACAGATTTCGACACAAACAAGTTTTGTTTTTTGTTTTTTTTTTTTTAAATCTTAAATGCAAAATGTATATATTTTTGTACAGTTTGGCTGAATTAGTGCTCTGGGTGTGTTGTTCCTCCCCCCCCCCAGCAAATAGCCTTTTTTGAGTCTGTATACCCCAGTTAACGATTAATCGATTACTAACCGAGCTGACGATTATTTCAATAATCAATTCATCCGATTAACTGTTTCAGCCCTGCTTCAAACTTAATGCTGTTTTTCACATGAGAAATTTGAACTGAGCGCAGTTCTCCTGGGTGACGTTAAACAACGGTCAGATCAGGCGAGAATTCACACCAAGAAAGTCCTTTGGTCTGCTTGCTTGACCAAAAACAGACTTTATTTTTTTGTTTGGTGCGGTTTGCTTTTACATTGTGAACTATAATTTGTGAACAAAACCACGTGGGTGACGATCATTCAAATTCAAATTTAAAAATACTTTATTTATCCCAAAAGGTGTTTAAATGTTGATGTAACTCATTTAATTAATGCGCCTTAATTAATTTAATTAAGGCGTTACTATAGATGGGGATGGCTGTGGACAGGAAAGATCTCCTGTAGCGGTCCGTTTTACAACCAGTCTGAAGAAGCCTCTGACTGAAGAGACTGACAGTCTCATGAAGAGGATGCTCAGGGTTGGCCATAATTTTCTGCAAAATCCTTCTTTGGCTCCCATTGGACAGAAATGGTGGGGGCGGGACAGAGCACAGGCCCGGAAAGAAAACAAACATTGAAGTCCTGCGTGCTGCATTTCTGTTGTGCACATTTGTGATGTTATTACAACTGCAATCCCATTCTGAATGTCAAGAGCAGCTCATTCAACGCGATTCTGCAATGTGATATTTCTAAATTTTGGTTTCTGGTGTGTGCATGTATGCTGGTGTGGTTCAGGTTCATATGACTGTGAGGACCCGTTGTTGATAATGCATATCTCACTACAAAATTTATATAAACAGACTGAACGAGACTTACAGATTATACTAAGTAAAGCCTGACAATATATCGCAAATGTATCATCATTGCAGTGTCAGTTTGTGTGTCATTCATATCACAAAGTACTGTTTGGAATGCAATAATTGTTGGTTAAAGTATTGCAAGTAGGGCTTGACTTAAAATTTCATCATAATATTTTGAGGTATTATTGTGACAACAATAAAAGTAAGAAAAACACTATTCTTTACTTCTTTGCAGTCTTTTTTGGTAACTCTGTGTGTGTGTAACTGTATGGGGCAGGAATCGCAGCCCTATGCCTGATGGGTAATCCATGCCTGATGTATTAATGAAGGGCCTCTTGTGCATTCAAGGAGGTTTTAAGAAATGTAATGTTTAATTTTATGCAGCATAAAGTATTACAGGAGCTCTCACAGATCCTTCTGGGAGCTGAGCCCGCTGCTCATCCAGACTGAGGGTGCACTCATTTAAATCTCTGTGTTATTTGCTTTTTGTACATGTTTTTCTATATTTTGTAATAGTTTTTAAATGTCATATGAATTATGCTTTAATATTCTATTTTTTTTGGCACTAGTGGCCTTTATTTGCAGTATTTAGACAGGAAGAGAGAGACGTAAAGGTCCCAGGGTCGGGAATCAAACCCTGGATGGCTGCACTGAGGACTAATAGCCACCATATATGAGGTGCAGACTCTAACTCTATAGTTTATCATTTCTTTTCTTCATACTTTCATGTGTTATCGGTCTGTTAAACTAACTTTTAACCGAGTGACTGATTTTATAATTTATCTCATTTAAAAAAAAAAAAAAAAAAAAAAAAAAAAAAAAAAAAGAGAAAATGAATGAGAATGAATTTAGTTTAGCATGTTTAGATGCTGAACAATGATAATTAATAAATTCATTTTTAATCTGCAAACTAAACTGAACTTAAAAACAAAATCCAGAAGTTCCCACGATAATCCTGATACGGCAGCCCAAAAACGGTGCAGATTTCTTGCCAAAGAACAAGATTTTATTTCATTCTGCTGAGCTGCATCAACCTCATTAACCCACACGTGTAGCTAAACCCTGATAATGTTGTACGGAAATATTAACAAGGAGTTGTGACAATATTAACAATTTACATAATCACTACTTTTAAGGTGCTTCCCCCCCCCCCCAAATTGGTCAAAAAAAAAATAAAATAAAATAAAAAATCAAGAGGATTCCCTTTAATGTCCCAAATCCTCTTTCAAAGTGTAATTTGGCTCAGCTACTTACTGCAGGAAACATACATGTGTGATTCAAATCGATACACTTTATAATACTTAAAATAAAACACCCTTTCCCAGTTTTTTTCCCCTTTTAACTTTTCAGCTTTAATCTTCTCGGGAGTCTCTGTTTTTGAAGCAGCAGAGTTTTTACAGAGCTTTCTGCCACTAATCACATGACAAGACGTCGATGGATCAAAGACAGAAAATAGGTCGCCGAAAAGGTTAAAGCCCTGAGTTTACAGTTCAAGCATCTGACCAGAGTGACCTACTTCTCAGATCTGAGAAATGTCAAATGTCAAGAAATGTCAAACCCAGATGCAACAGCACAAAACGCGTCGTTTCAAATCCATAAACAAGTCCCTCGGATGACGGGGGGAGTGGGGGGGGTGGTCTTCAGTTTGAGCATGCCCAGTAAGACTGCAAAAATGACAATGTAAAAACTATACTGGCGGGAAAATTTAGAGCAAACTTTAGTTTAAATCCGACTAAAATGTCAAAACATTTGTTTTCAAAACAGACACGAAAACAAGCCAAACTACAGGGCTCCGGTGTTTACGTTCATGGGTGGAAATTTCCATGTTTTTGCTTTTGGCTGCAAAGAGCAGTTTGCATATTTCAGATTTTCTCACTGATGCTCAACACCTGGGAGCCTGTTTTTATTTTCAGACACCAACACAGAGCAGGTCACCCTCAGCTTCACTTTCATGGGTCTGTTTTCAGACACAGTTTTCTCATCATCAGTTAAATCTAATAACTATGGTTAACAGCTAACGAAATTCTATTTCTCAGAAAATTTTAAGATTATGAAAAAAAAAAAAAAAAAAAAAAAAAAAAAAACAAAACAATAAAAATAAGGGTCAGCCTAGTGAAAAGTGTGCCCATGTACTATACATTATTTGCACATCATACTTGATTGGGCCTCCTTCAACCCCACTGCTATCATGGTCAGTAAACTAGGTATCGGCACTTTTAGTTGTGTGGGTCGGTGCAAAGTCCTGCTGGAAAATGACTGACTTTGGAAACTACAGCGATCCTCAAGCAAGGTAGATTCTGTGCCTCTCCCCTTTTTCTGGGACCTTGATTTCCAAATGAAAAGGATCATTTAAATGCACCTGAACAAAAAGGACTTTGAACAACTGAGCAACAGTCCAGTCTTCTTGATTCGTAGTTTAGGATACTTCTGACGTCTCATTAATCTCCCCTCAAACTCCTGAATGGCTTTGCCACTCAACCCTTTGAAACAGTGCACCTATATCTAACACATTTTTTCCTTCCACTCAACTTTCCAAACATAGAGCCCTCTGAACATTTTGAAGCATTTAGCATTTTCCCCATGATTCTGTCGACCAGAATATATATTCCCCCACAAAATCTGTCTTATATACCGTAATATAAAAATGTTCCTAGAAACTTAGAGTATCTCATTACCTGGAAGCCACAACCATCAAAACTACCTGAACAAATGCTTAAAATGCAAACCTGTTTGAATACTTTTCTGGTTGTTTCTTTTTGTGTTATTTTTTTGTTTGTTTTGTTTTAATATGCATTGTCTGTTTTGTGTTTAAAGAGGTACCTATATGGATGATTGATTGATGCTTAGCTACTTCGTCGAAAGCAAACTGAGTTTTGAGAGAAGGGATAGACTATATAAGATTTTTTTCTCCCAACTACTCCCTTTAATTCAAAACTTTTGTTTATATCGACATGTGACATGTCCATTTTAAACAGTAAATGAATGAAAAAAAAAAAAAAAAAAAAAAAAAAAAAAATGTATCCCTGTTAACATTTTTAATTGAATTACTGAAATAAAATCAACTTTTCAATGATATTATAATTTACTGACACACACCTGTATCTCGATGTATTTACTGAAATAATAAATAACCAAATATATATTAAAGTAGATGCAGTTTGCTCACAATGCAAATACCAAAATGTACTAAAAGAAGCAGATGTTCAGGAGTGTTGTGAAAGGGTGTTGCTCTTACACAGTTTGACCTCTAGGGGCGCTAAAAGCTTTGCTTTTTTTTTTTTTTTTTTTTTTTTTTTTTTTTTTTAAATAACTTCCTTCCACCAAACAATACGTTTTAAAGATTTATCTAAAATACACAGATTTAAGTTAATGTTAAAATATTTGAGCCAGTGTATCACAATAAAAAAAATCCTCTCGCAAATATTCTTGTATTAATAAATTTAATATAATTTAATCAACTGTGCAAATTTAAACAATGATCTGTAATTATCATTTATTGCACCTCGCTAAGCAATGTTTGCTTTATGATTTTCCCTCGTTTAAACTCCCTCCAGTGTTTAATTCGTCAGTGTTCAGGTTCAGCTGTGTTCGACTCACCAGGGGTTCCAGTTCTTTGTGGTCCGTCAGGTTGAACTCAGTGACGAAGTAATAGAAATGCTTGTAGCAGGTGTTGACGTGAGCCTCGGCCCCCATCTGGGTGACACGGTCAAAGTGGTGGATGTAGACGTGGACGAACACCCGGAACAGACGAGACAAAATCTTCTTAGCCACCTGCATGAAGCTCTTAGGGAAGGGAGTACCTGGGAGTGGAGCAGATGGAGAAGCTCCTTTACTGTTTGCACCACAGAAGGGAACAGACTTACAACAATGTATTTAATAAAAACTGGGTTTTTCTGTGTTAGTCTCCTCTGATTGGCCAGCAACTGGCTGAAAGACGCATCCTCTTTTATGCAACAAGCCTCTGTCATTTAAAACACAAGTGTCATTTTGCTCTGACAAAATGAACCATATCTGAGGAAGTAGTTCAAGTGTATGAGAGCTCATTTCTATTCATAGTGCACTGGGCATGGTGTGACCCATTTTTTTTAATCCACTGCCTGGATGTTTCTGTTGTTAAGTCAGCTGCTGAGCTGGAGCAGAGGGCTTGCATACATGTAGAGATAATATCCAACCAAGAATGCCACGGATTTACTGAATCCTCAGTGTTTGCGATGTGAAACAAAGGAGATAATGTAATGAATGTGGCCTTGCAGGGTGTTGGAAATACAAAGGCTTCACATTTTGGACTACACAGTTGTTCTGTTTTACTCAATAAGTGTTTATATCCATGCTAGTATCTGTGCAATTTTACTGCTGCACCGTTTTTTATTGACACTGACTGTAAATAGTGTGTATTTTTAATTCTCAAAGATACATGCACATCTTGTACATTTTTTAATGAACCAACTCAGTTGCACATTCCTCTGGACTGGAGTATTTCTATAACTACACAGTATTTATGTTGAAATTTTACCCTGCTGTACAGTATTTTTATTCTTTATTCTATTTATATGAGTCCGTTTGCTGTTATTGCCTGTCACTGCCACTTTGCTGCTGTTGCACAAAAATTTCCCCATTAGTGGGACAATAAACGATATTTCTATTCACTATATTTTTAAAAATCATTTTTTGATCGCCTTGCGCTGGTGGTTACAGATTACTTTTTCATGTCAGTCATTAAAGCATAAACTCATATTAACCCATGACACCACAGGCTGACTGTCTATTAATAACGCTCATATTGTCTCCACAAACAATTTGCGAATGATCTAAACTCAGCCGTCTGCTGAAGAATCATTTGCGCTATCATCTGAGGCTCACTCTGGCGACTGCACCTTTTGATTACTGCTCTGTCTTTGACATTGTGTTTAAATTTCACACTGCATTATTATTCACTTATTTTATTGTTTGCAACTACTGTTTCTGATGCATGTGCTGTTTTAAGCATTGTAAATCATATTTCTATTAGAGGCTACTGTAGCAAAAATAATTTGACTCTTACTAAGATGTAATCAATGGCACTCTCTATAAACAGTTTTTTTTTTTTTTTTTTTTTTTTTTTACATTTCCTTAAACCTAAAAGAAAGCCAGTTGTCCTCCATACTGTGCTGCGTATCTGTGCGTGCTGCATACGTCAGCTTTGTTTGGCTTCGTCTCAGCAAGTTTCAAAACAAGCATGGTGGACAAAGCTGTAATGTCAAGTGAAACCGGTTTAAAATGTTGATTGTAAGGCTGCAAAGGATGAAGTGGTGTTCAAGAACTTCAAGTTAAGTGATAATAAACCGAGGGTTCGGACGGATGGGAACCACAGCAACACAAACGCCACATGTGAAGAACAAGTGCTGCTGATGAGCTAATAAGGACACAGTAGGTTGCTTTAAGCTGCTGTGGTACATTTTCCGTCGAATAAGTGTTTATGAAAAGGCTGAGATGAATGTTTGACTGATAAACTCTGCAGAAAATCAAAACAACGTTGATTCATCCAGGTTTATCAAACTTAACTGTGAGGATAATGTGAATATCTAAATGAAACAAATTTACACAAGACAGACTCAGAAATAATACATAATTATTAAATAGTCTCAAATGTTACATTTTCAGTATAGAAAGTGATTATTTTTAACTGAGGCATATTTTTGTTTATTTCTAGGTCGATCGTACCAAATTTGAATCTGTTTTTATTTGCAAATACATGAATTATTTTACAGTGCTCTGTCATGCTGTAGAACCTTAAAAGTATAACTCATATTTCAAAGTGCAAATCTTTGCATAAATTTAATGCAGGAGGCATTAAATGCTAAAATGTATTGTTGAGGATGATACAACAAAAAGTATCCAAGCATTCCCTAATAATTTTTGCTCCATAAATATCAGCAAATCTGCATTTTTAGCATAACTTTAAAACAAAATAAATCTTCCTGACTATTTTATGTTCTCAATATGATCTCAGTCGAGAACCCATAGGTGAAAACATTAAATGACAGCTACAGCTGTAAAAAAAAAAATCTACTGTTTTTAAGTCATTTATTTACCTTTTTTTTCCCTTTTCACAGAGAGGATTTTAGAAACTCAGATTATGGTAATCCTTTTGTTCCTGTTGTGGGTCAGGCAACCATTTGGGTTTGCTTGTATTATGTCTGCTGTGATGCAAAAGCATTAATAAGAGCAGCTCGGATGCCGTAACACACTTCCCTGGACACAGAATGAAATATATATATATATCGTTTTAATCAGATTCAGCACATGTCCTTTGATATTTAACTATAAAAACAGGTGAATCATCTAAATATAGACCGAGTTGTCAGCATTTGCGCTGACCTTCCACCAGGCGCTGCACTGCAATGAAGCAACCACCCAAACAAACCAGTCACTTACCGACGTTGGTGGGGAAGATGTTCTCATTGTTGATTTGTACCTCAATCCAGTCCATGAGCAGACTCATGTACTTCGGCGCCGACAGGGCGGTCGGCCTCTTGTACTTGTGCTCGTCTTGCCAGCGGTATTCGTACTTCGGTCCGCCGGACATGACGGGGCAGGTCTGATCGGTGCACGAGTCACTGATGGTGCCATAGATGAGGTTGATGCGGTTGAAGAAGTCGACCACGTGGACGGCCACCCAGTCGTTGAGGTCCTCGCCGTGAGGCAGCTGCACGGCCTGCTTCAGGTCCAGCCCCGCGTTTAGAGACGCCTGCGCCTTCTTGTGCAGCTCGAAGCGCTGCGTGCCGGGCTCGAACTTGCGCTTGGGCCGGAACGTCCTGTCTTTGTTGAAGACTTGCTTCAGGGCCATAGACATGGTCGCCTATGACGAATGCCTCTGGTGAATTATTTACCGTTGAGATGGAAGCAGTCAAAAGGTTGAGCAAACAACCTGTGCAGACCTCAGTGTTTTGAAACTGTCTGCTTCTTAACCTGCATATAGAAGAAACAAAAATCAGATCAGATATTGAAGTAGCAGAGGTTTCGCAAAAAACAGGATTACAAATGCCATAATTATATCAATTTTGGGGATTCTTTGAGGTTTGCGGCCAGTTATTTTGCTCCCCCCCCAGGACTATAACAACTGAAAAGAGGTGATGCAGGTTCTTTGAAGATGTAAAGTACAGGATTATCTCCATTTATGCACCAAAGCACACACTATTGGTTGTTGCATTCATCCATTTATTTATTTTGTGACAAATGTCAATCATAGGAGCGAAGTCCCACTCTATTGAACAGACCTGGGTGTTTCAGATGTCCTGGACTGGCCCACCCTGATTAACAGAAACTAAATAAAACATGCAGAGAGTTTAAATTTCCCCACATAAATCGGAATATTAGCTTCGTTTTTAAAAGGCGGCTGCTATTGTTTCTGTGTTGGGTCGACATCTTAAAGCTCCAGACTCTCAACACCCTTCTAAGGTCCACAGTTCAAAACCCTTCCTGGTTGGCACATGTACAGACAAAAACCTGTTGGAAGACTCTTCTGGTTCAAAACTGTGCAGAGGATGAATAATATTTAGTTTAACAAATTATCAGAGGGAGAGGGAGAGTTAAGGGTCAGCCGTCTGACTGCTGTTCTCATGGATTTGGGACGTAGACTAAATACATACATCGAAACACACAAAGAACTTCCAAATTTATTACTTTCTGACTTTTTTTTCTTACTGAAAGGTCATTTCTTGTAAGATAATAAAAACTTTCAGCAGTCAGCATAAAAAAAAATCCTACTCAAGTTTTATTGCAGTTGTTAAACATTTTAGAATTATTATCCAACCCAGATTTAATCACAAATATTTAAAACTTTGTATTTTTACCATTTGTCTTTACTCTTGTATTTAGTCAGTCTTGTTCAAGTTTTCAAAAACATGTTTGGAGTTCATGCTTAATGAGACTGCACAAGTCGCAGACTCCACTGAAAACAGGAAATAACTCATAATTTAGCATTTACTGTAGTCTGTTTTAAGGAAAGAGTGTAAAATGAACATCCTTTGTTTCAAGGCAGAATGTTCGCTGTCGCAGTTTTAAAAGGTAAAAATATAAAATTCTGCATGATTTTGGGTCACAGCTTTTTCACAGATGTTACTAAGTGATCCCAGAATAACTATTCATACAGTTTAAAATCAGTTTTAATAAGATGCCAGGAGAAGTGCCAAAATGTCCAGAGATTTTTCCTGCTTTAAATAATATTACCATGCACCCCCTCCAACAAATATAATAAAAAATAAATAAATAAATAAAAAAATACATGAAAGAAAGAAGGAAAGAAAGGAAATTCAACTAAATGTTAAAATGACTCTGAATCAAAGCTGCTTTCAACATTTCCACTGAGGAGTGAAATAAATCATGGCTGTCATGAAAAATATACATATGTTGATACTCAGGCTGCAACTAACGATTATTTTAGTTACTGAATAATCTATCGATTATTCTGATGATTAATCGGATAAAAGAAACGGGCACATTCTGCAGATTTCTCATTTAACCACTTAAGCCTTTTTTTATACAATATTAGTGCATTAAAGGATACAAATAATCCAATCCAATTTCTTTTTAAAATAAGAAAATACACATTTTATTGCCTAAAATGCAATACCATGGCATTTCTTTACGCTTGATCATTTGCAGCAAAGGATGCATCTGCAGCAAAAAAAAAAAAAAAAAAAAAAAAAAAAAAAAAAAAAATACTTCTAAAGCTCAGCGTGACCGAGCATCAATACAGTGTAGGAATGATCTGTTGAACTTTTTTTTTTTTTTTTTTTTTGGATTAACCGGTCAATTAATAATTGGATTAGCAAAAGGTGCTTATTAGGAGATTTATTTTATTTTTACAGCGTATGAACCAGGTGAAGCTAAAACTGCCACTTGAGGAGTTTTTGGTAGAACATATTTACAAACAGAGGTTGTTTCATCTTAAATGCAAAACATACATATTTTTTGTACATTTTGGCTTAATTACTGCTCTGACTGTGTTGTTCTTTCAGCAATTTGGTCTTTTTTTTAATTTGCATAATCCAGTTACCGATTAATTGATGATTATTTCAATAATCGATTTGTAAAGAATAATTGTTTCAGCCCTAGTTGACATATAATATTTCTATAACAACCTTTAAAAGGAGCGTATCTAATGGACCCAGGTAGAGCAAATTATTTACCACTTTACACAAAAAATAATAATAATAATAATAATTTGTTTTGTTTTTTTTAATCCCCAAAATGGATCAGAATCAGGATTGCTGTTATTTTTTGAGACTTCAAGGCTTGGATAATAACCCACTGAAGAATTAAAATCTGCATATTTTGGATGGAAGGGAAAGAAAAATCCACTTTGTGTGATTTAAAAAAAAAAAAAAAAAAAAAAAAAAAAAAAGTAAAAATAGACCTTAACCGCTGAAACAAGGACTAAAGGGGTTCAAAATTCTGAATTTTCATGAATATCTGTTATGTTGTGTAGCTAATTAGAAAACTGGAAAAATATATTACAACACGTTATATTTTCTGGCAATTTTTTGTGTCTCCAAGGGATACAGGTGGGGCACAAAATGAAGGAATCTCCCTCCTCCCCCAAAAGACGAATTGTTTAAAATGAAAGACAACTTTAATTTAACTTTATCTGTGACAGCATAAAGCCACCAGGTTTAAATACCTTAAGAACAGGTCAAACAAAGTCACTAATAAAAAGGTAAAACAGCGTTACTTCCACATTAAAGATGAAACATGGTGTCTCCGTGAGTCATTTCCTTCTTCCGAGCCCTGAAAGCACTAACATGCACAATAACCAGTAAAACGAAAGAAGCAGCCTGTTAGCATTACAACTTCACATTCCTGCTGTTATTTAGACCTCTGTCTGAGGTATGAGCACCACCACCCCCTCATAACAATGCGGATTTGTGTCGTTTTCAGCTTATTTTCAAGAATGAAAGCCCCGGAGATTAAAACAGCGGGGCACATGACGACTGTTGGTGAAGTTTGGTCGTGACGCCTCACAACGCGCTCGGACTTGTTGCTCAGAAAAAACAACCCCCCTCAAAGATAATACACAAGAAACCTTGTATACCTGCAGTTAATCCACATTACAATTATCAATAAAATCAACCAGAAACAGCATGAGTTATTTGAGACGGTCTGATCAGAAGGCGACGAAACCGCACAGTTGAAAGGCACTTTCCCGAACTTACTTGTTCCGCCTTCCTGTTTCCTTCGGTCTTCTGCCGAAAGATAAACACGATAACTCGTCGATAGCTGTACGTCAGTGATCTGCGCGACCTACATTATGGGTTCAGGCGGCTAAACATGCTGTTAGGATGGCGATAAATCAATAAATATATCACTTTATTGAAGAAACTAACGTCTGACTCCTCCCTGCGATGCGAAAAGTACACCACAGCAAAGATAGCGGTAACACCACAGACTTCCTGTTTGGACCTTCAAAATAATCGACCAGTGGCAACAAATAATTTCCCGTTGCATTTTAAAAGCGTTATATAAAAAATATTACTTGGATGTTAAATAATGACTCTAACCCAGTCTTAACCAGGTCCTACATACATGAATAAATATCTGGGAAAATGTTTATTACAAAATTAGAGATGAATACAAAGTGTTTCACGCAACCTACACTGGCAGACAGTTGTTTTACAGATTACAGATTAGAAAAGAGATTAGGGATCTACTCATATCTTTTGGGATGTTATAACCAGCCAGTCTACTCTAATAGATGGCTTGTTGTTTATTTAAAACACGTCAGAGAAAATATAAATATATTTGTAGAAAGGAGTAAAAATGTCTTCTTCTTTTTCCTCTTCTTCTTCTTCTTCTTCTTCTTCTTCTTATTATTATTATTATTATTATTATTATTATTAGTAGTAGTAGTAGTAGTAGTATTAGTAGAATTAGTAGTAGTAGTAATAGTAGTATTGTTATTTTGGGATTTGAAAACGTCCCCTCTGTACAGTCTTTACATATATTCCAAGTATGCGCCTCCTATAAATAGGAAATTTGATTGAATGATTTTTTTTTTTTTTTTTTTTTTTTTTTTTTTTTTTTTTTTTTTTTTTTTAAGAGTACATTATTTTTGGTATCTTTTTTTAACTGTAACTAAATCAAGCTGTCAATGTAATTTAAAGATGAGACTACTTGAATAAATCTCATGTTGGCAAATTAATTCATATTTTCTCTTTTTTAACTACCAAGACATTTTATTTGAATGGCTTTTTATTTATGTAGACTACCTCTAGTGACTACATCTCATATTTTTAATTTCAGGGTCGTTTTAGGTACAAATCCGTCGTGCATAAAACGAGAAAACCTTATTTTGAAAAACCATCTTCGAACTTCCGTACTCGGTTAGTGTTGACAGGCAAGACAAGACTTCTGATTCAATGTGTCACAGAGCCTAAAAAGGGGGCCTATCAGACTAACCATTTATTTCATAACGCAGTCTAAGTAAACCACAGTATATCATGTTTAAGCCTCTGACAAATAATTCAACACCACTGTAAAACTTTTTATTGCTCATAAATCTATTGAAAGGCTTCTTGCACAACATGCATTTTTACATGTAGGGTTTAGATGATCAAATGTAATAAAAACATCCTAAATGACTGTGAAACTTGTTGAAATTTTTACCCATTCATCCATAGTTGAGGTTGGATTGCAGGGGTAATTGGTCCAGGAGGGAAAAAGTAGATATGAAAGCCTTTTATAACTCATTCTTGGGTATCCTGAAGCGTTCCCACTTCTTAAGTAATAGTCCCTCAAGGAAGTTTAGGGTTCCTCCCACTGGTACTTGTCAACATTCAGTTTTAGTTCAATTCAGTTTATTCATATAGCGGCAATTCAGAAAATACATCATGTCGAGGCATTTTCCAAAAAAGTCATTTACATTCAATCTTACCTATATTCCTGTTGATCCGAGTTATCAAACAGTGCATTAAGGTAATTTTATTATTCAAATTAGTTTAAAACGTTTTCTGTCCAATGAAATCCAGCAGATTGTATTGAGTCATTGACTTGCAGCATTCGCTCCTCCTAAGCAGGTAACAGTGATGAGAGGAAAAATTTCCTTCTGAATGCTCTATAAATCAGTTTTTTTCATTGGTATTATCAACATTTTTATGGTCAAAATCGCTTTATTTACGCATTGCCTGTTCAAATACATGGAAGACGTCCGAGGTGAGGCAGTGCAATTCTGTGCCTCACCTCTGGGGGCACTGTGTCACATGTATTAAATCCAGCAGGCAGTTGGCGCATGCCCATTGCTGTCTCTCTTTAAATCGCCAGAATGCTTGTTTGATTACACATGTTCTACATTTGAACAGGTTGAGGCAGAAAATACCATGCCTCACTGATAGAGGGCAGTACTGAGCCCCATAGGCACAACAGGCCACAGGTGCTCTTCTTCTACGCATTGAAAAAAACTGAAAACAATCGAAAACTGCAATAAACACAGTAGGAATAGAATCTGTCCTCTTTGTTGATCATCCCCACCCGTTAAAGCTGCCAGATTTCAAAAAAAAAAAAAAAAAAATGAAAGCAAAAGGAGAGACAAAGACGTTTTTTACACAGTGGGAGAGAGTCGTGGAGAAGGATAGGTGCGTGGACTTGATATAAAAATAAAAGTAAGATCATACACGATTTTCAATTTTGATCAGAAAAGAGAGAGGTCAGTCAAAGACAACATTTAAACAATAATAATAACAATAATAAAATAAAATTTAATCTTGAATTAAATATTATTATTTTTTTCCTATCATATTGTTTAATTGTATGGAATTGTTTAAAGCATAATTTAAAGCTTTAATCAGTGAAGGTCAAAACTGAAATATAAGCTTCTCTGTTGGATTTTGGATTTGTACATCCGACTCTGGGGGAGTCGGTGCCTTACCAGTCATGAAGCTCACCGCATGTTACTGATGCTTGTAGAAACAGTGGAGAGGAACAGCTCCCCTTAACAGGAAGAAACCTCAATCAGAACCAGAACCAGGCTCAGTAGGAACGGCCATCTGCCACAACCGACTGGGGGTTTCAGAAGACAGAGCAGATACATAAAAAAGAAACAGAAGAGCTGATGTAGGAATACTTTCTATGTTAATGAAAAGTAAAAAAAAGTGAATAGCAGGAGAGGGAGAACATTCAGCTGATGGCAGCATTATCTCAGTTGATGCCCTCCTCCAGGAAGGTACCTCAGCGAAAAAGAATGCCAGACCAGATGTAGCTTCTATGGAGAGGGGAAAAGAATCACAACCAGTTGCTCCAACCACCTCATATCCTGGATCTCCATCACTCTTATGATTATAGGAGGGATCAACTAAAAGCTCAGCTCCTTCTTCACTGTGAAAGACAACAGCTGCACCATCATTACTGCAAGGACCCAATCTGTCAACTATCTCTGATGATCGAGACACCCAGATGCTTCAGTTTCTCTGCTTGGACTCACCACTGAAGTCTGAGGCCATGGTTTTAATCTTGAAAAAGGTGATGGTTTTTATCGCTTAGTTTTATCTTAAGGCATGCAAATTGCTGCAGTTTATGCTTTGTACCTCCCCATTAGGGCTGCAGTGTGGCACAGTTGGTAGCACTGTTGCCTTGCAGCAAGAAGCAAGAATCCTGGTCTAGAGTCTTTCTGCATGGAGTTTGCAGGTTCTCCCTATACATGCATCAGTACTCTGGCTTCCTCCCAGTCCAAAACCATGAATGTTAGATTAATTGGTCTTAAATTGCCCTTAGGTTTGAGTGTGTGCATGTCTCTGCCTTGCAAGGATGGGGGGGATAAACAATTGATAAATGGACATCCTTGTTTGGGTTTTTTGAAGCATACTGACTCTATCTAGCATCTCAGAGGAAGTTTCTAGCATTCCATCCATCCATCGTGTGGGAGATCCTTGTAGCAACTCCCCTGGAAGCTATCCAGAAGGCATTATGACCAGACAGACAGACCAACTACCCGAGTTCAATGAGGAGAAACAGTAACTCTTAGCTGCTTAATAATAGCCAAGCTCATGACACCTCCTCTGAAAATAAATGAGGGCATTGTTACAGCTGCTTGGATTTGCAATCAAATTTAATCTATTTCGTCATTACCCGCAGCACATGACCATAGGCAACGGTTGGAACATAGTTTAACTGGGAAAGTGAGAGTTTTACCTTGTGGCTCCTATCTCTTTTCTCCACAGCAGGCTTGTACAGTATTCACATCATTGCAAATACTTCCCCCCACTCTGCCTATTTACTTCCCGTTCCATTCAACCCCCTCTTAGGAACCATGAAGATAATGAGATGGTTGTTGTGCAGGCAAGCAAACCAGATTTGGGATTATTCTTCAAAATGGTTTTGTCTGAATCCATCTCAAAGTATCTGTAGTTTGAATAATCTTAATTTTGTGATTTAGGAATTCAGAAAGCTTTTAAAACAATCCAAGATTAGTTAACTTTAAATTGGGATCCTTGTGATAAGCTCTGAAGTGTGATGTTTGCTGGAAAACAGCTGAACCACTTATTCCTTTAAATCAAGGCTAAAAACCCACCTGTTTAGAGCTGCCTTTGATTAATGATAACTGGAACATTAATCAGTATATTTTATTATGAATATTCTTGATGATTTTGATGATGTTATTTGACAGAATGTAATGTTTGTTGCTTGTTTCATATTTGGTGACTGTATGATGTTTTTATCGTGTAAAGCACTTTGAACTGCCTTGTTTCTGAAAAGTGCTATATAAATAAACTTGACTTTACTTGTTCTAAACCAGCCATTGCCTGTACCTACTTCTCCTTGCAGGATTGTGGGTGGGGTGGGGATCAGCCTATCTCCATCGACCAATGGACAAGAGGCTTGGTACACCCTGGAAAGGCTTCCAGAGCAACTTAGAGTCACCACTTAACCTTACAGTTATGTTTTTAAGGTGAGGAAAGTAATCGGAGTGCCTGGAGAGAACCCAGGCATGCACGAGGAGAATATGCAACTCCATGTAGAGAGAGCCCAGGCTGGGATTCAAACCCAGCACCCTTTTTCTGCAAAGCAATAGTGCTAACCACTGCCTAAAACCCTGTATTTGAATCCTTGAATGAAAATACACTCACAGATATGACAAAGTTTTATGTCTAAATAAACTGACTTTTTTGTTTCCTTGAGTTTAAAGAATGAAATTGGATTTAAAAAATAGACTAATCTTTGATTATTGGCTGTCTAATGTGAAGTATCACTCTAGCTACCCCAAGTCTTCTTCTGATTGGCTGATGAGCTCTCCTGGAAGCACTGGTTCCAACAGGAAAGCTGAGTCCGAGGAGACTCTGAACTCAGACTGAGCTCCCTGTTGAGATCCAGCTGTTAGGATCCTAAAAAAAACTTTTCAGGAACTTATCAACCTTAAGAAACTTTTTGTTTTTCCTTCACACTCCAGCTTTCTCCAAGGAAAATCCTCCAACTTTTCAGTATCGTTCTGGAACCAAAGAGAGGAACCACAAAAACAGGGAACTGTTGAAACCACAACGTGAACAGAAGTCCAAACCGGGTCTGTGAGTGGTGCACCGTCCCGAATCCAGGCAATATTATTTATTCCTTCAACCAATAAATGTTAGTAAGAACTTCAAATCTGGCGACATGCCATGTTCTCAAAATTCCCAAGAGGCTGGTAAGCTTTTGAAAAATGTTTTTTTTTTTTTTTTAACTTAAATTAGCATTGTGAATGTTCAGTTCCCCAGCCAGAAACTTCCTCCTTTAAGACTACAACAGATAGTTTGCAGCGGTGGTGTCTGTGTTGTTTAGATTTTTTGTTACACTAATTACTCACTCCCAGTGGGGTATCTATTGATTGAAGAAGAAATAAATACAATCAAAGAATAAAGAATATGCAGACATAGAATAAATACAATCACTGATGCTCAGCAGATCTTAACCCTAAGAAATAAGCATTTGTCTCTTTGTTTCTTCAAATTTGTAATAGTGATAATTCAGTTGGAGGGACAGACTTCAGATTTAATAATTGTGTATTTTGTGATTAGAACCCTATAAAGGCCAATATGTTTACTTAACTTCGTTAGATTAATTACACACAGACCAACAGTTTCAAGCCTTTCTTTAAGTTAATCATGATGATTTTCCACGTACAGCTGATATAAACTCGACGTTTAGGATTAGAATATTACATCAGACCAATAAAAAACTTATTACAGAAATGTGGGCTTAAAGGGGCAGGATTATGTAAAATTGACTTTTTTTTTAAGCTTTACATCATGTTATAATGTTATTCCCTGATCATAAACATACCTGGAGTGTTGCTTTGATTCTTTCATGCATTTTTGAGAAATCCTTTAATCTCCTGTGGCAACCATTCAGTTGTGCAAAACTACTGGATGGACCTAGCTCTGGTTTTGAGACGAAGCTCTTCCTTGAAGCTGCCGTTTCCAAGCTTCTGAGCCTCCGCCTCACAGAGCACCCCCTCACCCCTGCGACTTCAGCTCCTTCAGACGAGCCAGCAACAATTAGCAAACATGGTGGAAATGCGCATCTGCTGAGCTCATTATATGAGCTACTTCTCAGTGAAACACTGGTAAAAACGTTGTCAAAGAGTTAATAGGAGGAGCGCTGTTGTGATGACTTCCTGGGGGTGGCATTTCAGAAAGAGCAGGACTTTCTTAAAGAGACAGGCCCAATTTCAAGGCATTAAATTATAAAGTCAAATTAATTTTAAGTCATATTTGATATATACAGCATTTTTGTAACAACAGAAGGTAACATAGTCACTTGATTTTGCTATAAAATGATTCTATGTGCCTGGAAAACATATAATACTGCCCCTTTAAACTCCCATAAACTATATGAACATATTCAGATATTTTCTATGGTGCTCAATCCAACTCTTTCCAAATATATGTATCACTTAACATAAAATTTTAATTCAAATGATCTGTTGTTTGTTTTTCTTTATTTGGCATAAAAACAGACAAATTGCTTTAAGGTGTAAGTACAGAAAAAAACAGCTTCTTCATGTGCCATACAGCCCCATTATAGTCCAGAAATACCAGAATACACAATTCGTTCTTTCATCAATGCAAAGAAACATAACATTCAGACCATGACAGACACACAAACCTACAGAAACCCTCCTTACACAGCTGAAACACCCAGGTCCAATTTACAAATGCACATTTATTGTCAATGAGGCCTGTTTAGCTGTATCTGCTCAGCATTCAAAGCTCGTCATTATGCGCCACTCATGAAATACCCTTTGTTTTGGTAGTTTAACGGTCAGTTGAAAGGGCGCTTTGTGCAGCAATGGGACAGAATGCGCCTGTTTTCTTGTCTACTTGCTAGGCTCGGCAGCAGCTTCGGCTTCTGCAGGCTTGGCCTTGCTGGATATGGAGTAATGATAAGTCCTCATGGACTCCTCGACCTTCTTGAAGTCAGGGCGATCCTCGTGGCTGGAAAGAGAGACGAAAACGTGGGAGATCTTGGTTTAGCACGCTGAAAGTGATAAATCAGAGCCTTAATTATTATTACTCTGATAATACAAGGCTCATATAAATTCATCTGACTGTTCAGCAGCATTAACTGTCAACTCCGATTATATCTTGCAGCATGTTTGAAAACAAATGTGACTCAATATTTGGTGGTGTTCATTTTCAAGTTGATGTGGTTGTTGCTCGCTAATTTATCTTATCCACATGGTCAGACTTGTCAACAGCACCACTTACAGTGTATGACAGTGGATCAGAGACATTAGTCAAAGTACAACTTCACTGCCATCAAATAAAAACTATGCAAACTAGAAATGCTGTCAACATTTTCCTCTTTTTTTTTGGACTTATGTCTTGTTTCTACTTGTCTAAGCATGTGGTAAAGTCCTCATTTGTTTCTTTATTTCACATAATTTTTTATTATGTTACTGTGCCTTGTAAAAATTACAGGCACATTAAACTTTTCCACAATTTTTCACATTATAAATTCACACTTTAGTGCATTTTCTTGGGATTTATGTTATAGACCAGTCTCAAGTCTTCTGCAGGCTTTAACGTGTTTTCTAGGATGTATTTAGCTCCATCCATCTTCCCATCAACTCTAACCAGCTTCACTGCTCCAGCTGAAGAAAAGCCTTCCCACAGCGTAATGCTGCCACCACTACTGTGTGAAACATGGTGACAGTGTGCTCAGGGTGATGTGCAGTGTTAGTTTTCCACCATATGTCGAACTAGCCTTTTACATGCAGGCCAACAAGAGCAACGTCTTCCACGTTTCCTCCGTCTCTTAGTAACACTTGAGCTACTTTTTCAGCTTGTGGCCTTCTTCAAGTTCAAAACCACAAGCTGAAACATGTTGGTCTGCTAACACAGTTGGCTTCTCGCAGTGGTGGGCACTGCTAACTTAAAAGCTAGTTGTGCTAACCCTAAAGCACTGATCATAAACAGTTCTGCTGATACTAAAGCGCTACACCAACACGGTATTTAGCAGAAGATAATTCTAAAGTGCTAACTTCAGTTTAAATTATATCTGCCCTTGAAAAACTACAACTCTCAAGCACCAGTTTAATTTTGATGTATTTTACATGTTCTACAATTTATGTTTATATCTTGTTCTCTACTGTGTGTTTTATTTTGTTCCTGTATGTTTCTTATGAAGTTATTGGGGAAAAAGAGAGAGAATGTCAGGAAAGGAAATGGAACTGCCGCATAAATAGTTTTCACTCACTTCAAAATAACAGCTTGAATATATAAACCTCTAACTAGAAGAATTATTAACAGTCGATAACCAAAACTTTAGAATTAATCTGTAAAAATAAATTTTGGGAAATCTAAGCGCGCTAAACGCTTTCAAAGTTAGCAAAAACGCTAAAGAGCTAAGCTAAAGATTAGCTCCACTATTAGCGCATTAGCGGAGATGTGCCCACCACTGGTTCCTCTGTGTATCAAGTGCTGCTGGAGTCTTCAATTTGTCCCTCTCTAAGCACCCCGGAGAATGTTGAAGCCATCCCAGAAACGTTTGAATCTATGTTGGTGGATTCTCACCTAAGCTGTGGATCTCGGGTGTGTTTGCAGTTGTACCTTTCCATTTAGGATGATGGCTTGAACCATGCTCAGTAAGGTCTAACGTCATGGCCTAACCATGGCTCAAACGTCTCCACAACTTTAATTCTGACCTTCTTGCTGTGTTACTAGATCTTTGTGATGCTGTTTGTTCACTAATGTTCTTTAACAAACCTCTGAGGCCTTCACAGAACAGCTGCATTTATACAGAGATTAAATTACACACAGGTGGTCTCTATTTACTAATGAGGTGACTTCTAAAGGTAATTGGTTGCACTGGGTTTTGTTTAAGGGTATCAAAGTAAAAGGGGCTGAAAACAAATTCACTCCACAAGATTCAGATTTTTATTTGCAAAAATCTGCAAAACCATTTTCCTTTTATTTTATAATTGGATGTTATTTTGTCTTGGTCTGTCACATAAAATCCCAAATTAAATACACTTTTTTATTGCATTGTGACAAAATGTGGAAAAGTTCAATGGATGTGAATCCTTTTACAAGGCACTATATATCAGCTGTGAGATGAATCCCTAAAGGTATTTGAGATTTGGTTTCTTACGAGTATGTCCAGCACTCCTTCATAAGTGTGTACATCCTCTCTGGACATGCTGCTGGACACTCCATACGGCCCCCGTTGTTAATGAAACTTGTCACCTCCTGGCCTTTCATTTTCTGGGCAAAAAAAAAAAAAAATCAGAGAGGCTGGAGTTGTAGCATGACATTTAGGGTTCTTCAAGTCATGGTGAAAATTTTTCACCAGTCCAGTCTCTCACATTGCTCTGCTGGAAACCCAGCTTACCTTGTAGGGTTTTCCTCCATAGGAGAAGGCTTCCCACATGGTGACACCAAAGCTCCACACGTCACTTTTGCTGGAGAATTTGTGGTAGTTTATACATTCTGGAGCATACCACTTCAGTGGCCATTTACCTGCAGTACGAGCCTGGAAACACAGTAAGCATCCAGTCAGTGACTCAACTACAGCTATACTTAACCTCATAACAATGAGATGTTTCATATTCATGTGTAAACCAGCAAACACAATCAAAAATTTTCCTTTTAAAGACTTTTTATTGCACTTAATACAGAGCTTTTGTGGAATATCAGGTCATGAATTTTTTCTTAAATCCTGCTGTGTGCATAAAGAAATGCGGTTACATACTTTGTAGTAGTTGTCATCGGCTCCCAGGGCCTTGGAGAGCCCAAAGTCACTGATTTTGGCGAACTGCTGGTTGACCAGCAGGACGTTACGAGCTGCCAGATCTCTGTGCACGAAGTTCTTCTCCTCCAAATACTTCATCCCCATCGATACCTGATGCATCAGGTTGACGATGTTCTCCACAGACACAGTTTCCCTGAGAAGGACAAAAACAAGGGGAGTCTGAGCAATAATGATGGTCCGCAAACTTCCATGTCTTGAATTGAGGATTTGTGTTTTTATGTTTTTTATTTTCTGCTTAGGTCAGCTTGGTTTTGATATATTTCAGTATTTCTGTAAGTATTGCTCTTGTATTTGCTGTTCCTGCTGTAGCCACTAGATGTCCTCAGGTTCCTTCATGTGTTCCAGCTCCTTGTCCGCCTCCTGTTTCATACTCCTAATCCACTGGTGCCATTCCTCCCAGTATATTTACTCCTTGTTCACTACAATCAGTACTCAGATCCTCCGCTTACTTATCCTGTCAACTGCTTCTTCTTTAGTCTTTGGTTTATTTGAAAAAAATCGTTTCTTGTATCTGAAATTTGCCTCCTAAAAATGTTCATTTGAATACTTCCCTTAACAAAAGAGACATTCTGCTGTACAAATAAATTTGTTAATTCGGGGGTCTCCAACCCTAGTTCTCAAGATCTACTGTCCTGGAGGTTTTAGATGCATCCCTGCTCCAACCCAGCCGAATCAAATAATTGAATTACCTCTTTAGCATGCCATCAAGTTTGGCAAAAGGTCTCAAAGTGAGCCATTCACATGATTCAGGTGTGTTGGAGCATGCATTTAAATCCTGTTTTAATTTCACACACAGATCAATCAAGCTTTGCTTTCAGTCTTGTGGGAGCAGCAGAAGTCACAGAATACGTTTCAGTTAATTTATTTCTATTTTTTGTCAGAAGCAATGCAAGGAGTTAATGTGTCAATTTGTTTCCTGTTCTATTTTTTTTTAAAACATACATACACACACACACACACACATATATATATATATATATATATATATATATATATATATATATATATATATATATATATATATATATATATATATATATATATATATATATAATCCCCCCTGCAGAAGTTTTATTTTCTCCCCCCATGTACTTACTTTTTGACGGAGAGGAACTTGTTGAGGGGACCGGCTGCAGCCATCTCCATGACGAGCATCAGGTTTTCAGCGTTGCACAGGCCCAGCATGCGGACGATGAACGGGTTGCTCAGCTGGTGCATGATCTCTGCCTCCCTCATCATCTCATCCTTCACCAGCTTTTCATTTTCACTCTTAAGCACCTTGATAGCCACATCTACCTGGCCTCTGCAGTTACAGAGTTAAATATTGTTGTTAAAGCCTAATAAATCATCTGAAACATTAATGTTGGTTTTGCAGTAAATAAGATAAATCTCACGATTCTGTCTTGAGGACTCCCTTCTTGACGCAGCCAAAGTTTCCAGAGCCGAGCTCCACCTCATCAATTATCAGCTGCTCTCGCTGGATGTTGAATCTCTTGATGTCATTTGGGTTGTGATACGGGTTAAATCCGTCACAATCCATGGGCAGAAGGTCACGGTTATCAGGCAGAGCAGTAGCTGGCTTTGAGGCCAGTGCAGCAGCTGATAGAAGAATGAGATATATAGATGAGATATATAGATGTGCTCAGAATAGTAGCAGTGTGCGTTTATAAAAATAAGCTCCTAGTCCTAATAGTAGTCCTTTTTAAAACAAAACTTGAAGAAAAATGTACCAAATTCATTATTAACCTGTAAAAAGTGATGAAAAAGGAATATTAGTGTCCGACTTATCTTTCTTGTGAATTGCTCAACTAATATTTAGTTATATAAACACTGTTTCTGAGAACTGCTTCTTATCTGTGTTGCATGGAGTTGACCAACCTCTGGCACCTTGTGAACAAGTATTACAGCCAAGGCGATTGGACTACATTCAATAGTTTCTGTGATAGTTCTTGATTTGTCTCAAAAGCAGCATTTTAGATGGCACCCCTTAAATTTATTTTGGATCATGGTCCAGCTTGTGGGCTGGCAACTCCATAACATTAATCTTGCTGATCTGGAAACACGGTGCTGCTCCTTACTAGAATGTCTGGAGTCACTCATTGGTTTAAACACTCATTTCAAGCACATTTCCTTTTAGCACAATAACAACATAACAGCAGAAACATCCCCTGTCATGATAACGGAGCCACTGTGCTTTACAGTGTACCATGACTTCAAGTCAGTGTTTGAGGATTCTTACTTTTATGAGTTCATAAAATGTGTTTCTTTAGGCATTCAGTGTATTTTCATTTTCAAAACAAGAACATGAATTTGTTGGGGTATCTAGCTGATCCATTTGGTTTCTAAATGTTACACACAGATAGCAGCAGACCCACTTTAATCATCCTGGATTTGATCGTTGGCTAAGTCTTTGCCATTTGGAGGATTCATTGATCCATTTGAATGGTAATTTTACCTTTTCTGCCACAACTTTCTGGTTTGGTTCCATTTCAAATGTTTCTGATAGTTTTAGCAGAGCATCTTATCAATTTACCTCTTTCTCCTATCAATATTTCAATTAAGGTACACCGTTCTTTTGAAAATGTCTGAAATGCCCCACTTTACTCCTGTTTATTGTTTTTTCACAGGGTTAATGACCTTGCTGATTGAACTCCATGCTGCTCAAATTAATTATTCAGTTTCACAGAATCAGCCGCCTGCATGTGGTGGATCTGCTGATTTTCTATTACTCTGCTACACATACTTGTAAATAGTTTGTTGAGCAATCCACTAACCAGATCCGCTCCACAGAGAAAACCCTGCCCCCTCATTTGAATATAAGAACATGAAATAAAAAGAGCCTGAAATAAAAACGGAGTTGGAAAATTAAAGTTCATAAAATAAAAAGTAACTTTACAAAATAAAAATATCACAAAATAAAATACCATTATTTTGAAATAAATAAAAATGTGATTGACAAAATAAGCTTCACATTGAAAACTACTTTTTATATTTATTTTGTTTTTATTTCATGGGTACATTTATTGGCGTATTTAATAATTATTTATCAATAATAGCATTTATTTATTTTTGAATGAAACTGCTCTCCATCGTTTCGGTGTAAAAGCGAATGTGTTATAATGTAACTGACCTCCAGGTGGCGGTGTGTATCCATTCTGTCGAACTCGCCTCTGAAAAGAAAACATTCAAATAAATCTCAGAGGTTGAAAAGAGAGCTGAATTTTGACAAAGGAGGATGAGAATACTTACTTCTGCAGGAAGACTGGGTTTCTCTGAAATATTGAAAGAGAGATAAGCAAAAAAGTATTCATGCCTCTTGAATTTTTTCACATTTTGTTATGGTACAACCACAAACATTAAAAGTATTTTATTGGGATTTTATGTGATAAACCAGCACAAAATATGCTATAAATGTGAAATAAAAGAAAATGATACATAGCTTTCATCAAACCTTTTTACAAATAAACAATTGAAAAGTGTGGTGTAAGTTTGTATTGACACCCCTTAATAAAACTGAAGGATACACAGAAAATATGCTGAAGAAGGCACTCTACTCAAAGGAGACCGAACCTAAAAATTGTGCCTACATTCAAAATGCTGTCTATGCGTGACAAAAATATAACACTCCACATCACCCTAAACATTACCACCCCCATGGTAAAACATGGTGTTGGCAGCATCATGCAGTGGGGAAGACAGGGAAGCTGGTCAGAGTTGAAAAGAAGATGGGTGAAGTAAATACAGATCAGTCCTGGAAGAAGTCCTTTTAGAGGCTGCAAAAGACTTCAAACTGGCCCCGAGGTTCACTTTCCAGCTTCCCAAACCTACAACCACAGCTATATTGAAATGGTTTAGATCAAAGTATGTTTATATTTCAAAGTGGCCCAGTCCAAGTCCGGGCCCAAATCTAAATGAGAAACTTTGGAAAGCCTTAAAGAATGATGTTCACAAACTTTCCATCCAGTCGGGCTGAGCTAAGCTATTTTGCTCAGAAGAATAAGGAAAAATGTCAGTGTCTGTATGTGCAAAGCCTAGATGCATTTCTAATCAACATATTGACTAGGAGTGCTGAATACAGACGCATGTTGTGCTTTTCAGATTTTGTTTGAAAAAAAAAAAAAAAAGTATGAAAATTTTCCATTCATTCTGATAGACCCACTTTTTGTTTATCAGATAAAATCCCAGTAAACTGCATTTAAATTTAAAGGCTGTACCATAACAAAATGTGGATAAAAAGGCAGGGGCTATGAAAACTTTTGCAAGGCTTTTTATAACTGAACAAAAACAAAACATTTTTATTACGCTCTACAGTTTTGCCATTGACACAGGCCTCCCCGAGGACAGTTACTAGACCATCAGGCTTCATCTTCAGATACTCGACCAGCTGAATAGGCAGAAAAAATCACAGTCATTTAAAGCTCTTAAGCTTCTGCAGAAACGAAAGGTAAAAATAACAGTGGAGGCCTTACCTGCCAGACTGTGTCAAACTTTGTTCCCTCTGGCATAGACAGCTTCCCTGATTTGTCCTGCAGGACCTGATAGTGGTAAACCGTTTTCCCGTACATCACGGAGAGAGCGAAGGAACCAACCTCATCTCTGTCTCTGACACTGACGAACGAAACACAAAGACAATAAAACTGCATAAGACCTCTGATTTTGATGGGTAGCTCAAAAATCAAGTGGCAAGACAAACACAGAACTCGAGCTGTGACTTTGAGAAGCTTACAGAAACTTGCCGTCTGGCTGTGCTCCAGAGTAAAGCCTCCTCTCCCCTTCGTGTCGGCTGATTTTACCGTGATACCAGGGCATCTGCTCATGGGCGGTGGTGGCGATCAGCTTCTCAAGCTGAGGGGCTTGACTGATGACGGCTTGCTCCATGGCTTCTCCCTGAACAAATGCAGAAATATTAAATACTCGCACATAGATCAATATACATCCTACAGCATGCTGGACTGTTTGAATTAACCTAGTCTGCAGCTACAGCTCATGCATCTGACTTTGCTCGTCCATGCAGGGCGTGAAATGTGGTGAGAAGAGAGAAAAGCGTTCAGTTTGAGATTCTTCAGAAAACTGTGCTTCAGTCACCAGTTTCAGCATCATTAGCCAGCCACTGGTGCATGCACGGTGCCCAACAGGTGGGGAAGAGGGTTGCCGGACATGCAATTAAGCAAAAGACAACTTGTTGGGTGCAACTGTGCAACTCCAAAGCTTAAACACCTTAATTTAAAACAAACAAGACTTTTGTGCGAAAGTCGTCGCATTGGTTACGCCAACCCCAGGCAGATTTTAAAAATCACCACTGCTTCAGACTTTCATCTTACTGTTGGTGCTGGCCCACAGATACCTTTATTATTGCTTAGAAATGACTTAGAAATGGTTTTCTGCCTCCACAACAGTAAACTGTTAAAAACATCCAATGCTGGAATAAAGAGGCCAAATGAACCAGGCCCCAGAGGACCAGCGACTCCTAAGCTCTCAGAAGCAAGGGTAGAGGTCGATGGGAGGCCAGGGTAGCATCAGCCACCTCTGGAACCTCACTGCACACCTCAGGAGCCACCCAAAGTGATTAAAAGGCCCCTGCACCTCATGTTAAAATATGGGCAACTAGAGTAAATGACAAAGACACAGTAAACGTCTGGTCTAGCAGCAGTCCAGTGTGGACTGTGAGGACCCACTCGTGGACATTATTCTGAAGCAAATTTAGAGATTGCTTTCCAGATGGGTTTTAAACTCAGGACTGCACAGGTTGAAGAGAAGAGATTTTGTCTGCAATAGTTCAACTGTGCACATTGACTCAAACAAGGTTGATTCAGGTCCTGTGGATGGGTTTTATCCTTGTAGAAACATTTCGTCTTTTATCCAAAGGACTTCTTCAGTCTGAGGAGCTGCACATAAACTCAGTCGCACCTTCGCATCGTGGATCAACTAGTTTGCTGGTGACACCCAAAACTAGTAAAGCTGAACCAGTTTATAAAGGACTTTAAGGCTGTATTCACACCAATAGTTCGTTTACTTTGGTCTGAATCAGTTAATAAGTTTAACTTGCAATGTTTTTGGTTTCTTTTGAGACAAAACTCCAATCAAACTGGACCCTGTAAGGACAAAAAAACCCCCAAAAAAACAAACAAGGATGTTCAATCTCTTTATTGGTCAGATGGGTTTGGGTTGGGATGCTGTGAACCGAGCTAGTTGAAAACATGGAGAACGTAATCCTCATATTAGCAATTTCTGGGTACTGTTTTAGGCAAAATTGCCTGAGAAGTATACCAAAAAGAATTTAAGAAGATGTCTTGAAAGTTGCACGGGGCTTTGTTTATTAGTTTGTTCACTCTGCCGCATTCCACAGTGCAATGCATACCTGCTTACACTGAAAAAAAGGAATTACCCATCTCTTGGATTTATGTAAACATTTTGAGTAGATTCAGCACAAATGTCTCATGTTTTAAGGTAAAATGTAACTCTATAGTGCTGAAACTACATGATCTGCAGAAAGGGTACACGAATTTGTTTAGATTGTGTTTGATTGAAGTAAATCAATAATGAAGCAATGTTAAATCTCACGATACTGCATGTGATTTTGTCTCGCGCACTTTGGATCGTGGCTCGAGGCAGGAAGGCAGCCATTTCAGTCAAATTGAATCTCTTCAGGCACCGCCTGCCACTACTTTGTACAGTAAGGTTTTATTATTTTCTGAATGAAGATAGTCAAAAACTCAGTCAAATGCAGTTTAAAGTCTTGAGAGTTACCATATAATGTTAACATTAAAGGGATCCACAATTAGTTTTAATAATAGACTTTATTTGAGAAACATTTGTTTCAGATATAAAAATAATACAGTAAAAATACTGTTTCCTATTTAGATTTTATAAAATTAAATAAAATATTGTCACATGGACATCGCCATGTTGTTTATGCTGCAATGCATTCTGGGTAGATGACATATGCCAGGACCTACAGTGCAACCTCCATCTAGCCACATTTCTAGCTGTTATTTTTATCATGCATTCACTGTCCCACTGTGAAAAACTGATCTTTTTTATATCATCTGGAGATTATATAAAGTCCAGTCTATAAAGGTCAGGTCAAATAGGTAATTTTAATATTTTGGTTTCACATGACTGGTTTTAAAAAAGTCAGAGTTTTTAATCTTTTTGCTTGTTTTCTGTACTGCTAAAAATTGGAGTTCACATATTTCTATTTTCTTTGTTGTAATTCTTAAAGGATGGCACTGATGCTTGAAGTGAGGATCCTGACATCTTGGTGCAGGAGTACATGAGTGTTTTATGAGTAGACTGTGGCTTTGCAACATTTCAAAAGGCATTCAGGTAACCCTGTGATCCTGCTTAAACTGTTTAGGCCCATTTATCCTCTTTATTAATTTTGGAAAATGATTCCAGAGCTGAGATTAAAACAATAACTTACCCTCGTCACATGGTGTGCACCGATTGCAGTTTCTGTCTGATCACCGATGTTTAAAAAGTCTGAATCCTGTTGATTCTGATTTTGACGAACAGATTTTGTTTTTTGGGGGGTTTTTGACTGAAAAGTCACTAAGTTAGCAACAGTGGTGTGACTATTGTTAACCGTGCACATGCAGACATGACCTGGTGGGCAGGCCTGTCAGTCAGCCCTCTCTCACGGCAGAGCAAAAGGGGATGTTGGCTGATTTTAAGACCTTTGTGGAGGCAGAAAAGCTTGGTGGATAAGATCTGTTTCACATGTCCAGGAAATTAAGGAAATCTGTGCTGATTTATTGGTGCACCCCTACTTGTCATACAAGGGGTCCAAACACTGTACTTTTTCTCCATATCACACTATTGTGAAAGTGAAAAAGCATCCATGTTGACCTCTCTGCTACAGAGTGAAAAAATATAGTTTTTTTTACATTAGGGGTCACACTATTGTGAAAACACTTCAGATTTGTGATTCCTGTGAAAGAAGGAAAATTCCACCATCTTCTCACTCTAGCTGTGTTTACAAGTACGAAATTTCTTGATTGGATTGAAATTTATTCGGATTAAATAATCCGAATGTATTGTTTACATGGGCACAAATTAATTAATCCGATTATGACGTGCGTTTACATGCACCAGGTTTTATTCAGAATAGAAGCACTGACGAAGTTGTTCTTCAGTCTGTGCTCATTGTAAAAACAAACAGTAATGTGTTGGTTCTGAGCGCCCAGAATGGACCCGCGCCAGGTTCTAATACGGTTAAGAAGTTACTGCATTAAGCCTCCCGCTGTCTCGGAGGGGCTGGACTGACCCCATGTGCACTTTAATGAGTACAAGGGGTACCTTTCGGTACCCCTTGTACTCATACAAATGTTCCACCACTGCTCAGAAGTAATTCAACATTTGTTATTAAAGGGAGTCTGGTAGTGATCTGTAGTTCTCCTAGATAGCAGAAAGCCTATAGATAGGCTATAGGCTAGCAATAGGCTTTCAGCTAGCAACTTAACCTGGTCTTGTTATTGTCCAAAAGCATAAACAATTATGAATCTTTCTCTAGCATTTTTTACTGAAGTGTTCGACTCACCAGGCAGTAAGATGAACAGCAAGCATGCAACCTTTGCTCAAGAAACTGAGAAATCCTTTTAAGGAAATCTCAAAAAGTACCTTGAAGTAACATTTTTTCTTTCAGATGTGAGACTTGTCTTCAGAATTCAGATAAAGGATGGAAAATGTTTCTGTAACCCAGAAATAACTGATAAATATTCTGTCTGCTGAGACATAAAGGGTTATTGTACATTTTTAAAAGAAGTTAATTCAAATTAACAACAGCACAGCATGTTTTACAGAAACTATGCAAAGTTTTACTATAACTACTAAAAGAATTTTTAAGAGCATCTTTTTATTTATTTTTGCTGAAGGCATTGGTTTACATATCTTCAGTAATAATAAAAACCAAAACGGAAGACATCTTGGGTGTTCCTGTGGGTCAGTGGTGTAGAAAAGTCTGTCAAACGGAGTTTCAACTTGATTATAGTCCTTTCTACAACTACTTCACAAACTATCTACCAATTCTGGTTGTATCATGGTGAATGTAACTCATCGGTGTGGTCTAAAACACACATAAAACATAAAAATAAAAATTTGCTGCATGCCAGATTTTTTAATTATAAGTCTAAATGATGTCATGGATTAGTAAGCCTCTGATAGGTCACTAAACAACATTTAAGCTAAATGGAGGCACACATGTGAGTGTATTTCATGGCAACACATAAAACACATTGCTTCTTTGTGTGATATTATAGGAAAGATCAACAAAGATATCAGGAAAACCAACTGTGGACCTCCACAAGCCTGGTTACTGTTTCCAAATACCTTAAGGTACCAGATTTTTCTGTTCAAGCATGTAAGAATACCATCACAAAGTCCCACCATCATATGGTTTAAAAGCAGATGGGTTCTATATCCCAGAGATGAAGGTTTTTTTGGTGCAAACTATAATTAAAGTGTTTGGTCATAATGAGCATTGTTACATGTCAAGGAAAAAGGGTGAAGCTTGCAAGCCTGAGAACACCATCCCAACTGTGAAGCATGAGGGTGGCCGCATCAGGCTGTGGGAGTGTTTTGCTGCAGTAGGGACTTTAGAAGTAAATGGCATCAAGAGGAAAGAACATTATGTGGAAATTTTGAAGCAACATCTCAAGACATCAGCCAGGAAGTTAAAACTTGGACATAAATGGGTCTTTCAAATGTTCATGGTAAATGGTGGCTTCAGGACAACAAAACATTTTGGAGTAGCTATCACAAAGTGCTGATCTTAGTCCCATTTAAAGTGAGACGGCCAAAAAAACTGAGTCAGTTATACCAGTTCTGCTTGAAGGAATGGAACAAAACGCAAGCAAACTATTGTGAGAAGCTTGAGGAAGGACACCCAAAACGTTTGATCTAAGTAAAAACAGCTTAAAAGGCAAACCAATTAATACATTTTAATAAAGTTTGTTGTTGTGGATTCTCAGTTTTGTTTTGTTTTTTTCTCTTTCCGCAGGTCTAGAGGCAGACTTCAAGGGTGTTGACTTGTGTTATCTCTATACTCTTTTTCTCTCCTCTACTTCTATCTCCTCTTTCCCTTTCAGTCTCTTCCCCATCTTTCTTTCTTTCCTTTCCCCCTTTTTTCATCTTTGTGTCCATTACATTTGAAATAAACCCAAAGCAATCTCTAATAAGGTTTCATATATATACCAAGGGGAACATCATGGCAAAAGCCGTAATGCTCCCCTTGTGAAAGAAAATCTGTTGGGCCTTACCTTGACATTCAGAGTGCCACACTGCTGGACAGGACACGTTTTTTTTTTTTTTAAAAAAGGCTAACCAATTAATAAAATAAAATATTTTTATCTCTTTTGTGTTCCGTTATATTCCACAGAGAAATATGTTCCTCAATGATGAATACTTTATTAACAAAACCAGCTATTTACAAGAAAGGTTTAAACGACAAGTACTGGGACTGAAAGAAACCCCCAAATGCCCACTTGTCTGCCTTATATACTGATCAGGTTGTTTACATTGAATATTGTAGAGCTTGGTGGAAAATGTTAGTTTAAGAAACTTCCCAAAAAGCATAGAATGAACCGGAACATGCAAGAACATACAGCAGGTTAAAGAAAGCTCTAGAATCATCAAGAAATAAGATGAATCGTTCTAGGCTGTCACACAACATGTTTGAATGAAAAATGTTACTACATCAATAAGTTTACTAAGGATCTGATCACTGGAACTCAATAAAAACATGTTAAAATAATGATCATTTCAGTTTTGTGACTATATTTTAACATCAATGAACTAAAAAAAAAAAAAAAAAAAAAAAAAAAAAAACGTGTTCTTTAGAGTTTTGAGTTAAAAGTGACAAATTAAAAGAAAATGCTGTAAAGTATTAACAGTTGTTCAAATGGGCACTTCAATTTTTACATTTTTGTTGTAGAAGTACACAATAATTGACACCCTGGAGAAAGATGTGCAAATGCATTATAATTAATGGTTGCTATGGGAACCTTGATTAACCCCGAAAATGCCACTCTTTGTTGTAGTACATTACGCTTTCAGTAAGTTTTCTTTACTTTCTCAGTGAGTGTTTTGGCAGGATGAACTCAGTTCCAGTTTTTTAAACGAAGGAATCATTGTTAAGGCTTGAGGATATCTGCAAGTTTAGGCTAATTTTCTTGCATCCATTTACTGATTTGTAAAGATCAACGTGCATCTGCCTTACTTGAATTGAATGTTCTGTTGTCTTTCCCATTTTGAAAAGTAGCTAGAGGAAATCTGCCTCTGTGTCCTGTCAAATTGACACCTCAGAAAGCGAAAAAAGAGAAATCCTGGATTACTGATGGTAAAAGTTAAATACATTTATTTAATAGGATTTCTTATGGGAGCTACTAATTATAACACTTGTCATTTTGCACAATACAAACAAAATTGTAACATGCAATTCTTGTTCCATTAAGTAAATGTACTCAAAGTTTAGATTTTTCTGAATTTCTCAGTGTGAGTTTAATTTGCTATAGATGAATTAATTCATTTTAGGTGTTTTACACATCTTTACCAGGGGTGCCATTAATTGTGAAAGGTGCTGTGTTAACATGTTTGACTTACATTTTGGAGAAGAAAGTAAAGTGAAAATATTTTTGCTTTACATTTTGTTAGGTATCCTTAAACTGAGTCCCAAGTACTCTAGTATAGTACAATTAAAGCTATAAATATTCCTTCAAATGGGGAATTTGCATGTCTTAAATGAAATTCATGAATATTAGGTGTTCAATCTCACCTCCAGGTTCCAGGTCTGCTTGACGTACTCCCTCAGCATGTTCTCCCTCATTTTGTCAAAAACGCCGATCTTTATAGGCGTCTCTGGAGGACGCAGACAGGGCTTCTTCAGGAGACACACCAGCCCGTCGGGGTCCTTGCTGTAGAACTCACAGAGCTCCCCAGGGCCACAGTGAGACTTCCCTCCCGTGATGCAGTAAGTCCCGTTCAATTGTTTCTCTATGGTGTAATGGTGGAACTCCAGGTTCCAGACCACAGACAGGACATAGCCTCCAAGACTGCGGAGACACTGTCTCAGCAAGAAGAGGCCGTCGGACATGCCGGCCAGCTTCAGGTGCTGCTCGGCATCCGAGCGACTGATGCTGCCGTAGAAGAAAGGCAGCTCGACCGCGGGGTCGACGGACATAATGAGGCCTGGGATGAGTCAAGCTGAACCTGGTCTTGAAGTTCTGGATGAAGATTGCTGAAGAAAACTGGATAGAAAGAGGAAAAAGATCAGTTTGGAACATTCTCCATTTGTAGACTCAATTTAAATCCTGTCACCCCTGATATTTCTAATTTACTTTAATTTACAAAACAACGCAAAAAACGGCAGGAAAACAGGTTCGGAATGGAAAATGCATCATCTAAAACAATACAACGCCCTCACCTCTTCCTATCAGTTTTGTTGTTTGGCGCAGGACAGACGGTGCTCGAAGTTGAACCGTGTCTTTCAGGACTGTCAGCTTTGCAGTGAGGAGCTGGGAGGGGAATTATATGTCTGGATGAGACATTCAGCTTTAAACACCCACACTTTAAGATTGCATGTAGTTTGCAGATTAACAAACTGGTGACAAAAGCCACAACAGGAAACTGCAGTCCGCCCTCACAGCCTCATTTCTCCAGCATGTCACTCTTCCGTTAAACAGGTGCTCTTTGGTTCTAGATGATTCCCTCTGCTTTAGAGGTTTTAATTTTTTTTTAAATATGTCCCTTTCAGCAGAAAAAATACACATCGTCTGGGAATAATTTAAACCCAAACACTCCTAAACCTTATTTGCATGTATTGAATTGGGAATTTGATGTCAACTTGGTGTCGTCTGAGATGACGACACACAGAAAAGATTAAAATCATGTCGTCTGGAAAATTTCTGTGATAGAAAAACGAACCTGCAGGTTTCAACCCGGAACGATCACAATACAGATGCTGCAGCTCATAAAACACACATAGGAAGCCTTGAGAAAGTCAAATGAAGATAAAAATCAAAATTGAGATTTATTGTTAATTGCGTCAAACCTTTAAAACAAATCAGAACCAATAAGGTCTTTGTTTGAGGTTTTGTATCTTTAAAACCATCACAACTACTTGGCTTTTTTATCTTTTTGCTGTGGAAAGTTTTTCTCACTCATATATGTTTGCCTCAGTGCCATCCACATCACCATTTTCCATTTTCAGTATAAAGGAAATGCTTTTAACACTTGAACAAGGAAGCTGTCTTACTTTCACATGCAGATAAAACTGTAAAAAGATAAGTTGTACAAAAAAGCCCCCCAAAAACAAAACAACAAAAACAAGGTGTTAGACCACAATTTCCTAGCTTTACATCTGAGTTTGTACCCACATCCACAGTGGACAACCAAACCTAACGGCACAGCTGCCACATGAAGCAAGACTCCATTGTGGCTTGACCTCCCAGCTCGCCACAACAAAGACAGCCAGATGCTATAGCGTGGACATACACAAACACCGGCGTGTGAACCAGGATGCTGTGTTAGAAAACAACTGAAAAAAAAGAAACATATTTTTGCTGCTTTATAAAGATCTTTGAGGGCCGTGATTAATGTTAAAAAGGATTAAACATTTGTTGTACAAGGATGTTTAGCATAAGTTTAAAGCTAAATCCTCTGTTTTGCTACATGTGACATTAACCTTCACCTAAACCCTGACAGAGCAAATACTATAGGCCTGTAATGACTTGTATTTGTCATAATACAAATACAGTCATTCACCCATTCATACACACACTGATGGTGGTAAGTTGCATTGTCGCCACAGATGTCTTCCAAGGGCAAGACTGGAAACAGGCTCGCTGACCACCACAGTTTGCCAAGAGTCACGGAGGGGACACAGCAAGAAGGTGGTAGAAGGTGTTCTGGTCAGATTGGAGCAAAACTGACGATTATGCATTGTTTTTTTTTTCTTTTTGCTGTGTTAATTAATTTTACAATGTCTACAGTTGTGCTCTGAGAAAATTTTCACAAGGGTGGACAGACCAGGCCAGTAAGAAGTTTAGGGGAGCACAGCTTAAAAAAAAAAAAAAAAAAAAAAAGTGTATATATATATATATATATATATATATATATATATATATATATATATATATATATATATATATATATATATATATATATATATTTAATATTAGTTATAATTTTATACATTTATTTATTGGGTTTTACATTTATGTCTTGATTGAAGAAGATGACTATCAGGAAGGGCCAGTGGAGTGACTAACATTTTTCAAGAGGGGGCCATGGCCCCGCTGGCTCCCGCTTGGGGGCACCACTGCATGTGTTGAAATGATTGCATCCGAAGCAGAATTTGAATAACCACGCTAAAGCTACATAGTGGTTCTGCTTCCTCTCTTCTTCTTCCTCCTTTCGCACAAAGGTGCAATAAAGGCATTTGCTCAGGTTTTTTAGGCACTAAAGGGCCGTAAAGCCAGGGTCTCTTTTGTCTAGCTCTAATGCAGTGGTCTCAAACTGCATTCCTCGAGGGCCAGAGTCCTGCAACTTTTAGATGTGTCCCTTGTCCTACACACTTGAATTACATGGTGAAACTGCTTCACTAGCAAGCAGTCAAGCTCCACAAAGCTCTGCTAATGAGCTAATATTGGAGCCAGGTGTGCTGAAGCAGAGAACTATCTGAAAGTTGCAGGACTCTGGCCCTTGAGGAATGCAGTTTGAGACCACTGCTCTAAAGGCTAAGCCACATGTCCAATAGGCTAATAAAATATGGACTTGAGAGTCTTCATGGGGCAAGTTCCACTTCACAGTAATGCTTTACTTTGTGTTTGTCTGTTCCATAAAATTCCAACAAAATACATTGCAGTTTATGGTTACAAAGTGAAAAAATGTGAAAAAGTTCAAAGTGTATGAATTTTAAATTCATACAGACTTCTCTGACATTAACAGAGCAAACAGAAAGAGAAAGCGAACTTAACAACCAACATTCACAACCAGCACATTTCCTATGCCACCATTTTTTACGTTTACGCTTTGTATGTATGTTTGTAAAGTGGTCCAAATTAAAACACGAATAATAAAAGCAGCAGCTTTGTGTCAGCTCAGCAATCATTTTTAAAAGTTGGAGACTGCATCATAAACCACAAAAACAACAAGTGAAGCAAGCGAGGTGACACATGACACGGTTTCTGTGACAGCTTTGAACCCCAAAACCTGCGCGTTATCTAGCACCATGGGTCTGGGAGGAAAGAGACGTTTTAAAGGTGGAAAATGTGTATGAATTCATCTAATATGCATCAAAAGTTTTCACAAAGTGTTGGAGGGTAAACTGATTGTGACTATGTGAAAGAAGGAAAAAAATACTGTTAGTAAGTCTTCAAAAAAGCAGAGGAGTATGCAAATAGCACAGAAGTAAAGAAACAGGCAAGGTTGTTTTTGAACCATTAAAACAAGCCTCTTTAAATGAGGCAAAAACCCTCAGCGAAACGTATCTATGTTGCGGCGAAGAAGCATTTCAGGGTAGCAACGTTAATCTCGGGGTTGGACAGGTTTTGTAAAGCTTTAAACCGGCAGTGATCTGAAAGGAGCAATTAGCAGTTCTATTTAAACGCTCCTAATAATGCAAAACTTTCAAACAAAGCTAAATTAAAGAGAGATGCAAAGAAAAACTGAGACTGACTGACAATAAAAAAAGGTCATTACCAGTCGGAACACACAGATGTTTTTTATACAAGCAAAGCAAAAAGAAACATGTAAAATATGCAGCTTGGGAAAAAAGCCAGTTTTACACAGCTACAAGTAAATATAGATATTGAAAATCTTTGTAAACAATATGTACATAAAAGCTTTGAGCTTGATGCTAACATACCGATGTTTGCTAGCTTAAATGTGCTTTAGGTTCAATTGTTTGGGTGATAGAAATTGTGATGCTAATGTTACTAAATTATATTTAGAGAACATTTAATTGTTTTATATATACATAACTAGGTTAACTTGGAAAAAAGCCAATATAACAATTTTAAATTATCAATGTATACGTTGATGTCTTGAGCTTGATGCTAAAGATGTTAGCTAGCCTAAATTTGCTATAGATTTAAGTGTTTGCATGATAGAAACTATGATGTTAATATTGCTAAATTATTTTTAGAGACCATAAATAACAAATTTTAACCAAAGCTAAATTTCATGATCTACCAAAGTGACATACATTTTATATTTATATGTCCTGTATTTATAAATAAATCATTGCAAAAATGATTGCAAATGTGATGTGGAGGGAAATTTGTTGGCGTTAAGCAGATGCTGAGACGTAACTTATTTTTTGTATTTCTGCTGAACTGGCTGGAGACAGATGAAATCACAATAATCACAAAACAAGGTCACCGTAATAGCAAAAGGGTTCTTCTGCTTTATGTGTTCTTTTAAATGCACTCCTTTAAGCACGATGAGAAAACCAACCGAATGCTAACATAAGGTATGTTTTATTTAATTACATAATTCAGATTAAGGCTGTAAAGTTTCTAGGTCATGATTATTTGTGTTGCATTATCAGGAAGTCCGGTTACTCTTATGTAACTCAAACATTCCTCTTTATACATACATCGAGTTGTTAGTCTGTGTAGGCCTCCAACGACAAACAATTCCCCCGTTTGACTCCTTTTCTGGAGATTTTTTTCTCATTGTTTTAGCGAAGGGTAATAAAGGTCTGGATGTGGGATCAGAAGCCAACCTGCTTATCAGATCAGAGGCTCAAATGACCCAAGCTGAACCGTAATTTCCTAAATCAGGGGAAACAATTGCCATTCAAATAAGCTGTTGACTCAGCCTAAAAGTAAACGCTTGAGATTTAAATTCACAGAAAAACTGGAAAGCCAAGTAAGTTTTAAGGATTTGTTCCATAAACCCTGCTGACCACAAGCTGTTTTGTTATGTTGATTTAGATTTAATAAGTAATATGTTTCTGTGAGTGACTTGGTAGATTAATGAGTTAAATACCTTCATGGCATGAATCAGTGTGAAATAATCTTGTTAATAATAAAAATAACAACAAAAAAATCAAGCTTGTGCCATTTTCCGTCTTCCAACCTAAAATACGTCCAGCAAGTTTAGATAAATGTTAAAAGCTATAAGACAAACATGGGAATCTGGAGTGTGTTTAAATTTACCAGCTTTTGGTTTTCTATTCTAAAGCACAATGAAAGCAGCTATTTACAGTTTGTGCATGTAATTACTGCTTGTCCAAGCCAATGAAAGAATACTTTGGTGAAATTATGTGGCGCACACCTTTTTTTTCTTTGTACCACTCAGGCACAATTTAAAGTAATTTCTTTAATTGTATGGACAAAATAGCATGAGGATAACAGAAAATATAGATCAAAACATAATTTAGATAAGAAAAATTACAAAATTGAATCACTGAAAGATTTTTGTTGTTGGCATTTTTAAGCACCACTAAGATAATTTCCATACGCCTTATTTAAAAAAAAAGTTTCAAGTTGTGTTGGTGGTTTTTTTTGTTTGTTTTGTTTTTGTGATACAATCTCCTTCATTCAGTCCAATCTAGAACATAATGTTCTTGATTTCAATATATACATGTTATTTAACATAAAACCACGACTGTAAAAAAACAAAAAAAAAAAGTACAATTCTTTTTAAACAATCAGATCTAACAAAGCCTACTTACATTTCACTTCTTCACAGCTGTGATGTTGTTGCTTCTGAGACAAGGATACATCTGCTGATCTGAGAGAAGTGCAAGGTGTCAAGAAGAAGGGAGGTTAGAGAGAAATGAGACACACACAACCAAAGCAACCACCACTCACATACACACAACGGCAAATTCATGCAGAGAGATCAGCCATTAGATTGACTGCCACCTGTGACGCCATTTCTGAGCTGCGTAAGTCCCCATTTCTGTAACAATCACTTGGCTTTAGGGGAGATTGCTTCTTTTTTGGGTGAATACACTGCCCACCTCTGGGCGGGTTTGTATAGGAGGAGGGGCTCAATATTTGGTGGATTTGCCCTTTTTTTGCTTTGATGCTGAAAATTAGATAAGTAAAAGATGATTGCTATGATCTTAGAGGACTGATTGAATGCTGTCATGAGGTGCTTAACAAATAAATACTGAAAATAAAAAAATTTCTAAATTAACTTTGTGAGGGGAAAAAGGGATATGAAAAATTTTTTAAAATTTTTTTATTTTCACTTTATTTTGTAGAACTTGTTCAACAGAGTAAAGCAGGAATTGGTTCTACATACTTAAAAAAAAGTCTCCAACTATCTCATAACCTCACCTAATAACCAGCTTTTATGTTCAGTTTGGTATTTAAAACTCAAACAACCCATAACAAACCTTGCAATAAACATTTATGGCACATTAATGATCTGCTATGCAATTTTAGCTGTACTAGTGAACGTCTGAGGACCAAAAAAGCATTAACAATAGCTAACTAACAAGCATTTTTGCATGTACTAGTTTATTAAGCCAAATTGATATACTGGCTTGTTAGTTTGGACAGATTTTTGTTCTCTGATACTATTAAGCATATTTAAAGTGACAGTCATTTAGCAGGTAGAACCAACCATCTGCTAATTTTAAAAGCATGTTGGGATTTTGTTTATCTTTGAAAAATGTAATATAGCTTTTGCTTAAGTTGGACAAAAGTGGCATAATTTAACAAGAAAATGATTACTTGTTGGAGATTTTGTTCAGCTAGTTCCAGGCATCTAATGGTGCAACAAACTAGTAAAGAAACCTCTGTCTGATAGAATCTGATGTCGAATTTAGCAACCAGGTATGTTTCTGTGGGAAAAATATGTCTTTGTTAGTCAATACCAAGATCTGAGTTGGCTATTATCCAGATTTACGTATGTAGATTTTTGCAATTTCAGACAGCATCAAGGTTTTTTGTTGTTGTAGCTTCCAGGCGTTGTACCTGTTGACGCTACTCATTGTTTCATTTTGTAAGTTACTGCTGACTGTGCTTTAAAATATAGGGAGTTAATTATTGGCATGACACAAGGTGAAAGAAAATTTGTTTTCTAACAGAATAAAACTTACACAGCTAACACTGACTTTGCTTTAATCAGTTTCTCATGCACATTTATCTGATGTATTGATATTTAAATCTCTAGAGACAGTTCATAGCCCCCATGTGACCAACAGTATAGGACAACCATAATGAAACGTGGAGGGATTTCCAGCGCTGCACCTGTGCAGTGTTCACACCCCCAAGCCAATGGCAAGGGTTAAGAACACACACGCGCACACACACCTACATGCACACAGGGCCAACCCACCCCCTTCCACTGTCTCAGGCTGCAGCTGGTCTCTTGAAGTCTGGCAGCCAGGCAGCAGGAGTTTACCGAATCAAGTCTGTCAAACACAGAGAGACTAAAACTTTTGGTGGACAGGTGTTCCTTCAAAATAAAAGTACAGATACCAACTTACATCGCTTCCGTTGCAAGGGTGTGGGCTGTTTCCTCAAAATTTAATTTGTACATTGCCCTGCTGGGCAGAGGGAGCCTGGCATGGTCCTCCTTTGTTCCTGCCTCTGCACCTCCATAAATATATATATATATATATATATATATATATATATATATATATATATATATATATATATATATATATATATATATATATATGTGTGTGTGTGTGTGTGTGTGTGTGTGTGTCTGACATTAAAGCCCCCCCATTGTTTCTAATCAATACAGTTTGACCTTTGTGAACCTTGCCAACCTTTCCTGCTTCACTGTCGGATAATGTCTCCCACCCCAAGCATGAAGCTGTTGCTGAACTTGAACTCCTTCAGAGACAGACTGCTGCATCCTAGGAGCACAAAATCGTGTTATCGTAGATCCTTCCTCCCAACAGGTGTTAGACTCTGTAGTCGTCATTGCTCCCAACAAAATCAATAAGATACTTTTTTACATCCCTGCTGTTTATTTATTTTTTTTGTTTTTGCAGTTTTCTCATTTCAAATAACACAAGTGCAGTTATTTACACATCTGTGTTTGCAGTTTTTCAGTTACTGTAAATATGTTTTTTTTTATACACACACACACACACACACACATATATATATATATATATATATATATATATATATATATATATATATATATATATATATATATATATACACATTTTTTTTTTTATCTTTAAATGACCACACTAATCTGCACATTTCTTTTAAGGTGAGTGTGCTGTTTTTAATAACTGTACAGTATTATTATGTTATAAATTTGTCCTTATTGTACAGTCTTTTTTTTTTAAATATATTTTTTTTAACCTTTGTGTGACTATGCATGCTCCAGTTTACCTGCTTATATGCTGCTCTTACATCTGAATTTCCCGTCTGTGAGACACTGCATTAAAGAATCTTTCTATTCTGTTCACTCTGTCTGGTCATAATGTTATGCCAGTTCACAACCTTGCTGCTATGCTAGACTGTAAATGCTGGTCTAAATGCTTGTTCAAACTTTTACCAGGTAATCTGTAGCTCTGATTTGTGGCGACATTTTAATGCTGAACTCAAACTTTATTCTGAAAGAACGTGTGATCGTTTCCTGTTTCTACAACGGGGCGACTTGACATCACTTTCTCAGCTCTCCGGTTCTGTAAAGTTAAAGGAGCTGAGTTTTAGTCTGCCGGCGCCGCCTCCTCTCCGCTCGGCTGCAGGGGGACAGCGGACAGACTCATATAAAAGAATCCAGCAAGGGGACATTTCTGCAAGTGGACACTTGTGCAAGGGGACACGTTCAGGTAAGCTCAGTCAGTCCGGTTCCAGCTCCTTTCTTTTCTTCTCTTCTTCCATGCACAGATCAGGGGGGAACAAGGAATGATGCTGGTAGGAGGCAGTCCTCCACTCTTACCTCTCCTGCCCCTGCAGGACTGTTCCAGTTTAAACTTTGTATGTCTTTTATCAAGATTTTGTTTATATTGTAGTTTCATAAGATGCAGAGGTGCCGTGCTTTGGACTCAGTCTTTCTTTCCTAAAACAGCTCTCTTTTCCTCAGGAGTATATTTAGGCTGTGATTGCCTCGGTGGCTGATGACAGGGCAGTGTTATGTATCTTTTGCCGGTCAGTGGATGATGTGGCTGTCAGCTGCCATCAGGTACATAACTGAAGGCTGGCATTGTTTTCTTCACCGGGTGGGGGAGCAACTCGCAGTTCTGCAAAGTAAAAGCAATAAACCCAGTTCCGATGGACATTTACGGTGTCATCACAGCCAGCTTTTACATTGTGCATGCACAGCTTATGTAACTTCTTCCCGTATACAGCTGCAGGTAACCTGTCAAGCGCACAGATGTGGAACACACTAATACTTTTTTTTTTTAAAGTCAAACTCGTGCTTTTGGTTCATTCAGTGCTACTTTTGCAGAAATCTTCAGGTTTTAACTCATTAAATAGGTAGTTCTCCACTGTATGCATGGTTTCCATCATCTATACCAGCTTGACTGTGCGAGGTCGCAGTGGAGCAGGTTGACATTCATACCCATCGGCAATTTAGAACCAATTAACCTAACAAGTAATGTTTTTGGACTGTGGGAGAAAGTCGGAGTACCTGGAGAGAGCCCACGCAGCAAAAAACAAAAACAAAACAAAAACCTGCAAACTCCATGCAGAAAGACTCCCGGCTGGGATTCAAATCCAGGACCTTCCTGCTGCAAGGCAACAGTGCTATCAACTGCGCTGCAGAAAGACATTGTTTACATTTTTTATTTACTGAAGCCGCATCTTCAACCCCCCCCAGCAGCTCATTCTGAGCTTGGTTCTGCTGCTCTTTATTTTAAAACATTCCGTTCCACTGTCCCCACATGCTTCGTGCTTTACTGCATCGTCAACAACCTGAGGACAGCGGCTGGACTTCCTGAGATAAACGTTTTTATCAGTTGGCATTAAATGTTCAACTGAATCTGTTTGCCGTGTTTCATAGATGGGATTAAATGTGCATTTTCTATCATCATTGCGATCTTTATGTGTACACTAGCACAAACGAAAAGGAGTGCTTGGACGAATGATTTGGTAAAGTGTAATATTTCAGGCACTATGCATTAAAACTGTTTACACTCCCACCTTACCTACAGGTGCATATCAATAAATCTGTAGGTTATTGAAATGTGAATTTATTTTAAAAAGTTTATTATAAAGCTTTAAACCCACGGAGTAATATTTCTAGTGTTTATGTTAAATTTGATTAGAGCTGTTAAAAACGCAAAATTTGATTTGTTTGAAAATATGAATGTGATATCAGACCAATAAGAAATGATTCTTAAAGCAGAAATATGGATCTACTGAAAAGTACGTCCATGTACTGTACCGTGTATAGTTGTGCCTCCTTTTGCATGAATTACTGCATCAGTGCGGCGTGGCATGGAGGCGGTCGGCCTGAGGTTCTGCTGAGGTGTTCAGGAAGCTCAGGTTGCTTTGATAGCAGCCTTCAGGTCATCTACATTGTTGGGTCTGGTGTCGCTCATCTTCCTCTTGATGATACTCCCTAGAATCTCTACAGGGTTCAGGTCAGTTGGGTTTTCTGGACATTCAAGCCCATTAACCCCACGGTCATTGAACCAGCTGTTGATACCTTTGGCAGTGTGGACAGGTACCAAGTCCTGCTGGAAAATAAAATCAGCATCTCTATACAGCTTGTCAGCAGCAGGAACATCCTGGTAGGTGGCTTCGCTGAGTGTAGATCTTAGAAAACCCAGTGGACCAGAACCAGCAGATGACATGCCACCCCAAATCATTACTGACTGTGAAAACTTCACTCTGGACCTGGAACAACTTTGATTCTGTGAATTTTAAGCCTTCCTCCAAACTCTGGGACCTTAATTTTTCAAATGAAATGTAACATTTATTTTTATGCAAGAAGAGAACTTTGCACAACTTTGACTCCATCTGCAGTGAATTTGGCCCAAACACTTGAATAGGGTTTGCTTCTCAGCTTTCTTAAGGCTGCGGGTGTTGCAGTTTTTCCCTCCGCTCAACTTTTCATTAACATGCTTGGCTATAGCACTCTGGTTTATGTACCTCCTTTAGCAATGACTTTGTGTAGGATAGAACATTGCATCATTAAAAATCCCCTTTTTTATTGGTCTTATGTAAGATTTTAATTTTTGAGAAGTATAATTTTATGTTTCGATTATATTGCTGTATGCGTAATGAATTCATGCAGCATATAAGCCTGACATTTTGAATTACGTTTTTGAAGATATTCTAATTTATTGAGGTTCGTTTGCGTTTTTCTTCCAAGAATATTAAAAATAGCCAAATTGATTAGCAGCATTATGGGGGGGGGGGCGAATTTAACTCTTTTTAAGGCAATCTTCTGCAAAACGTATAAACTGACAGGTTGTGCTGCATCATTGTTTTAGTGGTGACAACTTGAATCATCAGGTTTTTTTTTTATAGTGACTACCAATTAAATGTAAGGAGCGTCCTCTTCTATTTGTACTCTATGACAGTCATTTTGTGTCTTTTAGCTGCTGTGGACTGCTGCCTTAAACCATTTAAAAGACAGAGTAAGAAAACCCTCTGTTACTATCAGTGCGCTCTGTTCCCTTCACTCCTGGCTCGCTCGCTTTGTGTCGAGTCAGCTCTCTCTCTCTCTCTCTCTCTCGCTTTCTCTCTCTCTCTCACTCACTCACTCACTCACTCACTCACTCACTAAATATTGTTTCAGACTCGAGAGGCACATTTTCAGAGCGAGGGGAGCACATCCGAGGCTCTCCCGCCTGTTTACGTTCCCACTTTTCATCTGCACTCTGTTTATTTGGGGAAATCTGCAGAGGAATGCCAGGCCTCTTTCTCTTTCTGTCGTTGTGGCAGACAGAGAGTTTAGTCTGAGCTGTAGCTTTCTCTCTCACCTGTTTGGGGTTTTTTTTTTATGTGAGGATCTGCTTGATTCTAGACTTCATATTTCTATAATGAAGGCAGAATTTTGACATTGGTCTTACGAGCCATTTGATCCCCCACCCAGCCCCAAAGTCCTATTAAAAATGACTGCCAGTTTAATGAAATAATAAACTGAACCTAAAACTGATTCATGAGCTACTCCCTGATCAAAGTGGAGGCAGTTTGGGGGAGAGGGCTGCTCTCAGAGCTAAGCTGTGGGACACTTAGCATCTGTTCACTCCACACAGACTTTACTTTGAGCCGGTCATATGGCTTTGATTAGTGGACTTTGGTTTCGGATAGCTCCGCTCTCCCTGGCAGCAGCTGAAGACAAGGACATCATAATTAGCTCCAGTATTTAAAGGAAAAAAGCATTAAGTGTGCATCTCTTGAAGTATCGCACATAGCCCAGCAGGAAAATGGTCATGAGGGTGTTTTGGCTTTATTGCATTAAAGTTTGACTCACGATTTGATGATTCCCACCTATGTTTGCCAATCAGTCCAGCTTTTCTCCCTCTTTCTAACAACAAGCCTTTTTCTTTTCTGTCCTGCAAGCTGCGATAGCGTTGGAGGCTGTGTGGCCTGTCTGCAGCCCAGACCACTTTCCCTGCTGGCCACGGCCGCAGCTGTACGCTCCTTTTTCACAGCTCATCCAAGCAAAACACGGAGTAGAGAGTCGGTGCTCGCTTTGGCCTGCTGACAAACATGCGTTTTTGTTTCACAAAAAGTGATACAGCCCAGAGGGAAGGTTTTGCACAACAGACCACAGGAAGATGTACAACGCTGTCACCTCTGCTTGACAGCCCACTCTCAATTAAGTCTAGTTTACAATGGAGTAATATTTCATTGGTGAAAATGGTGCAGGAAAGTGCATGCATGTTGTTGTTGTGGGGGATTTTTGAGGGCCTTTGCTTTAAGAAGCTCTTAGGGGTCTGCACAGGGGGGGTTCCTTTTCCCCCTCCCTCCTTCCTGGGTTTAAATAAACAAAAGGAGAGTTAGTGGTAATGAAAAGTATTTGATATCAAGCAGCCGAGTTTAATACCCTTACAATAAATTGTAAACGGGGAGGAGGAGTAATGAAAATGGAGGGGAGTTTAGCTCTTTCGCAGGAAATGACTGGGAAAAAGCCAGAGGGAGGGGATGAGAGAGGGAGTTTTAGTTGTTCTGCCTATGAGGGACGCTGCAACAGCACAAAGACACACCAGTCTGCTTTTACTTCATCTGCTGCACATTACTCCTGACATGAAGCAGGAGATCCTTTTGTGCAAATTCCTCAACTTTTGGTTTAAGGTATCTGTTTTTATTTTTTTCCTTCCTCTTTTCAGGAGGGAATTTGTTCCTTCTGCTATCATGACCGAAAGGTTTCCCATCTGCATCTGATTACTTTTGGCTACAGTTGGTTAGCTGCCAGCCATCCGGGCCAGTGTGGCGTCTCCGCTCGCTCTTGAATCCCCAGACGACTCGGAGGGAGTGGGGAAGGAAGGTGGGCTGGGACAAGCGTAAACTCGCTGGGCAGTCTTTAGACCACATGATAGGAGTTGAGCTTTTTTTGGCTAAAAATCGCCCTGTCAGCTAAAAAAAAACCAAAACAAAACAGTCTTTAAGATAAGAGCAGCCAATAAAATGTAAGTTTTGATCCTGGTTGGTAAAATATATATGTTTAAGTCAGAGGAAGTGTCTGCTTGAGATTATGCACTCACTGTCTAGCAGAGAGCAGACTCCAAGTATAAATGAATCTTGGACAAATCGAACAAACGAATGAATAAAGGCAGCTTAAGACAGCTCATTGAGGCAAAATTTTAAATATTCATGTACTATTTTAAATGTTTGTTTCTAATGTATCTGAGTTTCTCATGTGGGCTGCAGAGTGGTGCAGGTAGTAGCACTGTTGCCCTGCAGGAAGAAGCTCCTTGGTGCAAATCCCTGCCTGGGGTCTTTTTGTATGGATTTTGCATGCTTTCCCTGTGCATGTGTGGGTTCTTTCTGGGTACTATGACCTCCCCCCCCAAAAAAAAAATTCAAAAACGTGACTGCTAGTTTAATTAGTCTTTCTAAATTGGGTATGAGTTAGTGCCCAGCTGTGATGGACTGGCGACCTGTCCAGGGTGTACCTCGCCTCCTGCCAAACGACCGCTGGAGATGGGCACCAGCCCCCTAACTTCTCTGCATGCTAAAGTATTTTTGAGACAAATGTGAGGCCAACTTGGGTCATCATTGGGACAATGATCCCAAACACAGCAGCAAATCAACAACAGAACATCTGGAAAAAGATCTGTTGCAGTGGCAAGTCCAGACCTTAACCTGACTGAAACCTTAAGGAAAGTTGGGGAGAAGCAGATTTTCACAAACCTCAATAAACTTAAGTAATTTTCTAAAGAACAGTGGGGAAAACTTTGTTCACAGCACTGTGAGAGACTGATAAAGTCATAAAGAAAATGATTTCTTCACATTGTTACTGCTGGTTTTAAAAGCCAGTCAGTCTTGAATAAGCTAGTTTTTCTTTTACTATTGAAACACTCATGGAAACTCTTTTTTTTCTCCCATGAAGGTACAAGTCAGAGTACTACAGTACTCGTTGTTTGAGGCGTGAATAAGCTCCATATAGGCACACATACCATCAGCTTCCGACATGGTGTCCAATTAGGACTTTCGGGCCAGCTGCCAGCAAGTCACTCAGCCATACAACCAAACATCAGAGCCCGCCAGCTTGGCGGTGATGGCATCCTGCTGTTTCTCTCAAATTAGCTAATTTTACCCCAGAAGCGCCAACATAATACTAACTTCAAACCGAGTTTATGGATTCGCGGTGCTGCCTTCTTTTTTAATCACTCTTTCTGATGCACGTGCCTGGACAGAGCTGTTGGTTCTTTTTTGTGTGAAAATATAAAGTATTAAAGCGAAGTCTAATGTGTATAAACTTGAAAGGCTTGTCTTCTTTGACTGGATGGGTCAGAGGGATCCCATGCGCTCTCTGTTTCTGGATATGTTTAGTTTACTCTACTCCTCCTCCCTCCTCTTTCAGTCCAAATTTGTCTCACAGCTCGCTGTCCTTCACTTTCCCGACTTTCCTCTCAAACTGTTTCTCTTCGACAGGGTAACGGAGAGGGCTGGAAGCTGCCAGTGCTGCTTAACCGCCATCATACAAGTCAAGTCACGTGTTTTCTCCGTCTATGAGGCGCGTCAGAATCACTCAGTGACAGATAGCGAAGCTGCAGGTGCAGAGCGACTCTGACTGATCATCCTGCAGCCATGGCCCAACAGAGCGCTGAGCTGTCCCTCTGCTAGGCGACGGGGCATCCGACAGGGCAGGAGACATGTTGGGACAGAGGCCCGAGGACCACTGCACTGAAGTCTGTTACTATAGCAAATACTGTAGTAACCATGGAAAAGCTATGGAGGACTGCTCTGGTCTGCACTGTTGTTATCGTCCTGGTTGCCACCGAGATCACAGGAGGTCACAAAGATGAGTTTGCTAAATCACAAGGTGAGATAAAACATAAAACACGTTAGATTTTCATGGTGCCTCGCTCTAGAGCAGGGGTGTCCAAACTTTTCGCCCTGAGGGCCAAAACCTGGCAAACTACTGGCAGGCCACAAAATTCATAAAAAAATTAAAAACACAAAAATTAGTTTATTTATTTTTAGTTTTATCGGCTCAAGAATAAACAAATTTTTTTATGAAATCTGTATATCATCAAAGATCCAACACATAAGAAGGGCTTTGGACTGTTGCCTTATCAAAAGGAAAAACAATTTCCAAATGTTTGATCTCAATTGTTTTCTATTTTGTTTGCCAAATTTTTTACCATTCTTGACAAAATCACTTTGAGGGCCACAAATGGCCCCCGGGCCACACTTTGGACACCCCTGCTCTAGAGTTTGCTGCAGTTGAACATTTTTTTTCACACTTTGTCATGCTATAGCCACAACCCGCAGAGATTTGTTAGATAATGTTAGTGAACAAAAAGCATCATTAAGACCAAGGTCTGTTTAATTTGTGATCTGAAAATAAGAGTATGGCACAACTGCGAACTTATCAACATATAACCATCCACCTAAAATGACCTGCTGGGAATGGAGAGCATTAATCACAGAAGTAGCCAGCAGGGTTATAAAGTATAAAATAATGAATAAATATTTGTTTTTGTTTTTTCTTTCATTTATGTCCTTTTCATCATATCCACTACATTTTATCTCATCTTTAAACAAGAAGCTCTGAAAATGCATATAAGCAGCTAAAATAGGATTAGACATAAAGAAAAACAATAAAAATAATTTATTATTGAAATAAAATAACATGGGGTTTGACTTTGAAGATATCATATGAATCTTTTTGAATGTTGCTAAAGCACTTATAGCAATAAGTGAAAAAAAAATTCCCCAGACTGTTTGCTGTCATTCAAGAATAGAAAGCATATTTTCATGCTGTGAATGAAATGAACACAATTAAATGTAAGTCGACATCAGATTGTAGTTTTGACTTACAGCTGATCTATTTGAAGTTGAACTCATGTTGCCTGCCTCTTGATTACTTGCTTACTTTCTCCAACTGAAGCTCAAAGACATGAACACCTTTAAAGACATAAATTCCCCCAGGGTCCATGTGTCATTATGCAGGACAAGAAAGTCTCTGTGCATTTCCTAAGTTTGCCCTCTGACCTATAAAAGGCATCTGGCTCTAATGGCCTGTAATGCTTCTTCCTTTAAAGAAACCTCCCCTCAGACTTGGTTTTTTAGCCTCAAGGTTGCCTTCAGAACCACTATTAAACTTTTTATAAACTGACTTTCCTGCAGAAATAAACCCACATATTAAAGTATCAATCTGTGCCATTGCTTTAGGCTTTCTAAGGTCATTGTTTGCATGTTCTTGGCTGCTACTTTCTTGGGTTTCATGCATACTTAAAAACTAACAGCTAGCCCACAAGTTTCTGCAGCAGAAACCAACTTAGAGGGGAACATTATGGTGCATGAACTACCCAGTAAGCTACAAAAGTGAAAACTGGAGAGAGACAGAACCTAATGTGAAAACCAAGATTCTGACTTGTCTGCTTTGATAAAGAAGTCAGCTGTGTCCTGTCATGGCAACTTAGGTAAAAAGTATGGCGGGTCTGATTGCCTTGCAGAATCAGGTCAAATTTGCTCAACAAAAGGGGGAAAGTGAGATATTCTACCAGTTGCATAATTAATTTAACTAACTTAATGGCTCAATAGATAAGCAGACAGATTTTAATCATTTCATATCTTACTTTTTTGGGTACAAAATGGTGCTTTCCTTACTACAGCACCAAGCATATGTCAATTCATGGTATGTTTCTTTCCTCATAATGTGTTGTTGGAAAGTGGGGTCAAATTACTTGCTGGAGGTTTTAATCAGAGGTTGTATTTCAAACTATTTACCAAAAGTAATTCATGAAAATACTTACGCAAAATGGAAAATAAATTGGCAAAGAGGAAAACTGACCTGGAGGTACTGTATTCAGTTCAAGCAACTGAAAAGACAGACCAGCACAGTTATAAGGAGACGGATATGGTGCCCTGGAGCCAGGGAAATAACGACCATAACAGTGATGACAAAAAAACCCCCAGAACAATATAGCGATAATTTAAGGAAAAGACAAAACAAGGCAGTGAACGTAATATGCCTGCACCCATAGGACTTCACGTAGCAAATGCAGTTCAGAATGTTGGAGCTGCTGCAGGTTATTATGTGCATGTAGGTGTGTGATTGTGGTTGAATCCATATCTGTGAAGTGGAGGCAGAAGTTGTCTATAGTTAAAGAGTGGGAAGGGCCTCAGAGGGGTGGAAAGAGGCACCAACACCAAGCCTGGGAGTGGCTCTGGTGGTACACCCCAAGCAGAGCAGGACAGAGACCTGAGATAGAGCAGGTCCCTGAAGACCCCCTCCGAAACCAACAAACACCCCAACAAATCCACAAGAGGAATGCAACACCGACCAAATATCGGACCCTAACCCCAGAATTTCCTGTAAAGGCAAATGCATACAACCCCACCCAACAAAACTGCAACCGCCATTGACCAACAACATTGGCACATGCCAGGTTGCGCCAGCAACCTCTCCCCCAAAACCATGCCTTTTGGCTCAGCTCTCTCTTCACCATAACAAATTGTTACAGCGCCTGCATCTCCTGCTCCATTTTTCCCTCATTCCTAAACAAGACCCCAAAATACTTAAACTCCCCCACTTGAGGCAGGACCTCTCCCCCGACCTGGAGAAGGCACTCTACCCTTTTCCGGCTCAAGACCATGGCCTCGGATTTGGAGGCACTGATCCTCATCCTGGCTGCTTCGCACTCGGCTCCAGCGAAAGTTGTAGATCACGAACTGATGAAGCCAATAGGACCGCATCATCTGCAAAAAGCAGCAACGCGATCCTAAGGCCACCAAAACGGATCCCCTCAACACCTTGGCTGCGGCAAAAAAGTCTGTCCATAAAGGTTATGAACAGAATCTGTGACAGAGACAAAGGACAACCTTTTTCCTTTTCTTTATTTTTTTCAAACTTGCAGTATTTTCCTATCGTTTTAATTTAGTTGACCATACTTTGATTGTTCTGTATTTGTTTATCATATTTATTAGTCAATCTGCATTAGTCACTTTGCCACCCTACATGCTGTCATCACTGTATTGTTTACAATTATTGTTAAACTGCCTTTTGTTCGCCACGTTGGTCAGCTTCAGTTGTTTTTAAATAACATGCAATAATTTCTTTTGAAACCAACTTCTAAAAAAGCTAATTCAGTTCTAGTTAAAGCTAATAATTACTGGAAAGACAAAACATTTCTCTTGAGTCTTATCTTCATCCCCGCCCATAAACGTCATGGCAAGACAAATGAACACCCAAACTTTCGACCCAAATTTGATATTTTAGCATCCAACAAAATGTAGTTAATTACGGTCTTCATTTCTCTTGGAAGGCAGTGTTCTAGATCTTTTTTAGAGGGATTTAATCTCAGTCAGCCACAGGAGCATTAACTGAGTTATGCACAGATGTTGGAAGATAAGGGCTGGCATGGAGTCACCATTCCAGCTCATTTCAAACCTCGAGCCAAGGGCTGCATTTCAGTTCCTCCACACTAAATTTTGAAAAATCATATGTTTGAACTTGTTTAGTAAAAACAAAAAATGACTTGTTTTAAATTGTTGAAACAGATTATTTGGGCTAAAACACCAGACTGAGCAACAGACCCAATAATAAGTGGCTAATCAGGTCATTTATTTGCAATGACCTGATCAGCCAGCATCTTTAAAACTTTAGTTTTGATCTGACTTTTGAAACTTTGCACATCCTATCTGTGAGAGTTGGATACATTTAGATCTAAAGAAGATCAGAGAGAATTAAAAATACAGAATTAGGCTCTCTATAGCTTTGATGCTTTAATGTTCTTTATAGAGCTCAATAGAGGTTATGAACCTAATGTTATTGCTGACGAGTGGAAGGAGGAGCCCTGACAGAGGTTGCAGACTGCATGAGTGGCTTAAAAAAAGAAAATAAAACAAACGATTGCCATTCAGAGTTGGATTTGCTGATGTGCTTCAGATTGTTATGGTCAGGCCACAAACAGCTGATGGCTGGACACAGAATAGAACAGAAATATCCTTTACTGTCCCACGTTGGGGAAATTCAGGTACACAGCAGTTGGAGCGGACACCCCATATACAGAGGCTATAGGCCTTGATATGACTGTCGCGAGTTCGAATCCCGTCCTTGGTTTCTTTGCCACATGTCTTTCCCCTTCTCCCTTCCTGTTAAATAAAGGCCACTAGTGCCAAAAAAAAATTTGTGGGAAGAAAAAAAAACCTGTGATTGACGTTTGGATAAAACCAAGGTAGTTTGTAGCTTACTCATTGCAAAAGTGAATTTTCCTTCCTCCGAAGCACAACCAGTTCATAGTTAATATTTCTAAATTATGTTTGAAACAAAATGACTTCTTTCAAACCTTCCTGAATATGAAAACATGGAAAACTGAGATGTTTGGTTTGAAACAATAAAAACATTTATTAAAATTTTTTTGAAAATATGCATTTTTACATTTCAAGGTTACAAAGTTAAGCATAGTGAATAATGGTGATTAATTCCAGCGCTGGAGTCTGATTAATCTGATTAAATTTTTTAATCGATTGACAGCACTAATGTAAATACTTACTGATTTTGTTGGGAGCAGTAATGGTTATAGAATCTAACAGCTACTGGGAGGAAGGATCTCCTATAACGCTCCCTTGTGCACTTAGGATGCAGCAGTCTGTCACTGAAGGAGCTCTGCAGCTCAGCAACAGCTTCATGCACGTGATTAAATTGGTGACTATTGAGGTTTTAGAATCTGTAGGTCAGAAAGGAATTAAATTATATTCTTCTTAAAGATGGAGCTGTAACCAATCTAAAAAAAATTATTCACTGTTTCTGGGCTTCATAGATAATACAGATGATAATCCTTCTTCTAAAAGGCCTGCTGCAAATGAGACCGAGCAGCATCCTGGCATGGAGGGAGGTGCTTTTTTCTACCCAGAGTACTTCCTTCCACTATTTTCATTTAGCGATAACAGATCCAGGGGCGTGTTTCATCAGCACAGACACTTCTGTATGTGACCCCATTGGTTTGGGTGTTTTCTCCTGTTAAAATTAGCAGCCATGTTTCCACTGCTTCTTGTTTCCATGCTTGATTTCAGCCTCATAGCTGATGTTGTGTTTTCTTCTTGTGTTTTATGACTAATTAGTAAGTGGTAACTGGTCCAGTTTAACCTCTGGACCCTCAATTACATGTCCAGGAACAGCTTAAATATTAATCCGTGATTGTCTCATAAAATGTCACTAAACTGGACAGCTCCAACTGGATATCTAAACGTTATCAGAAAAGTTGTATTCAGATACTTTTTTCTTCTAAATACAACACATTTGCTTCTTGCACAGGTTTTTTGACTCTGAAATAACAAACTGTCAGAGAAACATCAATTAGTTCTTGCACCCATCCTCTTAATGTCTCCAGTAAAGATCATTGAAATCTTGTAATGTTCAAATGTGTCCCATTAAACCATGAATTTAAAACACATAAATCAAGTTATTAAAGCAACATACAGTAGGTGTTGGTGGTCTGGACAGACTGTATGAGCCAGAGGAAGTTGTTAGGAATCCTGTGGAGAAAGAGCCTGTAGGAGCTGTTAAAAACTCTAGCCGAGGTGTTTTATTGATATAGTTGACTAATTTGTGTTGGTGGTCTTCATTCTTCTGTGTGAGGTCTAAGTAATTTGCATTTCTTTTATGTATTATAATAAAACAGCCCATGTTGTTCTCTCTGCAGGAGCTTTTCCTGTGCTTCAGAGATAATGCTGATGCCACCTGTGTGCTGAGTTGTTGTGGTTTGTGACAGCAGACTGGCTGTGCTGTGGACAGCTCTGTGGGGGATGCTTACATCTCTGAGTTAATTTCAGGAAAACAGCTCACAGGGATGAGGAGACTCTATCTTTGTGACTTTTATGTTATTCTGGTGTGAAGAACTGTGGGATTTTTAAAAGTGAACTGAACCTACATTTTCTTACTCATTTTTATTTTCTTAGATTTACTTTTTTCTTACTTGTACCTACTTTACTTTTGCTGTTGTACTTTTAACTATCTAACTTTCTTACATGTACCTGTACTTAACTCATGTTTTCATTTATATATTTTTTTACATACTTGCTTTTATTTACTTTATTACTTTTTTCTTACTTGTACGTACGTTTGCTATCTTATTTCCTCACTTTTACATTTGCTGTTCTTGCATACTTTGTCATACTTGCATACTTTCACTCACATTTAGTTACTTTCTTGCTTATTTTTGCTTACTTTCACTCACTTTTATTACTTTTGCGTTCTCTATTATTGTTCATTCCTTACTTTTGCTTTCTTATTTTACTTAGTTTTGCTTTCTTTCCAACTTTTTTACTTTCATGCTTAGTTTTGCTTTTTTCTTACTTGAACTTACTTTACTTACTTTAGATTACATACTTTTCATCATTTTTTTTTACTTGCTTATGCTTACTTTCTTTTGTACCTTTTCTTTGTCTCCTCATATTTAGATTTACTTATTTTCTTACCTACTTATTGGGGCCTGCCCATAGCAAATGCATAGGAGTGCATTGCTTTGCAATGCACTGCCTCCCATGCAATTGCTCTGGGCAGGCACCTATTACTCTACACTCAATAAGGTGTCTCTTTATTATTATTATTTATTAATATTCCGTCTGCATTAATGCGGTCCGACTAATTAATGCGGGACTAAGGAAGACGAAAGACGGCCCTCGCTCACGCTTCGAGAATTTTTCAGATACCTCTTACGGTTCCCGAACGGGAAGGAGCTGTTCGGAAAACTTTTTTCAGTCAGGCTGCCTGCCTCTGACATATAGAGCTTTATTCTGCACCAAAGTGAGTGACACTGACAGTGTCAGTTGGCAGAGGGACATTAACTACCATAGCAACAAATCACTTAGTGGGGCAGCCACAGCTTTGATCTATGATGGCAGAACAGGCCTACAAACAACATGGCTGCTCTCCTAAGGGGCTTGGCTGACTTCAGTGATGAGACCTGACCAGCTTAAACTGACAACCACGCTGGACTTTCAAAATAAGAGCTACATGTACCCTACAAAATAAAAGCCTTCACATTTTATACAGCACGTAACTGCAGCTTTGGGCAAAATATGACAGATTTGACCCAAGCTCTGTTACACATGGGATTGGTCTGGCCTTAGAAAATGACACTCACTGAAAATTTCAAAATAAAAGCCTCATAGTCCCTTCCATACACTATGTTTTAAGCTGACAAAACAGTATATTGGGATGTTGGATTAGGACCAAGGATCCATGCGCCTGACAGCCCTCATTCTTATGGTAGTGTCAAGATGCTAGTGGGACAACATGCTAGTCATAGCTCACAGACCAATGGTAGTATTTAAACTAATATTAGCATGTAAGTTTAGTTGAATATAAAAGCATTATATTGACTTACTAAATGAAGTAAGTCCATTATTATCAACATTACTGTGATAACACACTTTCTACTGGTAGTGTCAACACGCTAGCCGCTCTACATGCTACTGATAGCCGTCATGCTAAAATTAGCCTAATGCCTAAAATGAGCATTTTAGCCTTATTTTGAAATAACAATTAGGTTTAGCATACTAAATGGAGTGACTGAATGTTAATCAACAGGGTGGTGACACCCCACATGCTAATGATATCATTTTAGCTAGCATTAGCATTTTAGTTAATTTTAGCTTATACACTACTTTTTGCACCCTAAATGGACTATTGAATGAAGTAAGTCTATCTAAGTCCACATGCTACTGATACCCCACATGCTACTGATAGCATTGAAGCTAATGTTAGCATTTTAGCTAATTTTAGCTTTTGCACTACTTTTTGCACCCTGAGTGGACCAAGTTACAATTAGTGAAGATGTCAGTGATGTTCCACTTCCTCCCAACTTCCTTGTACGTTACGTTAGCATCGATACGCACACTTTGGCAGGCCCCTTCTAAATTTCTTCAGAAATTTTCTAGTTTTATTTACTTTCTTATTTACTTTCACTTTTTATTTTTTCTCTACTTTTGCTTACTTACTTTGACTTTGTTTCTTACATACTTTCTCTTTTTCTTACTTGTACTTACACATTTTTACTTTCTTATATACACTTTTCCTTATTTACACTGTTCTCGCTTACTTTTGCTTACTTTGTTATTCGCTTCTTATTTATTTTACTTTCTACTATCATTCCTTAATTTTTACTTTCTTGCTTTTGATTTTCTCATCTACTTTTACTTACTTTCTTCTTACTTATGCTTTCCTACCTACTTTTTTGTTCTCTTCATTTTACTTTCTTTCTAACTTTTAATTTCTTCCTAACTGACTTTATTGTTGGCTTACTTGTACCTCCTGACATACTTAATTATTATATATAGTATTTTTGTTAAGTTAAATATTTAGTGTTAATAGTGAATGCTAAAACTTCTTAAGCTAATTCAATATGCCATGTCTGGTTCTCTTGTTGAACTTATGATTACATGAAAACCAAAAAATACACAAGATTTAAAGTAAAATACAAACTATTGTAAAAACATAACACGAATTATGAGCCCACAATACAAACCAGGGCACAATGTGGCATTAAATTAGCTAAAATATTGTTCGAATCATTTGTGGCAGCAGAACTGCTCCTCTGTTAGAGACTTCTTTGGTTTTAATTTAAAATGATGCCCTCATACAGAAATTACCTTTGTGCCACAGAAGTATTACATAAAGCCACCTTATACTTCCTAATGGCTTCTCCACAAGTTACTGAACCAGTGGTTCCAAGAGCAAATGGTTGCTGAGCACCCAAAGAGCCTTTGAGATTTGGGAATAGAAATAGAATGTTCATCATATTAAGTTTCTTAAGAACATGACAGTGATGTGATCTAATAGGTTTTCTTTCAAAGATCATAAATGGCTGATTATATATCATCCTCAGTAGCTTTAATGTTGTAGGTGCTGCTTGTGACAAAAAGCTGACACAGCAGTTTAAATGAGCAAAAAAAATAAATAAATAAATCATTGAATGCATGAAAATATTCATTACATGAATGCAAGTTTGAAGGAATACAAATTTGAAATTTGCTTTTGCAGCTCCGCTTAATATTTTTAATGTGTCTCACTTTTCCTCATTTAGTAAATCACACTAACTCACTTTAACCTACAAATTGATTTACTTTTACTCATTTATTTATTATGTAATAGGCAAACACAAACGAAAATATAACAGAAGCGGATTTTTTTTTTTTTTTTTGTAAATAAGCTCAAAAGTGTGGTATGCATTTGTGTTCAACCCCTTCTACTCTGATACCCATTAATAAAATCCAGTGTAGCCAATTACCTTCAGAAGACACCTAATTGTAAAAATCGTAGTATAAATTCAGTGGTTTATTAGGGCTTTAAAGGGATGTTAAAGAACAAACTGCTTCATCAAGACCAAGGAAGGATCAGACATAAAATGTGGAAAAGTTTAACCCCTTAACTGTCACGAGGACACCGGTGTCCTCGTGGACCTATTGGAAAACATGTAAGTGTTTTCGGAATGACAGTTAAGGGGTTTAAAGCAGAGTTAGATTATTAAACAACACCCCGAGTTTCCAACATACCTAAAAAGACAATAAGAAAGATTAAAAAAAATAATAATCAGAATCAGCCAAGAGCCTTGTGGTAACTCTGAAGGAGCTGCAGAGGTTGGAAAAGCCAACCGTTAGTTGTGCAAGCTGCACCCACCACATAAAACTAGGGGTGCACATTACCCTGAACCCATTTTCATCGCAGTGTAACATGGAGATTGCAGCATGATGGAGAGGGGACAGGGTAGATGGTCACTGTTCGTGGTAAGATGGATGAAATTAAACAATGGTCCAGTCAAAGTCCAGACTTAAATCCAACTCAGAGACTGTGGTAAGATTTTCTCTCTTTCCAGTCTGCCTGATCTTGAGGTGTTTTACAAGAATATTGGAAAAATAATTCTCTACATATGAAAGCATGTGGAGACATACGCTGAAGGAGTTGCAGCTGTAATTACACTTTAACGTCACAATTCGGTGCTAATTTATCTAGTCTATCACATAAAACTCCAAGGAAACAGACTGACATTTGGGATTCTAATGTAACAAGGTATGAGAAAGTTAAAGCACTGTGATTACTTTTGCAAGGTGCTGTACTCCCAGTAAAACACAGAGCACCCTTTCGTTCTGTGCGTTTCTACAACAAATCTCAAACAGGGCCCTGATAGACAGGAAGTATACAATTTCAAGGTAGCCATGGCAACCCCCATTTGGCCTCATGAATGGAGAGTGGTTGGAGTAAAATGAGGGCTTTCCAGTGAAGAACCAGAAGGTCTGATTCTCTTTTCTGACTGTATGTAAAAGGCTTGTTAAAAATACAGAATCATCCATTGATTTTAATGAGAGAATCAGATTAAACTGAATTTTTGCTGTAATTTTTTTTAATCTATGATCACAGTTTTAATCCCTCCCTTATTTCTACGTCCATAGCAGCTTTCCTATCCAGCCTGGGCCAGTATGAGATCGCCATCCCAGTACGTGTAGGACCAGAAGGCGAAATGCTGGACACAGAGAGGACGACATACCAAAGAAGACGACGAAGCACTGAAGACAGGCTGCCTGACTCTGTATTATGCTTTTTCAGACGTCACATTGAATTATCTGTTCCGACTGATCCAGGCTTTTCATAGCTCTCATATCTCCTCTTCCTTCGTCTCTTAGCTCTTCTACCAGCTGTCCACGTCGCAGAACAACTTCCTGCTGAACCTGACGCTGCAGGGAGGCCTGTTGTCTCGCCAGTTTAGGGTGGAGTACTGGAAGAGGGGCCAATTAGCCTGGAGTCACCCCTACTCTCCCCATTGTCATTACACGGGTCACCTCCAAGACCAGCCCCACTCCAGCAAAGTGGCCCTGAGCAACTGTAACGGCCTGGTAAGATCAACACCCTGCTGCTGCAGCTACAACAGAGCCAACACAGCAGACAGTGGATCAGAAACTCTTGATTCCTACTTCAAATCCTGGCATTTGAACAGAACCTCAATGCTCTTGTGAGCTTAAATCCTAAACCACTCTGCTGTGGTATCTCGGTGCAGTACTGTTCAATCTTATCTTAAAATAAGTATCTTAAAGGAGGCATTTCCTGAATCTCTGGGTTTTATTCCCACAGAAAAATTACCAATAATAGAGAAGGATGTGGTTCCTGCTGTTGTAGATTTACAAGATTTATCTGTTTCTTTTGCTTCAACTTTAAAGACCTTTTTTTTTAGTACTAAATACAATAAAAATCCAACTTTCTTTCCTTCTCACAACATTTGAAAGATTATCTTGTCTTTACTTTCCAATTTAGCCTTAAAAACACCGTATGCTACTTTATGTAGCTGTTCAGGGTTGACGCAATTTTGTTTTTATTCCTTAGAAATTCTCATTCAGGCAGACAGTAACACTCCATTTAATTTCCATTAGAAATCTTACAAATTAAAGTGTAAAGTATTGTTGAGGAGAACATTTCGCAGATAATACTTTCAGATGGTTGTTTTAATGCAGTGTTTCTCAACCACTGATTCATGACGGACATAAGAGAGCAACCAGGAACAATAATTTTTCCGTTTCTGTTGCTGCTTTCATCCAAAATAAATTAAATCTGTTGGGGCAGCAGCATCAGATCCAGGGACTTAAAAAGGCTAAACAACCTGATGAAGAAGGCTGGTTCTGTTCTGGGGACGACTGTGGAACCACTGGAGATGATTGTGCAAAGAAGGATTCTTCATAAAATGAAAAACATTACAGACAACCCTGAGGACCCTCTTCTTGGGATTGTTATACAACAGTGTCTTCAGTCAGAGGCTTCTACAAATTTGCTGCAATACAAACCACTACAGGAGATTCTTCCTGCCCACAGCCCTCAGCATCTACAGCAACTCTTTGAGGAAACTTGAATAATAGTAGTTACAACATTTAACTTTCCCTTTGAGAATAACAAAGTATTTTTGAATTGAATTTAAATTGAAAGAAAAAAAGTGCAGCCACTGAGAAGTAGCCTTTTTTAACAAGTAATTTATGTAGCTGTTAGCAAAGAATCCTCTCACTTGAACTATGACCATCAACGCCCAAACGGTGCCGTTACAGACAGCGCCATATGGTAGTGTCGTCCCGGTTTAGTGGGCCTGACTCAAAAGACTCTTTTTGTTTCATAAGTGTGTTTTTAAATTATGTATCTGCTATGAAAAACAATGAAAAGTAAATACTGTTTTATATGCTTCAACTTTTCAAGATTTTCTTGCTCTAAAATAGGATTTTTGGCTTCACCAAATTTTTTTTAGTCCATGTTGTCCTGTCATCTATTCAGACATTTCAAGGTTTAATCTCTCCTAAGTTGTTTTGACTTGTTTTGACTATTTTGTCCATTAAAATGCGCTATAACTATTTTTGACTGTTAATTTTAAAGAGTTAGTTGGAAAATCTTAGTCTAATCGTTAACTCTAAAAGGGCTATTCTGTGAACAATGCTTTAGTTCCAAATCACAGTTGGAATAAACATTTTTTTCTAGTTATGTGTTACAGACTTAAGAAAAACCTCTAAAAATTACACAAAATGAGAAGATCTCAGGGTACATACCGTTCGCAATGAAATCCAAGTCAAACTAAGCATAAAGGTCACTGCATGTTTCTTTCTTAACTGCTCTTGAAACTTTTTGCTGTTCAGGGATGTTTTGGTTTTGAGCACGCTCTCTGCAGGCTGCTCAGAGGCAAATTAGAAAACGTGAGATGATGAGTTGTTTAGACTTGTTTAGTGCTTACTGTATCAAAGCACCAATTCCCTTTCATTCAGAGCTTTCTCATGCGGTCATCTCTTCAACTCACAACAGAGGACCACCATCTGTTTGATGATGCGTCCAAGTTTTTGTTCCCTTTGATTGGCGATTCTGAATCGTGATGCATCATTTTGTCAGCTGAACGCACTCTGCTGTACCCATGGCACCGTGCATCCGTGTATCCTCTCACTACAAACAGCAGGACCCACAATAGTGTTTCAGACGTGCTCAGAAAGCGTTAAAAAGCCTCACACGTAATTAGTGTTGGTCGGACCAGCATGAGGGCATTCACCAGTGAGCACGCTGTGTGTCTGAGGTAGCGTCACTAACTTCATTATGGGATTTAAAAGTGCTTTGAACGTCGCCGCGGCGAGTCAATGGGGAGACACTCGCTCTGAGCGGGGCCGACACGTCTGAGCAGAATCAAAGGAAGTGTTAGTGTATCGCTCTCTGTCTCACTCACTCATTTTTCTCGCTCTCATTCACCCTTTCATGCTCTCTTGTGTGTTCCTGATCCTCTGTTCAAACAAGCCCAGAGTTTCTCCGTGGGAGGGGATGTGGACATCATGCATCTGTATTTTAAACTCTTTTAAAATTTGGACCCCTCTAAACATGAGAAATATATTATGAAGAGTAATGTGACCCTTTTATAATATTGTCAGAATGTCGCTTTTCAGACCAGGTTGGCAAATAGAGCTGTGAAAAAAATTAATACTACTTTATAGATAATTATCCTCTATTTTTGAATGTTTAAGATCAGACAAAGAAAACTTGAGTTAACAAGAAAAGTTATTAAATGATGACTTAATTTATTGAGAGAAATAAAGTGTCCTAAAAATCTGGTCGTATGTGAAAAAATAATTAACCCCCTTTGGTAAATCATGAACTAATTGGGATTAAGAGTGGTGGGCACTGCTAACCAAAAAGTTAGTTGCACTAATCTTATAGCCCTAATCATAAGCATTAGTTCCGCTAACACGAAAACACTATACCAAAATGGTGTTTTGCACAAGCTAATGCGCTAAACCATGTGTCAATGACACAATATGTGTTACAGCATAGTATATAACCCTGATCAGAGCTAAATTTGTGATTGTACACCTTCCTGAATGGTTTCACACTTTCACTCATGGTTCATTGTCATAGTTGTTAAGTGTTGCTAACTCTGTTGCTGATTTTGCTTCATTGACCACAGTAGGACTTCGGTCAGAAAGCACGCAGGACATCAGTAGATTTTAAACAGTTTACTGTATAACTACATTCTAGGTGCAGAATAAACATCATTTGCTGCACCACATCACAGGTGGAGAACGTGAGAAGAAGAAATGGACCCACTTCAAAATAAGAGTATGAATATAAACGTCTAACTACTTGAAGATTTCTTAATAGTCAGTAACCAAAACTTCAACACAGATGTCAACTGAGAATTTACAAAACAGCCAAGTAAATTAGCGCTTCAGCATTTATCCAGAAAATGAATTCAAGGGAAGCGAAGTGCTTTTTGCGAAACCACCGTTAAAGCGCTAAACGAAAAATTAGCTCTGCTATTAGCTTTAGCAGATAAGCCAAAGTGTGCCCACAACTGGTGATTAACCACATTTCTTACAGAGCTGAGTCCAGTTTCATTAGCCCAACCCAGGCCTAGTTGTTGCCACATATGTACAATCAAGAACTCACCTAAATAGAAACTGTCTGACTGCATGAAGTAGGCTAAAAGATTTTAAATAGCAAGACATCACATTGATTTAAAAGAAAATTAGAACATTTGTTTGTCTAGAAAGGGTTACCAAGCCATTTGTAAGGCTTTGGGACTCCATTGGACCACAATGAGAGCCATTATCCACAAATGGATAAAAGACATATCAGTGGTGAACGTTCCTAGGAATAGCTGTCTAAACTAAAATTACTTCGAGAGCGCGACGAGGACTCATCCTCATTTCACAGAATTGAAAGTACTGCAGGCCTCACTTGCCTCAGTTAAGGTCAGAGTTCATGATTCAACAATAAGAAAGAAACAAAAATGGCATCTATGGGAGAGTTCCAAGACAAAAACCACTAATGACCAAAAATAACACACATCTTACATTTGCCAAAAATCATCTTGACTTTTGGTAGAATATTCTCTGGACTAATGAGATAAGAGATTTTTTTTTAAAGGTGTGCATCCTTTTATATCTGGTGTGAAACAGAAAAAGAACATCATGCCTACAGTCAAACATGGTGGTGGCTGTGTGATGGCCTGGGGCAGGTTTCTGAATGCTCTCAACCAGAAAATCCTACCAGGAGATGTTCTGTCCATCAGTTCATAACTTTAAGCTTAATATTTCAGCGTAGCGGAGGACATTGGAGATGAGTGAAGCTGCTAAATGTGAGAAAACTCTAAAATCAACCGATCTTACTCAGACCTTTAACAATAACGTAAAAGATGCTGATTATCTCTTCACCTTGGCACATGTTAGTAGATGGGATATCTTAGGCTGCAAGTGAATGTTTGGTTCTACATGGGAAAGTGGGAAGCTTAAGGACTTGAGCGAGTTTGAAAGGACCATTTAATTTCTAATCTTATTGTTTTGTTAGTTTCCTTTTTTATTTCATTATTTTTTCTCATTTTTCATATTGTCATTTAATATATTTAATATGTTTTTGTTTGTTTGTTTGTTTGTTTGTTTTTTTTTGGAGCTTGTATCTTGTTGTTGACCAATAGTAGAGAAGCTGACTCTGAATCTCCGCCCACCAGGCTTCCCCTTCGCCCTCCTCATTCCCACTTTTCCAATTTACAAAGTGTCACAAAGAGTCAGAAGGAAAAAGAAAAGAGAACACGAGGAAAATAAAAAGAAATCTGCAAATAAATGAGCAAAGGAGAAAACAGAAGGGAAGAAAATGCAAAGAAGAAATATTGGAGGAGAAAATAAATCAGTGTATGACAGTAAAAAAGTGGTATTACATAAATACAGAATATGGAAAAAAAGAAAAAATAATGAAATAAAATGTGACAATAAATAAAAAATGTATTAAATAAATACACAACATGAAAAATAAAATTATTAATGAAATATAAAAGTAAACTGATAAAACTATAAGATCAGAAATAAAATGGAAAACTAAATTAAATAATAGTCATAATGTTAAACTACTACTGTTGAAAATGATAAACAAATATAAATTTATTTTACATTGTATAATCAAATAAGTTGGGAAAGTTCTTATTTTTTATTTTTTGGATGAAGTATTTGGCACATGAATTACTTCATCAAGCCATTTGTTTATTTCTATGTTTATTACCAATTATGTCAGGATCCTTCCTCCATATACTCCAAGATAATCGGAGTCACAGGACAAGGCACTCGTTTCACTGTGGATAATGACATTCTTATCAGATTCCGCAGCATCTTCACAAGGTCCTTTGCTTTTGTTCTGGGGTTGATGAGGACATTTCTCACCAAAAGAGGTTCATCTATTATTCTATTAAAAGAAAAATCCTGTCTCTCCTAATTTAGGCATCTAGCAAAGAGAAATAATTTTAATAATCATAAGTGAGCTAAACCAAGGATAGATCAGTCTGATTTGATGTCAGAAAAAATGGTTACGTCTTGTTTTATGCAGTTAGTATCAACGATTTTAGTTTATATGTGTGTTTAACCGTTCATGTCCAGGCAATTTCATCCCATACAGACATTTTTTGAAAGTCTGTGAAATGAACATTGTTAAATTTTAGGTAAATGAAGCATGTTTTTGAAGACAAGATTCACAATACCATAAAAAACATTTTATTTGAGGTTTGAGATCAAAACTAAACCTGATGAGCTGTGATTATGTGATAGGATGTTAATCTTCCAGTCAGAAGACCGGAGATTCAATTTGCAGCCCATTAGTATGCGAGGAACTTTAAATCAAGACACTGTACCCCCCCTAATGCTTTGATGTGCTCATAAGTGTTGAAATAAGCACATATACATGCAAATATGAAGAGAGAGCAAGTGTATGGAAATAAGGAGGTGATTTCGCAGTAAACATTTCAGGGTTTTATTGCAGGTTTCCATATTATTCTGCTTTGTTTTATCTCATTGCTCTCCTTATCTGTCTCTCACAGCAGGGGGTGATTGTTGCAGGGGGAGAGGAGTACCTCATTGAACCGCTTGTCTCACCAGATAACCAAACGAGGACAGAGAGGGAGGAGAGCACAGAGGGGCGCCCCCATGTGGTTTACAAACGCTCGTCACTTCGCCATCAGTACAAGGGCCGCTCCTGCGGAGTCATTGGTGAGAAAATTAGTGTTCTGCTCTTTTTTTACTTGCAGCAGTAAACTCCAGATAGGAGGAGGAAACAGTCGGGGTTAATTTGCAAATAAGGCCTTGCTGAAAAAGATGTTTTTCATGTTATGAAAAAGGTTTTTTGTTTGTTTTTTTTAGTTCTTATCAAGTACCTATGGAGACAAACTGCTTGCTCTCTGCCTTTTTGCGATTTATTTCTGCAACAGACTCTGGAAAACATGACTGTGTGTCATTTACTTCAGATGAGAAGCCAATGAAAGGTGCGTCGTGGTGGCAGCGAACTCTGAAGACGTTGCCTCACCACGTCGGCCGTGGTCAGCTGCCCCTGAAGCGCTCGGTCAGTCAGGAGCGTTACGTGGAGACGCTGGTGGTGGCCGACAAGATGATGGTGGGATACCATGGTCGCAGGGACATCGAGCAGTACATCCTGGCCATCATGAATATTGTAAGTGTCACAACACAAAAGAGTCTTATACATGCAGCCGCCAGGTGCTGCTGATTAAATGCACTTTTTGATTAATTGTCCACAGTGAGCTCCTCAATAAAGTTTTCTGAATGTGAGCACACAGGTCTGTGTTGCCACAATGCCAGGATGGGAAGACATCAGTTTAGAAAAACTGTTTCTGCCCATCAGGGAAGGGCTATAAGGTCATTCTCTGATAATCTGAAGGGTTTCTCTTCAGAGAGAACAATTATTCACAAGTGGAAAAGATTACAAGGCTGCACTGTGGCACAGTTGCCTCGCAGCAAGACGGTCCTGGGTTCTAATCCCGGCCCGGGGTCTTTCTGCATAGAGCTTGGATGTTCTCCCTGTCCATGCGTGGGTTCTCTCCCAGTACTCCGACTTCCTCCCACAGTTGAGAAACATCACTAGCTGGGTTTCAGTTAACCTTGAAATTGTGTAAATTGAAATTACAAAAATAAATTCACTTAATGGAAACAGTTTTCAAAAAAAATTCTCCTTTTTCGAGAAAAAACTTTTGTTGCTAGGATGAGGTGATTTTCTGGCCATATCACAAAACTGCAATGGAAACACTTTTTTTTGCATCACACGAGTGACATGATCAACAACCAGATGTTGCCGCTGGCGCAAACCACGAAGATGACAACAGGAAGTAGTTGGAGGATCATGGCGCAGCATGTTTTTAATGACTTATCGTGTGAACAAGCTTATTCACATGTGATTTTAATTTATTTTATGAAGCACCGCCATTGCCAAATTGTGTGGTTTTTTTTTCAACATTAGCAGAAAATCGACAAAGATTTGTGCACTTTGTAATGAAAACACAGCTGCTGTTGGTTAACTGGTCTCTCTAAATTCCCCTTAGATATGTGTGCGTGCATAGTTGTCTGTCCTGTGTATCTCTGTGTTTCCCTGTGATGCACTGGTGACCTCTCCAGAGAGTACCCTGCCTCTCGCCCAATGACCTCTGGAGACAGGCCCCAGCCCCCTGCGACCCTGCAAGGATGGGCGGGTATAGATGATTGGTGAATGTAAATTTAGCCATAATGCAAAGAACACCACACATCAGCTCAAATAGCTCACACCAACTGTCAAGCATGGTGTTGGAGGGGTGATGATTTGGGCTGTAATGAAGCCACAGGTCTTGGGAACCTCCTTAGCGTGAGCCATAAGCGACTGAGTCATGGAGAAAATGACTCTTATTGCTGCTAAAGTTTGTTTTACAAGCTGTTGAATCATAGGGTTCAGCAGCTTGTAAAACTGTTATTATTACCATTGTTTTGTATATTTCTTCATGTTTTGGCTTCATATTTGCTCAATAAATAACGGCAGTGTGGAATCGGCTGTGTTTTCATACACAGTTGTAAGTAATATTTAAATCTGGTTAAGAGCAGATAAATTTTATGTTCTCATCTGTAAAACCCTACAAATAAAGTAGTACTTTCTTTCTGCCATGTCTGTATGTATCAGATAATTGCATGAACTGAATTAAATTAGTTATAAACCTAATCAGTATTGTTAAAAATAGCAGAAAAGAAGTAAAACTAACATTTCGAGTATGCTTCCTCCCAGGGGGAAACCAAAGCATGCTTTAGTTTTAAGTTGCCTCCTGTTTGTTTCATTGTGGATCTTCTCATGCTAAACCCCGAAACCACACACACATGTTAGGAATGGATTTAATGAAAGGACTTTGTGAAGAAAAACATGTAAACAAAAAAAAAAGGAACTAAATCAGAAAAACTCCTGTTTTGTGAAGTAAAGAGCCATAAACTGAACCAGACAGAAGGGCTTGAGTGAAGCTTATTTTCACTATTGTTGTATCCAAAACAGTCCGTGTTTGGTTGGAGGTAGTTTGTGAACTTTTTTACATCAAACCACAAACTTTAATGTATTTTATTGGGATTTTATATGATAGATCTACAAAAAGTAGAGCGTAAATGTAAAATGTAATTTAAATGCCTGAGTTTAAAAAGAAATTTCTAACATTATTGAACAAACAGCATCATGAAGACCAAGGGCCACACCAGACATGTTAGGCATGAAGGCCTGTGGTAACTCTGGAGGAGCTGCAGAGATCCACAGCTCAGGCGGGGGCATCTATTGACAGGACAATCATTAGTCGTAGGAAGAGCGGAGAGAAGAAAGCCCTTGTTGCAAGTCACAAGAAACCTTGCATGCAGTTTTGCCAAAGGGACACAGGAAACATGGAAGAAGGTGCTCTGGTCAGAAGAAACCAAAATTTTACATTTTTCACATGCAAAAGGCTGTGTCCTTTAAAAAAATGGACGCTGTACATCACCCTGAAGACACTGTGGACACAGTGGAACATGGTGGTGGCAGGATCATGCTGCGGAGATGCCTTACTTGGAAGACGGATGGAGCTAAACTGAGGGCAATAATGAAAGAAAAGCTGTTAGAGGCTGCAGAGGAGGCATCTCCCTTTAGAAGCACACGTAACCTAAACTTATAGCCAGACCAACAATGGAACGGTTTACATCAGGGTGTATTTGTGTGTCCCAGTCAAAGTTCAGACTTAAATCCAATTGAGAATTTGGGGAAAACTTCAAAACCTTCACAAATGATCTCCATTCAGTCTGGCTGAGCTTGAGCTGTTTTTCTAAGAAGAATGGACAAAAATGTTAGTTTCTCGATGTGCCAAGCTGGCAGAGACAGAACCCAAAAGACCCGCAGCTAAAGGTGGATCTAGAAAGTATTGACGCAGTTGGCCAGAGTACAAATGCCCACCACACTTTTCAGATTTTTGTTTGTAAAACATCTTGAGAAACTATTTCAAATCTGTTTCAGTCGTTCGTCTATTGATCCGGAGAGGATTTTTCTCGTTATGTGCATTTATATTAGAGCTACGAATAACGATTATTTTAGTAATCGATTATTCTACCGATTATTCTGACCATTAATCAATTTATCAGATTTATACATTCTGCAGATTTTTCATTTAACCACTTAAGCTTATTTTATACATTAGAAAAGATGCAAATCAACAAATAATTCAATCTTTTGTTAAAATAGAAAAAAAAACAATTTATTTCCTAAAGTGCAACAATAACTGCGTTCCTTGAGTGAACACTTGATCATTTGTAGCAAAGGATGCATCTGCAGTTTAAAAAATACTTCTAACATCAACAAGTGAAAAGCTCAGCCCTTTCTGCTTGACTTAACATCAGTACAGTGTGGGGCTGATCTGTTGATTGTTTTGTAGATTAACTGATTAATAATTGGATAGTAAAAGGTGCTTAATAAGAGATATTTAGAGAGTTTTAACCGGGAGGAGCTAAAACTGCTACTTGAAGAGTTCTGGGCAGAACATTTTTATAGAGAAAGAAGCTTTTTTTTAATTTTTTTATCTGAAATGCAAAATGTAGATATTTTTGTACCATTTTGGCTTAATTACTGTTCTGAATGTGTTGCTTTTTTCAACAAAAGGCCTTTTTTTTTAAATTGGTTGACGATTATTTCAGTAATCAATTCGTCACGATTAATCCGATCAGTCATTTTAGCTGTAATTTATATTGGATTATCTTGTTTTTCATTTTCTGTTCCAGCGTTGTCTGGTCTGAGCTGTGCTGAGGTCTGCCAGTGTGTCGGCTGTTTTTAAGACTGGTCTTTTCTTGTTTCCCTGGAGGTCAGGTTGCCAAACTGTTCCATGATTCTAGCCTGGGGAATGCAGTCAACATCGTGGTGACACGACTCATCCTGCTCATGGAAGACCAGGTTGGTTAACAGCTGTATGTCTCGCTCTGTGCTTGTTCTCATAGATCTCTGTGTAAATTATTGGCTTAAGTGTTGTTTCCTCCACCCCACCCAGCAACCTTGGTGAATGTGTGTGTGTGTGTGTGTGTGGCTCCTATGAATGGCTGCTATAATGAGGGAATGAGAGGATGTAAGGAAGGTAAGTAGAGGGAGAGATGATTGAACGGAGGCGGAAAAAGTCAGGTAATGAGGGGAGTTTTTAACCTGTCGCACAGAGCTGCCTTGTGACTGTCGTGAATATTGCTGCGTTAAACAGGCACCTTTCTGATGCTTTCCCAGGATGTAGAACATCTAAAAGATGGATTTAAATAGTGATGAAAAACTACTCTGTATGTTACAGTAATCTCATGTTGCTCTATATTTTGCTTTCAAACAGTCAGACTTTCTTCTAATCTTTTAAGGGAATTTTAATGATCATTTCCCCAAGATTTGTGGAGTTTTATTTTCTTTTAAGCAACTTAACTCTGACCTGTGATTCATTCAGGTGTAAAAGGGTTCCTAAACTCAAAGGATAAACCAGCGTTGTGTCAAAATAAACAGAGTAAAAACACAATTTTTAAGGACTAAAGTCTTCCCATGTCTTTAGCTGAATCAGTGAAAAACACCAAAGATGAAACAGACCGACAGACTTGAGATATCATTTTACTATTGAAAAGATTATTCTATCAGAACTATTTCCAGAAAACTTGATTTAGAGGTGCATTTTAATATACACATACATCACAGTAAAATGGAATATGTGTTCTGATGAGGGTCGATTGTCAGATTAAAAGTACCTTTTGAAAATAATCTTTACACAGGTATTAAACATACTTTTCATTAAGCCCACGTTTCTGTATTAAAAAAGATTTTTATGTAATTGGTCTGATTTAGGCTTGCAGCTGCTGCTAATTAAATGCACCTTTTAACTGATTGTCAACAGCGTGACCTCCTCAATAAAAGCAGGAGCTCTGTGTCGACACAATGCCAGGACGGGAAAACGTCAGCAGTGACCTTAGAAAAACAGCCGTTCATCAAGGAAGGGTTAAAGGTCATTTCAGTGGTGCAGTTGGTAGAGCTGGGGTTGTTCTATGTGGAGTTTGCATGTTCTACCTGTGCATGAGTGGGTTGTTTCTGGGTACTCTGGCTTCCTCCCATAGATAGATACTTTATTATTACTCAGAAAGTCTTGAAGCTGTAATTGCAACAAAAGGTGGTTTTACAAAGTGCTGACTCAGAAGGGCTGAAGACAAATTTTCATTTTATTTCTGAAAATTGTGAAAAACCACAGTTTTCCTTTCTTTTGACAACTAAGTAAAGTAAAACATATTGAGGTTTATTCTGATAACAAAATGTGAAACATGTTTGCATGGTTTTGCAAGGCTCTGCATTTGCAGATGATGTTTCATCCTGCTGAGGTCAGCATGCATCTCCAAAAGAAGCACCACGACTAAAACAGCCTTACTGAGCTGCTTGCATGGCTGTAGACTCTTATATGATGTAAGCGAGAGACCGTCGGCCAGAGTCCCCACCTGACCACAGGGCAGGAGTTCAGCTAATTAAAAGTCCATGACCTTACCAGTGTAGCTTAGAAGATGACTGAACCACCTGCCTACCTTGTAAATGACTGTATTAGTTTGCCATTAACAGCATGCGGTGGGACTCCGTGGCCTGGTCCTTCGGGTATTATGCAGTGGCTTTGAGGTTTCCTCCTTTGCTGTCTCGTTAAGAAACATTTATGATTCATCCTGCCTTAAAATAAGCTCTGGAGCCTCCCGCCCGGATGTGTTTGTTATCTGAATGAGCGAACATGTAAATGTTAGTCCCATTAGCGGTGTGCCGTCTTAGTTTTGCCATAACTCCACTGAGGGGGAGCAGTTTCTCCAAGAGGTTTCCAAGTCCGAAAAGAAAGTCCAAGCTGTGCCTGGAAAGGAAAGCAATGCCATGAGTGGGCCCAGAGATGAGGGACTGTGGGATGAGACAATTACCAGTTATGTCACCGCATGCATTCCTGGGTTACGAGTTCTCGCCAGCTGTGGCGAGCAGAGCACTCCCTCAGCTCCCACATAATGCGGTGAATCTACACAGTTTTAACAGATAGGAAAGACTAACATAGTGTGAGGGAAAAATAACCTCAGAGCAACTGTTTTGCATTTAAAGAAACAAATGCATAACTTTGTTTTTCCAGACATGCCTCTGAGTTTGCATTTCCTTTCTTTCTTCTCTTCCAGCCAACCCTGGAAATCAACCATCATGCAGGGAAGTCTTTAGACAGTTTCTGTAAGTGGCAGAAAACCATCCAGCACCGCAGCAGCAGCTACGGGAATGCCATCCCGGACAACGGTATTGCTCACCACGACACTGCTGTGCTCATCACCAGGTAATGCAAGATAAAAACATTAGAAAATGTGAAACAGAACCATTGTTAACTCTTAAATTAACTGTGTTAACCACATTTTTGTTTCAAAATTATCAGCCACAGCCAGGTCCAATTACTGCCAGAACCATTGACTCAATAAATCACTTAAAAATAACCTGTCTGACAACATGAAGTAGTCTAAAGCTTCTAAGGAACCCAAGAACCCATAAGGATCAAGGTCATTGATGTCTATCAGTCTGGAAAAGGTTATAAAGTTATTTCCAAGGTGCCAGGACTCCAGTGAACCACAGTGAGAGCCATTATTGATAAGTGGAGAAAACATGGAACAGTGGCAGAACTTCCCAGGAGTGGCTAGCCTGCCAAAATGACTCCAAGATCATGTTCATGGCTCATCCAAGAGGGCACAAAGAACAGCATCTAAAGCACTGCAGGCCTCACTTACCTCAGTTCAGGTCAGTGTTCATGATTCAAAAAGAGGAGAAGGGCATCTATCGGGCAGTTCGAAGGTGAAAATTAAATGCAAATGTCCGTCTCACATTTGTTCAACAAAATACTGCATGATCCCCAACACTTCTGTGGACTGATGAGACAAAAGTAAAAATCAGCACCTCCAAATCCGAGACCACAGTCTTGAACTGGAATCGGATAGAATGACCTCTCCGGGTTGGCGATGAGGTCCTGCCCCAAGAGGAAGAGTTTAAGTATCTCGGAGTCTTGCTTAAGAATGATTAAAACATGGAGCGGGAGATCGATAGGTGGATTGGTGCAACATCTGCAGTGATGCGAGCGCTCTGCTGTTCTACATGCTATGGTCACGAGCTCTGTGTAGTGTCCAACAGAACAAGCTTTCTGGATAGAAGTGGCTGAAATGAGTTTTCTCTGCAGGGTTTCTGGGCTCTCCCTTAGAGATGAGAAGCTCGGTCATGCGGGAGGGACTCAGAGTAGAGCCGCTGCTTCTCCACATCGAGAGGAGCCAGTTGAGACGGCTCGGGCATCTGATTAGGGTGCCTCCTGGACGCTTCCCTGGTGAGGTGTTCCAGCTATGTCCCACCAGGAGGAGACCCAGAGGAAGACCCAGGACATGCTGGAGAGAATATGTTTCTTGGTTGTCCTGGGAATGCTTTGGGATTCCCCTGGCGTAACTGGCCTAAATAACTGGGAAGTGTGAAGTCTGGGCTTATCTATTTAGATTGCTGTCCATGTAACCTGGCCCAGATTAAAATGAAGATGATGGATGGATGCATTATCAAAAGTGGAGCATTTCTGAAGGTGTGCATTATGTGTGTTATATCTGGAATTAACTATTACAGCAAGAACCCCTTACTCTTAATGAAAGATGATGGTGGTAGTGTTATGGTCTGGGGTTGTTTTACTGATAGTAAAACAAGTAAAACAATTAGTTTGCCAGAATTGATGGAATCACAAACTCTGCTCATTAAAAGAATATTCTGAAGAAGAATTCCTGCCCGTTGGTTTGTGACCTTAAGCACACTGCATAACCCGTTTACAGGTTATGCAGCAGGACGATGATCCAAGTCTACCTTTCAATGTCTCAAAAACACTTTAGAATGGTCCGGTTAAAGGTTGAACAGACCTTGCATGCTCAAAACTTGCTAATGTGGCCAAATTAAAGCAGTTCTGCACATAAAAAGGAAAAGATTCATTGCCAAGAAGCGCAAAAGCTTGATGGCAGTTGTTGCCCACTAACTGATGTTATTAGGTTTAGGAGGGAATTACTTTTTCAAATAGAACTGGGGTAATTAAGGTAAACTGCCTTTCGGGCATTATATCTGTTGCATATGTGTTCATACTTAGGGGTTAAAGCTGCATTTCCTCCAGACCAAATTTTGACATTTCCAGCCTCTTTCATCGTGGTTTGTAACTGAGCCAAGTTCAGCAGAGTTTTGTTGGCTGTATCTAGTCCTGCCTTATGTTATAGTATATGTTACCTCCATGCGCAGTGAAGTTTGGAGGATCCGAGAGACTGACTGAGATTTGATGAGATAAACAGACTGAAATGATGAGACAGCAAAGAATAATCCAAACAAAGCACCATGTGTTAGTTTTCTCTTCATCTTTGATGAAATCACAGGTGTTTAATATGGACCAGCCATTCCTGTAAATCAGAGAAAACACTCAGCTGTTGTCTGAGAAATTTGCACCAGAAAGCAAAGCAACCATGTTTTTGCTAGAGTTTCGCGAATACAGTAGAAAAAATGTATTTCCTTTCTAACAAAATCTTTGAAATCATCAATCTTCTATACCTGGTTGTTCATACAGGATTGCGGGTTGATGCTTATCTTCAGCAACCAGTGGGTGCAGGTCATCTGTGCACACACTCATACCTCAGGGCAAGTTTAGAGACCAATTAATCTAACAGTCATGTTTTTGGACCTTGGGAAGAAGCCAAAGTATCCAGAGAGAACCCACACATGCACAGGCAGAACGTTTGGGATTCAAACCCAGCACCTTCTTGCTGCCAGGTAACAGTGCTACCAACTGTGAAACAAGTAAAACTCTTATATTGTGCTATGTGGAGTGGCTTTGTGGGAACAGCTTTGTTTTTGCAGCAGAATTTATCAAGCAAAGGATGGAAGCTGTCCAGACAGATGACACCTCAGTGAGCATCTATGGCTTCCGTCTATTGTTCTTGAAAAGCTTAATCAGTCTGTCACTGTCTGTGAATATGCTGTACACTGTTCAGAATCAGCTGTATTGGCCCAGACTGTGTGCACAAACAAGGAATTAGACTTCGATTTCCAAATACTTGGAGCATACAGAGATTAAGTATATGAACTTTAGAGTAAATAGAATAAGGATAAAGACACAATATGTACATGTATTTGCAGCCAGTTTGTTTATTTTATTTTTTTTTTTTAGAAGGAAAAAGATGGTTTGTAACAGTGCAAATATGCTAATTTTGTTTCACAATAGCGTAGCTGACTACTCAGGTTGAAAAGTGTTCAATGTGTTCATCAGAGAGATAGGCTGAGGGGAAAAAACTGTATCTGTAGCAGCTGGTTATTGCAAAAAGTGCTCTGTAGACCTGAAGGTAAAAGTCTAAACAATCTGTGTCCAGGATGTGTGGGATCTGCAGGAATGTTAGCTGCCCTTTTCGTGACCCTAGACCTGTACAAGTCCTGGATGGAGGGAAAGTCAGCCCAGATGATCCTCTCTGCAGACCTAATTATTTGTTGTAGTCTGGCCCTGTCCTGTTGCGTGGATGAGGCAAACCACACATTGATGGACGAACACAGGACAGACTGAATAACAGCTGCAATGAAGATGACCAGCAGCTCCTGTGGAAGGTTGTCGTTCTTAAGTTGCCACAGGGCGTACAGTTTTTGCTGGGCCTTTTTCCATACAGCGTTTATGTGTGAGGACCATCTTTGAGAAACGGTGGTTCCTAGGAAGCAGAAGTTATCCACAGCGGACACAGCGCTGTTGAGGATGGTTAAGTGAGGGGGATGTTCTCTGTAAGTCCACAGTTATCTCCACAGTCTTGATTGGGTTAAGCTGCAGGTGGTTCTGACTGCACCAGCGGACCAGTCGTTCCTCCTTCTGTCTGGCTTGTCACTGCTCTGGATCAGACCAATGACACCAGTGTTATCTGTAAACTTCAGGATTTTCACAGACGGGTCCGCTGAGGTGCAGCCATTTGTGTGGAGAGAGACGAGAAGTGGGGTGAGAACACACCCCTGATGGTTCTTGAGCAGGAGACAATGCTGCCAGCCTCCCCAGTCAGTCAGGAAGCTGGTGATCCACTGATAGGGTGGAGGGTGGCACAACAGTATGACCAGCATGAGCAACCTAACTGATCCATGTCTTTTCAGCTGCATACACAAAAGATATAATTCATTATATAATTTGACACATCAGAACCAGCATTCACCTCTTTTAGCAAACTGAGCTAAGAGAGTAGCTCATCTGTTGGATTGGACCAAACACAGTGCATCATCAGTGAGCCTTGGCTGCTGTTCCTGCTGAGCATAGCAGACTGGGAAAACTCCACAACAGCTGCAGTTTTGGAGATGCTCTGACCCAGTTGTCTAGCTATCACAGATTGTCTCTTGCCAAACTCACTCAAATCCTTCCATCCTTCCATCAGCTGTGGAAAAAAATGGGTTCAGTCACTGCCAAACACATCCCACTCCTTAATGGGTACTAGGAGGAAGACATAATGATAACCAGTTAGTGGTGATAATGTTTTGCTTGATCGCTGTATGTGTCTCTGGGTCAGTTCACCCTTTCACCAGTTTGTCCTTACCTTCTTCCATTTGTGAACCAACTGTGTTACTGTATACCCATATTTTTAAGCATTTATGAATCAACATTTTATAAAATCTATACTTTAAATGTCTTGAGTCCAGATCAAACTGGAATAACAGAGTGAGAAATAGGACCAGATAGATAAGTAAAAATAAACAACTAAATGATACCAAAGACTGGCAAACAAAACAAAGACTTAACAAAAAGATAAAATCTTGGTAGAAATATTCTAAATCATTTACTTGCAAGGAAGACAGTCGAGATCAACTTCCTTTTTCAAATTTCTATTTATTTGATCATTTGAATGTGTGCTGAGCACAAACTCCTACATCATTAAGTGACGTTTACCAGGGTTTTTTTTTTTTCCAATATGTATATCTTGTTTAATCTCTCCCACTGCTGCTGAAGGGACTTCAATCATTCAATAATATTTCTCCTAGCAACCAACAGAATAATGCGTATATCTGAACTTTTTCTCCCAGGTGTAGACCAACGCTATAACAGAGTACTGGTTCCAGAGGTACACTGATACTTAAAACTGGTTTCAGTCTGGAACAGTTTCTGACGATGTGTGTCACACATTTGATATGTCTACAGTTCCTCCAGCATAAATTTGTCTTGTTTTCATTTTACCTAAGATAAATTTTAAATATGTAATTTTTATTTTTAAAGGGACTTTTGAGTTTCTCCAACAAGCATCTGCTTTAGAGTAATCATTTCTATAATTCTACTTTTAATACGCTTTTTTTATTTTATTTTATGGAGTTAAATAAGCATATTTCTACTAGAAGATCTTTGAAGGTTAATTTAAGTCATCAGTTGTAAAATGCCCCTAAGGCAGGTATGAAAAGACCAAAACTGCAAAAGTAGGAAATGGTTAATGCTCTGCATCATCAGCACGTTAACAAGAGTATTTTTGAATACTTCCATCCAAATGCATCTGTGTGCTTTTAGATAAATGTTCTTTCCCTCCTACAGGTACGACATCTGCATCCAGAAAAACAAGCCCTGTGAAACTCTAGGTAACATTCACTCACACAGATGTGTGATTTGCACTCATGCGTGATCCTTACTGAGCACCACTGCGCTTAATGCGGCAGTGCACTGAGCACCACAGCAGCAAACATTCGCCTAACTCTTACCCATAATGCATGCTAGTTTTACTTATAAATTAAAACTAACATTGAATTGAACATTGAACATTCAAGTGGTCTTCATGAAGTTCGGATAGAAGAAGACATCAGTGATCTATGACTGTAATTAATATGAAGATGTGTTGTTATCAGTCAGAGTGAGATTCATTGTATCATTCATACAGTATACCGTGCTCTGAATACAAGTGCATGTTTGTCAGGTCTGGCTCCGGTGGGAGGGATGTGTGAACCAGAGAGGAGCTGCAGCATCAACGAGGACATCGGTCTGGGAACAGCCTTCACCATCGCCCATGAGATCGGTCATACGTAAGTCATTTATTGATCTGAAAGTGTTTGGTTTTGTTTTTTTTTTGCTGTGGGTGTAAAAACATCTTTGTCTTGCAAGAATGGCTGTAACTAAAGCTGCACATCCAAATCTGCACAAGTGAACCAGCTTCTGTTCACATTATAGTATTGAGTGCAAGGCTGGTGAATCTGGTTGATAAATCCATCTTAAAATCTCTTTTGTGACTCTTTAAAAATACACCTACAAGCTGTGTCTATGGAAAATTGCTGCAAATAATGTCCAGCTCTTTCATACTGAGAGGTATTGCTTAAATTTAGCCTTGTTGGAGGTTTTTCAAGCATTTAAAGGCCTGTTTAAGGTCATGTCACCACTCATCGATTAGATTTAAATCCAGATTTTGAATGGGTCACTGCAAAACCTTTTATATATGTTTTCCTTTGGATCACTATTTTGCCGTATAACCCAGGTCTTCATGAGCTAAAGGTCACAAAACGATAGCTGGACCTTCTCCTTCAGGATTTTCTACTGGAGGGGAATCCATGGTTCCATCAATGACTGCAGCTCTTCCAGGTCCTGAAGCAGCAAAGTAGCCCCAGACTTTCACGCTGAGGTGCTGTTAGTTTTTTGACAGATGTAACAGGAAGGAGGTAGGAGTGGTTTTGGTCTTGGACGTCTCCCATGGATGCCAGTTTTTGCCCCGTCTCCCCCTTATATCGTTGAATCGTGAATATGGACCTTAACTGAGCCAAGTGAGGCCTGCAGTGCTTTAGATGCTGTCCTGGGTTCTTTCCGGACCTTCTGGATGAGTCGTCCATATGCTGTAGGAGCAAAGGCCAATCCATTCTCTGCAAGAACAGAGAAATAGATTATTTTACTTGAGGCTGCAGGAACAAGAGCAAAATTCTTGCGTGCAAAGTGCATTTCAAGTGCAGAACTCCCAGGACGCCTTTATAGATTTCTCCACTTCATATTATCCAAGAAAGAAGTTATGCCCAGAATATACATTAAGAACAACCTGCAAGTACTCCCATACTACAATAATAGAATAACGTAATTTTGTTCTTGCATCTCCAGTGCAAGTGCCATGTGAAAGCAAACGGCACTAAACGAAAAAAATAAAGTCTGCTTTTGGTCTGGACCAAACAAGCAAACCAAAGGACTTTCTTTTGGTGAATACACCCTAAATTTCTTCCCACTGAGTGATCAGTTATACACTGATACAGCCCAGGAGTCCAATCTTGTTCTAAGCACCATGGCTTATTTTCAACCAGAGATAAAAACAGGTCTGTCAGTCACTTGAAGCCAATTCAAGCTTTTATTATGCTGGGTGGGAGAATCTTTCTCAGTGATGACAGCGTGTCTGCATTGGAAACCATGAGAATAAGTAATGTTATTGTTGAGTCATTGCTTCAACACTCATACTATAGAATTTCTTGACATGTCCAAAAAACAGCCTGATGTTGCTGGATATCAATTTGTGGATGCTACAGTATCAGATGCATAGGAAGATAGCGCTCATACTTAATTTACCTAAAGTTGAGAATTTTCCTATACCACTGAAATACAAAATGAGTAGCCAATGGTATGACAGGAGTGTCAGATTGAGCTTTACAGCAACAAACACCTCATGTGCATTTGGCATGAAACAAAGTATAAATATATTGTTAAGGAACAGTGGAGGATCTGTGATGCTGTGGGCTTTTTTCTCATCCAAAGACCCTGGAAATCTTTAGTGCATGACCTCTGAAATACAAGAAGAAAAAAAATCTGATGGTCTCTGCCAGAAATGATAAAATGAATCTATTCGGTCTTACAGGAAAATAATGAGCAAAACATATGGCCAAGTCAACACAGAAGTGGTTCACTGGACACAAATTCAGCCTTTCCAGTCTCCAGACCTGAATCCTATAGAAAACCTGTTTGATTTTCCTAATTTCCAGGATAAGATTGTGCTACTGCAATAAACTTTATTTTAAGAGCTGTCAACAATTTTCGATAATACATCCTAAATATCTCTTCTCTGAGCCTGTAAACTCAGCTTTATTTTACTCTGATGCTTACTGCTCACATATTTAGTCCCCCCTTTCACTTGTGTTAGCAAACCACATTAACAAGTATTCAAACAGATGGTGGATCCATCAACTCTTCCAATGCTTTAACCAGATGTTCAAGCACTTGAAGCTAAACACAAAGTAGGTAACAGAAAACCGGCCGTTATTGTACTGTGTGTACGTGTAGAAGATCTCTAATTGGTTGGACATTTTAGATTTTAGCTTACACAGAGCTAATGACATTTATCATTTGACATTCATCGGTATGAAACATTAAATATGCGGAGAAGCTGCAATAGTAAGGTGTTGCAGGCTTGTGTACAGTTTGCTTTTGTAGTATGCAAATCTAAAATGAAATTATTCATTAATATATGGGGGAGTTTTACTGCCATAAGCCAAGAGTGTACGTTTTCAATTTGAAAGCAGGATTTCATCTCTTTGCTTTCAAAACTTTTAATACTTGAGCTTTAATTTTCAACTTGAAAGCAGGATGTAATCTCTTTGCTCTCAAAACTTGTAATGCTTGCTCTCAAAACTTCTGCTCTCTCCCAGATTTTCTCCTCGCACGCAAACTTCTCTCTCTGCATGGATCAAATTTGCGCTCGCAAACCTCTCTGCTCGCTCTAGCAGATCAAGGCGTGCCGTTGCCTAGCAACCGTTCCAGGCAATAGAATTCCAAAAAACCTGGTTATTGTCGCTTGGATGGAGATGTCTTTGCACATGGAGGGAAAATATCGGATAATGGTATTATATTTGAGATCTCAATGGTTGCAAATACACTCTGGATCAAAATCTTAAGACCATGGAAAAAAAATTCATACTTTGTGCTGATGAATTGTAATCGGCTTGTAAGTAAAGCTTTAAAATGGAAAAAGAAGAAATAAGAACAAGAGCGTAAGCAAACAGTGGGCAAATTATTGAAAACCTGTCATGATTATTGGGTCTTTATGGTTTTTGTTATGGGTTATTTATGGTACATAGTTTTTGCATTATTAGATCTTTGTGGTAACTCTGTTTCTATAAGTTCTGGTGTTTCCCTTCCTGAATAGTGTCTCTAGATTGTTTCTGTTGGTGTGCTTGTTTATTCCCTTTTTTTTATTATTCTGGTTAAAGTATTTTTATATTCTGTTTCTTTTTTTCTCCTTTCTCCTCAGGTTTTGTCATGCTGGTTCATGTCTAGTTTCATAGGTTATTGTTTGACCCTGATTATTTGTTTTTCCCCTTTGGATTATTCTTGTCGTGTTCTTGGATCAGTGTTTTTGGTCTATTTATTATCCATCCTCCATTAGTTTCATTTTGGGTCATTTAGGTTTGCTGCTTATCAGCAACAGATCATATTATACCCCAATAACCACAGAAGAATTAAATCTGTTTTAATGACCCCTTTAAAAAGTAACTTAGTTACTTTACTGATTGATTGACTGATTTCAAAAGCAATTAAGTTAGATTACAAGTTAATTCATTAGTTACATCCAGCAGCTGCCGACGCTGCCTCAACCTAAAAAGGCAGATACATTTCTAACAGTGGGTCTGACATTCCAAGTTTAACTTAAAAAAATAAAATACAGACGGTCTTTCTTGACCTAACATAATATGAATCCTTGTTTTGGTAAAAAACAAACAAAAAAAATTACTGGCTTTGCACCAAAGTCCAGCTTTTGTTGTTTGGGTGGCAGGGGACTTCCCGCATTAGTTGCATTTCTCTGCTTTGCACTATATGGTGGAACTTTCTCTTTAAATTTGACTGTGCCGTGCTGCAACTCAGAATGTATCTTCAAGTTTCACATAGGGTTTTTAAAGCTAGATAAGACTTTGTCTCCAGCACAGAGTGTATAGTGAACCTTAATATTGTCATCTTTAGCTGACACAAACTCAAAATAGTGATGGGACTTCCGGATAGAAAGCACACGTCTCTCTCCTGTCCATTGTTGTTTACATTTGTGTTACTGGCTGCTTGGTTTGTATTTTGTCGGATGGCGGTGCGGAGGTGCATCCCTGCTCTGCCACGGAACGGACTCCGCAGTAATTATGCACCAATTATAGTCAATGAGAGTGTTTACAGTGCCATTACCCCAATTAACATGAGCTGTCCTCATGTTGAAAACGTGACTTGACGCATAATGCCACTCACTGTGATGCAAGAAGATTGCAAATATATGTTTGTACAAAGGAAAATGATAAAAATTGTAAAGTAGAGTGACTTGGACAGGTAAATTTATTCTGATTACTGGTCTGGAAAGAGTAAAGTGTTAGATTACCCATTACTGAAAAAAGTTTTATTAGTGGTCATATTAGGGTAACGTGTTACTCTAATATGCGTTACTAAGTAATGCGTTACTTAGTAACTGTACTTGCTGGTTGCTAATTAACGTGTTACCATTATCACTGTTCATGACCCCCTGATAGCAAAGGCAAACAGCTTCTCTGTCTTTGAATGTGTAAGGATGGTTGAGCTGCATAAATAAGGCCTCACACAACAGTCTGTGATTGCCAGGGTTGGGACAATAAACCCTAAAAAACTTCACCCGTTCTGAGACTGGGCATCTCACTGGGTGTCCAGAAGACATTGGCAGGTCCTCGACCCAAACAATGTCTTTACTGATGCTCATTGCAGCCTAATGACTAAAGGACCACAAGAGAACTAAATGATGCCTCCTTCTGCACCACACATTTGCTGGTTTGAACATTGCCAGGAAGCAGCAAACACTGGACATTGAAAGGTGGAAAAAAGCTGAATTCTCTTATGTCCCTTTTTTATGTAGGTTTTGTGGCCTCAGTGGGCTTTATTCATCAATAGTTTGACAAGAAGAAGGGCAGAGAGAGAGGGGGAAGACATGCAGTAAATAGGTCGACAATTGAGCCCAGGACAGCTGCATCGAGGGCTGTCGGCCCTGTGAATGATGCACCTCCTCTAATACTTTGCCCCACGGCGCACCAAATGAGAAAAAAATTAAGCTGGACTGTCCCAATGACTTCCAACGTTACTGCCATGACATGGACATCCCCCGAGAGATGTTTTCTGCATGGTACAGTGAAGTAGGACCCATCATGACATAGGAGCTATTTCCTTCAGTGGAACAATGGCGCTTCAGGTTGTGAAATGTTGGCTTAGATCAGTGGTGTCCAGCTCCAGTCCTCAAGGGCCATCGTGCTGCCAGTTTTAGATGCGTCTCTGCACCAACACAGCTGATTAAAAAGGTCCAACTACCTCCTCAGCATGTCTGCAGAGGTTCTGCTAATAAACCATCAGCTATATTGAACCTGGGAAAGAAGTAAAACATGCAGGATACCGGCCTTTGAGGCCTGACTTTGGACAACACTGGTTTAGATGAATTGCACCTCTGTTTCTTCTTTTTGCATTTTGAAGCTCAGCTTACAAAATGGGAACACTTGTAACTTTTGCCTCTACCTTGAGATTTTGATTAGAGTTGTAAACTAATTCTGAGTTTATACCCGAATAAAAATGTACAAAGATGCAGTTTTCTGTTTTCCAAAAGCCAGTTAGCCAATTTCAATCAGTTGTTTTACAGACATATTTACAAATGAGAGAAGAAGTCAAGCCCTTGGGGTTGTATTCTCTTATAGACCCTTGCAAAATTGTAATTGAACTTTTTCACAATTTTTTCATGTTACAAATACAAACACCAGTGCATTTACTCGGATTTAAAATATGAAATTATACAAATGAAGAGATTTAAGTTTAACTGCGCAAGTCAACACTTTGGAGAACCATCAAGTTCGGACTCTGTCAAATTGGATCGAGTGTCTATAAACAGGAATTTTCAAGTCGTGATGCGCAGTGTTAGTTTTCTATCACATGTAGGCCAAAAGGGTTTGGTTTTATCTGACCAGAGCACTCTCTTCTACATGTTTTCCAAGACTATGTTCACAAGGCAGGTCTTGATTTTCACTTCCTAATTTTTGTGCTGTAGTTCATACTACTTATTTAAAGTGACCACAATCAAACTTCTGTGTGAATGGTTTATGACTCACATCCGCAAAAGAAAACGTAGACGTCACAAAGCAGCGCATTGTTTACTGAAGTAATAATGGATGCCAATGGATCAGTTTTAAAGATTTTGAGCAATGGGAGCCAACGGTATTGTCACGAGATCATAACAAGACGAAGGAATTGTCGGCACTGCTTGCTTCGGCCATTGTTTTTTGCCAGATTTACCGCCTCTGGCTTCTTCTGGTCCAGAATTATGATGCTGTCACACGTCCATGATTCGGATAAAATGCAACATGACTGTTCTGACTGCAGACACTTTAAAAGCTATGGGATACATATCCGATTTAGTACCACATATGGAAGTGGCATAAATCGTATTTTTTGGGGGGATGAAAAAAATTGGAATTGGGCCGTTCAGACTCCTTTGGAAAAGTCCGATATGGGCAAAAAAAATATCAGATTTGGGTTCAGCGATGTCTGAAAGTAGCCTAACAAACCTCTGAGGCCTTCATAGAACAGCTGTATTTACACACAGACTAAGTTATGCATAAGTGGACTCTATGTCAGGATCCAAGGTTGTTTTGGGTTTTTCTGGGTTCTTAGTTCTGATCATTTGTCACTCTCCCTCGCCCCCTTGTGCCATTTTCTCTCTCTCTCCTCAGTCTGCCTTCTGCTCTCTCCTCTTGCACCTGCAACCTGTTAGCCAATCAGCCCCAGTCTATTGTTCCAGAATTCACTCTTCCAGTATTTAACCACTTCTCTTTCACTCACTCCTCACTGATTCCTCCCATTATACCCCGTTGTCTCCTATTACCCAGTATCTGGTTCTCTAGCTCCTTGTGTGTGTTCCCCAATGATTGTAAGTTGTTTTAGACTTTAAAGAGTTGTCATTTCATCATATCAAGACTCTGAATTGGACTTTGGTCCACCATTCACACACAAACCATGACAATTTAAGAATTATGTGACTTTGGAAAGTTATTGACTGCAACTGATATTTTTAGAGGTATCAGATTTTTTTGGTAAATTAATATATATTGTTCCACCTCAAAGTTATACAATATTTTGTGTTAGTCGGTTATGTAACACCTGAGTAGTTTGCAGGGCACTGCTTATTCTGCCCCTGGTTTGATGTTTAACAGAGATTGTGGTTCAACAGATTCTTTAATATTTTTTTTTAAAAAATCTGGTCATTCATTTTTGGTGCAATGTCAACGTTTCGGACTGTAATCTCTGACATGAATGTTCTTGCAGTCCCTCTCAGTTATCCACAGTGACCGTTTTTCCACTATCCCTGTTGCTGCCGCAGGGATTATTACCTGTCCACATGGCCTCAAAGTGTTGTCACTGTATCATCATGGGCTTTAGGTTTGGGATGAACCATGATGGTACGGGGAATGCCTGTGGGCCACACAGCCAGGAGACCGCCAAGCTGATGGCTGACCACATCACCAAGAAGACAAACCCGTTCATCTGGTCGGCCTGCAGCCGGGATTACATCACCAGTTTCCTCGAGTGAGTGAACCAATCAGATACCTCCATCCTAAAAAGAAATGGCTAATTACTGGTGTGCAGGAAAAAATCAAGAACATGTTTGATGGCTCCATGTATTCAGACTACTCTGGCTTTCAATAAAATGTTACATTATCAGGGCCAAACATCAAAAGAGCAGGCTTTATTTTAGTTCACGATTACTATATTTTTCTTCTGTTTGATGTGCCTCAGCTCAGGTATGGGCTCCTGTCTGAACAACATGCCCCCAAAGCAGGAGTTTGTGTACCCCACCACAGCACCAGGTCAGGTCTACGATGCAGACGAGCAGTGCCGCTTCCAGTACGGCATCAGATCCCGGCAGTGTAAATATGGGGTGAGCACACAAATATTACCTAATTTTATTCAGTTCTTAGTTCACTTACACACTATAGGTCAGTGATTCTGAAACAGGGGTGGGGGGGGGGTAGAAAGCTCAGGGGGTACATGAGGCTCTTAGATAAGAGAGATCGTAATTATAATTTGCAGATATACAAAATAATGACACAATAAATAATAATAAACAGCCTGTATAAAGCTATAATTGCGTTCAAGGTTGCTTTTACACATAACCAGGCATGCTTGCAAAAAATTATGAGTCTGTAGCTTTATCTTTTCTCAGATAATCTGCACGTGTTTTTTTACAACATTTCCGAAAAATACCTGAAGACATCAGGGGTGTATTCACACCTGACACATTTGGTCTGCTTTAAATGGAGCAGGGTTAGTTTCCGCCGTTGGTCCAGACCTTTTGTGCAGGCAGGTGTAAATACACAAATGAGAATCCTGGTGCAGACCAAACAACCGGACCGAGATCCTCTTTTTCGACATAGATTTGCTGGCCATTCAAGCCCAGTGACATCTTTATGATTAAATGAAGTACTTTAGTATGACTGGGAAGGTGCCAACTCCTGCTGGAATATGAAATCAGCCTCTCCATAAAGCTTTTTATCAGAGGGAACCATGAATTGCTCTAAAATGTCCTGGTAGGTGGCTGCTCTGACTTTGGACTTGTTAAAACACCAGCCCACTGACTCCAGCTGAAGTTGATACCTTCTAAATCACCTCCAAACCCCCTGCCTTATAAACCTCTCAAGGCTACAGTTATCCCAGTTACTTGGTAACCCTTTTATACCACAGTTTTTCTTTCCACTTAACTTCCCATTAGTAGTCTTCTTTGGAAATGGCCTTTTGTGGCTTACCTTACTTGTGGAGAGTGTCAATGATCTTCCACTGGACATCTGTTAAATCAGCAGGCTTCCCCCTGATTGTATGCGCAATAAGTTATTTTCCTATTTTCTAAGACTGAATTTTTGGTGTCATTAGTTGTAACCAATAATTATCAAAACAAATTAAAATAAACTTATGATACATCACTCAAGGTGCATTACATTTATATAACATATCGGTTTCAATTTTTTAAATTTGCTTGCTGAAATAAACTGCCTTTCTGATGACATTTTGATTTATTGATATGTACTTGCATAATCTGTGCTGTTAAACCTTACTGTATTCAGACTACGTCATCATTTTGCACAAACTCTTCTCTTTTTTTTTTTTTTTTTATCATATGATAGTTTTTATCAGTTGCTACAAATATGTCTTAATTTCTTTTGCTGATTGTCAATTTCTCTTTCGCTGTTCATTAAAATGAACTCAGGTACAGTTTTTGTTTAGCTGCTCACTCTTGATTCATGTTGCTCTGGCTCTCACCTTCAAATCTATGATACAACACATCTTGCAATACTTTCACCGCACAGCGTTCTTTTTATTGCATGGTCAGGATTTTACGAGGCCGCCTTCAGAGCGAACGGACATCTGGAACAGCGTGCGGCTTTATAGACTCATTATTATAGATACTGTGTAGTCAGGGTATGTACACAGTAAAACATTACCCTAAAGTGTTGATGGCTCCAAGGGGAAAAGAGGTGAAGGTGAATGACAGTTTCTGCCTGTTGATCATAAATAAGACCAATAATAATTTTCATATTCTCTCTTGTGTCTTATGTCTCCAGTGCTTCTCCAATGGTTTTATTTTTCTCTCTCCGACACACGCAGGAAGTCTGCAGCGAACTTTGGTGCATGAGTAAGAGCAACCGCTGCATCACCAGCAGCATACCTGCAGCAGAGGGAACCATCTGTCAGACTAACACCATAGAGAAAGGGGTGAGCTCTAAAAATAAAACTCCAGAATTTAAATATTTCACTTGTTTTTCCCCTTTAACCTTTACGTAACCAGAATAAAAAAACTCATTGAGATTAAACATCTAATTCACAACAGTGTCCTTTCACATAACGAGCATAAAAGTTTAATTAAAGTTTCACTTGGACTGGTTGTTGCAGGAATTAAAAAAACCTCGTGGTTCTGGTTAGAAGTCTGCATTTACTCATTACAGCCTTTAATTCATTCATTCAAAACCTTTACTTATACATGTCCATGTATATACATGTCCCACTGTGACACAAGGTGATGTAACATACTAATTTTGGGCTTTTCTAAGCTTGTTTAAACCAGAGTGATAATGATGATAAAACAGACATCAGTGCATTTAAAAACCTTAAATTGGATTGTGGATTTTTTCCATACTAAACATTTTTAGGATTATACACAATATATTCCCAAAGTATTTGCTCATCCATCCAAATCATTGAATTCAGTTGTTCCAATTGGCTCCATGGCCACAGGTACATATAATCAAGCCAATGTGCATGCAGCGGGCACCGAGGTCACCAACTTTGTGCAGAGTCTATAGATACAGGCGTGCAATACCTTCAGATTTGCTCAAGATCAGTGTTAAGCCCGTACCTGTCAAGTCTCCCATTTTGGCTGGGAAACTACCGTATTTTACCCCTCTTTCCCGCCGTCGTCCCATATTAGCATTTTCCCATAAATTTCCTGTATTATATTATAATTTTAAAAAAGCATTCCTGTGCCTCTCCAAAATGAAATATCACTTGCCTCGTGAGAACCGCCACCTGCAGCAACCTGGGTGTCAGTTCTCAAGAGGTTAGTGCCGACAGCGGGAACAGCCCTGGAACTACAAATCACAGAGATGGATGGACGTAACGAAAGAGAAGGCATTCCTGCCAAAAAAGTTCAGACTTCGTGTAAGTATCTTGTAAAATGGGACAGCGAATTTAGTTTTCTAAAGAGGAGCAGGATGGGGCGCAGCATTTCAGTGTCAACACAGGTAGGCCTATCAGATTCTGTTTGTAAGTGGCTGACAGGTGGTTATTTTAAATTTCTTGTAAACCTTTCTTAAAATGTAAGGCATACTGAACCTTGGTTGTGCTAGTGGCTCACAGCAGTGGCGGAAAATTTCCCTTATTTTTAAAACCAGAACTTGACAGGTATGGTGTAGAAAGCTTCATGGAATGGGTTTCCCTGGCTGGGCAGCTACATCCAAGCCTTACATCACCATGTGCAATGCAGATCATTTATACTGTGGTGCAAAGGATGCTGCCACTGGACTCCAGAGCCAGGGAGACATGTCCTCTGGAGTGATGATTCATGCCTCTCTGTCTGACAACCAAATGGAGGCGTCTGAGTTTGGTAGTTGCCAGGAGAACAGCGCCTGCTGGGATGCACTGTGCAGCATACCAAGAGGGTTTCATACTCCCAGTACTGTAGGAAGAGATTGAGGATGGCCACTTGCTTTTCCAACCAGTGCACAGAGTAAGGTCCATAAAAACATGTATCCTGACTCCAACTCAACAGATCACCTTTGGGATGAATGAAAGTGGAGGCTGTGAACTACCACAGGTTTTCCTCTAGGAATTTTTTAAACGGGGGGGGGGGGGGGGGGGGGGATTAATATTTGTTGCAAAATACAGAAAATCCTCCTCTGCACCGTTAAATAAAAATTATCCACCCGTTTCTGTCAATTGTATTTATCTATTGTCTATTTATTCCCGACTAAATATTTTTAAATTACATAAAAATAATAGCTGTTGACTTGTATGCAGAACATTATAAACAAGCTAAATCCTAAAAACGAACAAAAAGATAAATAAATAACAGCGCTTTCTAATTGAGACTCAAGTCCTACTGTTCACGGCAAAAAAAAATAAAAAGTCGTACAAATGAGTCAAATCGCTCCTGAACGTCACCGCTAGTCTCAACAGGTGTGACTTGGCTCATCTAGTTAGAAATACATATTTTTAGAAGTTGTCAGTTTTTGTTCCATTTTGCATTAAGGTTGTGAGCTTCTGTCTTGTTAGCCTGTCTTATGGAGTCTGTTAACCCTGAGCTTTTGTGGAATTAAGCGATGCCTAAATACACGCTGCAGGGTTTCCCAGCTGGGCGGGGAACGGCTTGAGATTCCCTCAAATAAGCGGAAGAAACAATAAAGATAACATGTTAGACGATGTCTTCTTTCAGCCTGAATAAATCCTGACGTAAATAATTATTTTATTCTAGGTGTTACAGTTGCTAGCTGCAGTTAGTCAGCGCGGTGCGCAGCGCTGCTCACCACCCCGTCACCGTCATATCACACTTATTACAGCCGCAGTAGTGCAGCCCCAGACTGGGCAGATCTAGATCTGTGTGCTGGTGGCATGCTATGTAATGTAATAGTGTTCTAAAAACAATAAAAGTTCTGAAACTCACCCCCAGAAACTGAAAAATATTCCTGCAAACGTGAATTCCTCCAATAAAAGCCACCGGTATTTTTATGGTGGATGTCCTCATCTCCAAAGTAGCTATTTTTTTCTAGCTTCCTTTACAGGCCTGGGTTGAGTGAGGTGTTGGAGATGTTAATGAGCCATGTGTTTACTTCAGACTTGCAACTTATTGGCCAAAAGCAAATCAAAAGCTTGTGACCAGCCAATGAAATCCGGTATGTTAATCAGCTCTGGGTTTACCCCACCTGGCATTGATGTACTCGATAAATGTTGCAGCCAGACCGGGAGGAGCCGGTGTTACCAGATAGAAATATGTCAGAGGCTAGTTGAAGGCTACAAAATGAGCGTTCAATCTACTTTGGACGAAAATTTAGACAAACATCTGTGGGGATTTATGTATACACTGCATTTGTTCATATTCAAACTTTTGCCCCAACTGCTTTTTTTTTTTTTTTTTTTTTTTTTTTTTTTTTTTTTTTTTTTTTTTTTTTTTTTTTTAATGAAGTTTAACAAATTAAACTATAGAAAAGGTCACTGAGTGTTTGTAAATGCATAACTGGAAATTTAAATAATTTTGTTTTTTGTAATAAGGCAGTTTTTTTGTGTGTATTTGTATGTATGCTGCAGTGGTGCTTCAAAAAGGTGTGTGTTGCGTATGGGACTCGTCCAAAGGGTGTGGATGGAGGCTGGGGTCTGTGGTCCACCTGGGGGGAGTGCAGCAGGACCTGTGGAGGTGGAGTCTCCTCATCTGTCAGACACTGCGACAGCCCCAGGTACAGATTTCCTTAATCCAGTCCTTATGAAATAATTGATAGAAGCTTGGGACAAGCAGGCAGGCGGTCTGCTAATCAAAGACTTGATTTTGACGTTTTTGAGACTACAGAGTAACTGAAACCTGAAATGATGTATTAACCGTGGAGGATACTTCATCAGGAAGCTGCAGGAGGGTTGATCATGAAGAGAAGGTTGGAAAAAAAGTAATAATTAGAAAATAACTGCCAAGAAGAAAAGGGAAAAAAGTATCTTAACCTCACGTGTTAAACAATTCCATTTTAGTTGTGACGCCACTTGGTTATGTTCTGTTTTGAGTTTGTCTTAAATGTATCCATCTTTGATTTGTTTTTTCTTCTTTCATTCTTTTTTTTTTGTTGTTGTTTTCTCTCTTTGTTTATCTAATTGGTTATTTTGTAGCTCAATACCTCTGTTTGCTACTTTGTAATGTCTGTTTTGTATGCACTAATTGGTGAAATGATGATGAAAAAAAAAGAGAAGGGTGGTGTGACAGGAGAGAATAAATTAAACTACAAGAATACAGGAAATCACTTTGAAATAAGGAAACAGAAAATAAACGAAACATAAAAGTTAGAAAACAAGGTTAAAAACACAGAATCAAATAACTACAGCTTAGATAAAATGCTCCTCCAAATTAAACTCTCTTTAATTTGGAGGAGTGGTGCCTCGGCTCCAACCTCTGCCCAGAAAACGGAGCTCCTTACTTTACCTCTTCTGAGATCTGGTCCTCCTATCTGTGATCCACATCTCATGACCATAGGTGAGTGACAAAATGTAGACAAGCCAGTAGATTAAGAGCTTTGTTGTGCATCTTGTGCCCCTTCTAAAACCAGTCATTAGACACTGAGATAATTAAACCTCTTTCTCAGAGAGACCATCTGTTCTGGGCTGACAAGCCTGACATCAGACCCTCAGTCTTAGTGGTGTTTATCAAGCTTTTAAACTATTTTTTCCCCGCAGTCGTGCTGTAACAAAGGCATTATTGCTATTATTTAAATAAAAACCCTTCTCACTTGCAGCAGTGAAGTCCAAATCATTGCAGAATGTATAATATTTTAAATCAGTTGCAGCGGATAGCTCATCTTGAAATTATTAAATGGGGGAATGGACTGACCCAAATCCGGGGCCAACAATTTTCTCCTGTTTCATTTCAGACTATTGTTTTCCACATTTGTTTGGTTTTACTCTGCTGAAATGTGATGTAAATATTCAAAAAACTGCCAGTTAAAAAACCAAACAGAGGTATTTTTAAAATGTAAAAATAATGTCTTGCTGTGAAATCGATGTAGGTAAAATAAAGTCCAATCAATGCATCTAAAGACAAAGATGAAGCCATGAAAACACTGAGGTTTGACGTCTGTGTGCTGATGTAATGGAGGGTTGATGTAGTCAAACTCAGCTCATATGTGACAGACTGATCCTGCTGTTTTTGACTGCAGGCCAACCGTTGGAGGAAAATACTGTCTGGGAGAGAGAAAACGCTTCAGGTCCTGTAATATCGATGTAAGTTTTGCTCAGCCTTTATCATCACCACTATCAGTTTTTCTGCACACATTCATCTATATTACGGATATTGTGCATAGTCATTGCATAACTCTTGGCTCGCATGTAATGTGTGAATGCAGAGTAAAACTCAAAATAAATAAAGCAGTCAATCAATCAAAGATCAAATCTACATGTATGTCAAAGACTTTGTCCATTTGTGGCCAATGCAGGACTGTCCTGCAAGCTCCAGGGACTTCAGACAGATCCAGTGCTCTGACTTTGACAGCACTCCTTTCAGGGGAAAATTTTACACCTGGAAACCATACAGAGGAGGTGAGTGTGTTTTTTGTTTAATATTTGCTGATGCTTAATATTTATATGTCCATCATTTTGGCTGCTATTGTCCTCTGCCTCGCTATCATACTCTTATTAACTTTTCCACATTTTCTCATGTTACAATTACAAACTCCAACGTATCTTGTTTGATGTTGATTTGCTCGACCAACACAAACTTGTTCATGAGTGTGAAGTGCAGTGGTGGGCTCACTTCACCAAAACCGCTAATGTGATAATAGCAGAGCATTATTTTAGCTTACCACTTGAGCATTTTTGCTAACTTTGACAACATTTAGCGGACTTAGTTTCCTCTGAATTAATTTTTCTGGATAAATTCTAATGTACTTGGCTGTTTTGTAAACTTTTAATTAAATAAAGTTTGACATTTGTGTTGAAGCTTTGGTTATCAGTTCTTAAGAATTCAGGTAGTTAAATGTTTATATTCATGCTCTTATTTTGAAGCAGGTGAAGACTGGTTATGCAACAGTTCTGTTTCCTCTCCTTACGTTCTCCACCTGTGATGCGGTGCAGCAAGTCACATTTATTCTGTACCCAGAATGCATTGCTGCAAAACAACAGCCTGTAGTTCTACAGCAAACAGTTTAAAATCTTCTGATGTCCTATGTGCTTTCTGACCACGGTCAATTAGGCAAAATCAGCAAAAGAGTTAGCAATACTCAACCCAGTTGGTATAGCGTGTTAGCGGAACTGATTTTCATGAGAAGTGCTTTACAATTAGCGCAACTAACTTCTTAGTTAGTAGTTCCCATCACTGGTGAAGTGGAAGTAAAATTATGGCTTTAAAAAAGTTTCACAAATAAAAATCCCAAAAGTGTAGCATGCATTTGTACAAGCCTCCCCCTCCCCCCACCTGTTTACTTTGATATCCCCATGTAATTGCCACCAGAAGTTATGTAGTTTTGCATTTATTAGGCATTCATTCAACATTGGGGGTTCCTGTAAACTAACAGCGCACATCCCTAACAATCCTATAAGTAAAAAGTACCTCTGGTGGTGGCAGCATCGTGCTGTGGGAATGCTTTTCGTCAGCAGTGACAGATAAGCTGGTTTGATGGGAAGATAAATGGAGCTAAATACAGGGCAATGCTTGAAGAAAGCCTGTTAGAGGCTGAAAACGACTGTAGCCTGAGGGATGGAGGTTCACCTTCACAACTATCATAAACATAGAGCTGAAGCTACAACGGGTCTAAGCATAACCTTGTATTTCAATGGCTCAGTCAAAGACCAAACTTTAATTCCAATTGATGATCTGTGGCAACACCTAAAAATTTCTATGTCTGTATACTGTGTTATTTTGAACAATGGCATATGTGCATCAAACTCAAGCATCTTCTCCACAGAAGGGGATGTTCTTGATTTTCTCTGAGTGTTTCACGCCTGTCTCAGAAACTCTATTTTGTTAATTTTGTTTTTCTATTCTGAAACAAGCAGGGATCATCTCATCCGTTGCCATCCCTGGTAAATATGTGTTAAAGATAAATTAATCTTTTATTGCAGAAGTAGAATATAAAAATTTATGTTACGCATTCACCAAACTGCTAAGAATTAAAATATGATGTGCAGAGGAGCTGCAAGGTTCTTAAAACTGACCTCATTTTCTTGATCTGAAAATAAAAGATGTCATTGATTGCAGAAATGTTGTTGTTTTCCAAACGCGTTACAAAACCAGAATGTTCAGTTGTTAAATAAAATGGTTTTGTGTCTAAACTGATTTTCTTTTTAATTCGAATTTAACGAACTGACTAAAAATCATCCCAGACGGGACTGATTTTATATCGTATGCCAGCCGTTGTAATTCATCACTCACAGTTTTGTATGATTGTTTATACGTTACAAGGATCACAGACCTTTGAGACATTACTACTTCCTGCTTAGTGTCGGTTCTGAAGTAGGAATTGGATTTATGTAGGTGCATATTGAAATGGATTCATTTCGAGCCCTTTTGAGATGTTTTTTATTTTTGTAATCCTGTGTTTTATAAGTAAACTGAATTGACACTGCTTGTGCGTGCTGGAGTGAAGCTGCTGACTGTCCCTCCTGTCTGGTATGCAGATGCTGGCTGTAGAGATCCCTCGCATCCCGAAGACCTCTGCAGGAATTTCTCTTTTCTTGAAAATCAGAATGCTGAAAACTGGACATGAAAGACAAATAGTTTGACTGCTTTAATTTCGGGCACTGCAAGAACATAATGACTTGCAGAGATACTCGGCGAAACAATTCCAACACCAGGCAACAAGTGGTCTTTTCATCAAGTCAGCTGATTTTCCAAGAAAAATCCATTGCAGCTGTTAAAATGGGAAAAGTGCCAACTTCTCTTTTCCTTGTTAAAGTCAAAGAGCAGCTCTCAATCTCTTCCATGCTCAGACTTCCAGTTGAGCTTTTCCTCCTGTTACGTGGAGAAAGCTTCCCCCTTTTCTCCTTCCTCATTTCCCTGTTCTTTCCATCTCTAAATTTATTTAGCTTAGCATCATCTGATTTCTTCTTATTTCTAGCCTGACGTGGAAAACAGAAACAGGTCATCTCTGTCAGCTTAGATGGCCAAGGACAGCTCATTTATTAAAAGAAAACCCTCTCACTTTTTTTTTTTCTTGAAACAAGCTGTTCTGTGTCAATGTTTTTAGTCCAGCAGCCTTCACGTTCAACCTTCACACTCCAGACAGCACACCTGAAATCTACAATTACCCTGCCAAAACTCAGCACCATGGGAGTTGTAGTTTTCCATAGTCTGAGCAATTTATTGTCTGCGAGTTCGACCGGTACATACTCTTGCTCTTGCTAGCACAGGCTGTGACTGCCAGCACAAACAAACATGGGATGATGTCAGCAGCCACTCTAATAAGAAGCAAATGCACTGATCAACTTAACACTTTCATAAAACCCAGAGTTTTGCAATTTGTTGGATTTTGGCATACAGGTATACAGTGGAACCCCAGTATTAGCTATTCACGAGCGGCTGTGGTCCCTAACCTCTGTGAGTAGTTAAAAATACTTATAACTGTCTTTTTTTCATAGTTCAAACACCAAATATACTTTAATATGCAGTAATATGCGCAGTGGAAACCATCTTAGCACTAATGCAGAAGCCAATTTCAACTGACTTCCTTATCTTGAGGGTACAGCCAATCAGCCCCAAATAACAGGTATGGATTGTTTGGAAGCGTCACAAGCAAAAAGCCTCATAGCAACTGTACAGCCCGGTGGTGGAGGGTTGATGATTTAGGCCAGGGGACCAGGACACTTTGCAGTCGTGGAGTTGATCGTGAACTCCTCTTTGTATCAAGGTGTTCTAGAGTTAAATATGAGGCCATCTGTTCTTAAGACAGTGGCTTAAAGGAAAGTTCAAAAACCTGTTTCACAAAACTCTTCAAGCCAAGAGAGAGGCACCTCTACACTCTGTGTGTTTTCTGAAAGTTGAAGTTGAAGTCAACCCATTGTGGCTATCAAGGCAGTCATAGCCATTCTACAGTCAAATGTGAGGCTATCTCTGCAGTAGCTAAAGAAGGTTGACCCAGATTGTTATGGCATCAACATGGGCAATAACCACAGGCTGCAAAAACAGCCCAGCACCATAATCCCCTTTGCACCAAATTTTCTACAATGCAGTCAGGGCTATTCTCCTCCATTGGTATGATTCAGCCCATGTATCCAGAGTATCTAGAGTCCAAATGTCTGACACCAAGGCTTCCCAATGCTTCACATTGCAGTTTGTGATTTAAGGCTTCGATGCACCTCCTCACTCATGAAAACCCATTCCATGAAGCTCTCTGCAGACTATGTTCCTTACCTTCCACTGAATCCACTCTTTGCTACTTTGTGGCTGAGTTGCAGTCCTTCCCTGTTGCTTCCACTTTGTTATAAAACCACTAACAGTTGACTGTAAACTGGTACCATGATGGAACTAACTGAGCTCCTGAAAGTGACCCATTCCTTCACAAATGTTTGTCGAAGCAAACATGCCTCCGCAAGGGTTCTGGTTTTTATACACCTGGCAAACTATGGTTTTAACTAAAGGATGCAAATGAGGAAATGTCAATAGAAATTTTATTCGAGCAGCAGAAGTGAATTTCTTGTGAACTGCCAGACTTTGAGGCGTACAGTAAGTAAAAACAGGTTATGTCAGATGAAATTCTACTTCGACGCTTGTCGTCTTGCAGAAAACCACTTGAGTGATGACGATGCCTCGCATTACATTGGATATGTCACTGCTTCATTCTGCATATTGGTTTGACAAAAACTTTATTGTGACAATATTGCATACACTGCTATGTTCTAATATTTTTTTAAATATGATTTACTTGGGGTGTCACGTGGTGCAGCGGTTAGAGATATATTACTATTATGTACAGTACTGACACAGGGAATATAACATAGTGGTTCTAAGACAGACCCCTGAGGGACACCATTAGCTACTGTAAATAAATACGGAAGTGAAACCCACTGACTGTGGTTTGTGTGAAAGATATTTATGAAACATATTGAAGTATTGGTGTGTTGAATCAGAGAAGCCATTCAATATCTACTAAAACAACAAAACTCCCCTAAGCTTGTCTTCTCCCTGGCTCTGCCTCTTTAATGCTTCATTCTAAGGGCTTAAGTTATCCTGAGCTATCTCTGTAGTTATGCTGCTATAGGCTTAGGCTTCTGAAAGTCAAATTTATCACTTTTCCTCACTTTCTTCTTCTACTACTCTCCAATTTGCATTATTTCAACTGCTAACTTTTTGTTTTCTCTGCTATTTTTCTCTACATAGAACGTACACCTGGTCTGACGTTCTGTTTGGCTGTGATGCCTTCCTGGAGGAGGGATTCAGCTGAGATAATGCTGCCATCAACTAATCGTTCTCACGCCTCCTGCAATTAACTTTACTTTTCATTAACATAGAAAGTACTCCTACATCAGTTCATCTGTTTCTGGTGCATTCTGCTCTGTCTTCTCAAACCGTCAGTCGGTGGTGGCAGATTGCTGCTTATACTGAGCCAGGTTCTGCTGGAAAAAGAAAAAAGAAAAGTTAAAGGGGAGCTTTTCCTCTCCACTGTTGCTACATGCATGCTCACTATGAGGGATTGCTGTCAAGTCAATGACACAACGCAAGCGATTTACTGCTGTTGCTATGTGCTCATCCAGGAGGAGTAAATGCTGCAAGTCAATGACTCGATTCTCTGCTGGGTTTCCTTTGACAGAAAACTTTTTAAACTACTTTGAATAATTAATGCACTGTTTGATAAGTAGGATCAATTGGAACGTACAGTATGTATAACTGAATTGAAATGACTTTTTTTGTAAAGTACCTCGAGATGACATTTGTTGTTAATTGGCGCTGTATAAATAAACTGAACTGAACTGAATTATCTGTTATAATGTTTGTCTTTTATGCACATTAACACTTTCTGTGCTGGTTCTGTTGCATCTGTCTTTGTGGATTCAGGTGGGGTAAAGCCCTGCTCTCTGAACTGCCTCGCTGAAGGATACAACTTCTACACAGAGCGAGCTCCCGCCGTGGTGGACGGCACGCTATGTCGAGATGACTCTCTGGACGTTTGTGTAAATGGAGAGTGTAAGGTCAGTTTGGAGGATTTTGTTTAAACACACCCATATGAGTGTTTGATTCCAATAAAAGTCACTAAAACGTGAGTAAAATGGCTTAAACTGAATTAACAGAAGATTGTCTTCATCTGAAATAACATTGTTTGTAGTCACCTTGAAGCCTGAACAGCTGCAGCCGTCAGGTTTACTGGTGTTGCTCATCAGAATCAGCTGCTCAGATGATAAAACTTGTCGTAACTTTGGCAGCAGACTCAGATTCCCATAATGATCTTGATCCTGGCTGTTAATGTAAATAAAACAATGCTTTGCGGTGCACTTTGATGAAGCAGAGACCACCTGGTGGCTGGTGCTCCAAATGGTCCACTGAGCCCATCTGACAACCATGTGGACTATTTGTTGAATAATTACTTATGCCTTTCTTAGAAATCTCACAATGAAACACAGTTTGTATGTCAGCCCTTTTGAGTGTGTATAAATAAGAAGTATAGAGATTAAAACATTACTAATGTCTTAATCTCTGTCTTTTAACCTTTTTAACCTCATCTTAGCTCCCTTTTTTAATGTGTCTCAGAGGTTTGTTAGACTGTGGAGCAGAGGTGATTTGAAATCCGAAAAGACGGTTTTGTTTATCAAAAGTCCTCCTTTTTTTGCCTCTTCCTCCTTTTTTCTCTTGTGCTCTGTTCTGTTCTGCAGGAACTCAGTGACCTTCCAGCTCAGTTGTTAGTCTGTCTGCACTGCAGGCTGGCTTTCATTCCCAGCACTCTTATTTTCTGCCTTTTTCTACTTTCTGACTTCCTTCACATCTTTTTTTTTTTTTGTTGTTGCACTTTTTCTTTTTGCAATCCAGCTACTCCTCTATTCCTATTTTAGCCGGCTTACGTGTGGTATATGTTCACCTGTCTCTTGCTTTAACAGTTGCTGTTAGATAATCAATAAAATTAGAAAAGTTGTAGTGTTCTCCCAGTTATATCTGTGAAAATATGATCTTGTTTATTAAATTCAGATGTGCTGGTTAATGCAAGTGGCTGCACAGAGGAGCAAATGTTTTGCATTTAGAGGGCAGGAGCATTTCTGTTTGAGGTTTGCATGTTCTCCATGGGTACTTTGGCTTTCTCACACTAACCACTGGGCTCATTAGCATCTCTAAAGTGGCGTTAGCTGTTAGCGTGTGCATGCATGGTTGTCTAAATCTGCATACAAGAGAAATCCAGAACAAATTTCTTCTCCTCGCTGTCATGCGTTTCATTGCCTGATTTACCTCAGATTTGAAGCAAAGAGGTCTCCCTTTTTCCAAGTCCAAGTTTCAACAACTGTGAAAAACCAAACGTCAATCAAAAATTTGCTGTTATGAATCTGTTTAGCGTTTTTTCTGTTTGGTCATATATCAAATGACTGGAGCTGAACAACTATTAAGATCCAAAAATTAGCTGCCTGCCTTATTAGAGACGCACCAATCAGGATTCTTTGGGCAATTTTCTGATCTCAGGTTTTTGCTTTGACCAACCAGTAACGACTTTTGGTTGATTCACATTTCTCGTTTTAAAGCTATAAGAGATAAGAACAGGAATCAAAACATTTCCTGTCATTATTTTGTCTGCATTAAGAGTATAGGTGTCGTGATCTTCATTAAGTAGAAGAGTTTAAAGAGATCCATGATTACAGATTTAATAACAGATTTTATTTGAGAAGTATTTATTTCAGATGTAAAAAAAAATACAGTAAAAATACGATAGGCTGTTTAGTTTTTATAAATTTAAATAGAATATTGTCACAGGGTGTTGCCATGTTGTTTACGCTGTAATGCATGCTGGGTAGATGACCTACGCTAGGCCCTACAGTGCTAGTTCCGTCCAGCCGGAACAATAATTATTGCACAATAAATAACATTCAGCCCTTTCAATTTGAATTGAGGCGCACTGAAACAGATGGCAATTGAGAAATGATGAGGAAATGAAAATGAAAATTCTTCTCCATAAGGAGGAGAAGATTTGGCTGAAAAAGCTGCTGTTTGTGCTGCTGCTGCTTGGAGATGGTAATCTGACAGTATGCCACAAAGATCTCCACTTTCTAACTCAAGCTGTTTATGGTAAGCACTGGGATCAAAACATTTTCTCAAATACATTAGAATGTTGTGTTACGAAGACTTAAGCATTGATTCATTATCTTCCAATTTGTTTTGATTTCGCCTTATCTCCTGCTAATATGGGAAACAGTAGATTACAAGTCGATCGTGCCTGTTTAAACATATCTTGTTTATAACAAATGAAAACTTGAGGCAGTTTGCCTCCATCCAGACATTTTGTCTGCTCTAGTCAGCCTCCACCACCTTGACTTCTTATGCTTTGTTTATGGACTCCATTCCACTTTAACCTACCCACATCATCGCCAGGCATGCATTGCACAGGTGAAAAATTGCGACCTCCATAGGTGAAAAACATAATATTCTGCGTTTTTACATATCACAAACTATAATGTTTAGGTTAATAGAAAAATTACAACATATTTAGGCCAACAAGTTCAACTTGTCGTGGGTCCCTGTAATAACTTAAGGCACATGAAGGGAGAATCCAGCACAGAACAAAAGGACAGGGAGGAATAAATACATAGGTGAGGTAACGACAATACAAGGGACAGCTGGAGGTAATTAGGGGGAGGCTGAACACTAATCAACACACAAACAGACAAAACCCAAAACTCGAACACCCCAGAATCCTGACAATACGGTTAGGGTCCCACCGCTTGTATAAGGGGGCAGTCAAAAACAAATACAAAAAAATGACTTGATTTGACATTTTATGACTGTTTAAGCATCTTCCTAATTACTAATATTACTAAAATGGGAGTCATCTCTTGGGAATGTATAGCCTTACCTTAATTCTTAAGATATCAGAAAGGGTACCAACATTTCTATATTCAGCAGGTTCTACAACACCCCCGAACAAAAAACACGTTTCCCTTATTGTGCTTTACATTTATATAGGCCACTTGCATTACATCTTGCAAGTACCAGGGTAGACCTCCTTTTGACTTCAGAACTGCATTTTTTTTTTTTTACTTTTTGGCATAGATTCAACGAGGGCTGCACAGTGGAACAGTTGTTAGCTGTTGCGTTGCAGCAAGAAGGTCCTGGGTTCGAGTCCTAATTTAGGGTGTTTCTGCATGCAGTTTGCATGTTCTCCCCATGCATGTATAGGTTTTCCTCCTATAGTCCAAAAAGATGACTGTTACATAATTGGTCTCCTGAAGCTGCCTAGAGATTGGAGTGTGGATTGGTGAACTGTCCAGGGTGTACCTTGCCTCTCGTACAATGTTCACTCGATATAGGTAGCAGTCCCCTTCGCAATCCTACAAGGATAAGCAGGTAGACACAATGGATGGATGGGTAGATCGAACAAGGTGTCAAAAACAATACTTTATGGTGAGCCAAAATGGGCCAAAACTCCTGCAAACCTTTGTGAGACTTCTGGAAGGATTTTCAAAAATATTTAGCCCAAGATGCACAGTTTAAAGACAATGCTACCACACTGTAAAAACGCAAAATCTTACCAGGTATTTTTAGTTTAGTTTCTAGTGCAGTTATCTTAGTACACTTGAAATAAGACGAAACTAACTTATAAGTACATTTTCAGCACAATAAAGGAGCTTGTTTTAAGTCAATAATTCCTTAATATTGATGATAAAGTTTTAGTTATAAGTGAAATAATCTGCCAGTGGCACAAGACATTTTAATTTATAATCTGGGAAAAGTGTCTTGTTCCACTGGCAGATTATTTCACTTATAACTAGAACTTTTCATCAATATTAAGGAATTATTGACTTAAAACAAGCTCCTAAATCTGCTGAAAAGTTACTTATAAGTTAGTTTAGTCTTATTTCAAGTGTATTAAAGATATTTGCACTAGAAACTAGATCAAAAAATACCTGGTAAGATTTAATGCTTTTGCAGTGCAAATATTAAGGAAACATATGGAAACATCTGATTTTAAAGAAAGTGGTAAATTCTCAAACAAGTTCTCTCTCTTTAGATAGATAATTTGATAATCCTGACTAACCTAAAACAGGAAATGTTTAGTCTGATTAAATGTCAGAATATTTAGAAAAAAGCAAAATCGTGTCTTCTCATACATTATATGTCAGCATCTGGTTTCCGCTGAATTAAGGAGAATTTTTTTTAAATTAATTAATTAAAAGCTCCAAATGCATGACATTTAAGGATCTTATTAATGTTAAAACAAGAACAGAAACATTTAAAACGCTTCTTCCTCGTCGCTGGTTTAATATTTGAATCCCGACAGGATTTTACGTTTTCTTCATAAAAGGAGTGAAATACACTCATGCAGCTGCAATCATTAGTTATATTTGGCATCACTGGCATCAACCAGCTGCCATATACAGAAACAGGAATCTGAGCTGTTGTTGATCATTTTCTAGTTTAGTTTCAGTTTTGTTCCCTGTTTAAGAGTTTGAGTGAAACCACCTGCTTCGCTCATCATGAAATTTATTTATGTCGACAGCTTTGAGTTCAGCGACCAAAGAGCGTTATGTCTGTGCAGGATCAGACAAAAAAAAAAAAAAAAAAAAAAAAAAAAACAGCACACATCTGGATTTTCTATCTGATATTTCTGTGTTTTGAAAAAGCGGTCTGGAAGACATTAGAAGGTAATTCGTCAGCTCGGCCTCTGACACTTCTTAGCTCACCGACTGTGCCCTCCTCCGCCCATGACCCCGGTTGACCCCTACGGCTCACTCGTTTCTCTCTTTTTATCGCAGCACGTGGGTTGTGATCGTATGCTTGGATCGGACATGCGTGAAGATCGCTGTCGGATCTGCGGGGGTGACGGGAGCAGCTGCACCTCCGTGGAGGGAGTCTTCAACGACTCGCTGCCTGTAGGAGGTAGAATCAAAACACGCCTTTTATCTGGTTTTATCATCCTTTCCGTGAGCACCTTGCCACATAGTTAAATATAGTCAATCCAGGCTGTGATGTAGCCTAAAATCAAATAACAGAAAGTGTTTCATTTTAATTTCAACTTTGGAGAAGTGTTCGTCTTCTCAAAGATTAGACACAGCCAACAGGAAGCACTCACCATTTGAAGGTATACAATACAGTCTGTAGTCGGGGAAATGTACACATTTGGCTTTTAATACCTTGGATCAAGAGAGCATCTTGGAAATATGGATTTCGGGAACATCAGAGTTTGAAAACATACTTTCATAATCATGTATTTACACAAGCATTGGCTTAACTTTGCTGAAATTTCAAATAAAGCCAATGAACACCTCAAGAATTTCAGGAATAACCTTAATTTCTACACATATTTTACTTAAACTACTGGCCAGACCTTGTTTTAAAATCAGATAATCAGGTATGTAGAGTCATATTATAAAGGTTAACATATTACGGTAACTTAATTCACTAAGCGAAATGACTTTTATTGAATAATTACACACAGATTGCTGTTTTCAAGCCTTTATTTCTTGATTTCTGTTAAATATGATGATTTTGTGCTTACATCCAATGAAAACTCGACATTTAAGATTAGAATATTACATCAGACCAATAAAAAAACAATTTTAAAACAGCAATGTGGACTTATTGAAAGTGTCTGTAATACCTGCTTACAGATTATTATCAAAAGGTACTTGTAATCTCTTGAGATATATATATATATATATATATATATATATATATATATATATATATATATATATATATATATATATATATATATATATATATATATATCCATCCATCCTTTGGTCATCTTTACAGCATTAACCTCCATTTGAGTTTCATTCGCCAGTGAAAAGTGCTTTCGAAAGCAAGTTAGACTCTGTTAAAAGTTGCTAGTGCAACACTTGTTTACTAAAGCCAACAACCCACTTCTTTGTATTTAGATCTTCATTATTTGCGACTATTCTGTCTATTCTTAATTCTGATGACCGCCTCTAACGTTAGTGATTCATATTTTCTCTGTGCACATTTGTTATTGTTTTTGCACACTTTTTAAGATGCTTGATTTTTCTGAATCCTGCTGTTTCATCCTGTTTCACATATTTTGAAAAAAAAAAAAAAATTCTTTGACCTATTATTTAAATTTTTCTGATGGATGCACTTTGAGAAATATGGTTTTATTAATATTATCTTCATCAATTTTTTTTTCATTGCATTTAACTTCTGTTTTTCATCAGAAATGTCTATTCAGTCCTGTAACTTCTCAGTAAAAACAGTCCAAAGTTAAGCAGCCCTTAAATGTGAGCCATGAATCAGAATATTAGAGCAATATTTGTAGATTATGGAGGACCAAAACTGACATAATTAAAAATCAAAGCAGAAATGTATATATCTTCTTTTTCCTTTTCCTTTTACATGGGTCTTCGTCAAGGAATGTATGTATTTTGTTTTGCCTTTTCCTTATGTGTTTGTACTTTTTACATTTCCTCGTCTCTTCTTTTTACTTTACCGTCTGCATTTCTGCCTCATTATGCAAATGCTGCCTTCTTGCTGTCTGCCTTGTTGGTCCAGCTCCTCTACTATTGCCCACTAAACAGGAAGGAGCAAGATCCATGTGCAGATCGATTGTGCATGCCTGAGCCTTTGGCTTCAGTTTAGCAACTGAAGTATAGTTATAGAGGGAGCGGAAAGACGGTGTGTGTCAGAGTTGTTAAGGGAAGCTGCAAATAGACTGGACGAGTTGGAAGGCGATAAGTTTTCAGCTGCCCAGTAGGAAAAAGAAAAGGCAAAACAAAATATAAACATTTTTTGAGAAAAATGCATGTGTAAGGAAAAGGAAAAACAATATATATATATATTTCTGCTTTATTTTTAATTATGTCGGTTTTGGTCCTCCATAGTGGATTGTTTGTATACAAAGAAAACAAACAAAAAAATCAACTAATTTGATTAGCAAGTGTTTCAAAAGTGGTTGTGCATGCATGAGCTCAAGACGGATTACCACAAAGGCTTAGGTAGACTGCTTGTCCACACAAGTTTATGAAGGATCCTTATGTAAGAACTAAAAACTGGAATCAAAGTCACCATCAAACACAAATGCAACGATCAGCAAGCTTTGCCAAAAACACCATGGCATATATAGCCAACCGCTGTGGCTTGAGGTCCTGCTGCTATCAAATGTATTTTAGGTGACTGTCTGCCCACAACACCAACTCCAGAGTCTCTCATCCTAGTGTTGACACCCATCACCCCCTCCCATGATTCTCCAGAGGGGGCCACACCCTGAACTGCCAGCCCTCCTCTAAACCACAAAGACCGGGTCAATCTGTCAGCCTCTGCTTCCTTCAGAATATCTGGAACTACAGCTGGTGCTTAAAAAAAGTCACTTTCTATTGGAAGGTATTGTGAGGTTGTTTTTACATTGTGTTCAATATCAGATTATGGAAAGGACCTGCTGATTATGTCGATTTCCCTGCAGAGGACTGATCTTAAAAATCTAACACAAAGGACTTTGAAACTGACATGAGTAAAGTCATTTATGACTTTATTAACTCTGCACATGCAGGCTTGATGTGAAAGTATGGGCACTCATGAGAAAAACAAAGTACATCCTTGGTGCTTCCAAATTATTTAAGCAGGGAAATCAGCCATGAGGTACTGCTGATCAAATACACTTGAATAATTGATCATCAGCAAGTATGGTCACTTCTATAAAAGCAGGAATTCTAGCAGATTGCTGCTGTAGACCATATGCTGGGAAGAAAATACATCAGCAATGTCCTAAGAGAAGCAATTACTGTATCTAGGTATCTAGTAAGTTGTAAAAGACAATTTCCAAGCAAATGGAAATGGCCTTTTAAGTGGAATAGTTGTGAAAATCCATTCCCAAGTCTGACTGTGCAATGCTCATATAAATTGCAATTTCAGTTATCATGTTAAATAATAAAATATAGCACAAACAGAAAAAGACTGAACAGGTATGGCTTGTTTGGAAGGGTTGCCTTGGTTGCATGTTCTCTCTAACAAGCATGTGGCAGCATGACTTAGTTTACAAAGCTGAACTACGAGACATCTGGTCTAATCTGTCAAAGATGAGACCAAAATGTTGACCATAACTGACACCAAAACCAAAAAGCATGCCAGCACAAACTTCTTATGCCATTTGCCAAGTATGATGGTGGAGGTGTGATAATTTGGCCTTGTTGTGCAGTTGCAGGGGAAGCGAACCTTACAGTCAGTAAGTTGACCGTAAACTCTTGTGTTTACTGATCGACTCTGGAGTCAAATGTGAGGCCATCTGTTTGAAAGCTTAAGTTTGGCCCAAACTGTGTCATCAGTATGACAGTGATTCCAACTGCAGCAGCATATATGCAATAAAATGTCTGAAAAAGAAAACCATCAGTGTCGCAATGGCCCAGTCAAAGTCCAGACCTCAACCTAACCGCTTGTGTCTGCAAACCTCCATAAACTGAAGCAAGGTTATAAAGAAGACTAAAAAAAAAACTACAATTCAGTTCAGTTTATTTATATTCACAAATGTTGTCTTGAGGCACTTTACAAAAAAAGTCATATCAATTCAATCATACATGCACTCCAGTTGATCCTCTTTATCAAACAGTGCATTAATTATTCAAAGTAGTTTAAAAAGTTAATATATGATGAAACCCAGCAGAGCATTGAGTCATTGACTTGCAGCATTCAATCCTCCTGGATGAGCATCTTGTGACGGCAGAGAATCGCTTATATTGAGCTGTTGACTTTACAGCAATCCCTCATACCGAGCATCCATGTAGCGACAGTGAAGAGGAAAAACACCCCTTTAACAGGAAGAAACCTCCAGCAGAACCTGGCTCAGTATGAGCGGCCATCTTCCATGACCGACTGGGGTTTACGAAGACAGAGCAGATGCACAAAAAAGAAACAGCGGAACTGATGTAGGATTATTTTCGATATTTATGAAAGTAAAAAGTTAATAGCACAAAATGCTACAACTGCAAAAAATCCTCCACAACTTCATGAGACCCTGATAAAGTCATAAAAAAACGACTTGATTATCCAACTATAAGTTATAAATTCTTCCAACTTTTCTTAAAATGCTGTTTCTGTCAAACAGTAAGTTTAAAATAAATGAAGCTTTACTTTTTAACGTGAAGTAGCCTTGGTCACAATGACAGCACAGTGTCTTTTCATCTCCAACCAAACTCAAACTCCAGGCGCAGGACTGGAGGCTTATTCTGGTACCGGTCAGGATTTATGACTGGGAGAATCACTCAGTCATGTCTACAGCAAGCTTTTGATTTCTCCAAACTCCAAAAAGCCTCCAGCCAACACTTCTCCTCTGCTGTCAGCTTCAGTGATTTAAAGGCTCCCTGTGGAGTTTTTGACCTGCAGCAGAGCTCTGGGGCAACTTTTTTATGTGTGGCTTTCCGTTTTGTTTGTCTCACACATGTGCATTATGACACGCTGGCACACAATTCATATGCATTACAGTAAAACACTTCTGTTTTGCTGGTTTTCTTGTTTGCCAAAGGCTCTGCAATCTGCGGAGAATAAAACTGTAAGGCAATAAATATAGGTGTATAAATAATTGAGTTTTAATATGTAACAAGCAGAAAAAGACAGCAGTATGTGAGGCATATTGGCAAAACTTAGTAGAACTTTGTAGAAAACTATGCATCACATTGCAAGAATATCCCTGAAACCTCTTTGCTCTATTATTAACATACCAAGTGATAACATTATCCCTATAGCGAGAGTTTTATGACCACAGAATGAAGCCAAACCACTGTGTCTGCACTGTAAAGCTAAGAAAAATGACATGAATGTGTACTGGAGTTCAGCCTGTTCTAGAAAAATGAAAGATCAGATTTCCCAATCCTATTTTTTTTGTTCTCCAATCTCAGCATTGATACATTTATGTCAATTCCCAATTTGCCCATATCTGTCAGACAGGTGGTGAGAGGTTACTCACCACCTGTCTGACACGTCTGAACATCAGCTTTGTATGATGTTCCCCTTGACACTTGAGAGATGAGAGTGTGCATCTGATACCAAAAGCCTCCACCACTCAAAGCTTCACAACTCAGCTGCAATCAAAAAAATGTCACTGGAAGGAGTTAGATTCTAGTTCAGCTTTTTTATTCTGTCATCCTCCAGTGAGTTGGAGTTATTTATGGTGCTTCAGCACCTGGTCTTCTGGCTGGACAGCAGATCAAAGCTGAAAAAGGCAGAGTGAGGCGAGGTGGAAGTGAGATGAGCAAAATATGTATTTTTAAAAAAATGGACAAAAGACAGACAGATGGAGTGAATGGAGAGAAAATCGGAGAAGCCAGGTCTTGGCAGAGATGTTATTTCTGAGCAGAGACTCGAGGATATCTGCCCAGGAATGCAGCTGGAAACTAAACCCCCTGTTTAGCACGTTGATGTCCTACAGAGTTAAACACCACACTGGTCCACAGTGAATAAAACTGCTTCATTTTACTTTCATTTTTTATGCGTTTTCTGCTCCCAGATTATGAAGAAGTGGTGAGAATTCCTAAAGGATCAGTGTTCATCCACATACAAGAGCTCAACATCTCCCTCAACTACCTTGGTAAGTCAAAGCTAATTTGAACAAACATTTTTCGAAAAGTCTCATTCAGATTAAATCTGTTTTCAAAGAGAGGCCTGGTCAATACAGCAAAAGGGTTTACAAGTATTACACATAATACTAGGGGTGTAACGGTACGTATTTGGGTTTTAAAGTCACTGTTGATATGTTTACAGTTTGCTTCAATTCATTTAGCGCCAGTTTACAACACGTCATCTCAAGGCACCACAAAAAAAGTAATTTCAATTCAATCATACAGTTTGTTGTTCAAATTATGTAAAAAATTTATGGGATTTTTTAAAATCTGTTTAACTGCTTTATTTTATTAAGTTTTATACTGAATCTTTAATTGGATTGGTACTGGAGTATAGCCTACAATGCAAAGTACATGGAGGCGAGCAGTTGGGTTGAGGTATAGCTGGATTTGGTGCTTGAGGTTGGCATCCAGGTTGGTGGTTTTAGCCGCTATTGGAGGTTAGTAGACAGCGCCGGTAGCTGGAAGTTGTCAGGTAGGTCCAGGTACAGAAGGATTGGGCTGAAGGTTGGGAGGTAGGAGAAGTATATGACTGCAGGCCTTGTTCTCAGGCACTTCTACTCTGGCCCTTTTCAGTTCATAAAGTTCATTTGCTGACATTTTGTAAAGTCTAAACCTAACCATAACAGCCTCCTAACCCCATCCCTGACCCATACCCTTAAATTCGAACAGAAACCAAATTGTTTCTGTTCGCTATATTTTACAGTATGGTCTGTTATGCTATGGACAGTCAACTTGAATGAAAGTCATGCATAATATTGGGTCTTGTAATATTGGGTGTTGAGAGTTTGCTGCCTTTTATTGTTTACTGGTAGGCCCAGTTGCTATGGGTGTGCAGATGATATGGCTTTCTAGCAAGACCTTGACATGGATACTAGTAGATAGAGCTACAGGATGCAAGCCTGAAGATCCATTCAACAACTGGATGTTAGCAGACAGTACCCATTGATAGAGGACAGCAGTCAAGACCAGGTACAGATACAAAAGGACAGGAAGCTGGAGACTAGGGGACTAGAGAGGGGGATACAGGAGGATAAGGCAATAAAAGGTGATGGACAGTGTTGATAGCTGAAGGCTAGCAGCTAGGACCTGGAGGATTGGGTGCTGCATGTTAGCCTGACAGCTATTATCATTATTATTATAGCAGGGCTAGCTGCTTCAAGTTACCATCTTGGTATGTGTAAATTGTAGGGTATATTGTTGAAACCTGAAAAACAGATGTCACTCCTCTGTGTTCCAGCCCTGAAGAGCAAAAATGACCAGTATTTTATCAATGGGAAGCTTAACATTGATATGCCTCGAAGGTTCAATGTCGCCGGAACCACTTTCCAGTACAGGCGGCCCACCGATGGACCAGAAACTCTAGAATCTCTGGGCCCAACAAACATGACCATCATTGTCATGGTAGGACCAGGACAGAAGAAATATAGTGTTCAACAGATGCACAATTAGTGGTTACTTGATAAAGTGACACTAGTGAATCTATTCCTGGTTTCCATTTCTGTGTTTAGGTGCTGGTGAAGGAGGACAACCAAGGGATCCGCTATCGTTTCAACCCACCTGTCAGCAGGGATCCCATGAGCGGCTTCGCCTGGCAGTACACGTCCTGGTCTCGCTGCTCAGCTCTGTGTGCTGGAGGTAAGAAAGCGAGGAAGCACACAAATAAATGTTGACATTTATTTTAATGGCCACACACAGGCAGACTGCTTAACTCCAAACCAGAGCAAGGAGAAAGAGGACCTTAGAAAGAAATTCATATGTAAAAACACATCATTTTTCTTTCTTGCTGATCCACACAGATCAGTCAAAACATAATGACCACTGGAGTGGAAAATAGCATTGTTGTTGAAAACAGTTGTAAAAATATAACATGAATGAGACCCTTCAGGTGCTCAGGTTTAAAGCTAATTGATTCAATAGTCTCTTCTTTTTAGTTTTTAACTAACATCTGCTCACAGTGAGCTGCAGTTTAATCTATTTTGTGGTTCCCCAGCATTTCTGAAAGGTTTTGAATATGCTATGGACTGTAGATTTCGTTGCATTTGTTTGAATTGTTTTTATTTCTTTCTCTCCTATACACTCATTGTCTTTTGGGTTAATATCACTTAAATCAAGTGTCACAGCATTCTGACTGTGTAAACTTTGCCTGAAAAAAAAATGTCGTGGTTGTAAATAAAGCAGTTGTTAGTACTGTTCCCTTGCAGCGAAAATGTCCTAGGTCCACAGCGTTTGCATATAGTCTGCATGCATGCGAGGGTTCTCTCAGGGTACTCCGGCTTCCTCCCACAGCCCTAAATACATGACTGTTTAGGTTTAATTGGTTTCTCTAAATTGTGTTTAGGTATGAGTTTGTGTATGCATGCCCCCAACATTAGAGCTGTTAGATGAAATAATGGAAAAGATAAAAACTCCTCAAAGATGATATAGCAACAGGAATTGGATGATCCCAGTGTGCTGTGTCTAAATTATGGAGCAAGTACAAAAAGATGAGGTTATTTTTGAGAATGCTGATGTATTTTGCCTCAGAGCAAAGAGATTTCATACTTTTATTTGGGGAAAAAGGCATAATAACTGGCCAACAAACAGTGAATAATCTAGTGGTGGAATTGTAGTTTAGTTGAAGAATCCAGTCTGCAAAGACAGACTCCAAACCTCTGTTGAAGAATTTCACACCCCAATTTTTTTGAGTCTTGTTTTTCATTAATGAACTTGATGCCCTTAATAATTCAGTGTTTTAAAATCTAGATGGGGTGCAAAAACCTGTAAATGATACAACGAGTCTCAAGAGATTTTCCTGTATAGATAAAGGATCAATAATAATGTTGCAATGTAACTCGAGACTTATTGAACCAGGCAATGTTTTTTCAGTTTGTTATTGTCCAATTTTGGTAAACCTGCATGAATTGTAACCTCTTTTTCTATAGTATCATTCATTTAGAGATGGTGTTCTGCATACCTTGGCTGTAACGAGTGACTTGAGCTACTGTTGCCTTTAGGGGTGCACCAATGAATCAGCCGGCCGATAAATCGGCCCCAATTTCCTTAATTTTGGGTGATCGGTGCTAATATTATCCACCCATCTTATCTACAAAGGTCTGAAAATCAACCACTGTCCGCTTTTACTCTGCTGTGAGAGAGGGCTGACTGAGAGACCCGCTCACCAGGTCACGTCTGAACATGTTAACAATAATTACCCCCCTGTTGCCAACTTTCGGCCAAATCAGAATTGGCAGCTCAGGCTCAGGTGATCGGCCAGAAAATTGCAGTCGGTGCACACCTAGTTGCCTTCACTGAACAATTGGATTTATACTGAGAATAAATTGCACATAGGTGGACTTTGTTTTCAAATTTGAGGACTTATATAGGCAATAGATTTTATTTAGACTTATAGGAGTAAAGGTGACACAATTATCACATAAAATTCTAATATAATGCAGTGAAGTTTGTGTTTGTGATGATAAAATATTAAAAACTTCAATGTGTTTGAATACTTTTAGCATGGTATTGTATTTTTTCTGTTTCTTCCATTTTTCCTGACCTGTGGTCAGGTGTACAGATCCAGCAAGCTGTGTGTAAGAGGCAGTCAGATCTCTCAGTCGTCTACAATCACTTCTGTGACAAGAAGAACAAACCCAAAGAGAAAAGAAGATCCTGCAACACTGAGCCATGCTCCCCAAAGTGAGTCCTGATGACTTTGTTATTGCATGAGAGGGAATTAAAAACTTTTCATGCATTTCTTTTGTATGTGACTGCAGCATATGAGGATATTAAAAATAAACAGCAGGCTTATTTCTGCTTCCAGCTGGTGGACAGGAGAGTGGTCGGAGTGCAGCCGCAGCTGCAACGGCGGCCTGCGGACTCGGGAGGTGTTATGTAAAAGGAGGATCACTGCGACGGAGGAGAAGGTCCTGGATGACTTGGCCTGCAGTTCCCCTCGCCCTTCGTTCACAGAGCCCTGCAACAACCACAACTGTCCTCCCGAGTGGCTGGCCTTGGATTGGTCCGAGGTAGAAACAGGTTTTTGCAGTCACGCATGCTTTACTTTGACTTTTACTGTTGCTATTTTAAACCAACCCAAAAACACACAGTTGTCTGCAAAAATGAAACAAGAGTACATTATTGGAAAAGAAACATGTGCCCTCGGGGCTACTGGTTTTAATTCATTCAGCCCTCACATTTGACCTCTCCTTGTGCTGTGTGAGTGGATAGTGTTTACTTTGTGCAGCTGTAACTTTCTTGAGTGATTCTTTCTCAGTTTGAAATGTTCTTCTTCTTGTTTCTAAAATCCTTCGTTATGCAGCAGAGTGGCACGTGCATGAGATTAATAATGTCAAGTTATTTTACAAAACTCCACAGGATCTTGGCTTTGTTTCATGCACTGCTGCTGCCCCCTGCTGAGAAGATGAAGATTTTTTTTTTTTTTTCTTTGCATGCCAACGAACGCAGTGACCTCCTGCAGCACCCTCCCTGCTCCTCCATCCCCCCACCGCTCTGCCTGACGGTTTAAACATAGTTTTTCCTCCCTCTGTCTGCAGTGCACACCCAGTTGTGGTCCTGGCTACAGACACCGTGTGGTGTTGTGTAAGAGTGGAGAGAGCGGCGACACATTGCCAGACTCAAAGTGTCCCAAAAATGGCCGACCCACCTCCAGGGTGCGTTGTAACCTGCAGCGCTGCCCTCCTCCTGTCTGGGTGACAGGTCCGTGGGGGGAGGTAAGGCACAAAACACCTATGATACGCTGACCAGTACATTCAGTTCATGATTAAAAGAAAGTACACCCTCTTTTAATTCTAGGGTTTTACCTATTTGGTCTTTATCAGGTTCTAAAATATGTAAATTCAACCTGGAGTTAACAAAAACAAACAGATTCCACACTGATTATTATTAAAGCAAAGAAAACTCACGTTGGTAAGATGGTTAGTGTGGAGAAAACTAAGTCCACCCTGTCATTCAGTAGTTTTAGAACCACCTTAGGCAGGAATAACTTGAAATTTTATTTTATTTTTGACGGTGTTCCATCGGACTTTTGGCTCATTTTTCTTTTAAAAATTGCTTTCGCTTATTGAGGATTGCAAGCATTGTTTTCTGAAGCTGGTGTCTTAAGGGTCCACTGCATCATTTTGATCACATTAAAGCTGCAGTATGTAATTTTTATTAAAAAAAAATGTTTTTTACATATTTGTTAAAACTGTCAGTATGTCATGACAGTATAATATGAGACATATAATCTGTGAAAAAAATCGAGCTCCTCCAACTTCTTTCTGTGGTCCTGCTGTCATCTGCAGAAACAATCAGAGCCAGGAGGAGAGTCGGTCAGTCACCCTCATGCACGCGCTGCTCACACACTCCCCCTTGCTCTCTGCTACGCTACAGCTGGTTCACCACAACATAGCCTGCAGCTAATGCTAAGGCTAGCAGTTAGCATGGCCACCGATGACGGCAGATAAACAGTTTTCCTGGAACGTTAAGTTGTTTCTCCGCCATTAGCACATTGAGCAGCCCTTACACGAGGGTGATTGACAGCGCTAACACCTTCCTCCTGGCTCTGATTAGTTGTTGTAGACCAGGAGTGGAGCAATGGGAGGAGGTGGAGGAGCTTGATTTTTTTTTTTTTTTTCACAAATTATCTGTCATGTTATAATGTCATGGCATGATGACAGTTTTAACAAATGTGTCGAAACATATTTTTGTAAAAGTTACATAGTGTAGCTTTAAGGCTTGGACTTTGACTAGGCCATTGCAACACCTCAATTCTTTTGTTTTTCAGCCATTATGTTGTAATATGTCAGGATCATTGCATTTTATGACCCCAATTGAGCCAAATCTCAGCTGCTGGACAGGTAAAGGTACTGCCACTGTCCTTAATAGTGGCAGTATTTGGCATTTCATATATAACTGCTGTGAAACAATCTGAAATGATTGCGTTTTTGGTCTTATTTGGCCTGTTTTAAGCTCCTTCTGGACTCTTTTACAGTGGGCAGAGAACTGTGTGTGCAGATCGCAGGAGCACTCCTGCAGGTGATGTTTGTGCATCAGTTCAACTGCCTATGTAGATAAAACAGTTCAGTGTTGGGGAAAAACATTTAGCATCATCGAAACAGCCTTTTTTGAATCACTTTTTATTTAGTAACAACTTCTAAACTGAGGAGTGGTTACAGTGATATTGCAGAATTTTAGTGTGGTGTGTGTAGTGATTGGCAAACAAAAATGCATTTTTGAGTCAGTCACTGGTTCAGAGCTGCTTAGCTGATTTTAGTCAATTCAGTCAATTTCTTGTTGCATCTCCAGTCCTGACACATAAAACCATAAAACTTAAGAGGGTTTGCTTTCTTTTTACTGTTACTAACATGTATTTTCTAACTTGATGAATTCATAAAATCCTCAGAGTTGAAGCAAAGGCTCTAAATAATCTGAGGCTTTGCTTAATTGCTTGGAGGAATTTGATCTAAGTAGTTGAAATTGCCATGTTTAACATGTCATTAGTTTAATAGTGACTCTGACATTTAAGTAAATCATTATAGGGCATTGAGAGAAGAAAATTAGCTTTCTAGGAAGTACCAGGAATAACCGTAGGTTGCTGCTTGGAGCTTTTAAAGAGCGTAATCAAAAAATAGGAAGTGTTTATATATAAGCTTTTAACTGGAAACGCTTTGTTAAGTCTAACATTGCACATTCACTATTAACCGCTAATCTCGCTGTTAGTACTTTTGTAAGAAAAACTGGTTTTAGCTCTTCCATTAAACTTTTAGGAAAAGGTTTTTAAAAAGATCTGGGAGGAGTATTTGTCTGTAAAACCTGTTTTGTGGTCCAGTGCTCTGCCAGGTGTGGTTTGGGTCAGGAGATGCGTTCGGTGCAGTGTCTCGCCCACACTGGCCAGCAATCCAATGAGTGCCTGGAGCATCAGCGGCCCACAGCTATGCAGCAGTGCAAGAGCAAATGTGACCCCAGTCTGCCCATCAGTACAGAGAACCCAGAAGGTCAGAGGCCAAATTTCAGTGCTGGTAATCTTCTCTGTCTTTCTGTCAAACCTAGAGGAATTTTTAGTTATTCAGGGAAGTTTTAGTTATTTAGTTATTCACATTTAGGGAAGTTTAACTCTAAATAATTTAACACTGGTGGGCACACTTCCGCTAATGTGCTATTAACAAAGACAATTTTTCATTTAGCGCCTTAGCTAACTTTGAAAACTTTTAGCACACTTAGCTTCCCCTAAATATTTTTTTTCTGGATAAATTTGAAAGCACTAATTTACTCAGCTGTTTTGTAAACTTTTAGTTGAATAAAGTTTGACATCTGCGTTGAAGTTTTGGTTGTTGAATGTTAAGAATTCTCCAAATAGTTAGACGTTTATATTTATGCTCTTATTTTGAAGGGGGTGAAGACTATTTACACAGCAGATCCGTTTCCTTTCCTCACTTGTCTCTTGTTTACTCAGTAACTTTATTTCAAACAAGAAACATATGAGAATAAAATAAAACACTTATAAGTGCAGATATAATCTGAATTGAAGTTAGCACTTTATCTTCGGCTAAATTCCCTGTTGGTGTAGCACTTTAGCGTTAGCAGAGCTAATGTTTATGATTAGTGCTTCAGGGTTAGCGCAGCTAACTTTATATTTAGCGGAGCCCACCACTGCAATTTAGCAATTAGAAATCCTGGTCTAATGGATACTAAACATGATAGATGCATCAATTAGTCTTTCTTTTTCCCCATCTCCCTCTGGATTAAGTTTTGATTATTTTAAGTGCTTTAACAGATCACATCTGTTTACTGTAAGATATTTTTGTGAACTCTTTGAAAATGTTGCTTTTATCAATGATTTAAATGCTGGGTCCTCAAAATCTGCAGTCTATATTTTTTTAATATAACAATTTTCCCATATAGGGGGAAATAATTTTAGCCTAAATCATTAAACAGATCTCAACCCATCAAAAACAGTATGTCATTACATTGTGAAAGGATTAGCATACAACAAATTTTTTCTGTGATTTTAAACATTTAAAAAAAAAAGAATATATTCAAAAATGTTTAAAAAAAAAAGTTATATATGTGTTGAGATGAAAAGTTAAATTGGTAATGTGTTAATCTCAGATTGTCCAGCACATTTACAAAGCTGTGGTTCTCCTTCTTTGTCTCTGCAGAGTGTAAAGATGTGAGCGGTGTGGCATACTGCCCCCTGGTGCTCAGGTTCAAGTTCTGCAATCGGCCGTATTTCAGACAGATGTGCTGTAATACCTGTCAGGGACACTGACGCTGCTGCTGTTGGGGTTTATTAGTAAGACTGAACCTTTTCCACTGAGCCTTGCTGCAGCAGCCTTCATCGTTTCTCCGTCGGTTCAAGCTTGGGATCCGTTGTTGATGCTGACAAACAGATGCACGGTCCTGAAATTCAGATCTGAAGTCTCTGGACCAAACATCGTTCCACTGGAGGAGAGGGTCGATGGCTGAAACCTGGAGAGAAGGGAGGGATGCAGCAGCTGTCCTCCATCGTCTGTCAGGACGAACCCTCACTTTGTTTCTCTAAACTTTGCCTTTGTCTTAATATTTTGGTGCTATATGTTTTACTTCGGCTACAGGACTGGTTGCAGTAATCTTAAGCTCCACTTCTTATTACTTGAGTGGCCCAAATGTTTAGCCTGTTCTGTTTATAAGTTTTTAAAATATCCACTTTGAAAGGAAATAATTTTCCAGGTATCTGTGCCCACAAAAAGATTAGCTCCTATGATTTTAAAACATATTTTTATGTTATCTGATAGCTTTTACTTGACTTCCTGTTTTTATGTCATTGTTTTGTTGCATATCAGTGTAACCATCAAGTCCTCACAGATATCCGGTTGCATGAGCAGATTTGGATTTGCAGGACGAGCCTGCCAACAGAGGACTTGTGTGTTTAGTGTTTCTTGTCCCATCATTTGACTTGATGTCTTTGTGGAAGTTGTGGAAAACGCTGCAGTCTTGCCATTCGGGTAGTTTTCTTACAGTTTATCACCTCTGCACCATTAAGTCACAACACGCCGTAGAGCTTTACTGAAAACTGTTAAACATTTTCATACAGCAGGATGTCGGATTGGCTGCAGACTTTGGCAGCTTTCAGCATAAAGACCCTCTCAGACATTATCAGATTTCACTCCATGCAGCCTGGTTGTAAAGTTTTTATTTTATTTTATTTTTCCTATATGTGTAAAGGTGCAAATACTGAGTGGAAACAGAGCACAGTGAGCCACAGCTCTGCCAACAGGAAGAGGCCAACAGAGGATAAAGGCAGCCTCAGATTTCTGTCGCGTTCTTTACATCAGGAAAGCTAATCTGAGCAATTAAATGCGTTATTTATCAGCCTTGTTTTAGGCATGGCCGTCGTCTTTCAGGTAGTTACCATCACAACACTCCCTAAACTGCAGCTACTCTGTGCAAAACCTTTAAACCACCCTTGATTTCAGTATACCTTGCTTCTGGAGCTCCTGATGTCTTATTGCTTTTTAAAGTGGTGGTTCTCCAGGCTTTCTGGCTTTCTGAAGATCTTTTAAATGTTTCTCTGGACTCTTAACACATTTTTCCCCCATGAAAGACAAAAAAGAAAAAGAAAAAAAAAATTGAAATTTTCCAAACTAATACCTGTTTACAGCATCTCTTTGGGATTCATCTTTAAAACTGTTATTTTTTTCTATAAATTCAGTGAAACGAAAGAGATTAATTTGCGTTTTTATGACCTTCCAGTTGTAAAGTGTCAAGAGATCCAGTTTCAGATCTTTTTTTAAGTTGTCTATGTGTAAAAACAACACTTGATGCATTTTATACTCAAATAATTTAAAGATCAGGAACTGTGCAGAAAAGTAGGAAAAAAGCAGCCAAAGTTAAAAAAAAAACCCTAAACTCCTTCAGAGAAAAATAAAAACCATCAATACCACTTCAAAAGATCACAGTAACCCTTGTAAGAAAAATGTAAAAAAACAAGTAGGTTTTTTCTATGAATGCCACATTGTCATATCACCCTTTTTAATTTGATATAACAGCCAAAATTAGTTTTGGAGCATTTTTTTAAATCATTTATCTCCATAACTCAGAAATGTTAATAATCTGATACACAGTGATTTAAGTATATGGGTATCAAATATTTTAAAAAGGTGATAAAAAGTAAAGTAATCGACTCAGTAATGGAATTATCACTGAATCAGATTTAGGATCCCTACCCAGATTCTGCTTGGTAATTAGCTGATCACAGCCTTTTGTTTTAAAATAGACACATTTGAAAGAAATAACATGCTGAGGTCATAAAACCATGAGCTAAAAACCCAACACCAGATTTCTACGCTGACACTTGTTGCTTTCTGGGCAAATTCACTCTTGGAGTATATTTTTGCCACAACCTCAACTTGTCCCACTTTTGGTACGACCTCAGCTGATCCAGAGCGGTTTCGGTGACGCAAGACTGCATTTCTCCATCCTGTAGAAAATAATTCAAGAATTGCTGCCTAAGAGAGTTTTAGAGATCAGTTATGGAGCCTCGTGGCATTACTGTGACGCCCACTGTGCTCTGAAATCTGCTGTGGCTTAGTCAACACTTATAGCAGCTATGTGCAACATTCAAAATTGCACAGTTTCTTTGTGAAGAAAGGAAGTGACTGTTTGTCTTTGTGAGGATTGGCTGCAATGTTGTTCCTGTTACTTTTGGTGGTGCTTTGGTTTTGAATGGTGCTATTTGTTGACTGTTGTTTGTTCCTCATGTATCATTTAAGCAACTGTTAAAATCTTGTATTTAAAAATCAGTTTGAGTATTTTTTTTTTTTTTTTTTTTTTTTTTAATATTACAGATCTGCCGAGTAGAAAGAATAGCGATGAAGTGTGTAAGTGCAGCTGTTTATAAAGGTTCATCCACTTGAGGTCCTCTTTGATTCATGTCTTCAATCATTTAGAAGGATAATTTATTTTTATGATCTCTCAGATTTAGTGATAATTAATTCTGTTTAAAATCAAAGCATGTTTCTCAGAGGCACCGTTTCCGGAAAGGGTTTGAACATGGGTGATGTAATCCATCTTGCCAGCATGACACACTTTTCAAGCTTTTACAGCATCTTACAAAAGTATTTTTACCCCCTGAAAGTTAGGATTTTATGCATTTTTTACAAATAAAAATCTGAAAATGGTGGCATTCATTTGTATTCAGCCCCTAGAGACAAAAAATGTGCAAAGCCACCTTTTACTGCAACTCCTGCTGCAAGTCTCCACCAGTTTCTGCAACTATTTTGCAAAGACTTGTAGCCAAGGTCTCACTGTCAGAGCTAAAAGAGACAATTCACACAAAAAATCCTAAGTCACTTGTTTGGGAATGTCTCTAAAGAAAAAGCCAACATTGGACCACACCACACTTTCACATGTCTCAATTACGTGTCTTTAAATGTGATCTAATGGGTTTTTCTTATGAAGAAGTGCCGTAACACTAAGCAATGAACATGTTTTACAGACATGCAGATATGTGTTGGTCCTCTGGTAAAGATGCATACAACACATAAAACAGCATAACCTCTCTAAAATTATCAACAACCTCTTTTATTTAATTTGATCAAATTTGTTTTATTATAAAACTTCCTTGTGTATGTGTGTTTTTAAAAAAAAAAAAAAAAAAATCTGTGGCGCCTTCTGTTAGTGCTGAATAAATTGTAAGAAAATAACACTTACTGTATTGGCATCCTGGCTAATAATCCTTTATACAGCCCATTTTGCCAAAAGAACAGCACATAGTCATATTCTTTACCATTTCAGAAGCTGGGAACGTACACGAAGAGCAATCTTTAATCATTCCTTATCAGAAAATCTGTAGGTCATCCAGAATCTCTCAAGCTTCATCTTACCCCAAAGATTATTTATAGCAGGGGTCAGCAACTCCAGTCCTCGAGTGCCTCTGTCCTGAAACTTTTGGATGCATCCCTGCTCCAACACACTTGCATCAAATGGTTAAAGACCAGGCCTTTGCATAACTGGTTAACCAGGGTGTCCGCGCATCATTAAAAAGTCTTTAAACGTCTTAAATTCATGTATCTAAAATTAAGTCCTGAAAAAGTCTTAAATTCATTAAAAAAAAATTTTTAAATTGGCCTTAAATACGTTAATCACATGTCTTAAATGTCGTGGAACAACTATTTAATCTTGTATTTTCTGTGTAGGTTTTTTTTTTTTTTTTTTTTTTTTTTTTTTTTTTTTTTTTGCAGGGCTTTTCTGTCAGGAAAAATTTTGAGTTACCCGCAGACAACTTCATTCTGTTTTGTGACTCGAAGCGGTTGAGGCTACTGCTAACTAACTGCTAAGACACCCTTTTTTTTTTTTACATCTATTATATGTTAAGTGCAAATTTATTGCAGTTAGCTGGATGATGTTTGGCTCACTTCTGATAACAACCCCGCGTGCATTCTTGGTTAAACAGCTTGGTACTACTATATAAAATATGTGATTTTCTTCTGTTAAATTTCTTTCGTCTTAAATTTCATCCATAATGATATTAAAATGGTCTTAAAAAGCCTTGAATTTGAATTGATGAAACAAAGAAACGCTACTAACATTTAAAGGAGGTAATTCAGGTGTGTTGGAGCAGGGATGCATCTGGAGTTGGAGACCCCAGAACCATAGGAATTATGTCTAATTTTGTGTATCAGGTGAGACATTTCTGCCTTGATTTGGCCTTATGTTTAGAAAAATATCCCACTAAAAGACTGGATGATGGCCCATTTTCAGCTCAAGAGTTAGCACGGTGGGGATGAGGTGATTTCCCACATATTCGTTCTTTGTTTCATGCCAAACCCACTTGGGGTGTCTTGCAATCCAAAAGCTGTGGGTTTGATTCCAGCCTCCTCCTGCCACATGTAGATATGCCCGCTGGCAAGGCATTGAACTCCAAGTTACCTACCGACTTGCATATCGGTGTATGGATGTGTCCGTGTTTCCTAGTGCGATTGGGTGAATGTAACTCAAGAGTTAGTATAACTGGAAAGCGCTTTATAAATTCAGACCATGTACTGCAAAGCTCAGTCTTTATCTGACCAAAGTGCGAACATTTCCAGTAAAATTCCCAAAAGAGTTTCGTTTTAACACCATATGTTTACATTTCTGCTGGTAGGACAGAAAATGATTTTCTCTCCCTTTACTTCCAAACAACGGGTTGGCATGAGGCTGCACAGTGGAGCAGTTGGTAGCACTGCTGCCTTGCAGTAACAAGGTCCTGGGTTCAAATTCCAGCCTGGTGTCTTTCTGCAAGGAGTTTGCATGTTCTCCCTGTGTATTTGTGTGTTCTCTCCAGGTACTCCAGCTTCCTCCCACTGTCCAAAAACATGACTATTAGGTCAACTGGTCTCTCTAAACTGCTTGCCCTTGTGATGGACCAATGAGCTGTCTGGTGTGTTCCCTGCCCCTGTTGCCCAATGATCTCTTGAGAAACAGAACAGCCACACCCAAGGCAGTTCCCAACTGCAGTCCTGGAGAGCTACTGTCCACCAACTTTTAGATGCATTCCTTCTCCAACACACCTGAATGCCCTCATCAGCAATCATTCAGTTCTGCAGAGCCCTGGTAACGAGACATATTTAGGTGGGTTGGAGAAGGGTGCATGTAAATGCTGCAGCATAGAAGCTCTCCAGGTCTGGGCTTGGGCATCCCTGGTAGAGACAATGGATGGATGGTTGGCATGAAGATGGGAAATGGACTGAATCTATAGAAAGCTGTTCTTGTCTTACCATCAGGTCTCTAACAGTGACCTGATGGATTTTGTTTACCTCCCGTTGCATCCTCCTCACAATGCGTGGTGGCGAAAAAAAACTCATGTCGTTGTCCAAACTAACAGGAAAATGGTTCAGTTATTAGAATTATTAGGTGTTCTAATATATGTTTCACTGGTTATTTAATACAAATTTATTTGTTAAAGAAATGATCTCAAATTAAGGGGTGGAACTTTCGACATGCAGTAAAAGACACATTTATTTTAAGGCATCTTTCTTCACATCTTTATCAGGGGTAAAAACTAAATATTTCACTTTTTTTTTTTTTTTTTTTTTTTTTTTTTTTTTTTTTTTTTTTAGAAAAAGAGCTACGGTACTGCTATTATTTTTGCTATTTTATACATGCATGTCGTTCCACACTACGGCCACTGTTTTCTTTTAAAGGAACACTAGAGTGATAAAATTTTGTGCCTTGTTAATTTAAGGAAGTGAGTGCTGATCCGTCAGTTTTGGACGGATTTTTGCATATCACCATCCGCTCTGAAGGATTAGATCATCGCTGATGCTCATCTATTTCTGAATCAGCCCGTTCTCATGGAAAATCAAAAATGAAGCAATAACTTCTTCTTTTTCACGTGTATTCAGTGAGAAATACAAGTGTTGGGTTGGACCGCATTTTTCTATTAATAAATTAAAAGTATTAAATAAAACAGCATTTATCATCAATTCAGGTTATTTTGTTTGATATTCAAGTTGGTGATCTGAAATATTTAAGGAACAATGTGCACCTCTGAATGTCAGTTTTCAAATTTGGCCACAGATATTTAATTAGATTTAGTTCTGGACTTTGACTGGGCCATTTTAACACATGAAACTGGTTTGATGTTTGATGTTTGGATGTTTGTTTAGGTCGTTGTCCTTCTGGAGGAGAACCTCCAACCCAGTCTAACATCTCTTGCAGCCTTGAACAGGTTTTCCTACCAGGGTTGCCATGTTTTTTTGGCTCCATCCATCTACACATTAACTTTGATCAATTTCCATTTCCCTTCGAAGAAAAGCATCCCCTCTGCATAATACTGCCACCACCGTTAGTCGCTGTGGGGATGGTTTGTTCAGATGCGTGTTAGTTTTTCTTAACACACAGTATATGGTATGTAAGCCATTTTCAATTTTGGTCTGATCTGATCAGAGCACCTTCTTCCATGTCTCCTACATGGCTTGTGACAAACCACAAACTGGACTTCTTATGGATTTCTTTCGATAATACTTTCTGTTTACCATTTAGCCATAAAAATCCGATTTGTGAAGTGCATAAATAATCCAGTTGACAGATTCTCCCAGCTGAGCCATGGATCTCTGCAGGTAGGTTCTCTAAAATGACCATGGACCTCTTGTCTGTTTCTCGTTGTCCAGCCTGTCAGTTTAGGTGAACGGCTATGTCTTGGTAAGCTTTGCAAGATGTTCAAAGCTTGGGATCTTGTTGTTTAACCCAACACTTCTCCATAAGTTATTCCTGACTTGTCTGCTGTGTTCCCTGATCTTCATGGTGGAGTTTGTGCACTGATGTCCTCTAACAAGCCTTCGCAGCAGCCAGCAACTGGATTTAGGCTGAGACTGAATTAAACGCTGTGTCTCTAGTTAGTGTTTTGGTGTCTTCTCATTGCAGTTAGTTGCACTGGATTTTGGTTAGGGGCATCAGAGTAAAGAGGCTGAATGCATGACAAAGTTTTCAGATTTTTATTTGGTTGCAATGTAACAAAATGCAAAAAAATTCTAGGGGTATGAGTACTTTTCTAAGGCACTGTATAGTAATCCACAGTGGGAGACTCTTGTGTGTGTTGAAAGAGCTCTTTGGTGGAGGAACAGACCTGAAAGTTTCAAGGGATGTTCTGGTGCCAGTGTGAGGTAAGTTCAAGTTCGAGTTTCCTTTTCGGTTGTGTTCAAAAGTGTGGCTCAGAGTACAAAAATTCTCATATCTGAAATCAAAAACCATATCAAAAGAGTGTTGGGGGAACAAAACACTAACACAAGGCAGCTAAGAATGCACCTGGAAGTCAAACTGGGGCACCAACGTTGAACATCGATGGATAACGCAACAGATTCCCAGGACAAAAGTAGTGATAAAGTCTCCAACTAAGATTTGAGTACAGAAAGTGAAAATTTACATGGTGATTTATCCAGTGGGGAGGATAACTATAGCCTGGAGACTTAATAAACTGGCACCCTATCCAGGGATTTAAAAGCTATGGTTCTGACCAGTAATATTGTTCTGACGTCCCAAAGCCTCAGAGCGCCAAAAATTTCAGCATTTCTCCCAGTAACCATTTTCTTACTATATGCATTAATCAACTTTTCAGTGATTGTGCAAGTCTCACTTTCTTCCACATAATCAGTCACTGTTTCACTCATGACGAATAAACTACGCTACAGTAATGCAGCTATCAAAACATTTTTTCTAGGAAACTGCCCGTCAAGCCAGTGCAACTCAATAATTACTCTTCTTCTTTTCACATCATTTGGTTCTAAAAGGTTTCTTCTACATGTGATGGATAGGGGTGAAATTAAATACAGAAAACAGGTTGCAGCTCAAGATATATATCTTGGCAAAATATACAGGAGAAAACTTTGAAGGGACCCGTTATTGAGTTGACATTTTGTACTGTCAGAGATCATGTTTTTTTGTTGTTGTTGTTTTGTTTTTGTTTTTTTTTAAAGGCTGGAAAAGAAAGCATTTTCTTTCTTGATACACTTTAAGCTCACAAATCCACATTTGTCTCAGTAGTCTGGCTGTTAGCGCCCTGCTATCTGTCCTAGGTAGGGAATGATGTGTTTAGTATTTTGTCCTCAGCCCTCACCTTGTATTCTGCACTCGTGATCTTTGTAGCAAAAGTGCTGCTTGTGTTTTTGTGTGTGTTTGTGTGTGTGTGTGTCTCGTGGCAAATCAGCATCCAGGAGGTTGGGGTTGTTTTCGATAGGTTGTCATTGAGATGCATATGTGCTTTAAAGATGTGACTAAAGAGGCTCGTTTTTGAGAAGAGTGTACTTTAAAAATGACTTCTCTGCTAAAACAAAACAGAAAGAAAATTGGTATTTCTTTCAGTTTTATAATTTTTTAGGTTTTCTGGCTTTAGGTTCATAAGAGAGCTTGATAGGTGGATGCACGACAGTCAATACATGAATCAGTGCAGTAGAAACTACTCCACCCAGAAGGAGATCAGCAGCACAGGAAGGGAGAGGGCAGCAGAAGAAACGGGGGGAGGGGGGGGCAGGCACAACACAAAATCTGATCAAAGTTGGGTCATGATGGAAATGCTGCAAAACAGAAACAAAACGTTTACCTCTATTTTCTTATCTTATTCAAGGTTGCAGGGAGGCTATCTCAGATCTCAATGGGCAGAACATGGGAGCTCCAGCAGAGGAGCGAAACAAAAGAAGCTTTCCAGGGAGGTGGGAGGAGTTAAACAAACTAAAAACAGTAAAAACTTATATTTTTAAAAAATGACTAAAATGAAAAGGAGCAAAGTACAATCAGAAAGGAACTCCATCCCCAAGCGACCAGATTGTTCATGCCCTCCATGTAGGAGGATGTAACGCTGTAACTCAAAAAGTCTTAAACAAACCAGAAACAGCCCAGATCAACACCTGCACACCCACACTCTCTCCTGTACGCTCTTCCTGGACCTATCAGTTATCAAGGGCGTTGGAGGCTGCACAAACACAGCGTGAAGCAACCACAGCCTGGGTGGAGCCGGCACCTCACAGATGAAACACCCGTAATTTGGCAACACGCTGGAGAAAATGATGCCCCTGCAGCCTCTGTTGCCATCAGCGCTCCTCTGCTCGCACCAGAAGAATTGGAGTGACTAATTGTGGTGTGAAACTTTGATACCTGCAGTTAACAAACACTGTCACTGGTCATTACTTAATCCTCCCTGATGGCTGGGAGCATGACAGAAATACAGAAGTAGTTTCTCAGCAGCGTGCGGTGAGTGTGTGCATCACTGCATGTGTTCAGTTCTTGTTTCACACACTGTCGGTGGGAGTATGAGGAAGTAGATGTGACAGCTCTGTTGGAGGTCTTGTAGTTTGTGTGCCTGCTGCTGGTTTTGGCTGTCCCTCTCCTGGGTGATGGCTGCAGTCTGAGGAGGTCACACGGTGGATTTTAACGGCACACACACAGCAGACACACACTCTCTGGACGGTGGACACCTAAGGAGGAGAGGCCCACAGGAAGAATGGTAAAGTACCTCATTTTCATATCCTCTGGGCAGCTTTGGCTTGTGTGAACCCAGGTGTGTAACTTTGACATTCACACACAGATGTTATCTCAACTATACAGACAATTTAGGTTTTTTGAAGTTTATTTTACAATCCTTTGGTTAAAAAAAGAACTTTCATGTTGATTGATGGTTTCAAAATGAAAAAAACCCCAATGAAACTAACTTCATTTGAAGTAAGACACTTGTTGTCTATAAACCGAATGAGGGTGTCAGGCAAGTCAAAGTTTGTCTTTACATAACAAGAGATGTGTTAGGGTGTTTAAACTTACAAACTCTCTGAGATTCAGCTCTTCATAGCAGCAGAATGAGTTTCCTCTTTTTCATGACAAGCTTTTTTATTGAGACTGAAGCCCGAAGCTGTAAAATACAGAAAATGATTTACTTTAATCCATGATTTAAGGTTGAATTTTATATTAAAGCATCAGTTTATACTCAAAGAACTCATAAAATACAAACCTAAAGAGAAGATACAGTCTTTAAGTGTTGCATTCATTCAAAAATACACACCAAAATCCATCGTTATTCATTTAATATACACACATTGATCTGTTGTGTTGCCTTGAGTGATTTATTGCACTCTTTGGGCCAAAAATGCTTCAGGAGACTGCTACAGGAAGAGACCCCAGTGCATGTACAAAGGTTAGAAGGTTTCACAAGAGGCAGCGCTGAGGTGAGAGAGGAGGAAGTGGACTCACAGGATAGAGGCCGGTAGTTTCTGTCACAACACTTCCTGAAAATGGTCCCTGCACATCCAGAAACTGACAGACTTTTTTGGCCAAGTTGTGACTGACATACATCACTGCCAGTGATAATCTGTGTCACACTTTCTTGGGGGGAGGGGTTTATGACGGAAATAACTTCTAAGGAAGATGAAATGTCTTTCTTTGAACAACTTTGCATAAAGTTCCAGTTTTTCCTCCTCTTCTTAAGTTCAGTTATCAATTTTTAAGGAGATCAAAAATGTATTAAAGGTCAACGCGTTTGCCAGGTGCTTTAAACATGTTTGAGGATGAAAACAAAATAAAATATTGGTTGATGCTGTTACGAAAAACTCAGTACCTACTTTATCCCTGATTGCATTCCTTAGATCAGGGGTGCCCTCCTGCAAATTTTAGATGCATCCCTGCTCCAACATGCCTTAGTCAAAAGGCTGAATTCCCTCACCAGCAGTAACTCAGCTCTGCAGAGGCCTGCTAGCAAGCCGTTCATTTGATCCAGGTGTGTTAGAGAAAGGGATGCATCTAAACGTTGCAGGGTGGTAGCTCTCAAGGACTGGACTTGGACACTCCTGCCTTAGATGATTGAAATATTTGAAAGATGACTTTAAAAGCATGAGATTAAGGGCACCCAATGCAAAAGGAGGTATGTTCACATCCTATAAACACAATAACATTGATAAAGAGCAGGTTTACCTGAGAGAAACCAAGCAGCAAGACAAGATTTGCCAATATAACTACAAAGATCTGACAAAACCACTGAGAAAAAGACACAGTTTTCAGTCAAGAATGAATGAATGAATGAATGAATGAATGAAGTGGCAATCACACAACAAGATGAAGTGTGGCAGAAGATAATGAAAGCAAGCCAGATTCAGCAAAACAAAACAAGAAGTGACATTAACAATGTAGCGCGGAAGTAAGTCCGCTAACCTAGCATGTATGAACCATATATACTCCACTCACACACAGGAAACACCCTGGCATGAACTGGACAAAACCAACTGAAAGGCATTAATTCAACAACCGAACGTCTGATTAAACTAATTCAGTTCAGTTTCTTTATGTAAGAAAAAACAAGTTTATTTATATTCATATGCAAGACAATCAAAATGTTTTTTGTTTTTTTTTTTTACCTAAAATCAAAGGTGAAACCTGTAAAGATTTGAAAAACATTGCATAAAAAGAAACAAATGTTAAAATGTAATTTAATCATAGATCTCCACCTTCAGTCACTCTTCAGCTATTGGGCAAAAAGTTAATTAGTGAGGCTCTGATCAAAAGCTGCAATGAACAATATTGTTTTCAGTCTTGTTTCAGCTGTTTTTGCTCATCTCAGGTTTTCAGGGAGTTTTTTCCAGACCTGAGGAGCATAGAAACAAAATGTTGCCTCTCCCTGTTTAGTTTTGGTCCTGGGAAGACCGGGTAAGAAGGTCTTTGAAGAGCTTTAGAGTCAAATCAGAACAAAAAGGTAATCTCAAAGCACTTGAGAAGAAAAAGGGTTTAGTTTATAGAGAGAAATATCTAACCTAAAAAAATTCAAATGATGCCAAGATAATCTCCATGACAAATAATAAATGTACTGCATTTTGAAAATCATGGACGCAGCATTTTGCAGCAACTAAGAAATTCTCTGCTAATATGTCAAATTAGTCCAGTCCTCGAAAGCTACTGTCCTGCAACTTCTGGTTGCATCCCTTCTCCAGTAAACCTGAATCAAATGAATGGCTTGTGACCAGACCTCTGTAAAGCTGAACAGACGTGATGATGAGGAAATTTAGCCTTTGGATTTAGATGCTTTGAAGAAAGGATACATCTAACAGTTGCAGGATGGTAGCTCTCGCACCAGTTAAGCAGTTCCTGTAAAAGAAATGTAACTGAAGCATTTTTAATGTTTACGTTGAGTATTTACCAACTTTCAGTTCCATGAATTTCTATTTCTGTAATAAATATGATTTGATATAGAGGCTTATGTCTCTTGCGACTCTTCAAAATGGGAAAGGCACATCTGGGTTGATCTTCATTCAGGGAACCGTTGTAAGGAAATAGTTACTTGCCTAAACAAGTGGATACCTTCAGTAATCTGCAGCTAAGAGTGAAATCTTGGGACCACAATGTCAAATCTAACAAACATTTGATGCAGCTATATTCAGTGGGCATTGCATGGATTTTTTTCAATCCTACCATCACAAATGTAAATTCATGGAGTTGGATAGACTCTCCTGGGACTTTAACTGGAGTGGTTTGCTTCGCCAAGGGTATGATTAAACTTATAGGCAATACTCCTCACACTCCGGGTGGGTCTGGGATGAAACAAAGCATGAACAAGTAGAAAAAAAGCACTTTCAGCCTACAGTTTAATATAGTGGTAGATCTGTGATGTTGTAGGCCCGTTTCACATTGAGTGCATGGAAACATGAATTCTTTTAATACCAGGAAATTTTCAATTTTTTAAAACGTTTTGTTTTGGCACCAGGGCCTTTATGCATTAGTAGCTGGAGGAAAAATTGAGCAAAAAGAGAAGAGGAAGACATGCAAATTGTACTCAGAAAAGCGGCATCGAGGACTCACTATGTGGTCCGAATGCTCTACCACTGAGCCACACGATGCCCCTACCAGAACAATGTAAACACAAATCTGGTGGCTTTTGCAAGATGACAAAAACTGGGTCATGACTGGATTTTTCAGTGAGATGATGATCTGAAACATTTTTGCCAAATCAACACAAAATGGTTCACCAGACACAAAATGGATCTCAGTCTCCGGATTTAAACCTTAGTGAAAACCTGTGGGGTGAGTGGAAGAGAGGAGAGCAAAAGAGAAAAATGAGAACGAAAGAGGATCAAGAATGATTTTGCAAAGAGGAATGAGTCATAGAGCTGTTTCTCTGTTTGGTCCAACCTTGTGAAATGTTATAAGAAAAGACAAAGTGGTGCCTTTTTTGGCAAAAGCGGTTTAGGTGAAGATCAGCCTTTCTTAGTCAGACGTAGATTTCAGAGTTCCTCCATCCCGACATCCCTGCTTACAAATATCGCCGCAGAAGCTTTTTTTAGAGTCACAAAAGTACAAATTTATTAAGGACGTTTTAAAAGCCAGACTATTAAATGTAAATACAAAAAACAAAAGAAGAGTTGAGATGAAAGCTCAAATAAACCCCCCAACTAAGACTCAGATCTGCACTATCAAGACAACTGAACAGCTGTTTGTGGCCAGAACAAATGATCCTTACAATAGCTCTGCACTGCAATGCTCAGAAATGGAATAAGAAATTATTTTTCTGCTGTATTTTGATATCAAGAGACATCAGTTGACAGCACAGGTCATCATGCTTGTTACTTAAAAAGGTCAAAGCAGTGGTTTAACCCTGTCCAAATCAACCATACATGGGAAGTGTTATGTTATTCACAGGAACTTATTAGACAGTGGCGGTTCTTGCATGACTGCTGCCCTGGGCAGGCCCCTCTTTATGTACATCCTCCTCAACTACGCTGATTAAAACAATCTAGAAAAACAAACAACGGTAAAATCTAAACTGTTATTGATCTGTTAAATACTGGTCTTGAGCTATGCAAGAATATGACCCAACTATACTTGTAAGCATTATAACTTTTAACCTAAAGATGATCAAATGAGGTTTAGAGTCTTTAAAACAAATAAACAAGCAAACAAACAAAAAAACACTCACAAAATACAGTGAAATAGCCCTTCATTTTAGTACTGACTTAGAAGCTGCACAGTCATGTACTTGCAATGCTTACATGGTGCAGATAACTAGCAGACATTGGTTTTAGTTTGGTTTGGGGTGCGACTGTGCACATGCTATAATTCCCCACCCAAAAGCCACACGACCATGGCGCCCTGAGCAGAGAGCCATATAACTGATATCAAAAATCACCACTGTTTATAGAGGGGTGCACAGAAGTAACATTTCATCACCTTCCTGAAATAATGGCCTAAGTCATTAACTGCCAAAATGATTTCTGCAAAAAAAAATAAAAAATCACCACCTTTTTATTGCCAAAAGATGATTCAGGCAAAAAAAAAAAAAAAAAAAAAAAAAAAAATTGTTTTGGCAAAAAAAATTACTTGGGCCATTATTTTAGGAAGGTGACGATTTTCAAATTTGATGAGAAATGTTTTATTTAGCCAACAAGTGTTAAAACTTGGCTTCGCCACCTTCAATTCAAAAGCATTCTTTGCATGTAGCTTGTGATTTCCGTGTATATCCCCTCATGGGTTTTTTAATTTAAAAATAAAAGTTGAGTGACACTGTTCTTAGCATTTCCTGTGAGCTGTGTTGCTATGTGTGTGACCTTAATAAAGCAGACTGATTATGACTAAGCTGCACATGGTATTTAACACAAGAGCTGATCCTGCATCTTAAGAGTAAAATTTTAAAATTGACCAAAAATTGTCTGAACTCCTAAATGAAACTGGCTTTAATGTAAGTTTTTTTGGAAAGTAAATCATAATATAATAAGAAACTTATCTTAAAATAAAGAAATTATTGAAAAATAAATATGTAAATCACTATTAAAAAATCCAGTCTGTAATTTGAAAAATGTTGGAATGATTTTCTTTCATCACCCTGGTGAGAAGCAACATGAGACGCCACAGCACGAGCTTTTTGCACGTAAATGTCAGACTCAGACCACAGACCACATTTTGCCAGTGACAAACCATGCATAACCTCACACATCAAACAGACCAGCATCTTTCAGGGAAAAGCAAAGGTTTACAGGCTCGCCGTTTTCTCAGGAGGTGTGAAACAGCAGGGCAGCTGGATATTTAAAAGTTAAAGCTGCTTCTGGACAAAGGTGACTTATGTTTTCAACAATATCCAAGTAAAAAAAAAACGAGTTCATGGTGCCTGTATCTTGTTGCCTAGCACCCAATCTCAACTTCCTGCAACCACAACTGGTTTTGCTGTCAAAAAATGTCTCCAAAAATCCCAAACAGGCATTTAGTCTTGATCTTCATCATGAAATTATATTTATCAAAGTACCTCAGACCTCATTGTTCATGTTCTATTATTCTCACTTCTACAGTCTGTAACATGTCAACATACAGCAGATTGTAAAAGTCAGGATTTCATATCATAGGCATTGAAAATGTTCCACCATGCTTTTTAAAGCTCTTGATAAGCCATAACTTTAATCTAAACTTTTTCAAAATATATTTTTTTCAAGTCATGGCTTAATAAAGACCTTAATTTCTACTTATTAACCTGCCAAAATACCTACTTAAGCTCATTATTTGCTTACTTTTATGTTGCGTACGTAATTCCCTCCTTAATTTTGCTCTTTTGTCACACTTCACTGTTTCAGATCATCAAACAAAGATAACTTGACTAAATACCAAACGCTCTTTTCAAACCTGTCCCTATTTGAGACGATAATTCCCCACTCGACCTGACAATAGTTTTTTACTACACCTTGGATGAATTTTGGCCCTCACTGCTTTGCAGAGTAGCTTTTTAATTCAGCCACGTTAGAGGATTTTCAAGCATGAACAGCCTGTTTAAGATCATTTGGATTTCAGTACAAACGTTGATAAAGCCGATCCAAAACCTGCGATTTGTTATTTTTGAGCCGTTAACGGGTGGACTTGCAGCCCCAGACCATCACACTACCACCACCATCAAGCTTGGCTGTGGGTATGATGTTCTTTTTCTGAAGCGGTTTGCTAGTTTTAAACCAGAACTTCACAAAATGTAAACAAAAATGGGTTGTTGTTTTAGCAGTTGTAGGACTTCTCTTATGTCTTTGGCAAAAGACCACGAGCCATTTCTTTCACTGACACTAGACTCACGTGTTTGTTTTGGTTGTATTTACCCAGAATGCCCTGAAGGATAGCCTGCTTCTTGCTTTAGGAGCGGTTTCCAATCCGCTTGGCCTTCTCATATGCATTCGAACTGCACCAGAGTTCAGTTCAACCAAGCCGAGACCTAGGTTTTTAGGCAGACCAGAGCTCGCTGTTTTGGTCCGCATCAGAGTTCAATTGCAGATTCACACCTCCCAAGTTAAAGCGGAGTAAAAAGAGCTGGTGTGGATAGACCCTAAATGAAGCATTGCTTGTCTACTAGAGGCTCTTCTGAGTTTTATTCGTCACCTCCTGGATGAGTCACTGATTTGCGCTTGAAGTAATTTTGGTTGGACAGTCTCTCCTGGGAGGGGTCACCACTGTTTAATGCTTTCTCCAGTTGTGGTTCACCAGTCCCAAAGTTATGGTTCTGTAACCTTTTTCAGACAGAAAGATGTCAGTGACTTTGATTCTCATCTATTTATGAACTTTCTTCTTTTTTTTTTTTTTTTTTTTTTTTTTTTTTTTTAAGATGGGGCGTGTTGTATGGCTTTTTGAGATCTTTTAGCCTTCATCTTGTCAGACAGGTTCTATTTAAGCGAATTCTTGATTTTACAGCTCTGGCAGTAATCAGCCCTTGGTGAACCAAAATAGTGTGCCTAGTTGCAGTTAATTCATAATTTAACAAAAAGGGGAAATTATATTTCTACATAGTGGCCCTACATAGTCAGGCCCCCTTTTTTTTTTTTTACTGTAATTTCTGTAATATTGAGCACAGCTGCATCCACTGATGTAAACATTTAACTTTTAATGAAACATGTACCGTTAACATACACAAATACGTACCCTAAATGCTTTTTCCGAACAGTTCCTGTAACAAGGCTGCTTAAAAAAAATAAAAATGAAAATTCAGTAGCTTACCAGGAAAAATCATAGATCGCTATCTTCATCTTCCTCCTGCGCGCTGAAACCACTAAGGTCCTCTTCTTCAGTGTCAAAGTTGAACACCCTCAAAGATACTTCCTTAGTCTCTTTTTCATTGTCACTCTCATCTCGAGGCAAAATCATCCTTGAGTTTCTGCTGTCCTCTTCATTGTGTAGCAGTCCAGCCTTTCGAAACTAGCTGATAAAAATCCATAATTGAGCCGCAGAGTTCAAAGCGAGTGTTTAAAAAAAAAAGTAGCGGCTTATAATCTGGAAATTACGGTACCTAAAATCATCATATGAAAACTCCTGAATGTATTTACACAGGTTATATTTGGCTGATATTCAGATTTATTTTTTGTTCTAAAACTTTTAGGTGTGAAAAATTTGTGACGTTTTATGGTTTTATGGTTACACATGAGGCGCTGAGCAGCAGGATGCTGGGTATCCTGCAGCTTTTCACACCCTTTGGATGCTGCAGATCTGAAAATCAGTTGCTTTTAGCACTACCGAAGGCCTTGGTAACTGCAGGTCCGAAACTGAAGAACAACCTGCCCCGACGCATGAGACTCTCTTCATGAAACTGTTATGTACTCAGTGGCTTTTAGTAAAGTGCAAGAGTTTAGTTTTATTGCTTTTATTATTTGAAGGTGGCTTAACTTGAAAATGCAGCTAAAGTCAACTAGGAACTTGTTTTGGTTTTAACTCAGAAATTAAAGTTCATCAAGTTGATTTAACAACAAGAGACAAGTTGTCTAAACATTGTTTTTGAAGTTCTGATAGATCATTAATCTTCAATTGTGAGTTGTTGTAACTTAAAACTGTAATTTAAACTAAATTATTATTTCACACGATGCAAGAAAACTGTCCCCACCTAGTTGAACAAGCATGCATTTCAATATCATTTTCAAGTCAAAATAACTTCTTATTTTAAATCAGAAAAATTAAAATTCTTGATTCAACTTGGATGAATAAAGTACATCATGCATCTTAATAAACACCATGTTAAATTTTGTTCAGAAACTTTTATTTAGAACAGGATAATGCAAGAAGACATTGTTCTCAACCACTGAAAGCTGACTGTTGTATTAAATTAAACATCTGGCTTTATAACACATAAGAAGTTCAGTGTAACACACTTCCAACAACACAGGATACAAAAGCTGCCGCTAAGCACCCTGGGAAATAATTCCCACTCCTGGCTTTTTCTTCTCTCAGTTTTTTTAAGTGTTAACTTAAAAAAAAACCCTAGTTTACTCAACTCTTGGACAAAATAAATTAAAAGTTAACACAACTTACTACTGTAAGTTTTTCTTTCACAAACTCACACATTTAAGTTCAAAATCTAAAACTTGCAAGATTTCTTTGACTTAAAGAGTAGAAGTTAGTAAACACAACTAAATACTGCTCAAATGTTTTACAGTGTTGTTTTTTGTGCATTTTTATTGCATGTTTACTTGTCTTTCTTTTCACGTCTGTTTTCTTTTTGTAATTATTCCACTTTATGTACAGAACTCACATCAACACGGCAGCTGTTTTTGAAACGTTAATTAATCAAACACTTGGGCAAGTTTAGGTAAAGTAGTCTTATGACTTTTACTAATAGCTGGACAAGTTAAAGATTAGGGTGATGGCAAGGAGGCCTTCCGGTCTCAAAGACTCATTACCAAGACTTGGCTCATCAACAAAAATAAATAATCTAAATATCAGAGGAAACTTGAAAAAAGGTGCCACCAATTTTAAGAAGGGTTTAAATGATGTTTAAAGGTAATATTTTCCCACTGCTCATTTAGAAGGTTATAAATAATTTTCAAGATGCTATTTGTTGAATAAAATTTATGTTTTTCTAAATTAATGCCCCTTTTACATTGTTTAATTGTCTTTTAAGAGATGTCTGAATCATTTCCTAACAGAAACAAACTTTTTAAGGAAGGAAAAAAATAATTTTAATTCTAAATCTACCAGAGGTCTGAATAATGTGAATTTAAATGTATTTTAATTTAATTTAATTAAGTTTAATTTGTCCACAAAAATAAGCATTAGTTATCAATATATCAATGCACATCTTGTTTTTACTCAATTAACTAAAGCCTGAAAGCTCACTTTTGTTTCATGGAATTTTCAAGGTCTACATTTGCAAGTTTTAACTCTGGTTCTGCAAAACCAAATATAATTTTTAAGCTGTCAAACAGAACTACAAAAGGAAACATTAATTTTGCATACATGCATATGTATTATAATATCCTATAAAATTAAGAATTTCAGTTAACGTGCATGGATGATCCATTTTATCCATAAGAGCTAGATGCAACATCAAATCTTGTGTGAAGCAGTTTTTAATCTTAAACTTCAAGAAGAAACACTTGGATGACCAAATTTCTTTGTGTTTATCCTGCTGTGTGTTTCAGGCGAAGTACCACTGGCAGAGTCAGAATGTCAAGCAAAGCGGAGTGGACGACATGGTCCTGCTCTCCAAGATCACAGAGGACGCAATCGTGGAAAACCTCAAGAAGAGATACATGGACGATTACATTTTTGTATCCTACAAGCTGTCAGATAATTACTGAGTTATCGTAGTTTTAACTTTGTCGACTTGGAACAGGAAATTGATTATTATTTGAAGGAAAGGAGTTTTAATGAAAAACCACCTTGGACCTCATGCATCATTCTGCTCTCAAACATAACCCAACATTTAAACATATATGGTCATAAAACAAGAGATTCACTCTTCCTCCTTTCTGTCAGCAGAGGCTCACTTCCGTCTTCTCAAAGCACAGTTAAACTTTATACTAACACTGAAAATACAACCAAAAGAAGTTTTAGACTTTAATGACATTTAGGCAATAACTTTAAGACATATTTATAAGAATAGATATAAATTGTGGATAATAGTTTAAATCTCAGGTAAAGGCTTTTTGATTAGATTTTTTTTTTTACCCTAACAACGGGATGGATTTGAGATATTTAATAAAACGACCTACGGGTACGTTATTCACTACATCGTGTCAGACGTGTCTTACATGCCTGCATGTTTAAGTTTTCACTCCTTTGCTTGATACACAATATTGTTGTGAAATCAACCCAGCTGTTTCCTCAAAGCCTATGAAGCTTTTTCTCCAAGCATAAAAAACCATTTTCTTTTCTTAACTTGATGCCGTTCTCCACCTAAACACTGTGCTTGATTAAAGCTGGAGGAGCCAAACTCACAGTTTAGCATATTTACATGAAATAAAACCACACCTGGAGCAGCTAGCACCTCACTAATAACCTTCATCTGCTACTAAATCAGTCATCGGTTTCTGTCTGCAGATAAAGAGTTGGTGTAGTTTTCATAATTCCTCAGTTTATGTTTGATGTCTGGATGTTTTAAGCTACCAGGAACCGTATTGGGTGTAATGGCCCATTATGGTCAGAGCTGTAAGCTTTCAGGAAACGCTGAGGTCATGTAAAAATGAAGGCATGACTTCATGGTTTCCCCCCACCTACAGACTGGTAGCTGTGGGTGGCAACACTTGTCTGTCGATTGCAAAGACTTACATTTTTTCAGGAAAATACATGCAAAATATCTCTGTTTCAGATTGAGATTCAAATCACGTGCTCGATCATTATAAATATCCAATTAAAATTCAGTAAATGGTAAAAAAAAAAAAAAAAAAAAAAAAAAAGAAAAACAGGAATAACAGCAATTTAGTTTTACAAGAATTATCAAACTGTTTAATGTTTTCCTTATAACTTTTAAATCATTTTCCTTCTGATCACAAGTTCACATTTCTTCTGTATGCAGGAAAAACTAATAACAGCGCCTTGTTTTTGTTACAAAAGAGTTAAATGTGCTGACATTATTCACATAAATACATCTAACTCTCCTGTTTTTCTTGTCATTTTTCATTATTAAGATTTTGGACATATCTTATTTTCCCCATGAACAAAATCTGACTGTAATTTGAAAAGAAAAAGTTTTATGTGATCTGGCTTTGACTCGGCTGATATCAATGCTGGTCTCGCTGCAAACTGAAAGAAGCTTGTTTCTTTAGTCTGCGTGTCTTTAATGTGACGGATCATTCAGTTTGTGTCTGTCGCACAGCTGGGTTCTGATGTTGATCAGACATAAACTGCATAAATTTGCTGTGTAAGCTGCAAAATATTAGCTGGGAACTTAGACTTACATTATGCAAAAAAGTTACTGGAAAATTATTGGGGGTTTTTTGTTTTTATTTTTTACCACAACAGAAAAATAACAAGATAAAATTACATTATTGCGTATGTCTGTTATTTTCCATATTTTGCTGTGTATTTTGCAGCATTAAAATTTGAGTAATTATGTTAAAGTATCTTTTCCCAAAAAGCAGGAAACTTTCAGATAAAATCAAGATATTTTGCATTTACAATGGGGTTGTGAGTGTTTAGGTGCAAGACGAAGTGGGAGGGTTAAATATTCCACTTTTCTGATTCACTCACATATGAAGCTGAAAATATTTCGGTATGTCTGTGACTTTTTCAAAAACAATTTGAAAATTTAAGGTATATTTAAAAAAAATATAAAAAACCTTTAAATAGGATCACGATTCAATCTTCACCAAGAAGACTTTCACCATATTACACATAACCATATTTTCCAACTTTCCTTGACTCTCTGCCTCAGACGTACATCGGCCCTGTATTGATTTCAGTGAACCCGTTTAAACAAATGCCTTATTTCACTGACAGAGAGATTGAACTCTACCAAGGCGCAGTGAGTAAAAAAGTCTTCACATGAAGTTCTGCAAGCCTGTGGTACTTGTGGTGAAATGGTTCTTCCTGCCACTCTTTACCCCAGTATCTGTCTCTTTGCAGGCCCAGTATGAAAACCCACCACACATCTATGCCTTGGCAGATAACATGTACAGAAACATGATGATCGATGGGGAGAATCAGTGCGTTATTATCAGGTGAAAACACATTTTTCTCAAGCACCATTTTTTTCTGTGGTAATTACTCTTTGTTATTACATTAAGTAAGTAAAACTGAATTTATTCGATCAGGTTTTAGCTGCTTCTTAAAGAGCACAACTGAGTCCACGGATCTCAAGTTTGTAGGATGGGAGATCCAGAGCCCTGGGGCTTTCACTGAAAATACTCTAACACTTTTTGTTTAAAGTCCTGCACATCCATGTAGAGCTCCATAGGCTAGAACCAGGATCTCAGTCTGAACTCTATGGTGGAAAGGAAGCCATTGAAGACACCTGAGAAGAACCTGTGAAAACTTAGTAATCTAGTAGATGAACCACCCTCAGCTGCTCCACAGCTGTTTAGGCAGGTGAATAGTGAATTAAAATAACCAAGCCTAGATTAAATAAAAGCACAGATTTAGCAATCATCGGGTATAACCTGGACACAATGGAACTCAACTTTGAACACCCAAAGTAAGACTTTGGTGAAAATATACTACGGTTCTTGGTTGTGGATGTAGCGCAGGCAGCTAAAGCATCAAAGAAATAATCTTGTCTAGAGCACACATTCAAGGATATCAGGTCTTTTCTTCATTCAAGTAACAGATTTTTTTTTCATTCAGTTTTTCATGTTTAAAAATGTAGCTAAAACCTGCAACCTCAGAACCTGGTAAAGCTTATAGAAATGTCTTAAATATTGTCTGCATAACAGTGATAATAATGATGATAAATGCCTGTAAAACACTCAAATTTGCCAAAGAGAGCGACAATTAGAATGAATAAGGAGGTAAATAAACAACCTTGAGGTACACCATTGGGGAATGGGCTAGTATCTGACCAGTAATTTGAAATAGAGACTGACCAGATGAATCTGAAATTCACCCTACTTTTTATGTTATTGTGTTGTTGTGCTAGCGGGGAAAGCGGTGCTGGAAAGACAGTGGCTGCCAAATACATAATGGGTTATATTTCCAAAGTGTCTGGAGGTGGATCAAAAGTGCAGGTAGAAACTGAAACAATCAGCATGCGTTTTATTTTTTGGTTCAAAAATAAATCAGAATAATTGTTCCTTAAAGACCAATATTTATGTGTCACCCTCTTTGTGTCTGTCGCAGCATGTAAAAGACATCATCCTACAGTCCAATCCTCTGCTGGAAGCATTTGGTAATGCCAAGACTGTCCGCAACAACAACTCTAGTCGTTTTGTAAGTGAGCTTTATTTCTCAAACACCACCTGATACAAGACGAGCTGTGCTAAGAAGTCACATGTATTTTCTCACATGTTTGATCATGAGATGTCTTCAAATTATTATATTTTATATTTTAGAACTGTACTTATTTGACAGTTTTTAATATTGTAATAAATACTGTATTATTTAATATATTTATTATTCCATAATATATTTATTTATTTTTTATTAATTATTTTTTATTATTAATTAATTATTTTATTTATTATCTTATATATTTTATTTTTAACATTTATTTAATTTTACATGTATATATATACCTGTGTTAAAATATATATGTATGTATGTCTGTAACACCTGTGTTTTTTTTATGTGAAAAAAAACTCCTAAAGAACTGAGAAGTGTTTTAGATCAGCTTTTGTGCAGCCCCACAATTCAAAGATGTTCAAAACAACACAAGTAATCTTGGTTCAGTTTGCTGTGGCTGTGCTTTAAGCAGAACATTTTTGGGTTAAATGCATATGTCTGCACAACATTTAGCCTGGCTATAAATACATCCCGATTAATCTTGACTTCAGGTTTCATTTCTATAAACACGAATTCAGTGTCTGTAACACATATGCTGCCTGAAATAAGATCTGATTCTACTGAAAGAACAAGATACACTGCTCACAAAATTAAAAGGAAAAAAAAATAATACGTCCTAGATCTCAATTAATTAAATATTCTCATTGAAAAAACTTTATTATTAACACAGAGGAAGTGATTGAGAAGAAAATAACACAAAAATGATCAATGTAAATCAAAATTATTACACCATGGAGATCTGGATTTGGATTCATACTCAATATGAAAGTGGAAAATAACATGACAGGCTGATTCAGTGTTAGTGAATATTCCTCAAGACCAGTCCAAATGAGGCTCAGTAGTGTGTGTTGCCTCCACGTGCCTGTATAAACTCCCGACAACGCCTGGGCATGCTCCTGATGAGACGGCAGATGTTCTCCTGAGGGCTCTCTTCCCAGACCTGGAGTAGAGGATCAGTCAATCCACCAACGTGGTGTTGGTGGACTGACCGAAACAGGATGTCTCAGATGTGCTCAATTGGATTCAGGTCTGGGGAACGGGCAGGCCAGTCCTTAACATCAATGCCTTCATCATGCAGGAACTCCTGACACACTTCAGCCACATGAGGCCTGGCATTGTCAAGCATAAGAAGGAACCCAGGGCCCACTGCACCAGCATATGGTCTCATAATGGGTCTGAGGATCTCATCCCGGCACCATATGGCAGTCAGGGCACCTCCGGCTAGCACATGGAGGGCTGTGTGGCCATCCAAAGAAATGCCTCCCCACACCATGACTGACCCATCACCAAACTGGTCATGCTGGAGGATGTTGCAGGCAGCACAACGTTCTCCATGGTGTCTCCAGACTCTGTCACGTCTGTCACATGTTCTCAGTGTGAACTTGCTTTCATCCGTGAAGAGCACAAGGTGCCAATGGCGATAGCAAACACCAATCGTCTTGCACGGTGTTGGGCTGTAAGCACAAGCCCCATATATGGACATCAGGCCCTTATACCACCCTCATGGATTCTGTTTCTGACAGTTTGAGTAGAAACATGCACATTAGTGGCCTGCTGGAGGTCATTTTGTAGGGCCCTGGCAGTGGACTTCCTGTTCCTCCTTGAACAGAGGATGAGGTAGCGGTCCTGCTGCTGGGTTGTAGCCCTCCTATGGCCCCCTCCATGTCTCCTGGTGTACTGGCCTATCTCCTGGGACCTATTCCATGCTCTGGACACTGTGCTGAGAGACACAGCAAATCTTCTTGCCACCGCTCACATTGATGTTCCGTCTTGGATTAGCTGCACTACTCGAGCAACTTCAGTGGGCTGTAAAAACTGCCTCATGATGCCCCCATGTGTGACAGCACTGACAAAATGAAAAAGTGACTAAAAGTTCAACCAGAAAGGATGAGAACAGAGAAATGATCTGTGGTCACCACCTGCAGAATCACTCTTTTAAAGGGGTTGTCTTGCTGATTGCCTCTCATTTCCACCTGTTGTCTGTTCCATTTGCACAGCAGCAAGTGAAATTGATTCATAATAAGTGTTACTACCTGACTGGTTACATTGATTCCACGAAGTTGTGGCTGATTTGGAGTTACATTGTTTTGTTCAGGCGTTCCCTTTAATTTTTTGAGCAGTGTATTTATATAAGATTGAAAGGGCAGCTGTTATGATTTCTGGGTTACAAAACAGTAAAAAAATGTTGTCTCATTTGTGTGATGCTCAAACACAGAAAGTAACACAAACCCCACTTGACTTGATTCACTTCTTTCTCACCACTGATGCTAATGCGCTAATTTCACACCAATAAACCACATCAACTTCCACATGAGCAGCCTTAGCTTGTGAAATTTCCTGTAAGCCTCAGTGAGGCATCATAAAGCCTAGTTTATGGGTCAATGCAGCTTGATGCATGCACGGTGCATTCTCTCTCCTAGTAACAAATGCAGATTTCTTTCATTACTGCAGTGCTTGATTGATTTCTGATCCCAGCAGCACAAAACAATATGGGACCAATAAGGCCGATAAGGGTAAAGCAGTGTAGCAGAGCAAACGTGACAACTAATTTTGTGTTTACCAGGGAAAATACTTCGAGATTCAGTTCAGCAGAGGTGGGGAGCCAGATGGTGGCAAAATCTCTAACTTCCTGCTGGAGAAGTCAAGGGTGGTGAGCCAGAATGAGAGTGAGAGGAACTTCCACATTTACTACCAGGTCAGAGGTGGATGAGCACAGCACAGACTGTCAGCTGCTTTCAAACCTATAAGTGCTGTATTTGCTGCAGAGTTAAAGGTTTGACCATTTACCTGCACCGTGTACTTCCAGTTGATAGAGGGTGCCAACGCACAGCAGAAAGAAGGCCTGGGCCTCATGACTCCAGACTACTACTACTACCTCAACCAGTCTGGGACCTACAAAGTTGATGGGACCAACGACAGCAAAGACTTCTCTGAGACTATGGTATTTACACAGAAAAACCACAAACATGCAGTCCTGTGGGAATTTTTCTCAGGAGTCTGATTTGATCAGTTTTGCCTTTTTGTCTCACTGAAATGTATAAGATCATCAAAGTAATTTTTATATTAGACAAAGACAATGAGGAGGTGAAACTGTGCAAAACCAAACTTACTATAATAGTGCATTACTTGTCTCAGTTAAAGTCAGTGTTCATGTTTCAAGAACAAAAAAAGAGAGACAAATATGGGGGGATTGTGCAAAAATGGCACCCATGGGAGAGAACCAAGACCACTGCTGACCCAAAAAAACACAAAGACCCATCTAACATTTGCCAAAAAAGATGTTCAAGAGCCCCAAGGCTTTTAGGAAAATATTTGGTGTATTGATGACACAAAACATGGAGCTTTTTGGCACTTGTAAATCCTTTCACATTTGCATTAAAGCTAAGACAGTATTTCAGGGCAAAGAACATCATAAGTGTGCAGCAGGACTGTGATCTGAAGCAAACCAATTAGTCCTATTTAAAAAACAAAAAGCAAAGAATTTTGGAGAGACTGAGTTAAATTCTGAGCTTAAATCTTATTGAGATGCTGTGGCATGACCTTAAATAGGCCGCTCATGCTTGCAAAACAACTAATGGGGCAGAATTAAAACAATTCCGAAAAGAAAAGTTAACCAAGATTCATCCTCAGTGATTTTAAAGACTCATTGCCAGTAAACAAAGACGAATGCTGCCGCTGCTCCAAAGGTGGCACAGCCAGTTATTAGGTTCTTCTCACAAAGAGCGAGGCTGGTTTGAAAAGGGATTTTCCCTTTGTAAATGAAAATAAAATCCTAATTAGAAAACTAAATTTTGAGTTTACTCTGGTTATCTTTTATTTTAAAAACTGTTTGATGATTTAAACCATTTGAGTGTAGGGAAACTGGAAATACAAAAAATTTAGACATAGAACATCTGCACATGGTTTCAAACTTGTCTTTTCAATCATATTTGCATGTTGTTTATACAGTACAATGGACCCCTCATATTTGCTGGGATTAGAGACAACAACTAATAGCTAAAATGCGTTTAACTGCCTAATTTAATAGTTCAAACACCAAATATACCTTAATATGCATTAAAACATACAGAGAAAACTGTCTTGGCATCACCGCAGAAGCTAATATCCCCGACTTTCCTTATCTCTGCTCTTGGGGATTCAGTCAATCAGCTTGAGGGAAAAGCAATGGCATTCCTGGACTGACTGCTTTGCAAACACCAGCCAATAACAAGTGAAGTAGCATTTTGCAAAAAGGTGAATTTTCTGCACATTGTTTGGACTTACATTCCACAGAAAAATCCGCGAACACTGAATCATGAACAGACAAGGGTCCACTGCAGGTTTTTTTTTTAATGTATTTACACCAAACTTTTACCTGAGAGATTAATTATTGGCTATTTAATTTGTTAATAAGTAAGGCCAATAGTTCGTCTTTTTAAAATCTCAATAATCAACCATGACTACGTAGATTTACTTTGCCAAGGATGAACCTCTGTGAGTAGAACAGCTCTATGTGCTGCTGAATAATAGAAAAATAATGAATAAGCTGTAGCTTTGTGGGCAAAAAGTTCTGATAAAACTCAGAGCAAGATCTGCTACTTATGTAGAAGTTTCATGTCCAAAGAGTGGACAACATTCTTGTTCCAGGTGAAAACAATAAATGTGAAAATTAAAATAAAAATAATTGCTCCAGCATATTTTGCCATACAACTGATTTGGAAAACCCCTTTATAGGTTGACTCTATACCTAATACTTTAAAATGTGTAATTCAAGAAGAATTGTAGCTGAACATGTACGGTAGAATAAAAAAACAATCAAGCGTCTGTGTTCATCACTGAGCTGTTGCTCATTTGCAGGAAGCCATGCAGGTTATTGGCATCCCCAGTGACATCCAGGCTCAGGTGCTGCAGATCACTGCAGGTATCCTCCATCTGGGCAACATCAGCTTCGTAGAGGCAGGAAACCAGAGCCAGGTGGAAAGCACAGACTGTGAGTATAACATGCAAACTGACACGCCCCTTAACCTGGTCCAATAATGTGACTGCATGAAGTGACAACACTGCTCCTCAGAGGATTATGAGTAAATTAGAGCTCACCATGACAAAAGCAGCCCCTTGGCTGAATCCCAGCTAATTGTTAAAATGTGTGCACAGCTGACTTGTTTATCTTCCCCATTGCTCTATGTCGCCTGGGGATTTTCTGCTCAGTGTTTGTGTTGACTCGTTTCTAAGTTCAGGCTTATCATTGAAGCCTCAACGTTGAAGCTAATAATAAATATCTATGTTAAAGGTCTTTTATTTAATAACTGATGTACTGTGGTTCTTTTTGTTTGTCTCAGTACTTGCATTTCCTGCCTACTTGCTGGGAATTGACCCCACCAGGCTGCAAGACAAGTTGACCAGTCGAAAGATGGACTCCAAGTGGGGTGGAAAGTCCGAGTCCATCAATGTAACCCTAAACCAAGAGCAGGCTACTTACACACGTGATGCCCTGGCCAAAGCCCTTTACGCACGTCTCTTTGACTACCTTGTAGAGGTTAACATTTCATACAGTCCATTTACAGCCAGAACAGGCTAAATGAAACACATTTTGTTTGGCAGAGATTAGCTTTATGTCCTTCTGACTATGTTCTGTGTACTCTAGGCCATAAATAAAGCTATCCAGAAACCTTACGAAGAGTTCAGCATCGGTGTGCTCGACATTTATGGCTTTGAGATATTTCAGGTTAGTGCTTTCACAGCTCACAGGTGCATAACATTTATATACAGGCAATATAATCTAAAGTGATGGTTGTATATATGGGGGGCTTTAAAGCGGGGTTTATCTTGCAGTCACTTAAGATGGATTATGCTGTATTTTCCTCTGCAGAAAAATGGGTTCGAGCAGTTTTGTATAAATTTTGTCAATGAGAAACTACAGCAGATCTTTATTGAACTCACTTTAAAGGCTGAACAGGTAAACATACGTTTCTTTTTGTCTTTTTAAATGTCTGCTGATGCATTCACTCCACTACCTCACTGTTATCCTGAACGTGTTTCAAAACGTGTTTGATTAAGAGTGCTTTCTTTTGATTTGTTTCATCAGGAAGAGTATGTTCAGGAAGGCATTAAATGGACTCCCATTGAGTACTTTAACAACAAGATTGTGTGTGACCTCATTGAAAATAAACTGGTAAGCTGAATCTTTTTCCATGAATGCATAAAATATTGGCACCCTGGGTAGAGATGTGCAAAAAGTCCTAAAACAAATGTTTTATTGGAGTCACATAATCTTACACAAAATTAAATTGAAAATCCAAGCTTTATTTGTGCATTTTCTCAATAGGAGAAAAAATTATTTGCAAATAAATAACTGTTTCTAACAAAATCCCTGGTTTCACAATTAATGTCACCCCTAAAATTTCCTTTAAAATTATTGTAACTAAGGCATGTTTTCAAATTATGTTTTATGTATTTATGTTGCTCACGGGGTTGAGGAACCTTTAATTTGTAATCCATAACTTCACATTACACAGAGGCCCATTTTACTTTGCCACTTTTCAAAATGAGAAAAACAAGAGAGCATGTAATTCAACTGTCATGACTGAGGTGTGGTTGTAGTGATAGACCCAAATGCAGAGACGGCAGAGGTGGTGAATGGTTTTGGAAATTTAAAGGAGAAAAAATGAAGAACTCAAACTTACAAAAACCACAAGGAACATGGGGAGGCAGAGCAGAACAAAAAGATGGGGAGATAACGGGAGGAACCAGCGAGGAGTGAGAGCAGGAGAGGAGTTTAAATACTGTCAGTGTAAATGCTGAAAGAATCAACTGGGGCTGATTGGCTAATGGGTTGCAGGTGTGAGAGGAGAGATCAGAAGGGAGACTGGGGAGAAAGAGAGAATGGCAGCAGGGAGCGAGGGAGAACAATATGGGAAGCAGGAAAATGAATCTAACAGTAACAAAGAATAACTAGAGACAAGGAATGAAGAAACATAATAAACTAGAATAACTAAGAAAGGACTGAATGAAAGAAAAACAGAAACAAGGCTGATTTAATCAAAAATAAGAAACTAATGAACACAGGATAACAATAATCAAAGCTAAAATCAAAAGAATGAAACCCCAAAACAACCCAGGTTCTGACATCAACATGTTTAATTCTACAGTCAAAACAACAATTAAAATGTTTAAAATTATTGGAACTGTAACAAACAATGAAGGTCCAGGACCCAAGTAGGCATCAGATGAGATTCTCATGGTCTGATGACCTTGAGTAAAAAGCATGGTTTGACACCATTTAAAAGCAAAAAGTCGAAGATTATCTGAATAATTATTTCAATGGTAACGCAGAAGTACAGAGAAGGCCAGATGTTGCTGCATTGCATCTTTGTAGACTTAGAGAAAGCGTATTGCTTGGTGATGAGAGAGGAGTTGTGGTATTACATGAGGAGGTCTGGAGTGGCAGAGAACTATGTTAGCATGGCGCAGGACATAGATGAGAGCTGTGAGACAGCAGTGAGATGTGCTGTGGAGTGACAGAGGAGTCCAAGGTGGAGGTGGGACTGCATCAAGGATTGGCTCTTAGCTCCTTCATGATTGATTTGGTGATGGACAGGCTAACAGTTGAGGTTAGACAGGAGTCCCCACGGACTTTGATGTTTGCAGATGACACTGTGATCTGCAGAGAGAGCAGGGTGCAGGTAGAGGAAATGCTAGAGAGGTGGAGGTATGTACTGGAAAAGAGAGGAATGAAGACTAGTCACAGCCAGACAGAATACATCTGTGTAAATGAGAGAGGCAAAAGTGGGACAATGACGTTACAAGAAGTAACAAGGAGTGTGTGCAAGCAGGTTGGAATGATTGGAGAAAAGTGTCAGGTGTGATGTGGGATGAGTACATTAGAGGGACACCTCATGGTAGATGTTTTGGAGATAAAGTCAGAGAGGCCAGACTGAGATGGTTTGGACATGTTCACATGGGAGACAATGATTATATCAGTAGAAGGATGCTGAGGTTGGACCACTAGGCAGGAGGCAGAGAGGAAGACCAAAAAGGAGATTTATGGATGTGATAATAGACAACCTGAAGTTAGTTGGTGTGGGGGTAGAAGATGCAGAGGATAGCGCTAAATGGAGACAAATTATTTGCTGTGGCGACACCTTAAGGAAAAAGCTGAAAGAGAAGAAGTTTAATGGATGTGAGTAAAAAAAATCAAATAAAACCCTCTGAATTTTGTCATTTTGTTGGTTGATGCATGGAATTACAGCATAATTTGTCTTCCCTGTAAGTGTGAGAAAGGTGTAGGAACTCTCTTTCAACCAGCTGACCAACAGTGTGCAGCAGGAGACAGGGAAGGGGAAGCTTTGCATTAAAACTTTGGTCACAGCTCGACACAAGTAAAACAACCTGTTATTAGCGGGTTAATTAGTAAAGCTACCTCCTTGGTAAAAGCCTGTGGTTGGCTGTTCCAGAATCACCTTAATAGTACCACATTTGTAAGGAAAATGCATTTGTGGATCAAGCAGCAGAGTGAGGTGCATGTGAATGTGGGTTGCACCAATTCATCTCTTCAGTTGTTCTTTTATCACGCACTTTCTTATATTATCAGACTTAAAGTAATGATGTTTCCTGATTTGCTGTGGTGCCTCCTGCTTATAGAGCCCTCCTGGTATTATGAGTGTCCTGGACGATGTGTGCGCTACCATGCACGCCAAAGGAGAGGGTGCAGATGGCACATTGCTACAGAAGCTGCAGGCTGCTGTGGGAACTCATGAACATTTCAACAGCTGGAACTCTGGCTTCATTATCCATCACTATGCCGGGAAGGTCTGACCAAACCCACCTGTTGCAGAAATTTCAGTTTTTAAGTTCATTTTTAGGGTGTTAATCGCACCAGCAGGGATAAAATCGCAAATAAAGTCTCAAAAATGTTTCATTTTCCCTCAGGTGTCGTATGATATCAATGGCTTCTGTGAGCGAAATCGGGATGTCCTCTTTCCTGACCTCATTGAGCTCATGCAAAGTAGTGAATTGTAAGCATTGTTGACCAATAACAAAGCTGCATTTCTGCCATGCTTCCTGTTTAAATTAATAAAAAAAACCACATTTCTTGCTTTAGTAACTTCATCTGTAGCTTGTTTCCTGAAAACCTCAACACGGAAAAGAAAGGGAGGCCGACCACAGCCAGCTCAAAGATCAAAGTAAGAGCTTCAGCTTCATAAATTTGACCTCAGGGATAAAACCATGTTTTATGTATTAAAAGCCTGTTGATGCTTCCAACAGAGACAAGCTAATGAGCTGGTGAGCACGCTGATGAAGTGCACCCCACACTATATCCGCTGTATCAAACCAAATGAGACGAAAAGGCCGAAAGACTGGGAGGAGAGCAGGTCTGTGTGCTCACTATCATGTAATAAAGCATCTAGCAGGAAACTCCTATGTTAACTCGGGAATTCTGTTTTTAGGGTGAAGCATCAAGTGGAATACCTCGGTCTGAGGGAAAACATACGTGTGAGAAGAGCTGGATTTGCGTACCGCAGGCTTTTCAATAAATTTCTGCATAGGTGAGTTCTGTGATTGATGTTTAGGTGCACGTTTGCTCCCAAAAGATCACCAGAAAACTCTGATTGTGACTTTTATTGTGTTTGACTGTGTTCGGGTGCTTTTCGGCTCCAGGTATGCCATCCTTACAGCTGAAACATGGCCGTGTTGGAGGGGACCAGAGCAGCAGGGGGTCCTTCACCTCCTCCGGTCCGTCAACATGGATAACGACCAGTATCAGATGGGACGCACAAAAGTCTTCGTCAAGAACCCAGAATCGGTACTGAGGTTCTTCTGTGCAATTTGTGTTTTGTCGCATGACATTGAAAAAGCCTAAAATATGTAATATATATATGTAGTTTAAAACAGTGGTGTAAAATTTAGATACTTAAAATGAGGTGTGAAAGAAGCAGAGCCAGGAAGAACCGTCTGTCCGGACCAGATTCACCCCCCCACTGGATCAGGCCATAAACTCTACCTTCCATTACTCCCCACTTGTCCAATGACTGGGCAAACATTGCTCTGTTTTAACTATAAGGTTTATCAAATAGGAAAGTTTAAGCCTAGTCATAAAAGTAGACAGGGTCTCTGCTTCACGGACTAAAACTGGGAGCTGGTTCCACTGGAGAGGAGCCTGATAACTAAAGGATGTGCCTCCCATTCTACTTTTAGAAATTCTAGGAACCAGCAGTAAACCTGCAGCCTGAGAGCGAAGTGCTCTGTTAGGAACATCTGGAACAATCAGATCTCTGATGTATGATGGCGCTGATTATTAAGGGCTTTATATGTGCGAGAAGGAGAATCTGCATTTACTATTTTATATCTTAAAAGTACAAGTCTTGTGTATTTTATTTGAACAGCTACATATTCTGAGCATTTTGTGATTGTTGTTTGCTCAGCCGAAATAAACCCAGATTTGTTTCTAAATCTTCTAAACTACTGCTTTACGTTCCTCCTTCGTCCAGATTAGTCAACAAGTTTTCCCCACAGATGATACTAAGCAATACTACAGAAACTCCCACATTTAAAAATATGTTTTGCATTTAACATTTACCACATGCTTTATCTTCTTTAGTTGTTTCTTCTTGAGGAGATGAGAGAAAGGAAGTTTGACACTTTTGCCAGAACCATTCAGAAGGCCTGGAGACGGTACAACGCCAGGAAGAAGTACGAACAGATGAGGGAAGAGGGTGAGCAGCACCAACAGCACAAGTTTCTCCATATTATTCCAACCATATTACACAGTTTAAGTTCTGTTTTTTAAATGTGTCTTCACTTCCTCATGACACGCAGCCTCAGACATCCTGTACAACTCCAAGGAGCGAAGGAAAAACAGCATCAACAGGAACTTTGTTGGAGACTACCTCGGCCTGGAGCAAAGACCCGAGCTGCGGCAGTTCCTGGCCAAAAGAGAGCGTGTGGACTTCGCTGATTCGGTCACCAAGTTCGACCGCAGGTTCAAGGTGACTTGTTACAAATAATGATTAAATTAAAAAAGCTTGTGTTAACCTCTTCTTCTTCCCCTTTCTTGCAACGCACAATTGTCAGTTCCTTTTTTTTCCTCCCACACAGACTATCAAGAGAGACTTGGTCTTGACCCCTAAGGGGATCTATCTGATTGGTCGAGAGAAGGTGAAGAAAGGACCTGAAAAAGGACAGATAAAGGAGGTGTTAAAACGTAAACTGGACTTTGTGAACATCAGTGGCGTCTCACTCAGGTAGGGCTCACATTTTTAAGACAAGATACGGGTATCATAACATTCTCCTTCTCTCCCACTCTACACACACACACACACACACACACACACACACACACACACACACACATATATATATATATATATATATATATATATATATATATATATATATATATATATATATATATATATATATATATACACACACAAAGTGTTGCTGCTATCATTCACCACAGTTTGAGAAGCATCTGTTGCAGAATGACGCATTATACCACATGCGGATGTTTCCACTGTACTAGAGTTCACAGAAGATGGTTTTCTTTGAAACAATATTCATGCTAATGTTCCATTTACAAGCGATTTATTCTGTGAATTATTTGATGCATTATCACACCTTTTAAGCCTATATTTAAAGCTGTAGTACATAACTTTAATAAAAAATATGTTTATTTACATATTTGTTAAAACTGTCGCTATGTCGTGACTGTATAATATGAGACCTCCCAATGCTACTATTACCATCTCCAGAAATGCACCGCTCCCAAAACAAAAACAACCAATCAGAGCCAGGAGGAATGTCTTTGCGCTGTCAATCACGCTCTGTACCTGCTGCTCAGTGTGCTAATGGTGGAGAAACAATGTACCATTACAGGAAAACTGTTTATCTGAGCTCATCGGTGGCCATGCTAACTATCCTGAGCATTCAGGGCAGGTTTGGCTGTCGGGAAGAAGCTGTAGCATAGCAGAGAGTAAGGGGGAGTGTGTGAGCATAATTGACAGCTCCTCATAAGTCATAAGACCCTCCTCCCTGCTCTGATTGTTTTTTTCTGACCGAGCGGTGTATTTCTGCAGTTAGTACTGGGAGCACCGGGCGAAGGCAGAGGAGCTCGATTTTTATCACAGATTATCTGTTTCATAACATAATGTCACGACATTGTGACAGTTTTCACAAACATGTAAAAACATATTTTTTATAAAAGTTACATACTGCAGGTTTAATCATCCTAATGGACAGAGAATTGTACTTTCATAATCAATCTAATAAGTAATTTTGCAGAAATAGATACTGCTTTACATCTGTGAAGGGCATACTTGTAATTTTACATGCAGGATTTTGCGGCTGTCACTCTGTTTCCTATCTTATCACATTGGTTTGTTTGTTGATAAACATTTATTTTTACATGACATGACATGACATGACATGAAAAAATTAATCTTTAAGTCCTGTCACATGCATGAAGTTTCTGCAGTGCTTTCGTTGTGTTCTACATTTTGTACAGTGCATGTGTATTAGAAAGAAGATTTAAAGTTTTAAAGATTAAAGATTTAAAGATTAAAGATTTAAAGATTTAAAATTTAAAGTTTTGGTTTTGCTTTTGCAGTTTAGGCTTTTCAAGCTGAAGTTCTGTGGCTCAAACTCAAACCAAAAATCTTTGTTAGCGGACAGTAAAGATCTGCACTTTCACAAGACCTGAACAATTGCGATGCAAAGTCTTTCTAGTTGAGGGTGCTGACTCTATCAATCCACCTCATCAGCTGCAACTCATCTGTTTTCTCTAACTGGGCCAAGAAAAGAGTAAACTATTGTATTTTGTGACAATCTGTCAATTGTGCGAAAGCATTAAAGGTAGCATCCTATTGTGCTCTTCCTGGTTTTATAGTTGTACGGATGTTTTCTTAGCAGACTGATAATCAGCTAATTGGATGGACCAATATAATCGGCAGCCGAAACTAACTTTGCACAGCAACACCGACATTGTTCGGCTAAAAAAGCAGCCACAAACCCAACAGCAGTTTCTTGTGAAAGTGTAGACAGTTAATATCCACTAATATAGCGTATCTGTGTTCCACAGTTAACATTTTTGGTTTGATTTGTTTTAAATAGCTAAAATCAGCTAAAACAGCGGGTCCTTCTTCTGATGACCTGTTACAAATTCACGGCAAAATGGCATCCGTCCACAACCAGTGATCACACTGTTTCTGACCGTAACCTTACAGAAGCTCAATTTAAATGTCTGATCTCTATCTTTAGTGGTCTTGAACCATTTTGGGCTTAAAGTTCAATGCACAGTCTATGAGTGTCCTCAAGTGGTCATACATCTTTTACCCAGAGTGTTGTGAACCCACCCTTGCACTTTGACATTTTTATGTCCAAAATAATAATAAACATAATTATTTAGAAAAATTAATCCCTTCCTTCAGCCAAAGCAAAGCATCTTTGTCCAAACATTATACACGTCTCTTTATAATGCAGTTTTCCTGAATTTCCGAAGTGTTATCATGCCATACTGTTAATAAAAAGTCACCTGCAGTTGAATTGGACTCTCTGGAAAAATTGTATGAATTTGCTTTTTTCAGTGCAGTTTAAAAGGAGTTATTTAAGTAAAAGACATTTATAGTGACTGAGATTTATTCATAAAACTGATAACTTTCCTGCAATATCAACTGCTTCCAGCAGATTGAGATGAGCGAATTTTTTTATCAGCGCAAAGACTTTTTACAGTGTCATGAGACAAAGTAGCATGATTAGCATCATAATTATCACATCTGAATAGGATTTAAAGTTAAACCCAAAAAAATTTGGTCTCCTGTATAATTTAGATTTTGAAATTATTTTTAATCAAACAAGAAATTAGTTTTTGATAGAAAATAAGTCCAGAAGTTCTCAAAGATAATAACATAAAAGGAGTATTAATTTAATTACCTTTCAATAATCAATTGTAAAATCTTTATTGGTGTTATACAGTGGTGGGCACAATTCAGCTAATAATGAAGCTAAGTTTTCATTGAGCACTTTTGCTAACTTTGAAAACATTTAGCGCACTTAACTTCCTCTAAATTTTTCTGGATAAATGCTGAAGCGCTAATTTACATGGCTGTTTTGTAAACTTTCAGCTGAATAAAGTTCAACATCTGTGCTGAAGTTTTGGTTATCCACCGTTAAGAATAATGTAGTTAGACGTTTTTATTCATGCTCTTAGGTCGAAGTGGGTGAAGACTGTTTACGCAGCGGTTCCATTTCACGTTTTCTCTCTTTTTTTCCCAATAACTTTATTTCAAACAAGAAACATACAAAATAAAACAAGGACAGTAGAGAATAAAATATAAATATAAAAACAGTATCTAAGGGCGTTACAGAAAATGTAAATTATGTCAAAATTAAAATGGTGCTTGAGGGTTTTAGTCTTTAGAAGGCAGATATAATTTGAATTGAAGTTAGCGCTTTAGCATTAGCTTCAGCTAAATACCATGTTGGTGTAGTTCTTTAGTGTTAGAGGAACTAATGTTTATGATTAGTGGTTTAGGTTAGCAGTGGCCATCATTGGTATTATAGCAATTAAACCCTTCTTAGTAGTGTTGAACAGTATTTTGCATGTTTCCATTGGCATTTTTAGGATTTATTTTTGGTGATGAGCTCTAGTCTTTGAGGTTGGAAGGCCCGCTTGCCATCACCCTAATCTTTAGCTCACAGCTCTCTGTTAGTTTCAAGTGGTTTGGCTGCTCCAAAACAATAATATTACTTTCAGTCAGAAAAAAAAACATGTTAGTAAAAGAAAAAGATTATTTTTAACCTGTGCCAGTGGCATGAATAATTTAATTGTAGGTAAATATTGTTTGGTATATAATTTGTCCTGCTCGTCCCGCATAATTTCTCTGTGTCCAAATAATTCACAGCAGCCTGATGTGATTGGACACACAACATATCCCACAGCATCAGATGCTGGAGCAATGTTTTTGCAGCATTGTGTATCTTACCTACTGTACTTTCGTTCCCCTTTCCCCTACAGAATCCATTGATAATCACACTTAAACATGAGCAGAAACTTCCCCTGACAGCTGCTCTTTGTTTCCACATTTAAACTGATGCTAAAGCTCATCAGAAGGAAGCGGCCAATCAGCCGTTATTTTACAATATACCATAAAAACAGCAATAAACTGGACTGACGAGCATATCTGCAGCATAATACTTGCCATCAGTGTTGGAATAAACCTTCATGTCTTTTCTTGATTATGTATCAACAATAAGTGCAAAGTTAGGGCACTCACTGGAAGTCTATGCAGTTCTATGAATACAGAATCATTTCATACGCATGATACACTGATTTTTAACTTGATCTTATTTCTGATTTTAAGAAGTATGGCTTCCTTTTTCTTTTTTTAATCTTGGGACAGAAGCTGTAATACTTTTCCTCTTTTCAGTTCCAGACAAGATGATTTCTTCATTCTGCATGAGGCCCAGTATGACAGTCTGCTGGAGTCCAACTTTAAGACAGAGTTTCTCAGTTTGCTCTCTAAACGCTACGAGGAAGTGACCCAAAGAAAACTGCCCATCTCCTTTTCTGACAAGTAGGGCAACACAAAACGTTTAGAGGCCAGAGGAAGCAGAAAAATCAAGGCCTCTGACATTCCTCTTCTGTGTTTCAGACTGGAGTTCAGGGTGAAGAAGGAGGGCTGGGGCGGCGGTGGCTCCAGGATGGTAGTTTTTCAAAGGGGCCAAGGGGATTTGGCTCAGCTCAAACCGGGAGGGAAGACTCTCACAATAACTATAGGAGACGGCCTACCCAAGTCTTCCAGTGAGTCAAAATTAATAATTAAACTATCTTTGCAGTGAACTTTATTATTTTTGACAATATCATATCATAATTTATTGATATTAGTTGTTGATCCATGTTCAAATGATTTAACCATGTCATTTTTTCTTTAGAGCCAACTAGGAAGTCTGGTCTAAATGTTCGAGGTGGAGGGAGAAACCATGTACCTAACAGAGGTGGGAGTCTCCTTAGTTTGACTTTACTTTTTCATTTGCATTTACTTTTATTTATGTTTGCATTTGAACTTATTTATTAATCTCTGGGACTGCAGGGATGCTGAACACACAGCTGTTGGCTGCTATGCTGTTCTGGCGAGCAGCACCAGTTCTTCAAATTTATAAAAGTAGAGCACAATTTTAAATAGCCCTTAAATATAAGTGTGAAATATGTCAATATACAAAAGCTTTCCAAACAAAAACTTTGCATTTAGTTAATGCTTTGATGATTATCCCTTACAGCTAATGAAAACTCAAAATTCACCTCCCAAAAAATGTGAAAGCAACAGAAGATGAAAAAAAACTTTTAATGCAGAGATGTTTTGTTGTTCTCATGTTATGGCCTACACAGTCATGGGGAAGACTGCTGACTTGAAAGTTGTCTGGCAGACAATCATTTAAACCCTCCACAGGGACGCTACCCTTCACATAGTGCTGCATCTAACTGAGAGTTGAGTGGAAGGAAAAAGTGTGGTAGAAAAAAGGTGGAAAAGTGGTAAGTGGTAGCAGCATAACTACAGAGATGGCTCAGGATAACCTGCCTTACCAGTTTAGCTATAATTCCCCATATTGCCTCGGTTCTTGAATAGATTCCACTAAAAGAACTTTAAGGACACCAAGGCTGGTCTTAAAAATGTCTTGTGAATGTGGCTTTTCAATCAAATGGTTTCATTGCTGTGAGTTGAAGCAATTTTGGTGTCTTTTCTAAATATATTAGCTAAACAATTGCCTTGAATATTTGCTGTTGTTGTCAGCTGTGTCTGAGCTCTAAGCTGCAACAACAAAATCACTGCTTACTCAGAACGGCAAGAACATTAATATTTGCTTTATCTTTGAAAGTTCAACTTCAGAACCTCTGTAAGTTTTGTTCTCTAATCTTGAAGAGGAAAATATGTCTAGATCTTATTCTTACTTTTGTTCATTTTTTTCTAGCACATGCCAATGGAGGAGCCAAGTTTTCTCGAGCCCACCCCAACCAGCAATCAAATGTCACATATTCCTCCCCACACAAACAATCTCGGCCACCCAGTGCTGCGCTTCCCAAACTGGACTCTCAAAGGGGCCGCCGGGCCCCAGCCCCAAACCAGCCCAACCAGGGGAATTTGGACTTCCTCAACGTGCCCGACCAAGGCATGTCAGGGTAAGAGAGGCCAGCTTGTGAGATATAGCAGAACAAAAGGTGCATTGAGAGAATGGGCGGAGCTCTTTGCTGACTAAAATCAGTGCAAACAGGTTGTAATGGGTTGTCTGGACTTGTCGAGGTGAGGCCTGTATGCTCGTACAAGGCGTGACATAACAAAAAGTGTCAGTTTATGAAAGGTTTTGTCCCTTATAGATGTAACACCATCAGTGCAAATAAGAAGTCTGAGTTGAAAACAATCCATTATTTGTCCTTTTACAACAAAAAGACAAAATCAGAGACCAGGACTGGGTGATTGAAAAGGCAAGAAAAAATGTGGAAAATGCAAAGCATGAAAAAAATTGGCCTGCACCAAACTAAAATGGAGTATTAGGGCCAGGCTAAGAATTTTTTATTTTTTGTTCATTTCAAGAATAAAAGAATAAAGAGATAAAGTTATAATATAACCAGAAAAAGGTCATATATTAGGGGAATGAAGTAGTAATTTGATGAGAATTCCTCCACGAAAAATAATTATAAAAATAAAATGAGGAATGCTGAGCATCTTATGACGTTATACTTTGATATCAGTTTTACAAAGAAGGAAATACCTAATCATTTCACACATTAGCATCAAATTATTATCAGTAGCAGGACTTTGAAAAGATTGAGCAAACAACTGTGTCTATTTCAAAGAAAGAACCACACAGAGTTGATGAGTTGGTCACCAGATCTTGATACCTCTATCAAAGCTTTGCTCTCATTAGAATGACTTTTTTCCCGTAATTTTATGACTTTCTTCTGGTAATATCGCATCTTTATTCCTATAATATTGTAACGAGCCCCTTGAGCCCCTTTAATAGGATATCATCACTGCCCTCATCAGTTTGTTAGGTTTAGATATTGGTTACTTACTTTTAATTCAGTTCAGTTTATATATATTGTACAAATTCACAATAAATCTCAAAGCACTTAACAAGGCAAAACAGTCCAGTAATATGAATCTGCAGAATTAAATAAGAATCAAGCTTATTTAAAGACAGTCTCATTGTAAAGTCAGATTAATATCCAAACATACATACAGTCCAATGCAACCCTGAAGTTCCCTGTGTAAACAAGACCAGGTGATTGGATCAAGTCTTTAACTTAGAATTAATTCCTTGCCCTGAGCAAGCATGTGGTGAAAGTGGAAAGGAATGACTCCCTTTTAACAAGGAGAAACATCAAACAGAAGCAGGCACAGAACGAGCAGCTATCCACTGCAACTGGATGGGGACTGAGAAGGCAGAAGGGAGACAAAGAAACCCATAATAGAACTGGAGCGGGAGTACTTTCTTTAAGAGAGTGGTTAATGGCAGCAACTGCTTTGTCAGTGACTCCCAGGGTTACTTTCTTTAAGAAAAAACATAAAAGAGGGTAAACAAAATTAAATAAACCCATTTAGCTCCATCAGTGGCTACATCCTGTAAGGAGACTCCACAAAGAAGCACTAGACCAGGAGTACTTTCTATGGGATAGAAAACAAGAACAGCAAACATAATTAATGTAAGCACTGGCTTTGTCAATAGCTAATCAGAAAAGAGACCCAGCGAAACACAAAAGTACTGACCTAGGAGTATTTTCTTTTGAAAAACTAGGAGACTCTACAAAGTTATGGAAGTAGTAGCTTCGACGATAGATCTGTCCTGGAAAAAGTCACAGCTAAACATAACGGATACTTTAAATCTGAAAATCATCAATGGCTCCATCTTAGATAGACAAACAGCTAAGCAAAGAAACGATGAGCCTGGAGCAGAGACGGGTAGAGTAGTGAAAAATTGTACAACTTAATAATATATGTACAACAAAATAATATTACCCAAAACGTACGGTGCAGTAAAACTACTCCTAGAAGTAATTTTTTTTTTCAAAAAAATAATTATAAGTGAATAAATCTGATTCGTAGCTACCCACCTGTGGCCAGGAGTACTTTCTATAGAATATGCTCCAAAGACCTACAGCTTGCTTTGGGATGTAAAACTCCTATAAACTGCTTCAAACCAACAACGACATAATTCTGTACATTTCAATGCCAAGCTTTGTTTACCTCATAATATCTTTTGTTTGTGTTCCCAATGTTTACTTTTTGTCTTATTTACATCCCTTTTATTATTTGTTCTTGTTTTGTCATAGGAAGCAGAGGAAAAGGAGCATCAGCCATCGACCGCCTCCTGCTCCTAAACCTCAGCCCCGACCTCAGGGCCCACGCTGCCGGGCGTTGTATCAGTACATCGGACAGGACACGGACGAAATCAGCTTTGAGGCTAACGATGTGTTCGACCTCGTCAAAGAAGGTGTGTAGTTGGCAAAGGGCTGGAGGCCAATCCGATTAAAATAATTCAGTTTGAATTCATCAACAATGACAATATTTTTTGTTTTTTCTCTGCAGATCCATCAGGCTGGTGGACTGGCAGGATTCGAGGAAGGGAAGGTCTCTTCCCTGGTAATTATGTGGAAAAGATTTGATGAGGACTTCTCATGGACATTCTTGCTTTTAACAAGAACAAGGTGTGTGCTGTCCATTGCAGCAGACCCTGTTTTGCTTACAAAAAACAGCCTGAGAGTTATTCAAAGTTGCACGGATGTTCTTGTGTAAGGGTGACATTTTGCTGACATTTGAGCCCTGACTAATTACCTGTGGCGGCATAAGGTATGAAGACAAGACAGGAGGCGTCATCATAATTGTTAAAACAGGACTACAACAAGCTGCTCCGGTTTCATCTCTGTTGTTATCTCAAACGATCCCGCTCTGAAAGGTCCAGCAGCAGGGTCTTTGACTTTATCTTCCTTTGAGCTGTTCCTTCCTCAGTTTGACTCAGGGCTTCGGCGGAAAAATGACCTGAAAAAAAAAAAAATCTATGTTTACCTCCAGCTTTTCTCAAGATCGACCTCTTCACTGCTGCTCAGTGTTCTTGATTAACAGCATAAGATCATGCAGTAAATGAGCTTTTCAACAAAAAAAAAGCAGCAAATAAACTTGACTGATACTTTGGCACTGTATTGAACCTGCTTCAGATCAAATCAAATCTTTTTAGAGGACAATTGTTGTCATTCGATTTTTTAAAGACTTTTTGTTATTGTTTTTTTAGCGAAGATTATTGGTATTTTGTCATCACGGAATATATTTTCATACATCTTCAACCAAGCAATTTGCATGGGTTTGTATTGTTTTGACAGTAAGTTATAAGATATTTTGGAACAACAAATCAGAAGAAAATTCATTTACGGATATGCCGTAATTTCCGGACTATTGAGCGCACCTAAATATAAGCTGTTCTCACTAACTTATATATATATATATATATATATATATATATATATATATATATATATATATATATATATATATATATATATAGGCAGCACTTGTCTATAAACCACAAAAGTCCATGATGTAACATGACCTGATGTAATTATATATGCACCAGTAACATACAAATACGTATCATAAATGCTTTTCCGAACAGTGGCTGTTACACGGCTGCTTAAAAGAAAGAAAAAGTTGTTATCTTCATCTTCCTGCTGTGCACGAAAACCTCTAAAGTCACTCTCAAATTCAGTGTCAAACTTGAATAGCCTCACACACACTTCCTCAGTCTGTCTTTCATTGTTGCTCTCAGTGTCACTTTCATTTTGAGGCAAATTCACTTTTGAACTTGCGAAAGGAAAATTTGTCCAGCCTTTCTAAACCCATTGATAAAAAGCCGCGTATCAGTCGCATCGCAGTGTTCAAAGTGCATGAAAAAAGTAGCAGCGTATAGTCCAGAAATTACGGTATTTGTAAACTCATGTTTGATTTTTATTTTATATTAAAGTCAAGTATTTTTAAAGTATATTGTGTCTTTTGAATCCTTTATTTAAAGGTGACAAATATGGCTGTAGTAAAAATGAATTCAAACAGAAGTCTCCAAATAGTAAAAAACATATTTAATTTAACAACTCTGACACAGTTTATCACGGTTATGATCCACTCCTGATATTTGGATTTAAACATCCACTCATATTTTTGGAAGCAAAACACTTTAATTTGAACATTTGGTGTTGTTTTTTGTCATGGTATTTTCAGTTATATTTCCAAGGAAGTTTTTGGGGATTTTTAATAAGTTATTAGTGGTCCAGGCGGTTAGCCCCAGATTGACCCAAATGTTAAGTTTAGAGTAGAAACTAAAATGAGTCTAATCAAATTTTGAAAGACTATAATCTTGAACAAGACAACAATTTTCACACTTCACTGAAATTCTTCCAAGAATATAGCTACAGAGTTAGAGCTTGAAAGTTTTGTTCATCATTTTAATGTGCACTAAAGAACAAGTTTGTTCACTTTAGCTAATGTTAGCCGTTAACCTGCTAAGCAGTTAGCATAAACTTGTGCTAACTGTTATTTTTTGTAAATTGTAGATACAATCAGGAAATATTTTATACAATCTTATGTCTTGAGTAAGAACTTTATTGCATTTCACTTGCGTAACAAACAGATTGAGAGATTATGAGGTTTTTGTTGGCTGCAACGAGGCGTGATTAGCGCTGATGCCTTGCATCAAAAAGAAACTGGGTTCTAATCAAGACGAGCTTTTTTGTAGAATTTGAATGTTCACTTCTAGTTCCACATTATCCTGATTAAAAAATAATTGACTTTAGACTATTAATCACAATAGAAAACAAGTTTTTTTTTAACTTAAGATAGCTTTTTCTCAGGTGGTTAGCACAAGATAGCACTAATGCTGTTCAACATTCATGCTTTGACAGAACTACTTGGAAATAAATCAATACTTAATCAAGTAATAATTGTATAATCCACTTATTTGTCAGTGACTGAAGATGTTTAGGGTTTGTTGTGGGGTGCAGGGTGGTGCAGTAGGTCCTGGGTCAAAATCCCAGTTGCAGCTCTGCTCTCTGGAGTTTGACTGTTTTTTCTGGGTACTCCAGCTTCCCCCCACCATCCAAAAACACACAAGTTAATTTGTTTGGGTGCAATTTTTTTGTACCTTCCCACTTCCCAGCAGATAACACATTGAGAGGGAGCTCAAACATTCACGGGACACACACGTTTAGACACGTAATCTTTCCATGTATCTCTCAGTGCAGTGTCCAATCAATGTTAATTGATGATGAGGTGTATTAATGACTATTGGCCCACAATTGTTATCTTTTTGACACGTCTTTATAGTTTAAGCTTAATGCATTGCTTTTTCCAGCCTGGGACTGGTCCTCATTTCTGAGCATATAACCACCAGCATTTGATTCTTCTAATAAAGGTCAAGAGAGAAACTAGCCAACTCACATCTCCTTAATTAAATGAATGTACAAAGTTTATTGAAACTTAACACAACCTCGGACAGAACTGAAACATATTTGGCCTAGGACTTGGTTCGCAAAATAAACCAAGGTGTGTTGTTCTTTACCCACCAGTTTTAAGGATGTTCTATAACTTATTTCACACATTCAAAGCATTGCTAGTGGCCTGATAAGTTACTAAAAATATATATTGTTTTAAACCCATCATTAATTACAAAGTGCCTTCTTTTGACAGAGGTAATTGACTATATTATTTCTTTTAAATTAAGATTCCTCTTATGTCCTAAGTACGGACTGATATGTGATTCTAGGAAACAAGCAGCAAGCAGAAAAAAGTACATTTCCATTGTTTTCTCAACACGCAAGGCTTGGTTTTACTGAATTTACTCTTTGAAGAATCTTGAATTAATGAGTTACAACAGCATTTAATTTCCCTTTAGGATCAATAGAGCATTTTTGAATTGAACTGAATTGAACTAAATTAAAACAGAGCAAGTATCTGCATCCATGTTTAGAGGGCAGTTTGTTCTTAAAGGCTCAAAGCTCAGCAGCCTGCTGTAATTGGATTGACCAGATCCTCCTGAATTCTGTTACATCCCCTTGTTTCTCTGGCTGCTCAACATGTTCGTGTCGGTGGTGCGCCAACATCCGCTTCTGAGAATCTTTAAATTTACTGATACTTTATTACACAGTGATTCAGAATCAAACCTTTAATTTTTCTTTAATGACTGATTTTGAATACTATTTGGCTTATGAATTGCAAAGAAAATGTATAAATCTGTACATTGTTTATAATTACACTTTAATTACGTCGCAGTATTTTATTTTGAAAAGCCACAATTTTTATGATCGGTACTTGAGGTCCACTGGGACGGTGGGTGGCATTGTTAAGTTCCGAACAACACTCTCTTGGGTGTGAATCTCAGCCCTTTTACTCAGAGTTTGCATGTTCTCCTCAGTACCCCACCTCTACCATAAAGACCACTGGAGACCAGCACTCTTGCAACTGTGCACGAATAAGCAGGTGTAGAAAATAAATGGATGGATGCATGTCATTCACAAGCATGTGTGATTTTCTCTGAGGTTCTCTATGACCCATTTTTTTCCCCAATCTCCTAAAGCAAGCATGTTAGATTGATTGGAAAAGGTTCCAACCACCTGCTGTTGTTTGTTGTTGTTGTTGTTGTTGTTGTTTTTTTTTTGTTTGTTTGTTTTTTTTTGTTTGTTTTTTGTTTTCAGCAGCCAGGCTTCCCGCTAATCTTTTAAAGTGGTATTGATTAAAAGTTTTTCATAGGACCTTGTTTCTTTTTTTCCCATCCGCTTATGTTCATGACAGCAGGTCGTTGAGTTTAGGGAGTTGAAAACTTACCAAAAAATTCAGAAGAGCTGGCGGGACATGGTGTGATATAACTTTAAAAAAAAAAAAAAAAAAAAAAAAAACACACAAATGAATTAAAATATAAATGAAATTTGAGTATTTTTGTAGTTTTCTGTCTCTTTAATACTAACAAAAAAAAAAAAAAAAACAGTGCTTGTTATGTAGCAATTAGTACAGGATACAAAATGATTTGTTTATGGGTAAAACAGAAGCATATTAGCAACACAATAGACATGACTGAAAGGCCTAATTAACAGACATTTCCATTAACAGCTCTTTAAAAAGTTGTTGTATTAGTGCTAAAATACTGCTTTATGTCTGCCTAACAATGTTATTTGATGTATTAAATCACAAACTGGTAAAGAGTGCGTGTTTTTGTGACAGGCTGCAAATTAAATTATCTAAGGACCCAGTTTAAAATAGGTTCTTCACTATTTTGTGGAACAACCCTGGCTCATTGAGCTATGAGTCATTTTACAGCTGACTGATAAATGATATAAATAACACCAACACCCAGAAAATAACCTAGCAGAAAATACCCAGGTCCAAAGAAAAAACGTCTAAGGATTATTCAGAAACCCTGAAGACTACATCCATCGTTACTTGAAGCAACTATAACGATGTAGGGATGAGCCATGCATTTTTAAAACAAATAGCAGACCCAGCTTTCCAGGAGCAAACACACAGTTAGAAATTCCTCCACCATTACAGCTGAAACACCCAAGGGCTGCGTTTATAGCCCGTTCTGAGACAGCTCGACCGGTTAAGTTTGTTTTCAAAGGTAAAACAGGGGATTACTGATGGCAGAAGGCAGAAAGGTTAGTCAGTCGCTGGGCCAGCTCCAAACGAGCGCCCCTAAACCTACTTTATCTGATCTGCGTTTGACAGTTAAGGAAAAGCGAGACAAACAAGTTTGGGATGCATCTGTTTCAATTTTGTTTTTTTAAAATATGTATCTCAAGACTAACCCTAACGATGTGGAGCAGCGTGATAAACGGATAACGTCACACAGACGGAGTTAAAGCGGCAGGGTTTCGGTCCTCCTCCCAGTTAAATCCACCTGTTGCACCACTTGGAGCGGAGCAGCACTGAGGAGCGCAACCATGGGAGGTAGGAAGTCAGGCTCTCTGATCATTTATTACCGATCTTAGGTTGGATTTTATGGGGTGTAATGTTTTCAGCCAGGCTGGATGTAAAACAGTAACCCTTATGAATGGAAATGACCTGAACATACCTATTGTTGGCGGACTGACTGAGCTGGACAACACCATGACAATCCAAACAATGACAAGCGCGCGCGCACACACACACACACACACACACACACATACATACATACATACATATATATATATATATATATATATATATATATATATATATATATATATATATATATATGAACCACAAACAGACTGATGTTTTCAAGCCTTTATTTCTGCTAATTATGGTGATTTTTTTCCACTTTCAGCAAATGAAAACACATCTGAGATTAAAATATGACAGACCAAAGCAAGGTACTTTTAATTTGACAAAGGAGCCTCATTTTTTCCCTCTATAACTAGGATATTTGTATAACCAATTGTACCACACAGTAATAATCATTTTAGTCAGTCCAAAATGATTCATATCCCTGGTAGATTTAGATTTTAAATTATTTCCGTTCAACCAAAAAGTTTGTTTCTGATAGGAAATAAGACATGCATCTCTCAAAAGATAATAAAACAATTTAAAAACAGTATCAATTTTTTTAAAAAAAGCATTTTATTTTCATTTTATTTTAAAAGTACCATGTTGAAAACTATAGCCTTCTCAATAATAAATGGAACAAAAATTGTCCTTGCATGACCTGCAATCAAACCCTTCCTATGATTGCTGACCACGTCTGCATGTCTCTACTGTCATTTTAATGATTTTTCTTTGGTAAGAAGCTCCAAATCTTTTAGTTTGGAAGGCCTCCTTGCTATCACCATAATCTTTACTTTCCTGCAAGATCTCTATCAGATTCAAGTCTTGCCTCTGGCTGGCCCACTGCACAACGTCGGTATTAACGGTGGTCAGAACAAACATGTTGCTAAAATAAACGATTACTTTAAATCTGCCAGGAGTATGAATAATTTGGGGCTTAACTGTGGGTACATTTTGTTTGGTATATAAGTTGTGCTGATATGCGTCTTATAGCTGCCAGTCTCTGATAGCAGTCTTAGGAAAGTTTGCCCACTCTCACCTGTGAGATGTTAGAGGGGCTTCTTGCATTTTATGTCACCCTACAGCATTTCAACAAGTTTGAGATTTGGGCTTTGACTGGATTCCTAGACTTTCCATTTCTTAATTCTCAGATATTTACTAGTTTGTTCAGGGTTGTTTGTCATATTGAAAGGTTTAGTTCAGCTTTAACTGAATTCTGTTGTAGCTGGTCTCCCATTTGACTCAAGCACCCTATGGTACAATGAGCTGGACAGGTTCTTTATTTCTTTTTCGTTTATTTGCATGGAGACAAGTGTCAAATATAAACAAATACTGAACACTATAAGATTCATAGCATTTACTAATTTGCAAGATGGACCTTTAACGACATACAAACACTTTAAAAGACAGTAAAACAGCTTTGCAAGATAAAATCTCATAACATAAAACTAAAAATTACCTGAAAATTTTGCTTTAGCAAAGCATCCCCAAACTACAACATATTCAGCTTTATGCTTTGCACTTTGTTCACATTTTCTTTGGCTAATTTTAGTCTGGCCTGCAAGTTTTTTCTTAGAGATCAAAGGTTTCCTCTTTGCGCACCTTGCATGAAAGTTAAACTTGTTCATTCTCTTTCTGATTGTAGAGGCATGCATGTTCATATCAACAGTATCAGAGTCAGCTGTAAGTCCAGTAATGATATTTTAGGGTTTTTGGAGACTTTTATTGGCATCTTACGGCCTGCTGTCAGGATGAACTTGCTTGGATTTCTTGATCTGTACATGCCAGCAGTAGTTTTAAATGTCCTTCACTTGTAGATTGTTTTATGGATGTTGGAATAGCTGATTTAAAATTCTTTTAAGACCTCTTGAAATCCCTTACCATGCTCATAAGCTGCTACGATCATCTTTCTGGAGGTCTCAGGACAGCTCTTTGGATCCGACCATGGTGTTCACTCGCACCTCAACTATCAGGAGCGCACCAGACTAAATGTTTGAGGCCTAAACTGCTCAAACCTCCTCAAATTGCTAAATATCAATCTTCTCATCATTTGAAATATCTGAATGTCCAAATATGTTTTTAAAAAACACAGGTTTTCGTTGGGTGTTGTAATACTTTTCATGTGACCATATCAAAATATCTGGTGTAGTTATCTATTATGTCTGTATGTCTTTAGTAAATGATTGAAATCCAGTATGACTATGGTTGTTTGCAATTATTAATCTAAACAGAGCAGGCATGTTATTAAACTTTGAAACACGATAAGACCAGGCTTAAATCAGACCTCCAAATGGCATTATTTGTTTAACAAGGCAGGGACCTTCACAGGTAATCGCTGAGAAAAAAGCAGGGCAAAATAAAAAAGAAAAAAATGTAATTTACAATATGTTGACAGAGGTTATTCAGAGGCTGAGAAACAACTGGACTGAATGACAAACTGTAAACACAATAAAACAAGTTACTTGAAAGCTTGACATGAGGATTTAAAATATCACCCTTGAACAATGATACACAGGGAGTGTACTCAGTGCGTGAGAGATTATTCTCATAGCTGAGTTATCAGCTGATTTAAAATAGGTGATTGGTAAAAGGTCATTTTAACCTTATCTGGGTTCTTTAGAGTCCACCACGCCTGATTAAATCATTATATTCCTTCCTCAGTATGCCATCACCTGCTGCATTAACAGCCTGAGGGGAAACACCTAGACATGCAGGACAGTTGCTCCTGGGGACCAGGCTTTAGAACCATGGCTTTAGATTGTGTTTCTTTCAGATTTCCCTGTGCTACAAGAGGTGCAGAGCCCATTTAAAGCATCACTGTATCTGCCCACCCCCTTTTAAAGGAAAGAAGACTCAGGCAATTCATTGTGGATACAGTGGAAATCTGCAAAAACCCTTAGGTTCAGGATGTCATCTCCATCACTTTAAGCTGGAAAAGGGGCAGATAATTAGGAGCCGGTTGGGAGGATTTGACCCTGAGATATGGCATTTCTAACCCTGCTTTTAGATGTTCTTCACAGCAATATATATTCTAAAGGCTGATTTCTGCAGAATGAACCTGTATGGAACATCATTACTGACAATAATCAAACCCAAAAAGATTCAAAAGCACAAAGACTCATTGATTATAAGTGTTAGACACTAAAAAGATGTGTATATAAATCTGGATCTGCTTTGTTTGTAAATGTATTATTGATGCTTTGAGCAAAGTAAAGGGGGGGGGGAACTTCACAGTTCTAATCACAAAAAGAAATGAAATTCTGACACAAAAACTCAACAAACAGACAGGGAATGGAAACTGATTTTCATAAACCACATATTTAAATGTTCGGTGGGGATGGGTATGGCACACACAGCTGTATTTGAATGTGCACAGGGACAGGTGTGCTCCACCTGATATCTGATGTTTTCCTTTCTTCTCGCTGCTTCTCAGGCGTCTATTCCAGTGAAAAGATGGCCGATGCTTTTGCCTATGAGAGTTCAGAACTTGACTGGTGTGAAGACAACTACAGATACTCGGAACATATCGTGGAGTATTTCAACACGGTAAACTCCTCAGACTGCGCATCATGCAGGAATGACTAGTTTTGATAGTTTGATGATCTTTAAAGTCACACACCCACTCAGGTAAGGACATCCCTTTACAGTTATTTTGCACCTTTTGACTTGTTGATTTGTTGTTTTCCCTGCAGGTCAGCAGCTTTTTCTTCTTCATTGTTTCACCAATCATGCTCTATCTGCTGCATCCCTATGCTAAAGAGAGGAGCCTGGCGATCCACATGGTCTGGATCATGATGATTTTTGTAGGCAAGTCCATTTTATTTCAGTTAGTCGTATTGAACCATTGAATTACTCATATTTATAGTAATAAAATAAAACATATATAAGAAACAGCATAATGGTATCTTACTGTTAATATGAGAATAATCTTACCCAAGTGTAATCTGACATTTACATCTATTGTAGCTTTCTCCTCTAATTTACTGTTACCAGACGAGAAGTAAAAGCCAACCTGTAATTCTTCCAGATGTATGAACTCCAACAATCTTCACATTCTAACTTCTAATGTGTTCATCTTGCTGCGTTAATTGTTGTGTCTGTGAAAGCAGGAATATTTTCCAGTAATAGAGTTTGGGTTTTTTTTTTGTAATCTGCAGGACTTTTCTCTGCATACTTCCACATGACTCTTAGCTTCGTTGGCCAGATGTTGGATGAGCTCTCCATCTTGTGGGTGTTGGCTGTGGGATATGCAGTTTGGTTCCCTCGTAAATTGTTTCCCTCTTTTATCAAAGACAGGTAAGTTTAGTTTTGTACCATCAAACCAGGTGACAAATTAGTGCCCTACCCTCCAACAAGTTAGTACAAAGTCTGCTAGTATTTTTGCTATCATCAAGACCTACACACCCCTGAATAAACCTTTAAAGAATAAACAATGGACTGTTTCTGCATGTCATAAAACCTAACCTAACCTGTGCTAGCTGAGGAGGCAACCATACAACAGGACTCATTATTTTAGAGCTGTGGCGCCCACAACGTGGCTCTCGGAATAATTTTGTGTGGTTTCTGATTGCAGCTCATGAAAGATACAAATTTGGCCTTCCAGCAAATGGAGCTGTTACAGATTGACATTTTTTGTTATTTTTTTAGGACAAGACTTTAAATGACTGATTTAGATATCCTTAAATGGAAAAATGATTAAATATAGCACCAAGTAGAATTTACAATAAAATAATTTTTGCGTTTTTTAAATTGAAATGATAGCCCCTGAGTACTTTAAACGTAGGACTCCACTGTTCTAGAGACTCAGTGCTGCAGGCTTCACCTTATTGTGTCAGAAAAGCGCTGCAAAAACAGCACCACAGAGTCTGTTTAACCACAAAATTAAAGACAAAAACATTTTATTAAGTACATAAATGAATCTTAGAATTTTTTCTGGTTTTTATAGCATGATAGATGATAGGGTGTTAATGTTTAAGACTAAAACACAGAACAGAATTTTCTCGTTACCCTTTATGCTGATCAGTCTTTCTCCTCTGTCTTGTTACACACTTATTTGTTTTTAGCATTATGTAAATAATGAATAAAATCTTACTAAATGTTCCCTGAAAGCTTCTCCACTGACTCCCCAACCACAGGTCTACGTTTTCCCGGCTCGTCCTTTTGATCACTGTCATCACCTCTGTGTCATCGTTTGTCAAACCTACAGCCAATGCTTACGCCTTAAACTGTTTTGGCCTCCACCTTCTGTACACCTTAGCTGTGGAGATGAGACGGTAAATTAAAAAAAAGGTTTTTCATTTTGCAAAACTTCAAAACACTTAGCTTTGCTTTCCGCGTGACTACAGATCTTTCTTTAACCTCAGCTGCACTGACCAGAAGGTTCTACGTCTCGCCAAGCTGTCAGTGGCTCTGTGGGTGCTTGCCATCTCTTGCTGGATTAGCGACCGTTTGTGCTGCAGTTTCTGGCAGCGGTTAAACTTCTGCTACCTTCATGGGATCTGGTAAGACATTTGGTCACTTCCTGAATATATTAGACTCATTTTTACTTACAGCAAACAGGTTGTGAAAAAAGAAATTGTCTCCTTTTGGATATCCATTTTTGCTTTTCTGTAACAATGCAAATGAAGTTTAAAATCAGAAAAAGATAACCTTATGAAGACAAAAAGCAGTTTCCCAGTGATGATTTAATTTATCAAGGTAAAAAATGACTGTCCAAGCCAACCTGGCCCTTTGGCAAAATGCAGTTTTCTTTCTTATTAAATTCTGAAATAACTGTATTTAACCACATTTTTTAGAAAGCTAAGTTAATTTTCTCAACCCACATCAAGATTTGATTACTATCTGACTTGAAGAATCACCTGAATAGAACCCAGTTTACAGCATGAAGTAGGCTAAAATATCTCAGAGTCTAAAGAAATTTCAGAAACAAAATCTTTGGCATCAGTCTTGAAAGTGTTAAAAAGCAGTTTTTCTAAAGCTTTGGGACTCCAGCAAACCAGGGAGACCATTAATCCACAAATGGAGAAAACATGGAACAGTGGTGAACCTTCTCAGTGGTGTCTGGCCTCCCGCAATTACTCTAAGAGCACATCAGCGACTCTTCCAGGAGGTTACTGAAGAATTCAGAATAACATCTAAAGCAGTGCAGGCCTCACTTGCCTCAGATAAGGTCAGTTTTTAAAATAAGACAGGGACTGGACAAAAATGGCATCCACTTTCACGTCTTAGCATTTCAGGAAAAAAGATCTCTGGTCTGGGGCAACTTCAGGACCAGGATGACTTGCTGCAATTTAAGGAACCATCAATTCAGTTCTCTACCAGGAACTCCTGAACAAGCTCTAATTCACATAAAGCCAGTTTGATTTTGATAGATTTTTATTTTTTTACCTTAATAAATTAAGCTTTCAATTCATTCTTTTTTTTTTTTTTTTTTTTTTTTTTTGATGAAACATTTAAGTGCGGCAATAAAGCAAGAACAGGGGAAATCTGTGACAATGCAAATGCTTGTTTTGTATCCTGTACGGGTTTTATCCCCACACATCCCTTCATACTCTCAGTGTTGTTTATAGAGGAGTATTGAGATTCAATACAATATTTATTAGACTCACATTGCTTCTGTTGGACTGTCAGGGTTAGTGTTTTTTTTTTTTTTTTTTTCTTGTGTTTGGATGGTCAGACTGGGTTACTACTATGTTTTACCTTAAACACTATTTTGAACCAGCTGCCTTCTGAGCTACATTCATCAGAAAAGTTTCGGTATAGTCATCAGTCCCATGTTGTCCTCTAGTTGTCTGTAACAAAGATCTGAAAAGAGATTGGAGGAAAAAAGCAATATGTTGTGCATTGCTAGCTTGGAAAATGACCTGAAAATTGCCAGAAACACCTGGCTGTAGCTGTTTCGCCTCATTATTTTTTTATGAAAATCTAGGTGTGTGTTTGATTGTTGTAATTTGTCTTAATCTGTACTCCTTTCTGTTTTACCAGACGCTTTTGAAAAAAAATCTTCATCCCAATTAGTTTTTTGGGTTGAATAATTTTAAATTAAATAAAAATAAAATTCTATTGTGCATTTTCTGTATAAGGTTTTATCTGTCTTTCAGGCACATTCTCATTGTGATGGCAGTAGCCTATGGCACCACGCTGATAGCTTACCTGGATGCCAGCAATGAAATACCCTATTCGCTACCTGGACTAGAGTACTGGCCCTGTGATAAATGGGCCGTTGGATTCCCCCACATTGTTCTCTCCAGCTCTTCAAAGACCCAGAAACGGTGCTGATGAATCATTATCCCTGGTATTTCATTTGTGGTCGAACATTCACTTAACAACTGAAAGTTTATGAATTGCCTTGCATCAGAATCCAAGTGATAAATATCATCGCTTAGACTGAATTTGGCATTTAAATGTATATCTACAGCCACCAAAACAATCTAATCATAGAAGTAATTTATGCAATTAGGATAATGGGTTTAGTCAGGGATAAAACATTAATCTCAGCATTTCCACTATAGAGGTTTTTGTGTAAGCACCAAAATGAAATTTTGAGACACTTTATAATCAAACAAAATTAGAATCAAAGTCCTGCACTGCAAAAACTTAACTAAGCCACGACTGAAATAGTATCCTATAAAAGGCAATGGAAAGGGGGGCTAATCTCAAAGTGTATCTCTGTTTTAAAGCTACAATCTTAAAATATGTCATCGTAGTTCATGTGGAGACTCTTTTGTAGACTCTTTTTACACACCCTTTATATTTTCCTCTATTTACACGTAGCAGTTGAATTTTCAGAGTTCCCTGTAAAAAGTACAAGAAGAGCGTTTCCTGAAGTCAGAACTTTGAAATTTTGAGATCTCCAAACTGCTCCAAGATGACTGACATGCATATAAAACATAGTGAAAGTTGCAGGTATAATATTTGTTAGCACTTCTGACCAGGGGCAATTCTAATCAGGGGCCAACAGGGGCCAGTGCCCCCAGTAGAACTGCTCCTGGTCCCTGGTATGAAACCTGTACTGAGGAAATAATACTAAATCTATTTCTTATGATGATGTGTGCTAGCACAGAAACCATAACGAATTGATCCCGTGGACCAATTTAATCTTTTACCTTTACAGTTTTACTTTAACAGTAAATTAAAAATTAATGTGTTGCACTTTTAGCTTCAGCCGTATTGAGATAGGATTGCTGTTTTCATCTGCTAGATCAGAGGTATGCAACTTGCAGCCTCGGAGCCAATAGTGGCTTTTTGGCTCACGTAATATGTTAATGATAAAATAATGCCCCGCTTGCTTTTCGTTTGTTTGTTTGTTTATTTATTTGTTTGTTTGTTTTTGCCCCATGACAAAAACACTAGTGTCCCATCCTGCCCCTCCCCCCGGTAAATCTGATCTAGAACCGCCGCTGCTTCTGACAGTTCCTATCGTATTAAACCAGAGGTCTACATAGTGTTGTACAATCGCTATTTATAAATATGTTATTTTAGTGTTTGAATACATAAAATGGAGAGAAATATTGGCTTGTATTGCAACTAGTAGTTCGCCTGACAACTATTAGCAAGTTCTGTTAGCAACAATGTTTCATTTGACACAGGACTTAAGAATAATAGACCAGGTCTGATGCTAAATTTTTGCAGCATAAACCTGTATAAAATGGTGCTAACAGGGTTAATATAATGTGTTTCTTTTACATTTGGAGATGTTTTAATGTTGCAGAAATCTATAAAATTAGTCTCAGCCTAGTGAACTGTTAGCATAACTTTCTACTGAGTTATTCTTTCCAACCTAGATTGTTTAGAAAGCTGTTCATTGCAGATAAAATATTGACTGCTAATGTTTTTATATTGTTTCTTTAATAACCTTAAAAGCAGCAAAAAAAATAAAGTCTGAAAATCAGCCCTGAAGGAGGCTAGCAGAGCGCCACCAACATGTTTACATTTTTTTGTTCCTGGTGAAAAACAAGTGCCAGCTTTGTGTACCAGCTTGTTATGATGAAGAGGTGATTCATTTTTTTATTTGAGTGTGTTCTGCTCTCCTTGGAGGATTTTGCATCTTTTAGCTCAGGCCATAGTTTGCAACAAGGTTGTAATGAGATGTCAGTGAAGAGAAAGATACAAAACAAACCACTAGTTTAATACACAGTAAAGATAGTAATCAATAATTGGCAAAAAAAAAAAAAAAAAAAAAAAAAAATCCAATAAAAGTGACTTTTTAAAAAAATAATTTCTCCAAAACTGATCAAACAAAAACAACAAAAATAAAACAAAAACAAAACAACTAAAAAAAACAAGACAGAAACCTGTCAGTCAGGCAATTAGGAGGCCAACAGCAACTCTGAAGGAGTTACAGGAATACCTGTAGAGTTTTACATAAGACAGCAATCTCCTGCTTTTTCTCTGTTTACCTTAACTAAAGATGGGGGGACACCAATCAACTTTCAAAGTCTTTACAGATTTTGAAAAGACTTGGAGCAATTAATTTAACACTTTATTTAGAGTTTTAGTTTTTCAGATAAACTGGCACATATTGACTGTTGATGTCACTTGTACACTGAAATCGTGTTTTATATTTGAATTTCAGGTATTAAATTCTAGGCTATTTTAATAATTAATAATACATTGATGTATTTTCTTGGTAGTTTATGCTCATAAGAGCTTTAGTTGGGGTAATTTCTTGTAATTTGTAACTTTTCAATTTTTTTATGCATATAGTTGTCCATTAAGATGACCAGAAACATAAGATTCTTGCAAATGTAGATACATTTCATATGTTTGAGTATATTTCACAATCTGGTTTTGACCCATTTTGCAGGAATAATTGTATTTATTTGTTGGCAGTTTTGCAGCATTCCATTGCAAAAATTTGTTTAATTTCCATTCATCACAGTTTAATTTTGTGTGAGATATTTCTAATTAAACTGCAGCATACCATGCCCAAACCATTATACTGCCATTGCCATCCTTTGCTGATTTATTTTATGAAAAATCTAAAAGTCTCTGAGCCTTTACATAAAGTTTGTACATAAGAAAAAAACAACATCAAAGCTAAAAACTGTTGATTTCGTTCATCCTCTGGAAATTTGACCCAAATCCCTTTTATTTGTTTAGATTTTTGTATTTATTTTTCTATACACCCCAGGAAAACAAACTATTTTAGTTATTGTTTTTCTGATGACAGAGTTTTTGATAGTATTATTGTTTTTGTCTTTGATGTTTTTGTTATTGATCTTGCAAGGAGAACTTAACAGTGATAATGAACCTTCAAATATTTTGAAAAAATGAAATAATTTTTATTTGCTTACCAGTATTGAGAAAACTCGTTTTGATCCTATTCATAAATAGGAATTTATGCAATTTATAAAGGACTGATATAATTTTACCCACTACTCTAATTTCCACTTTACACTTGTAATGTTGCAGATTTTGAAAAAAGTCAAAGTTCAGATTTTGTTTTAACAGATCATCAATTACTATCTATATTTATCAGACTTAAAATTTATAATTTAGAAAAATGACTGATTTAAATGGTCCCTTTATTGAGTTTTTTTTTTGTTCACCTCCTTCTGTTTCAACCACTGTGTGCTGGAAGCTGAACTTGTGAACTGCTTCATTTCTTTTAATAATTGTGGGGGTTTTTTATGCTAATTTTAAAATACAAAACTCTGAAATAAATCAAAGTACTGTATATGACATTTATAGACACAAACAAATGACTGCTGACTGTGAAAGAGAGTTTATCTTGGATCTATCCTCATGCTGATGTTTGAAAATGATATGCTGTTTTCTGAAAATGCACATTTTAAGAGATAATGTATGAAACTGTTGGTACTGATGTGGTTTTGTGAAAAGTAGTTATGTGAAAAACCGGTAAGTTTTAATTTGTTTTAATGTGTTTTAAATATAATGCTGTTTTCTTCTGGGGGCTTTTTTGTATTTATATTAGATATAGACTTCTTCTATGATAAAAGTTTTACTTTCCTTCAGGTTCAGTGTTTGTTTGCTGGTTTCCTGGAGTGCTTCACTCCAGAGAAATGTGTTTGAGCATTATGTTAATGGTACCTCAGCGTGCAGCAGGTTTACAGGAATAACGACCTAACGACCAGAATAAGCTGCGCAGTGTGAGCTGAGTTGTCTCACTTTGAATAAATTGTTTTCGGAAACATAACAGGTGTTTGTTTGCTCTTCATGTTTTCGAAAATAGTGCAGCAGAGTTTAGTTAGAGTGATTCATTAAAAAACATCTTTTAAAAAGCTGTATTTGTTGGATCATTTTATGTTTTGAGAACATTCATGGAGACTGTGTTTCTAGTCATGTGATCTTTCCTGAGGCACATTATAAATACAATGGATCCTTTCCATACACACACACACATAAACCACACAGGTGTTCAAAAATGGCCTCTTTGTGAGCTAGAATCACACTATCTGGTCATAATCGATGGACAGTACAAATGAAACATTTACATAGACTAATAAATGACTTGAATCCCATTCTTTTTGTGAGTTTGACTGTTTATTAGAGTTGTTCAACAAGCAACTTTAATGATCTAGTGTTAGGTGCACAATTCAACCTTATTGGGTGCTTTCTCTAATCCAGACAGGATCAAAATTATGCATACAGACTGAAATACAACTAATGTTTGGTTAATTCTCCTTTAGCAAGTTGCAAAAGAATCCCACGTTCTTGTAGCCAACAACAAGTTCCTGGCAATATGCTGGCCCCAGGACCTTCTTGCTGCAAGGCAACAGTGCTACCAACAGGTGAAGCTCATTTAAATCTGTTGGTTTCCTGCAAGGTGGAGCAGTTCGTTGTGCTGTTGCTGTGCTGTGCAGCAAGAAGGTCCTGGGTTCAAGTCTCCTGCATGGGTTCTTTCCTGCATAAGTCGGAAGCTGCTGTAACACCAGTATTACCGTCCACCCCAGATCCGAAACGGACACTTCAAGCATGAATTAAATTTGCAGCTACCCAGGTGGACATGCCAAATGCCCTCTGGAGAAAGGTTTTATGGTTAGATGGGACCAAGATTGAGCTGTCTGGCTACAATGACAGAAAATATTATTTGGAGAAGTCAAGATGAGGCTTTACTGAGAAAACCATACCTGCAGACTATGGCAGTGGTAGCATCATGCTGAGGGTCTGCATTGCTGATATTGGTGCATTGCATGACATCCTAATTTTTCAACTTTACCTCAATTGAATAGCCAAATGCCTATCTTGGACACAATTTCAGCTGGATAAATGTTCCAAACGTACATTAAAAACTGGTTTTGAAATTAAAAATATATTGATTATGCTTAAAATTTGGGTTCACTGCAGGAATTTAAATGACCTCCACTAATTCTGATAAGAAGAATGGTCAAATATCCAGTCAGAATTATGCAATGACTTTGTGTCATAATTCTGTCACAACAGTCATGCAATTTATCCGCAATTTGTAAATCACATTAAATCCGATATTAGTGGGGCTGCATGTACATATTTGTATACCTTTGACCCTGTTTGAATAAGAAAAAATCCTCACCCAAAAAAATCAAACTTGTGCACCTTATTTTTGTTTTTAAAGTTCACTGAATTGGTTTGTGTTATTATCATTTCATTGCAGAAAACAATAATAAGGTATCATTAGAAGGCCAAAATAAGCATGACATTCATCCCCTTGGTGAGGGATTATTGACTGGGTCTGTAAATGAAGAACATACAGCATGTAACAAACACAGACATGATCCATACTGTAACATTTCTGTTGTATATAATACACTGCAGCAAAATTGCATTTGAACATGGACATGTTCTATTTAAATTGGACTACTACAGTACGATGATGGAATTAAAAGTTTAAACTCTTGAAATGCAAAACATGTTATGTAAACAAGTCAAATAAAAATCCTTCTGTCCGGAATGTCCACTGATTAACTTAAAAAAGAAAAAAAATCTTCACCACTTTTCCACCACTAGAGGGCAGCAAGAGAATGCTAGTCTGAGGTTTGACCTTCTGCTTCAACAAGAGGAATCTGTTCACATTTGTTGGCCTGGAAGTGTTATCCTGGATAAGTGAACGTTCAGTTTATGAAACGGAACACATGCATTGAATTGGATCCGATGTGTTATTGAAGTCTGGTTGTCGGTTTGTTTTACTGTCATGAAGAAAAGATCTCATATAATCTACAAAATCTACGCTAATCTAAAAAAAAAACTTAAGATTTCCCACCCTATACTTTTCTCTCTAATCAAAACAAAAAAGGCTCCAAAAATTATTTGTTAAATAAAATGTGTATTTAAGGTAATTAATTAAAAACTTCACAATAAGTTGTCAGAATAACAACTCTAAGGGCAAATTTAGCCAATGTATTTACCTTGATTAATGATGCATTCACTCCTAGGAAAAATACACTGTTATAAATATGTTTGATTCCTTGTTTAATTAATACAGCTTAACATAATTTTTATTTTTGTATAAATACTCTGTAAATTTGTCTTTTTAAAAACCTTTTGTGTATTTTGAGGAGGTCTTGCTGTGAAGTTCTGATGGTTCAAATGGGATCAGTATAAATGATTTAGAGTGCAAAATTTTAAAAACACAAAGAACAACAGAGGTTCATCCACCAGTTTGGAAAGCTGCTGCTATCCTATGCAAATAAGGCATCATTGGCACTCAACACAAAATACATCCAATCCTTGATGATAATCCAATACAATTATTGATAGATTGAGATTTACCAGGAGATGTCAGAAAATATTAACATCATTCACAAATTAATTTATTTCAGTAATTCCTTTCAAAAACTCAACCATTTATCTATGTTCACTTTGATTGTTATTGCTAATAGCCAATGAAAACATAAAAAATGAGTTTATCAGAAGTCAGGCTATGAAATATAACCAGTAAAAATACATTTTATAAAGAAATGTTGGGTTGGTCTGCGATGGACTGGCAACCTGTCCAGCATGTAGCCCACCTCTTTCCCAATGACTGCTGGAGACTGGCACCAGTACCCCTCCCGTAACCCTGCAAGAATAAGTGAGCATAGACAGTGGATGGATGGATGGATGGATGGATGGATGGATGGATGGATGTTGGGTTGATTCTTGAAGTACTGATTCAGCTGCAGTCCATGGTGGGTGAATCTCCCCCCATCTCTTCTCTCTCATGGCTGCCGTCATCCCTGTTTCTTCTCCACGCCTTTTTCTACCACACTTTTTCCTTCCACTCAACTTTCGATGAATCTGCTTTGATGCTGTGCCTTGTGAACAATCACCTGCTTTTGCAACGATTTTTAAGGCTTATCTTCCTTGTGCTGTGTGACAGCTGGTGGAACAACTGTTAAGTTAGTAGCTTTCCCCATAAATTTGTAAGGTGCAACATGAGCATCACATTCTCAATTGGAAATCCCAATTTTTAATCAAAAACCCTTTACTGAGAAATTGAACTTTGGACTTTCATAAGCTTGTATGACATGCTTGTAAAAGTTAATAGAAATAAATTCTTGTAATAAATCATTCTCTGTGTAATTAGTTGACATAATATATGAGTATCACTTTTTAAATTGAACAACTGAAATAAAATACCCTTTTGATGTTATTCTAATTTATTGAGATGTACCTTCAAACAGCAGCACCCATCATATTTGTAGAGGAAAACACATGATGATGGTTGATTTCACAAGACAACAAAACAAATATAATGTGTCAAGTTGGGCATCATGTGCATAAAATGTAAAGCATTTTGTGAGATAAAACTCTTGAATGATTGTATTGACCTTCCTACATTTTTAATTTCTAAGGAAGCTAAAAAAGGAGTTTTAGCTCTTTCAATCAGTCAAAGTTCTTTTAATATTTTAGAGGTATTTAAACACTGCCAGGTAGTGCTGTGCCTTTTTTACCTGCTTATTTAATTTACACAGTAAGCAGCACCAAGGACAGTCAAAACTGTCAGCTGAGAAAAAGAAGCAGCGCCAAGTATTATACAACCATGCTACAAATGGATGTAATAATTGTTCTTGCTAAGACTTTGTGACACTAATGGCCTTTGTTTACAGTCAGACAGAGACATACAGCAAGGGTCCCAAAGTAGGGAATTGAATCACGGATAGCTGCATTAAGGACTAATGACCTCTGTATATGGGCCACTCGCTCTACCACCAGGACTAATTGGTTACTGCCCCATAAATACTTTCTTTTCTGGTATCAATAGAAGTTTGAATTTCCTGCTATTTAAAGAGTCCTTTGTTTTCATTGGCTTTAATTAACAATATAAATAGTGCAAAGCTCAATAAAAGAGGCCGGATTTGCATGCGATGATGCCTGCAGAGCTCAAGTGGATCCAAATTTCTACTTTTTTAGAGAAACAAGAGCAGAGTGATAAATTTGGAAGCTTGAACAGACTCAAGAGTTGATCACATATCTGTAGATGTGATTGATCAACAGTTTATTAAACACTTTTCATACATGCTGTTCCATAAATAGATGTTTTTCAGTGTTGCCAGCAGGAGAAGGAGAGGCAACGTTGGTAGTGACCTTTTGTTACATAGCCGAGGCCTGAATCAGAGGTGTTGACTCGAGTCATATGACTTGGACTTGAGTCAGACTTGAGTCATTAATATTATGACTTTAGATTTGACTTGGAAAAAAGGTTCAGAGATTTGTGACTTGACTTGAACTTGAACATGTTTACTAAAAAAGACTTGATATTTTTACCCAAAATCTAATGTTTTAAACATATAATGGTCAAAAAGTGTGTTTTTATTATTCTCTGTTCCTTGATCTTTATGATGCTGTTTGTTCACCATTGTTCTATAATAAACATCTAAAGCATTTACAGCACATCTGTAGTTATTTTCAGGTTGAGTTACACAGAAGTGGATTCTATTTACAAAGTGACTTCTGAAGTTAGCTGGTCTTGTTGGATTTTATTTAAATTCAAAATTAATTTATTGATCCCAAACGGAAATTAGTTGTTGTAACTCATATTATTCAAGGTTCTTCAAAGAATTGTTGTAGGTGCTGATGACTGTGGGCAGGCTGGATCTCCTGCAGCAGTCTATATTACAACAACTCTGAAGAAGCCCCTGACTGAAGACACTCTGATGTTGTAAAGCAGTCTCATGAAGATAATGAGATAACTTTCTTGATTTTATGAAGAATTATTCTTTGCACCATCATCTTCTGTGATTCCAGAGTAGTCGCCAGAATAGACCTTCTTTATCAGGTTGTTGAGCCATTTTAATTCCCTGGCTCTGATGCTGCTACCCCAACAGATGCTGGCAGAAGAGGTTGCACTCTCCAGGTATGTACATATGTATTTACACTCCTCAGCCACCTCCACTTCTTCTCCCATGATGGAAATGGTGCTTGACCTAAACCTGCTTCTCTTGAAATCTACAATCATCTCTTTTGTTTTGGGGTATTTGGAGTGTTAAGGAGACTATTGGTGGAGAAATTTGAAAACCATGCATTCAATAACTTCTATAATTGTGCACTGTGTTGGCTTTTTACATAAAATCCAATGAAAATGTGTTAAAGCCAGCGTTTGCAACTTGTCAAAATGTGAGAAAGTTAAAGAAATGTGAATATTTTCATAACCCACCGCATGTGTGAGTAAAATTCTGTTTCCCAATCCTTTATAATCAATTAGCATCGAGTGCATTTTATAATTGAAACTGAGCCGCAACTATTGGGACTCTCTTGCTGTCACTCGAGACAACAACCAGAAAATGCTTCAATTGTATTTGCAGCTCGGTCATTGGCCCGCCTTTTCCCTCCTCCGATTGGTCGATTTTCAGAGTTGGGCTTGAATTCGGAGCTCTCTGATTGGCCCGTAGGACTTTCTGTTTTGTTCGTCTGCCAAGCAGCCCGTCTGGAAGGGGAGGGGAGCCGTCTGCCTTCCGCTTCTGGGGCTGGATTGACACACAATGAGGAGCAGAGAGGCCGGGGAGACGCTCCACAAACGCCGCTGTAAATAATTACTACAATCACAGAGGCCGGAGAAACATGGAGAACCAGGTACAGTTCGCGTCTTCTTTCGGAATGGGAGGTTTTTACGGGGAAAGGAGCAGCAGGCGGTGGGCTGGCAGGGGAGAAATGAATCTTCCTTTCTGCCCGTGAGAAAAAAAAAAAAAAAAACTCGTAGTTGTTTGGCTCTGGAGCTGTGCTAGCTGGGCACTCATACATCGGTATTTACTACTACAGGACTCAGCACCGCTGCATAGCCACATCCAAGCACACAAAGAGACCCCCGCTTGGGTTTTTATTCTGCCCTGGTTCCTTCAGAAACGCACGCAAACCGTTTACAGATCGCGACAGTTAGTTTATATCGGGGCTTTTGGTGTAGCTAAGCTAAGCTAATTTATGTATGAGGAGAGTGTCGGCCGTTGGCTAAAGGCTAAGGAGCAGCTATAAGGCGCCGGGGGAAACGATTTGTCCTGCCCCAGGTTAGGCTGCTGAGGCTGGGTGTTGTCTCCACCGCCAGCGGCCTGAAATCTGAACACAGAGGAGCTGATAACGGCAGGAATCTTACAACACACCGGAGTATATTTGCATTATTTGCTCACAGCTGGTTAATGTTCACCACATTCATGCCTGCAAAGGGTTCCTACGCAGTCTGGAAAAGTATGGAATTTAGTATAAGTGTTTTTCAGGTTGGATAAGTATGGAAAAAAATATGTTTGTATTTCCAGACTACTTATCCCATTGTCTAAAAGTTGCATCCATGCATTGATCCAGATATCTATGCTTTTCTTTAAATGCGTGCAGTCATCCTTTAATTAAAAAAATACATTTGTTTTTACTTTTATCCATACATACAATTATTTTTCCTTCTGTCCAGCATCTATCCATAAATCTATTTTTCCATACTTCATAGATACATGCATCTATTATTTTATTCATTCATCAGTTTGTCTTTTTCCATCCCTACATTCATTGTTACATGTATTTTTGCATACATATATTTTTCAATAGATCGACGCTTGAATACATAGAAATTTCTGTTGATTCATAAAAACATTTTTTTCCCATTTGTAGCTCTATCTGTCTACAAATATCTGAACATTTTCATATTTTTTTTGTAATTCATTGTGAGTTTTCTATTTTTTTTTAGGTGTGTGTAAAAAATAAAATAAAAAAAAATAATAATAAAAGAACTTAATCAGAAAAGTATGGATTTCAAGATTATGGATGTGTCGTAGACCTGATTTTAAATTGTTGGAGGTAAAAAATGTCAAACCATGTCAATAGAAAAGGACAAGCTTCTAAGAGGTGTGTTTGCTAAATAATAATAAAGTATTTTGAACTGAAGGACTAAAATAATGTTCAAATAATACAAATGTGCGTGTAAATTAAACAGTAAGTAAGATGAAATTCTGGAGTAATTGTCCCTATATTTATAATGCAGACAGAGCTGTTGCCCAAAATCACCAAAAAGCATTGTTTATGGATACAAATTTTGATATTGCCAAAAAATGTTAATTGATGATATACCATTTTTAATGGTTAAGCTAAGTATTTGTGAACTGACTTGTAATAGTGATTTTTCTATAGCCAAAAGTTCATGTTCCTGGCTTTAAAATTTGATATTTTTACTATTTAAACAGCAGCAGAGAATGTCAAGCCTCGAAAGCAGGAAAAAGTCGTTCTGTTTAATTCTTTTTCAAAGTAAACAGTAAAAAGTGTTATTAAATGCTGAAATTAAAGTTATTTTTGATCTTTGATGGAAATCTGACCTTGTCTAGGCTAATTAACCCCTTAACTAATTAATCCCTCCCCGCGCACCTCCCTAAAAAAAAAATGCTTACATGTAAGTCAGTCGGTCCACAATTGTCTTTACTCGGCAACACCATCCACACTGAAGAGTGTTGTCAACCAGAGCCAGTAGTGATTGTGTACGGTACGCTTAGCAACCAGAAAACAAGAGGATTTTTGAGTGTTTGACAGGCCGGTCAGCGGTCGGGGCTGATCAAGCTGAAAAACCTGTGAATCACAATCCGATTTGTTGGAGCATCTCTGTCTAATTGTTGAATAAAAACAGAGTTTGCTTAAATTGTTATGTACAAGCTATAATCCTTATAACTATGATACAGGCAGGACTTGCCTAAAGAGTGATGGAGGAAGTCTGCTTGGCTCATCTCTATTTCCAAGGTTTTTCTTGCTTTTAGTAAATTCCAGGTGTGAATGTGTATGGAAAGAGCATTTGTTTACAGGCTGTATTTTTTTTTTTAATTTTTTTTTTTATTATTATTATTACATCTCTAAGAATACAAAGGCAAGAAGTTTCTAAAATAATTATAGTTTAAATTCACATTGTAAAAGACTTGATGAAAGAAACCTAGTTGGAGATGTTCTTTTTATTACAGTAATTGGGAGCAAAATGAACCTTGTGTTTTAAAACAAACCCTGTCATTAAGACTATAAAACAAAAAAAAGTACTTTTTTGCAGTTCATTTCTTGTAGACAAATCTGCCCTGGATTTTATAATTTAATGGTCATATTTGCTTATGAAACATTAGTTTTTTAATGTTTTATACATTTTGACTAAATATGGTAAAACGCACGTAGGTAAATCTATCAGAATCTGTGTGTGTTAGTGGGTAATCCAGTCTCCATGACCTCACAATGTAACGTATAATTTTAAGGGTTGGTTTGTAATCCACATTTGATTAATGTACAAAACTGCTCACTTAGGGTTTATGTCATCATAAAATGAACATTTTATGCAGAAAAGTTAGTAAGCCAAATTACATATCTGCTCTCTGTGGAAGGACTACAGATTCATACGTCCCAGATGCCTGAGGCTGTTGTAGGCTGGGTTTTCAGGGTGAAGCCACACACATTTGTGGAAAGTGGCTCATCCACTTTCATGGAGCTAGACTCTATTCATCGTTGACCCCCTTTGAAGTTTTAGCCACCCGAGGAAGACTTCTGGTACAAGTTAGAAGCAAGCTGTAGTTTTCTGGTCTGTGTTACAACTTGTTATAACTTAAAGAAACTCCAGGTCTGTCACTAATATGGCAAAGTAGTCTGGTCTGATCACAGGTATTTAATGACGGTCCTCTATTTTTTTTAAATTTTTATTTATTATTTTATATATATATATATATATATATATATATATATATATATATATATATATATATATATATATATATATATATATAACTCTTAGATTTGTTTACTAGAAAACCACTTAAAGCTGTCAGAAATGCACTCCTGTCTGTATATTCCAGCCATTTTAACACCAGTTTTTCTTCTTGTATGGTTTCTGAGGTCTAACTATTTCAGTGCACATCTCATGATATTAAGATAACTCTACTAATCTCCAAAAGTAAGATGAACAGAAATTACAAAAATTTATGATTTTTTTTTTTTTTTTTTTTTTTTTTTTTTTTTTTTTTTTTTTTAATTTTTTATTGGCACCCAAAATAAACATAATTAATACTAGAGCTGGACCAATCAAAATTTTGTGGCCAATTTCTGCTCTGCCATGCTGATTGATATTTCTCTTTAAGAATGATAGCATAAGATCTAAGAACAGGCGCTGTAAAATGAGGTTTTGCTGTTATTTAAAAGCACACAGAATTTATTCATCTTATATTAGGTAACGCGGTAAGTGTGGCTAACATTACTGAAACAGATTCCCAAAAAAGCTCGAAAGTATAAAACAGAGCAACTTTGCTATGCTTTTTCCAGCTTTCTTGTTTCTCCTAAGAGTCTTCACATAGTGTAGAAAGTATCATCTCTTTGTCCTTCCGCTGGCTTCTTTGGTAAACACCTTACAGATTCTGAAAATGGATAACTTTGAATTGCCTTCTTTCAATAACAACTTCTGCATCAAAGAGGGCTGTTGTTAAAATTAAAATGGCATGCTTTTAAATCCTTCCTTTTCCAATTTAAAGGAAATATGTGGTCTATGTAAGTAGAACTGTAATACTTTGGTCTAAATTCCTCGCTATTGTAGCTTCACAGGCCCCTGTCTTACCCCCCGGCATGAGGTGCGTTTGAGAACAGCTCGTTTTGATGTGGTCTCTTTAAATGCTACCTAGAAAATTCACACCTTGCTTCCCTCCAGGTCGGCAATTTCTGTAGTTTGATTGCGGAGATAATCTAGAGGTGCAGAAACTTTTTATTCCCAAATTGATTTTAAGATGTCAACAACGAAAGACTTGTCCATCCAGACTTACATGTTCGAGCCAGAAAAGGCTACCATAATATGAAAGAAAACGTCTTGTAAATAAGGCCTCAACATGGTTAACGAGTTAGCCAACGAACATCACTGAATGCATTTGAGTCATTTGTTCCCCAAGACAAAAACGGCGTAAACAATCCCAAACTGTTTCTGTAATAATACAATTCAAAACACGCAGTACGGTTATGTCCTGAAGGAGGTAAAAGCTAGCACTCAGCGCTAACATGCAGAAGGCACGATGCTACTGCTGTCAAAACAATGGCCAGGATGTCATGTCATAACACACAATAAATTCATTTGTAAAATAAAGTTTGTCATTTTAGCGTTACCTGCAGCTTATCACTTTGCTGTGTCCATCATTTCCACGAACAGAAGAAACTGACCCCTCAATCAGACGAAGTCTTTCTGTAAATCCTTCTTGATACGGATACATTTCCAAGAAAAATAACATTTAACCGTGCACTATACAGCAGTTCTGATGCTGGGTGTAATTAATTTTGTGGGTTAATACACCCAACAACTGAACATTTTGACTTATCCACTTGTAGCTTCGGGATCCTTGAACTTGGACTACAAAAATACTGCAAAAAATAAATATAGCAGCTTCTTGAAATTGGTTAGCCAGAAGTCCATGACCGTGTTTAGCAGGTCTGCAGCAAATACTGTGATGTAGTAGTTCAAATAGCCCAATCGGGAATAGAGAAAACTGAAAAATATGACCCAAACAGAAAATAAAAATATCTGCACAACCCTGGGAGAGACTATATTGAACTTTTCTGCACTCCTAAAGACTCCAAGCACATAACAAAATGTCTTTAAGAGCTAGAAAAAGTAGATTTTGCATGAGATATCTCCTTTGAAGCAACCCTTCCTGTTTCTGATTGGCCTGTCTCTGGTTGCAGCTGATCAAGGTAGATATTGTCTGATTCTGGTTGACGGACGATTTCTCAGTGTGTCTAGAGACTACTAAGATTAAGTTGACTTTGTGCTGAAGCTCCATAATTGAATTGTTATTTCCAGTCCTGTTATGAAGATCATGTTGGAAGTTCAAAGTGTATCAATCGAGAGTGGTAGAAATGTTGAGATGTACAGCAGAGCTGTTGAATTATACAGTATTGAGTTTGAATAAACTGAACCAAATCCAAGAAATACTGAAGTCTGTGAATGTTTTGTTTGAATTAAAGTCTTGGGGGGGAAAATAGAATATCATTGCATCGCAGTGGTTTGTTTGGTCAGACTGCTTCATAGGTCTATAAAGTGGAATTGGGACTTTTTGTGCATCTGATCTCCTCTGGTTTCTAATGATCAGATCTTGTTGCAGGGGCACTGCAGCTGGGTTGACATGTTTGATTTGTCATGCAGCTTGTTAAATTCCATACACTCTAATTCGCACACCCTGTTTCCAATAGTCACTTGCTTTCATTGGGGGTTTCATTGACAGTATTTGTAATTGGCCAATGTCTCTTATGACCTCAAGAATTTCCAAAACAGATTACCATTTCACTGCCCATGGTGGTTGTGGACAGCTAATGTAGGGTATGATAATGGACTGATCTTCACCCAAAGACAACTTTGGTCATCGCTCGGTGTCCCTTTGTGTGCTCTCTTTGGGTCAGTGTACCTGATTTTTTTTTTTTTTTTTCCAGTCGTTTATTAGCTTGAAGAGATTAATGGGTGTTATTTATTTATGGCCGCCGGGAGTTCATTGTTTTCATGGGAGCCAGCATGTCTGCCAGAATTTGTATTTCCCCTCAGTTGGAGAGAAACAAAAACAGCGTGGTCATGCACACATCATCACTGTGTTTTAGCAGCTTTGGTTTATTTGCTTTTACATCCTGTGCATTTCTTTTGATCAAAGTTGGATAAAGTAAAAATGGTCGTGATTCTGCTTCAAATTGAAAATTTGTTCTCATATTACCCGAGTTGAATTTTTCAGACGGATTAGTATTTTATTCCTATTCGTATCCATTTCTTTTAAGCTTGTTTTCAACTGTAAAGCAATATTTTCTTTTTGTTTTTGTTTTTTTTTTACAAGTTAACATGATTGATCTTTGATTTTGATAGAAAAATAGCCCAAAGTTATAGTCATTTGGATTTAAAAAAAAATCACAATACAGCTTTTCTCCTGTTTTTATTAGTAACTTAGAATTGTCACTACGTCTCCTGACAAAGTTGTGACTTGGAGGATTTTTTTTGACTGAGAAACTTAGGATGCATTCATCTAGTTCGTTTGTTTCTTTTGGGGAAATGTGAATCCGCAATCGAACTCTGATCCAGACCAAAAAGAGAACTCTTTTCTTGTCTTGGGCCAGTAGAAGTGAACTTTGGCACGTTTCGAATGCATATGTGAATTCCAAGCGAACTGGAGACCGTTCCAAAAGCAGGAAGCGGGCTATAGACATTCTGGGTAAATACAATCAAAACCAACGTTTGAGTCTAGCGCTTTCAGCAGAAATGTCTCGTGGTCTTTTTTTGCCGAAGATAAGAGAAATCCTACAACCGCTAAAATCTCACGCCACTCCATTTTTGTTTACATTTTGTGAAGAATGAAGTTGCGCTCAGTGTTGTCTTCAGAGGTTTTCGTGTCGTTTTTCTGAGTGGTTCTTGGTACAGCGCCACCACAGGCGGTGGGGGGGGGGTAAACGGGTTGCTCAAAGCGTTTGGTTTGTTTGATACAGTGCAGTGTGAAAGCGAACCCCACCAGCTGAAAATGTAACAAATGTTGTAATTTTGGTCCCCAATCGAACCGAGTCTACCGGACTCTCAGGTGTGAAAACACCTTTAAAATGCGACTCCTAAATGTTGTGCTGCATCTATATTATTAAATTTCAGTTTCTTTTAGTGAAATGAGAGCGTTAAGAGTCCATCCAACTGTTTAAATGTAATTTTTTGCCCTCAGAGTTGAAGCATTTGACTGGAAAGAAAATATCCCACCAGCCATTGCATCCAAGCTCTCTTTGGGAATTTAACATTGCAAACCTAGGGCTGAGTGGAGAAATTTACATACAGTGCATAAAATGCATATTTCTGTTTTTCTCACTGTCTGACAGTAAACAAGACCGAAACTTTTCTGTTTTAGTCATTTAGGACTAACAAAAATATTTATTTGCTAAATTCCACAATTCAGAAGTTCCCATCAATTATACCTTTAAACTACTTTGGAAAGCCCAGTTGATGATTTCATGGCTTTATAAGCGTCTTTATGGCAGCATTGCTCAACAGTGACAAGGTGATATTTTAGCTGACTCTTACCTGACATTATCTTCTCACCTGGAATGACGTTAAACCAAATATTAACATCTTTACTTGAGAGAAAAATCAGCTAATATGCAAACATAGCTGCCAGTAGCATTCAACCATCAAATATTTGCGCAGTCTTATAAAAATATTCCCATCCCAGTAAAGGGGGGAAAAAAATTATCAAAAACCTTCAGTTTTGTATGTTTTTATTTAATTTTTTGTGCGTGTTACACCCCTGATATTAAAGTAACATCACAAACACTGATTTTACGTGCAAAATTAAGGAGAAAGCAACTCTGGGTCGTCCTTTCCACGTGCTTGAAGGTGCCACATTCATCTGTTCCAACAATTACACGGAAATACAGCTTGAAAATGTCCAGACATCATGCTGTTCAGGAAGCAGACACAGTCCGAAATGCTTGTATCAACACCAGAAAAAACAAAAGACCTTGTAAAGATGTTGGTGAAAGCTGGTAGGAGAGTCCTGTTATCCACAGTAATATGGACTGAAAGGCTGCTCTGCAAGGAAGAAGCAACAAATTAGTTGCTGATAGTTGCTCCAGATTACAGTTTACAAATTCACTCAGAGACGAGGATCTCAGTTTTTAGAGGCATGTTCTGTAGTCTGATGCTACCCTTTAATATTATTGAAAATTATCTTTTACAGAAGCCCAAACTGGCAGTTTTGCCTTTTTCCCTGTCCGAGCTTAATTATTAATGTTTTAAAGGGCAATTTTGTTTTGTTGACACTTCATAATCCATTTTATTTATTGTTTCAGTGATTTTGTGTGTTTATTTTGAATATTTAAAATGTCTTTGTGTTACAGTGTTAAATATTCTTTTGGAAATTAAAGTTTCTTAATCTTTGAGGAGGTGGTCTTGCAGTATTATGCCTTTATCATATTAGTTGAAAATGGTCTCAAAACAACAATATTATCGTTTATCCTAATAATTGCTGGGACAATTTATCATGACAGGCCTTTTTGGCCATAATGTCTATTATTGCATTTATAAGAGGAGAAGCTTTCAAGCCTGAAAATATCATTCCAGCTGTAAAGTATGTGGGTAGCTGCATCATGTTGGCGTTTTGCTGGTGGAAGCACTTGTGCACTTAATAAAATAGATCATCATAAACAAACTTGTGTGGAACTATTTCCATAACATCCCAGGAAATCAGCCAGGAAGTCTGAGCACAAATAGCCTTCCGAAGAACAATCACCCTAAACGTACCACCAAATTAATTAAAACAAGGACAACAAAGTCAAATGTTTTGGAGTGGCCATCACAAAGCCCTGATCTCAGTCTCATAGAAAATATGTGGGCAGATAAAAAGGTCTATTATTAGTTTGTTTTTTTTTTTTTTTGTTACAGTGTATGTAAATGTCTGCTTATCAGTTTATATAAAGTAGTTTAAATAGTTAAAATAGTTTAAATATTCTATTTCTCATAATTTCATTGCTAGATGATTATGGAAAGCATATTTTGTGTTTTTTATGTTTAAGTTTTTTTTAAGGTCCTTTGTTTAAACATCCATGACATTTTCTTATGTAGAGATTTTCTTTCTATTGTGATATTTGTCCAAACAAAAAAAAAAAAAAAAAAGGCTTCTTACTCACTGATGATTTAAAAAAAACATCTTTTAGTACTGATGCTCCTACAGGAAAACCATCTGAAATAGTTTTAAATCATTATATACCTGATTTAAATCTTATGTTTAGATTGAAATCTGATTTTTTTTTTTTTTTTTTTTTTTTTTTTTTTTTTTTTAAACATAGCCTTTACATTGACTTTATGAGCTTATCTTTTATTTAAAAGCATAAATACTGTCCATTTGCAGGATCTTGTCTATAATTAGTTCTTACAGTTGAGAAGCGAAAGCAAATGACTAAGCCTTACTTCACTTGAAATATTGGCTTCATTGATTATGTCCTTAAAAGGGTGGCTCATTAATTTTCCTCTATTTGTCAAGTTTGTAATTCATCGCCCTCATATATTCCCTCTTGGGCTAATATGTCTTGATTATTGGCAGATATTCATTGTGCAATTTTTCTTGCCCTCATCCAACCATTCGGCCTCAGACTAATCGAATTAATCTATAAAATCTCAAAATTATGTAAAATTAAACTTTACATTCAGTTGTTTATTAAAACACTTCAGGCTTCACTTTAGGCTTCTCTTTTAGTTTCCTCTTTATGTTTTGCTTATCTGATTTTACACCGACTCCTCAGTGGGGGAGGGTGTGGTTAATGATCAGAGCGACCCCACCCCCCACCCCCACACCCGGGTCTGCTCCCTGTTGGCATGTTTCAGTCTGTAGTTTCAGGGCATGACTGTCACAGGACGGCCAGGCAGAGCACCAGCCGCAAGAGGAGGTGTGTTTGTGTGGGTGAACCAGAGAGTGCCAAACGAGCTCATCTCGGTCCTGTCCTGTCTAATCCCCCCCCCTCCCCCGTCCACTCACGAGCTGCGCCATGCCATTTCCAAATCCCCACATTCTTCAGTCCTTCCCTGGACATAAAGTGCCTTTCTGTCCCCCTCTCCGCTTCATTCCCCCCTCCGTCTCTCTGTACTCCTCTCTGCCTCTTCATCTTCTGTAATCACAGCGTCATTTGCGAGGCTCTCTCCTGTTATTGTCCGTGGCAGGCAGAAGTAGTCCAATGATGTGGTCCTTTTCTGGACAACTCTTTTGAGATCCGTCTGCTTGGGCGTCAAATTACACTCATTTCACTGAGAGCGTCCTAACACCAATCCAGCTTTGTGTCTGTCCAGACGCCGCCCTTCCCCTCTGGAGTATCACCAGACTTTGAGTGGAGACTTGAAGGTTTTGTTCAAGGTGGAATCGGGGGGAAATGATGAATAGTGGGTTCCTGGATTAATCGCAGCGCTGGCTTCGCTAATGTTTATTTCATAAGACGGCTTAGTTTGCAAGGTGTTTCTGCTGCTGTAATTTATCACCACAGAAGAAGCGGTATGAACCCACCTGGACAGGGTTCAGACTAAAGGTCCTTTTCATTATAGATCAGTGTTATTAAATGTTTTCTATTCAGTTTCATAGTGGCAAAAGTACTGTATTTGGATATTTTTGTTTTACATTTTATTATATTAAACCAAAAATGCACATTTTTTGCATGTTAGGAGGCTGAAGCTGTACTATATGTAGTGCTTTGCAAAAGTATTCATACACAATCACATTTCCAATACAAACGTCATTGTTTTTATTGGGATTAGATTTAATAGGGTGGCAGCTAACATTATTTTAGTAATCGATTCTGTCGCTTTATTCTGACAATTACTCGAGTAATCGGATGAAAAAGTGGCACATTCTGCAGATTTTTCACTTAACCACTTTAGCTTATTTTATAGAATATTAAAAATATTTAAAAAAAAAAAAAAAAAAAAAAAAAAAGCAAATAAACATAATTAAACTTTTTCTAAATAAGAAAATAAACATTTTGTCTAAAATACAATTAACATAGCAAAATATGCAACTGCAGCTAAATAAATACTTAAATAAGCCCTTTCTGCTTCATTTTACATTAATACAGTTTATGGCTGCTCTGTTAACTATAGTTTCAATTAATCAATTAATAACTGGACAGCAAAAGGTGCCTTATAGGACAGGTTTTTTTTAAAATTTGAACCAGGTGAGGCTAAAACTGACATTTGAGGAGTTCTGGGTAGAACAGACTTACAAAGAAGGTTTTTCATCTAAATGCATAATGTAGATATTTTTTGTACAGTTTTGGCTTAATTACTGCTTTGAGCAAATGGCATATTTTAGTGTGTGAATATTCCAGTTAATGATTAATCGATTACTAAATTATTTGACGATTATTTCGATAATCAATTAATCATGATTAATCATTTCAGCCCTACAGAACCTACAGTCTGAGTAGATTGACCCCTGCCTATTCACAGGTCAGTATTCGCAGATTTTTCTGTGGAACGTGACTCCAAATTATTCATGGAAAATCCACCTATTTGTTCTTCATAGAGCATATGTAAAATATTCGAAAGAATGCGTTGGTGCTGATTGGCTGAACCCCCGAGAGCAGAAAAACAGAGGACCGTAGATATTAGCTTCTGCTGGAGTGCTAAAATGGTTTCCGCTGCGGGTATTAGTGCATATTGAGGTGTAATTGGTGTTTGAACTATTTAGCAGTTGTTTGGTTTAACTAATAGGCAGTTATAAGCATTTTTAGACGGGGTCTCAAGTATTTAGCTATTCTCAAAAACGCATTGTTACCAGGGGTCCACTGTAGTTTGAATCAAACCCTCAATTCATTTATTGGAACAGGCTAAAGTCCAGACAGAGATCAACTTGAGAGTCTGTGGCAGGACTTGTAAAGATGTTCAGAGAAGCTCTCTGTGGCTTATTGGATAAAATAAAGAAACTATCAATTTTTGGCTTGATAATATACTCAACTATCAAGAGAAATTAAGTGAAACAATTAATTGGATTAATCGTGATTGATTATTTAAATAGCTAATTTAGTAATCGATTAATCGTTAAGTGGTGTATACAGACTCTTAAAAAAATACAATCAGAGCAGTAATCAGCCCAAAACAGTAAAAAAAAAAATACATTTTATATTTAAGATGAAGAACCTTCTTTGTCTGTAGATCTGTTCTACCCAGAACTCCTCCAGTGGCAGTTTTAGCTTCACCTGCTTCAGATTCTGCAAAAAAAAACCTCCTATTAAGCACCTTTTGCTATCCAGGTGGTCCTGAGCTTTTCACATGTCGTTGGAATGATTTATTTAACTGCAGATGCATCCTTTGCGACATATGTTTAAACGTTCACTGAAGGAATGCTATTATTTCATTTTAGGCAGTAAAACATTTTTTTTCTTCTTTAAAAATACTGAATTGTTTATTTGCATTTTTAATACTGTATAAGCTTCAGTTGTTTCATGAAAAATCTGCAGAATGTGCCATTTTTCTTATTCGACTACTCAAAAAAATGTCAGAATAATCAACAGAAGTCTCGATTAATAATGTAATCGTTAGCTGCAGCCATAAAACACATTAAGAGGTTGGAACAAGTTGACCTCGAACCTCTGCCTGCTGATGAACTTTTTGCGCGTCACTTAATATAACAGTATTTTGGGTTTTTCTTGGTTCCTTTTCAGTGCACGGTGCAGGTGAAGCTGGAGTTGGGCCACAGAGCTCAGCTGAAGAAGAAAGTGACCTCAGAAGGCTTCACCCACGACTGGATGGTTTTTGTCAGAGGCCCAGAGACCGGCGACATCCAGCACTTTGTAGAGAGGGTCGTCTTCCGCCTGCATGATAGCTTCCCCAAACCCAAGAGAGGTAAACTGTTAACATTATATATAAATGCATATTTAAATGTTTTTGGTTTTTTTTAATAAATACAAATTGCACATATATTTACACTTTTTTTCCAAAGTCTCCTCTTCTTGATTTCAGAAATTATGAAAAAATTTTGTGATTCATCGGTTTCTTCAGCCATTTATCAGTTCTCTAAGCTTTGAAAGCTAAATGATGTCTGTGAGAGGTCAGATTAAGTGCAGATGATTGAGATAATCTGTATAAGAAGTGTAATAATAATAAAAAAAGAATAATCCATAAATCTAATTTACATTACTAAAGCTTTTTATGAATTGATCTACAAATATTTTACTATTGAAACAAATGTTTCCAAATATATTTAATCATGTTAAGCTAAATTAGACTGATGCAAGAAACAAAAAGGTAAATATTTGGTGTATGGGAACATTTCTTTTTTTAAGTTTTTGATTTGAATTTACATGACAATTGTCTGGCATTAATTTAGATTTTTTTTTTTTTTTTTTTTTTTTTTTTTTTTTTTTTTTTTTTTTTTTTTTTTTTTTTTTTTTTTTTTTTAAATTCTGTTTATTTTAAATTGGGATAAGGCTGAAAAGTACACTGGATTAGGGATGGGCATTTATCTCTTAGTTTATCATTACTGGGAATTTATTTTATTTTATTTTATTTTTTTTTACTGTTGTACAATTTTTGTTTTAGCTTGAGAACGATTAACTGCAATTAATGATGCCTGAAAACTCCAAAAACTGAACGTATTATCACTTTTAACATTGTCTCCTTTGTTGGTTCTATGAGAGCATTATTATTAAATATTGATACTCTAAAAAATATGATTAAATGCAGTAAAAATCAAACAACTTTATGCCGCTGGTGTCCTGAAGAACCTCATTATAAAAATGGGTATGGTTTTATGGGGCCTACAGGCACCTTGAAAAATACGGCAAAGAAGTCGTAAATACTTTATCATCACTTTTATCACAGTAAATACCACAAAATATCGTGATGAATATCTTCCATCCCCTCTGTGAATGCATAAATGAAGCAAGTATTGTCAGTGACTAGTGTGTGTCTGTCTGCAGTATGCAAGGAGCCTCCATACAAAGTGGAGGAATCAGGCTACGCAGGCTTCATCATGCCAATCGAGGTTTACTTCAAGAACAAGGTGGGAACATCTCAACAGTATTTTGTAGTAGAAGTATTTTTCTGGTCTGGATAACTGTGGAAAAAGAAAATGTGGTGTAGCATCAGAGTAGGGGAAAAGTTGTCTTTCCAGACTTTATTCATTGTTCTGTTTCCTAAATGTTTCATACATTCATCTTTGTATCCTTACAGTATGTGAATTTGTGTTTTCTCTATATTTAAAGGCTGATCATAGCAGACATACCTGCCATGTGATCATAATAAACTTTAAAATGTACATTTGAAATGGAGGCCAAATGTTACTTGGTGTCTCAAATTTCAGTCTAGAAAAATGTTGAATGTGTAGGAACCCTGTTGTTGTTCATCAAGTCAGAAGTGGGCAACTTCCAACCTCAAAAGGTTGGCGTCTTGCAAGTTTTAGACGTGGCCCTGCTCCAACACCTGATTCAAATCACTGAATTATCTCCTCAGCCTTTCACCAAGTTCTGCAGAAGCCTGCAGATGATGCAGTCATTCAAGTCCGGGTGTGTTCAGGCAAGAAAACGTCTAAACCGTGCATGGTTTAGACGTCTCAAAGACTGGAGTTGCCCATGCCTGTTCTGTACTGTTCTGGACATTTTTATAAATTAAAACAATGAAAATAAAAATGTATAAAAAGCTTATTTTGTTTGCAAATCCAAATTTGCTGCTTTTATTTTGAAAAATCACCTTTTATTCTGAAGGTTTCTCCTGTCCTATCTTTGTTTTGGGCTACGGTATTGTCCTTTGTGTTTGCAGATGTTTGGTTTTATTTTCACCAAAAATGATTCTTAGTTTTGAAGTATTTAATGATACAAAACAAAACAAAACACATTAAGTATTTCACTTTCCATTCACTAATCAGAACTGATCTAGTAAAAACAGTCTGATTCTCATTTCTAGTCCTGAGCTCACATCATTTCTATGTAATTAATTCTGCAGCTTGATGATTTAGAGAAAGTTTAAATTATTACATTTAAAAAGGAAGAAAAAAGTTTGTGTTAACATTTGTTTGGCGTGGACATAAAAACATTAAGTGTACATGATTATGCAGAAATCATTCTCGTTTCCTTCCTAATTTCTTTACATTTCCCTTCCAAGAAGTGTTACATATGTATTAAAAGAAATCAAGAAACCCCTTCAAAGAGAATATCTGCAGCTATTATTCCATCAATACATTTACAGAAACACGTTTTGCTTACAAAAACATCGTTCAAGCCTTTATTGTGCCACCAGAACTCTTGAGCTTCTTCCAGTCGTGTCTGTCTGTTTTATTAACTCTCCTTGTTAATGTTTTTATTTCATTCAGCTTCTGTTGTGACACACAAAGCAAGTTTTATTCCTGTCTCTGTCTTGTTCAGGAGGAGCCAAAAAAAGTCATCTTCAACTATGACCTGTTCCTTAACTTGGAAGGCAACCCTCCTGTTAACCACCTGCGCTGTGAGAAGCTCACCTTCAACAACCCCACCAAAGAATTCAGGAAAAAGCTCATCAAGGCGGGAGGGGTAAGGCTGCCTGGATCACTGGCTCACTGACAAGAGCTTAAAAGAGCTGAGGTCAGATTACAGTAAAAAGTCAGATGAACATACTCTATTTTACTCTTATCAGCTCAGATTTTTTTCATTTTACTCATTAAATGCTGTTCCTATAGCAGTTTAAGTCTCTGAAAAAGTGATCTGACACCTGATCATCAACAAGACCCTGTTTACCCTCCGTACACGTCTTCTCCTGGCCTCCAAAGTATTAAATGATTCAGAATAAATGTTTAAAAGTGAGTTGTATCTCCACTCTGTAAAAGCAAGAGTGGATGTTGTTATTTGCTAACAACATTTTTATTGTTAGCAAATAAAAATGCTCGCATCCCAATGAGAAGAGATGTAGGAGGCCATGCTGCTGAATGTTTGGAAGCAGCATTCAGTGGTAAACTTGTTAAAGTTACTATGAGAAAATAATAAAATCCTGCAGCGATTGATGGTTGGCTCAGTTAAGAAGTTGACATGTGATCCTGAATAACAGCGTTGTTTCGCAAGGAGAGCATCAGTGCACCACAGATAAGACAGCAGGTAAAATGATTGTTAAACACACCAATGTTGTTCTGTTTAAATATTTCTAATGACCATTTAATGAAATTAACATCAGATGTCGGCAACAACCCGAGTGATCCACTCATAGAAAGAAAAGAATTTAGTCCACAAATGATGTTATGGATAGAAACATAGAATGACACGGGGAATAAGTGTTGAACACACTAAATTGTATTAAATACTTTGTTTGTTTCCATAGATTATTAATTGGATACAAGTCGGGTGATAAAACCAGTTAAGTTTTCTTGTCCTTGTGTTTGGGGCTTTTGTCTTGCTTGGAAATCCACACTTGTTTCTTCAGAATCTTATCTGGAATCTCCTGATACATTTTTCCAGTCATCCTTCAAATTATATGAAGTCTGCAGGTCCCATATGATGTAAGGCACATACTAACTCTGCTTTAGCATAGTGTGTTTGGGGTGACATGAAGACTTATTGTTCCTTCAAACATGTGTGCAATAACATTCCTCTGGTGACCAAACTCTATTCTGCCAGTATTTTACTTTCTTCTCCAAATCTTCTGAAGCAAACTTTTAACAAGATTCAACATGGTTTTCTTCAGCAGTGGAGTCTTGTGCAGTGAGTGCGCACATAGAAGCCATTGCATTTGAGTAAATCACTTATTGTTTTGATAGTGAAATTGTATCAGCTATTTCCATCAGTTAAATCAGCTGATATTGATTAGCACATAGCAGCAGGAATTATTTCTCAATACTGACAGATTTCAGCTGGTTTCTATGCATTATTGTACATCCATTTTCCCCCTTAACTTATTTTTTTTGAAGATATTTAAACAAAAAAAAAATGTTGCAAGGATCAGACCTTTTACCCACCGTATCTCTCCATATCTTAGCTTAATGCAGCTAACTTATGGTGAAGGTAGAATAAAGTCTTGTTTGGAATACACACAGTGATCATACTAAATATTTTCAAGGTCTGGATAAGTAGGAAAAAATGGGTTGTGTAAAAACATTTGAATGTTTTTACACAAAAACATCCATCGTCCTCGTCCATCGTCTTAATGTTATAACCATGGGTTTGTTCATCCATGCACCGATTAGTTTGTCCCTACATTCATCCATGCTTCTGTCCATTTATCCATCCGTGCACTTGTCCATATGTCCACCTGTCTGTCCATCTATACGTCCGTGAATCAGTCCATTTTTCCCTCTGTGTCAATCCCTCTGTCCTGTCTACCTTCTTTTCCTACAGGCTGTGGTTGTATGTTTTTTATTTAAAGCTTGCCCTTGATAAATATATGTAGTAAATTCAAAGTAAACTATGATATTTACATCTAAAACGGGACAAATATGTACCAAGAACTCTACTAATTTAAGTCTGGAAACATTTGGACATAAAAATGTCAGAACAACATACACAACTTTTGGTGTGTCATCTTAATATAGATACTTTGCGAAACAAAAAAAAGTTATGCTTAATTGCTATATAGCATTTGTGTTGGTTATTTTTTCAGAACTTATTTAATATCATTCAAGTGTGGCAATAGAAAATTTGAATAATAAAAACTTGCAGGCCTGTAGTCATCAAAAAAGGTTGCTAATCAAACCTCGGCTCTGGCGTAGTTTGCTTAGAAACTGTTTCAATATTAGAATGGGATAACATTTGCTTTGACCACCAAACTGAACCAGAATAAACTAATAAGACATCTGTTCTCACATATTAATTTCAATTCATGTAAGCTTTATGCCCATCAGAACAGGAAAACTTTACTTCAGATGAACTGAACTTCTGCATAATCCCAAAGGCTCCAAATTACTGCTTCCTGTTTTGAACTTGGGAGTCTACCAGTGGTTTTGAGTGTCAGCAGAGAAAAACCGTGACTCATGTGTATTTAATTTCAGATACTGGTGGTCCCTGAGGGGGCTGAAGCTATGTCGAGGCCCAGTCCGGACTACCCAATGCTTCCCACCATCCCCCTCTCAGCCTTCTCAGACCCCAAAAAGACAAAGACCTCTCATGTATCAAAGGTAGGACAAAGGAAAAAAAATTATTTTGTTAAAGTCCCTTTGGTCACTTGAATTCTGTCCACATTGTTTGCATGTATAGATGAAATAAAATTATAAATAATTTTCTTCTTGAGCAGAGGATGACGCAGGTTAGTAATTGTTCCCAGCTGTTTTTGCTGCATTCGTGTGCAGGATTACTCTGTTCTTATCTGGGGAGTGAGGGTGCACATTAGGAGGAAACTGGAAACTGACTCCTTCACATTTTTCAAAGATGAATCAGTTGCAGTGTAGACCTGACGAGGTCTTTATGCTCTTGCAAGCAAATATTTCTATGATTTTTGAAGATATCAAACAAACCAGATACTAAAAAAATCTGCTCGATGGTTCCTGGTTTGAAGTAGCGGCTCTCACCCTAGCCCCCCAGGACCCACTCCTCTGCATGTTTAGGTGTTTCCCTGCAGCCACGTACCTGTCTTAAATGAACTGGTGATTAACAGGTTTCTGCAGCACTTGGTGGCTTGCTGGGGAAGTAATTTATTAATTTGAATTAGATGTGCTGGAGCAGAGACTCATTAAAAACATGCTGGACAGTGGCTCCTGAGGGCCATGATTGAGAAGCGCTGGAAAGCATATGTTTTTTTTTGACTGCTTAAATATATGTTTTTGCTGTGATTTGAAAAGGTGCTTGCTAATTCAGATTTAATGAAGAATGAATTTGCTAATCTACTGTAGGTGGGATTTTTCTCCACTTTAGAGTCTTAATCTGGAGTATTTTTTAGGCCATATTTTATTTTGGTTAATGCTTACCTTGTTCACATTGTTAACTTTGACACCTGATTAAGTAACGAAGGAGGTACCATGCATTTAATGTGCTGATTTCTATGCAGTCCTAAAGTATAGTTTTTATTTTTAGAATTTTCTGAGATTTGATGTTTTGAAAAACAAAAGTATTGATAAGGAAACAAAATTTAGAGTTTATAGATTTTGATGAATTGTTTTTAGTTTATCACTACTACTTTAAGAATTTTAGTTTTTCAAATCGGTTGAAAAATTATTTTCTTCAATTGAACTCTGGGAAGACCAGACGTCTGATATTTTTATCAACAGGTTGGACTTTCGAAGCTTTCAAGCTTAAGAAATTTAGGTGGTGTTTTCAACCAGTTGCTCTTGAAGGTCGCTCAAAGCAAGTTGTCTGAAACTGTTTGGAAATGTTTCTCAAATTATATAAACTAAGAAATGTCTTGACACCTACCTAGAAGATAGGTGTCAAAACAGGAACTTGAGATTGTTATTTATGCATTTCTTTCCTGTTGTCTAGACTATTGCAACACACTTTATACATGCATCAGCTAAAAAGCCTGTCATCGCCTTCAGCTGGTCCAAAACTCTGCACTGAGAATCTAATCTGGAACAAACAGAAAAGCTCACCTCTCTCCTGTTTTAATGTCTTTGTACTGGTTACGTGTTCATTTTAGCATTAATTTAAAAATTGCAATGTCTAGTTCTATGCTGTATTACTGAATTGTTAAAGCCACATACTCCAACTTGAGTACTCTTAGTCCCAAGGATCAGATATAAAACTTGAGGGAATTGCTCTTTCCAGACTGTTGCACCTCCACAGTGGAACGAACCTCTTTTGTTTTAACGATTCTTTGAGAGTCTCGACTCATTTTAAATCAGCTGAAGATTTTCTTATTCTAGTGGGTTTTTCTGCAAGATTTTTTGAATTTTTTTTTTGTTTCATTTCTATCATTGAATTTTTTTTTTTTTTTTTTTTTTTTTTTTTTTTTTTTTTTTTTTTTTTTTTTTTTTCCTTTTTAATCATTTTTTAAAAATTAAAATCATGTTTGAAACTTCCTTTTTTGTTTTTACAAACAGAGTGAGTAAAAGATCATAAAATGTGCTTTGATGAATCTGTATCTGGAGTTTGACAATCATGATTAGGGGGATTTGTGGTAATTCCTATCTCCAGTATTGTGTAGAGCTCTGACCTGCTAAAACTGTTTCAGCCAATTTTGATTTCGAAACCATACTATAATTTTCCAGTAAAGACACATGAACTCCGAAAACCAGCATCTTCCATGACAGATGAAGAATGAAAGCTCTAAAGGATGAAACAGAGCAACTTTACTGTATTCTGTTGAGCCTTCCTATTATCTACTGGAAGTCTTGCTCTCTCTGTCTGAATGAACCACAGGCATGTCATAAAATTACAGTTTCATTTCAAATAGCCTCTAACATCTCTGTGCTTCCTCTGATTTCATTGTAAACAACCCCTGAAACTGAAATGGCGAACTTTAATCCTTCTTGCGATGGTAACAACTTTCCTTTTCAAGAAGATTTTATTTGTCTGTAAAAAATCTTGGCCTAAAAGCAAAATACACACACAAAATCAGTGAAAGGGTCCTAAATGGCCCCTGGGCCACACTTTGGACACCCCGTTATACATTGAAGAGTTGTCTGTGTACCTGATGAGGTCAATAAGGCTGAAAATCATGCAGTTTCAGCCACCTCTTTGTTGCATCTCTAGTGCTGAGTTAACCAACCTATGTTATAGATTCTTAAAGGGGACTTGTTATGCAAAATTTACATTTTTCACGTTTTTATACTTCTATTTGGGTCTCAACTGCTGCAAAAAAAAAAAAAACAAAAAAAACAAAAAAAAAACAAAACAAAAAACAAAACAAAAAAAAAAAAAAAAGCCCAAGGGCTTAAAAATCCACCCAGCCATTTTTTGGCAATAAGTTTGTTTTTAGGTCTCTGGAAAACGAGCCGTTTCAAAAACCTCTCCATTGTTAAGTCGCAATCAATGGGCACTGCGCCGCTACCTAGCAACCCCAGCCGAGCCCAGCCCCTCACTTAGCAACCCAAGCAGAGCTCCAGCACATTTGGTCAGGTGGTTTTACTGCTTTATTCGCTCTACAATGGCTGCTGGAAACAACAAGTGTTTTGTTGTTGACTTACCATTCAGGAATGACTTGCTGCTTTCTTGTTGGTTGTGCAGAAGGGTCTACTTCTGCTTTTGGGTCTAACTGAGGGTCAAAGATGTACAGTTGTATAATTGCGCATCTGTTTGCAGCCATTTTCATGTGCGGGTGTAAACGTTGAGTTGGGGGGGGTGGCCAGCAGCAGCTTATTTGGATTTAAAGTGACAAGAGGCCTTAAAACAGCTCCTTCTGAAAGGAGCTCAAAATAAGTAGAACTGAACAGACTGAAATCTCATTATCTAAGAATGATTTGCAACATGTTTTGTGTAGACCAAAGACCTATCCTAACCTGTTCAAGGAAGCGTAATCTGTCACCTTTATAATAGGGCTAATCTGCGTTGGTCTAGATGCTAATGGACAATAAAACAGTCTTGACCGGCCAATCAAAAACCAACTTCGGACCTATTGTCTCATAATTTGTGCCGCATACAAGTAAGTAGAACACATACTGTACAGTAGGGCTGCATGTGATATGTGATAATGCTGTGATGATATGACTTGTGATACATGAAGTGTTTCTTAGCCAGCATAAACCCCAGATCATGAGTAGTCAATCCAGCTACTGGGAAAAAAAGTAATTCTTTGTGTGTATTTTATTTTAGGTTTTAATGTAAAAGTTGGAGGGTTTTTTTTAGACGCCTGATGTTTTGGCATTTAAGCATGCAAGTTGTTTCTTAATAAGTTTACCGTCTTGCCACTTATTTGCCGTTTAAAACTTTTTAAACAGTGTCACCAAATATATTATAGACATAGAGAGCCTGACTGCATGGTTGTTAAATAATTAGCTAACATTTATTGCAGTCCAAGAAGTTCTTCCTGATAAGTTTTTTTAGGTCAATGATAGATTTATGATATACTGAGCTGTCATTTTCAAGGTCAGTTTCTGTTTATTTTGTTTTTTTGTTTCTTTTTTTTTTTTTTTTTTTTTTTTTTTTTTTTTTTTTTTTTTTTTTATTCTCGTATGTCCAAAATGTTTTAGAAACCGTATAAATCTAGAAATGTTGTCTGGTAAAAAATATTAAATTCTGAAATGGGAATTAGTTTTGCTAATTTGTCATCAGTTTAAACTCCTAAACCTCCAAAATGATTCTATTTCTGAAGCTGGCTGATGACTTGAACGTTTTGAAGCTTGTTTAGGTTTATGTGCAAACATGTAAAGAAAATCTCAGCGAACCTTTGAACTGAAATGTCTAAAAATGACCTTAGATTTAATAAATGTAGAAATTTGATTCTTAAAGCGTCCAAAATGCAGCATTTAAGAACCTGAGTGGTCTGCTTCCCATTTGTGGTGCCGATGAAAGTCCTGCTGTTTTCCTCTCCTCAGGAACCAAGCAAAGAAGGAAGTGGTGGCAGCAGCAAAGGACCCAAACCACACAAACTGACCAAGGAGCACCGTGAACGATCGAGAAAAGACTCTGAGAGCAAAGGGTCGTCCAAAGGCGACGACCGAGACGGGAGCAGCAAAAGCGGTCGGGATCCTTCCTCATCCTCTTCGAAAAAGCCGTCGGAGATCAAAGTGAAGGACGAAGTTAAAGTTCAGCCTAAGGCGGCCTTCAAGGAGCCCAAACTCACCCTGAAGGAGTCGAAGATGGACGGCATGTCCCCTAAAGGAGGGGGGGCAGGTAGTGGAGGGGGAGGCGGAGGAGGAGCGGTGGAGGCCAAAGCTCCGGGGAAACGACCCTCCACCGTGGAGTCTCCCAAACCCAGCGCCAAGAAGCAAAAGAAGGGCAGCTCCGATGGGCTGAAGGCCAGCACTTTCGCTGGAACTTCTCCTCGCGTCTCCTCGTCCTCTGCGGTCAGCCAGTCCTATGGCGAGAAGAAACCTTCCAAGGAAAAAGGTCGCTGGGGCAAAAACAAAAATGATACCCAGGAGTTGAAGGAGCTCAAGAAACTTCCAGAGTCGGAGGAGTCCAATTCAGAGGACGAGGCGTCATCAAAGTCAGAGGTATGAGCATATTTAGTTAAACAAGACGGTGAAAGAGAGGTTGCTGTTATAATCTGCTGCTACAAACACCGACAATGATACATTTATTTACTTTAGAGCAGCTTTAAATGTGGAATTTATCAGATTTTCTTTAATGTTGTTCATTTTACTTAATTTTTAGTTTTTTCTTCATACAAGAAGAGAAATGACATATAATTTTAAACTTGTTAAATCTATATTTATTAAGACTAAAATTGGCTGCATTGTTGTGTATTCATAATATCCTAAAAAAAACTTTGTTAGATGTTGCATTGGAAAATGCATTTTACAGAAATTAATTTGGGGAAAAAGAATAGCCTAATCTAATTAATTCAAGAATAAATGGATATGTTTCGTTTACCTGCTGTCTTAATGGTAGAATTAATGATTTTTTTGCCATTTTTGTGGGAATGAATTAAAGATATGAAATGTTCAGTTGATTCTATTTATCTTAAACATTTGCTTATCATAATTATTATTCACTTAACCTGTTGTACTTCTTTTATTTCTGTTCTTACAGCAATCAGCTGCTTCTAGTCCCTCCAACTCTACTTCCAGTTCTGACTCCAGTTCAGATTCAGACTTTGAGCCTGGACAAAAGCAAGGGCAAGGCGAGTTTGTGTTTCTTGTTTTAATAGATTAGTCATTAGCTTCGTCCGACTGGTCAACCTTTTAATTGACCCTGGCTTTCAGGTGTCATCACTTCATCGCACTTATGGTTTTAAAGTAAAGTCATTCCCAAGTCTTTTGGAAACGCCTAGCATAGATGAATTTTAAATTAATTGTTTTAATCCCAGCTCCAGTGATTGAATAGAAACAAAAAATTCTGTGAAAGTAGAAAGTATAGATTTTCAGGAATATAAATATAACCAATTATTCAGTAAGTGATCATACTTTAAAACTTATGTGGACTCACTCCAAACGTTTAGTTTCCTTTGAAGCAAACAGCATAAAAAGAGCTCTGGTTGGAATTACAAGATGCTGATTTATAGCCAAACTTGTGGTTGGTTCTCAGCTGTTACACTCTAAAACTAAACTGTTATAACTTCAAAGTCAGATAAATTTTTGTAACTGAGATCTTTAATAATTGGAGGTTGGTAGTAACTAGTTACATTTAGTTAAGTAACTTTTTTGGGGGGAAAAAAAAAAAAAACTTTTACGAGTTTTACTACATCGTATTTTTTACTTTTACTTGAATAAGGTTATGAATTATCATCACTCTTACTTTAACCACAGCAAATAACTTCACTGAGTGAAAAACATATTTTAACCAAAGGTGCAACAGATCCAGACGCAAACCTACAGTTTCTGTTTAAGTGAGACCTCTTGTTCCTACACAAGCTTTGTTGTTCCAATGTTGTTTTCTGTCTGCTGAACCCTTTGTGCCATCAGGAAGATACAGTAAACACCGTATATTGTCACTGGAAGAACTTTACCCTGTTCTAACACATTAGAGAACTGTTTTTTTTAATTTTATTTATTTATTTATTTTTTTTTTTTTTTATCCTTGAATCTGTTTTTTGTGTAATGATATTTTTTTTGCTTTAATTGTTTTCATTTTAGTCTTTAAAATACCAGAATTTGCACATATTTTATATTTTTCTCCATCTGATGACATAATCAGTTACCTAGTACTTAAGTAGCCTTTTTATGAACTACTTTTACACTTGAGTAATTTCTTGGACTGCTAATTTTTACTTTTTTTGTCCTGTGATATAAAACATTCATGCATAACGATGGAAGACAAGTTTTCCTTCTATTTTGTTACTTCCTGTATGATATGCTTTTACTAACTGTAATCCTTCTGAATGCTTCTACTTGTAGTGAGCGATTATAACCGCAGGGAATGCGCTTTTAATCAAAAACCTAGTCATGTGGTTCATAAAATGTTTTGCATGGTTTAGTCTGTTTAGACTCTAAAAGACAGCTCTGTGTGTAACAACAGAGTTAATTTAATCTCCACTTTTACTCATCATTTAGTGATTCTCCACTGAAATAAGTTCAAAAGAGAGAGACTAAAACAAATATATTTAGACTGCATTTCATTTCAGGGACATTAACTGGGGGTGATTAAATTAACACGTTTGAATCTGTTTAGATGATAAAATTGACAGTATTGTGTTTCTGTGCTCCTCCCTCAGGCCCGCTGAGATCCATGGTGGAAGAGATCCAGTCAGAAGAGTCAGACGATGACGACAGCAGCTCAGAAGAAGAGACACCCATCAAAACCAACCCCCCCAACCGCGACCCTCGGTCAGTTTGAACCAAATCACTTTCCCACCTTGTCAAAAAAAAATTAAGTTTTAATCCAGAATGTTTATTTTACACAAAGAGATTGCTACTTTTATTCCCAACATTTTCAGCGTGTTTTTTTTTTTTTTTTTTTAAGCCAGGTAAATCACATAGTTCAGGCAAACCGATTCACTTGACTTGCTGCTAAAAGTCTCTACGCATCAACAGATGCAGATGGGCACTTACAAGTGCCAGACAGAGTTCCTTTAGTCTGTTTGAATGACCTCTGACCTCGACCTGTGCCTCTGACAGACTCAGCCTGGACAGCGAGAGTGACAGCAGCGATGAATCGCACCGCCCCAGTCGAGACCCTGCCCCACCCCCACAAAAACACGGCTCGTCCAACAACAAAGTGAGTCTCCCACCAACCGTTTTATTGTTTTTTTAATCAGCGTACCGACGGGGATTTTAATAGTCTGGGCTTCATCTGCTGGTGCCACGGCTCGATTCTCAGCCGGTGCTGCTCATGCATTAAACCTCGGCTTTATGCCTGTTGTATTGTTAGGAAATAAAAACAACCAAGTATACTGTAAGGCAAGGCCAAAGATGTATTTATCATGTTTTATTTTATATATATATATATATATATATATATATATATATATATATATATATATATATATATATATAATGTCTGATATTTCATATCACCCCCCCCCAAACCCCAAATAAAAAAAGCATATGAGCAAATGAAGGTTGAAAAAGCCTTATTTACTAATGTCTTTTTCTAGGGTTGCTTCCTGGAGGCGTGGACTCTGTTGAAGTTTGAAATTTTACCCAGTCGCTGTTGTTTGTCCATGACGTATGTAATGCGCCAATTCAACGCTATGAAGCTTACCAGAAATTGTCTGCGCTGTAAACAACCATCCTCCTCAGCGAGCCGAACAAGAAGGCTGTGAATGTTAATTCAATATCCGGAAGCGTGGCCAACATGGACTGAGCGGTTTCGTTCACTTCCTCCGCTGACATTGCTAAAACTACAGGCTGCCTACAGTTCTAAAGCAGCAGAAAATCGACGTCGTTCACAACTTTTCCTCCTGTTCGCTGATTGGCCCGGTTGAAATTCTGCCATAGGAAATCAAATCAGTGGGAGAAAGACCAGACTGAGCTGTGAAGTGAGATTAGAATCAAGTGGAATTGCGCAGGAAGGCAATAAATAAGCACAAAAAACTGTTTGACGCGGGGGGGTTCACCCTCTTTCCCCCTCCGCGCACCACCGAGTTTGTTTCTCTCCTGTTCTGAGACCCAACCACTAAAACCAGAAAAGTATTTACCTTGTGAAATAATGAGAAATGGTTAAGAATAAAATCAATATTTAATGCCAAAATGATCAGTGTACAGAGTATTCAAATGAACAGATACAGAGTGACACTCGGTACCGGGCTCCCCCCAGCCCATCTTAAGGATGAACCGAGAGGAGCAAAGAATGGAGCGTGAGCCCTGCTTTTATCTATGCCTCACTCTTAACCCTCCTAAAGGGTGACATCTTCGAGTATCAGTTTATCCTTGACTATGTGTTGCGTTTTATGTGATATCAGCGGTTATGTTTATGTAAGCTGTAGCAGTGAGCGGTGCGGCAGATAAGCAGTTAAGTAGGGCAGATACGTTTAATTAGGACAGCAAAGAGATGATTAGAACAGGCCACAAAATCATACATCCATAACAGAACCAAAGAACATATCCAGCATATCTCATTTCCAACAGTGGTGGAAGAATAGTGGCGTTGGCTTGCATTGTAACCTCAGGACTCAAAATCCTACAGCCCAAATCCAGTGCTCGAAAACAGCTATCCAGCGCTTTATGCCCGGTTCGCATGGCAAGATTTTAAAATTTTCTCCTGATTTTTAAAAAAAAAAAAAAAAAAGTGAGCGACCCCACACGTGACGATAAAAAAAATAATAGATATAACAGGTTTGGTCCAGCAGTGTGTGGTGTACAGCACCCCACATGACACACATGAACATTCAGACATCAGATGAGAAATCTCGCAAAACCTTGTGATTAAACTGGATACTCAAATGTCCCCGGGATAAATAAGATTAAACGTGAGACCAGAGTAAACAAAGACGGCCGACTAGGAAGAAGCAACGACGATACTTTGTTGACTGTATTTAACAGAGAAGAAAACGATACAAAAACTTCCACTGGACTCTGGTTGTTTTGTCTTCTGAATTTTGGATTCCTCTCTGTGTTTCCGTCACCTCACTTTCTGACTGGCTACACTCCACATTGAACAGGCTGCGTTCCTGTTTGTCCTCGAGGAGCACCACACGCTGGAATATCGGGGTCCAAGACGAGCCGACATATTGAATATCTCCGATTTCAGATCCAAGCGGTCCCGACGTCTTTCCGAGCAGACTGGATCACGCTTAACACGCCACTCACTGCAGGGATATCTCATAAGATTATCTTTAGAGCCGTTCCGATTATCAGAGTGTCGTTAAGATTGTAAGAAAGGGAAAATTAGGTCAATAATCTGCATAGTTATGTTGTTGTTGTGTGAACTATGCATAAGATGCATCCCTGCTTCAGCAGACCCGAGTAAAATATCACCTCTGCCTGGAAACGAGACCTTAATTTGATTCGTGGTGTGTTGGCGAAGGGATGCATCTAAATGTCGCAGGATAGTAGCTCTTGAGGACTGGAGTTGGGCACCCCAGCCAAACAGTCATTTAATAAAGGCAGTTGTTCAAGCTCTTGGTTAACAGGGTATACTAATTTTTTCATTTTTATTACAGTATTTGTTAAATACTTGCACAATCTTGCATGATTTTTCTTCCATCTGTTCAAATAAATAGTAGTGAGATGTGAAAACATTTAAAGATGCTCTTTGTGTTTCTGTTTTGGTTTAAGTACCAGGTACTTCAGTTTTGCACGGCATGCCTGTGTGTATTTATTTTTAAACGTAACGTTCACCGCTCTTTCTGCTTTGTCTCCCATCTTCTGCGACAGGTGGTCCGAAAAAGTCCAGATTCCTCTTTTCGTTCGGAGAAGGTGATGAAGAAGGGATACGACAAGGTAGGAAGGGTAAATCAAACTTTTTATGTCTAAACTTCAGCACTCATGCTGCAAAAATAACCTTCCTATTGATATGAGACAGTTACAGTAATAAACGACACACATCTTTGACTATTTCACCTTTTTAACGACACACTTTTTTGTTTGGTTTTCTGTTAGTAAAAGGACCACAATGACATCAAAAGTTGTTCAATAAATCAATTAATCCATCAAAATATCATCATTTCTGACTCTGAACATAATAAATTATATTAGTCTAAGCCAGGGGTGTCCAAAGTGCAGCCCAGGGTCATTTGTGGCCCTTGGAATAATTTTGTCTGGGGCCTGAATGGCCCTCCAGCAAATAGAGCTGACGCAGAGGGAAACTTTTTTCTTTTTCTTTTTAATAATACCATTAATATATCATATATAGCTTTCATTTTAATTTCATAATAAGTAGAGCCACAAACTTTCTGTCCCTTTTTACTCCAAAACAGATCCATTCATTCACTTTGTCTAAATACAGGTTCTCCTTTTTGCTGCTGGGAATCAACTAAAAACATTTTCTGGACCAACAAAATAGGAAATATTTCACCCAAAGCATGTTATTAATGCTTTCTTTTGTTACATAAATTTTGCAGCACTCAACTACACACAAATAAACATTAATATTTATTTGTGTGTGGGGGGGTTGTAAATGGTGGCCCCTGACTAGTTTCAACTTTGCTATTTTAGCCAGAAGTTTGGACACCACTGGTCTAAGACTAGGGGGGGAACAAAGAAAAATTAGGGTGACCTCTTTAGTTTCAGGCAAACATAAGCAGATTTGCTCTAATATAATAAAGTATGCAAGGACATCCCGTGTCCTTTAGAGATCTCACCCCTAAGATTCAGGGTAAACAAAGCCACCCAAAATGATTTTTCTGAATCTCTTGTAACCCTTTCAGTTGGTGGGTAAAAGGACCCCAGATGTGGACCAGCGTAAAAACAACCCATGAAAAAGAAATTGTCAAAGAGTCGTTCTTCCACAACTAACTTCTCTGTGTGAATTTTCCGCTTGCTGACCTCGTGTGTTTCCCCCATGAATGCTGCAGGCCTACACAGAGGAACTGGTGGACCTGCACCGCAGACTGATGGCATTAAGGGAGCGTAATGTACTGCAGCAGGTGGGTGCTCCTGCCTTTCTCTGCCACATTTATTGCTGTTATTTGTTACTGGAGGACTGGGTAGGATGTTAAAGCCACACTCAGATGTATTTTATTGAGATTTCATGTCATAGACCAACACAAAGCAGAGGATTATTGGCACTTGGAAGATTAAGAATACATGGTTTTAACAGTTCACCCCCCTTTATTTTGATGCCCCCTAAAGAAAATCCAGGATGGATAAATGGCTGGATGGATTCTCTTTCCTTCATCTTTTGTTTCTTTCGTCTTTGTTTCTTTCGTCTGTACTTTCTTTTGTCTTTTTTTGCTCGTCCTTTCTTTCGTCCGTTCCTTTCATCCCTTCTTTCGTCCTTTTTTTTTTTTTTTCATCCGTCATCCTTTCTTTCTTTTGTCCTTCCTTTCTTCCGGGGGAAATTTGAGTTTCCAGCAGCTCATAAGCACATCAACAAAAACGTAAAACATGCGTACATTAAATGTTAACACTAATTTCAGTTAGTTACATAGTTAATAACTAGAGTCCAGCTGCGTGTAATTTGATTAGAGTATAAATCCAGCTGTTCTGTGAAGGCCTCGCTGAACAAACATTATAAAGATCAAACTAAATGAAGGGCAGTCCTGGAAGGAAAAGCTGTTGGAGGCTGTGAAGACTTGAGCAGGGAGCATAGGTTCACCTTCCAGCAGAGCAGCAACCCTAAACAAACAGAACAGTTTAGATCAAAGAAGAAGAATATTTAAAGAATTATTAGTCCCCCAGCGGGGAAATTACATTTCAGTGCAGCCCATCCAAGGTAGACATGTGTCTGAGGCTGCAGCCATCTTGGGAGGCGCTGCCCTATTTATAACGTTATCCCCTCATCAAAAACATACCTGGAGTGTTGCTTTGATTCTTTCATGTGTGTTTGAGGAATCCTTGAGTCTCCCGTGGCAGCCGTTCGGAGGTGCCCAAAACTCCCCCTCGGAGCTGCAGTCTCCAGCCGAGATCCCACCTCACAGAGCACCCCTCCCCCACTCAGCGCCACCAGACTAGCGGCAGCAGCAATTAGCAAACACCTGGTGGAACTGCGCGTCTGCTGAGCTCCTAAGAACGACTGTAAACGGCATCATAGAGAAGCATTGTTGTGTTGACGTGGCGAAGGCGGAGTTTCGGAAAGCGTTGGAGCTTCTTAAGGAGACAGAGGCCAATTTCAAGGTGTCAAATATGGCTATGATACAAAGTCAGATTTCTTTCAAGTTGTTTTTGAATACAGCATTTTTATTGCAACTAAAGGTAACAAAGTTGTGCTATAAAATGGGACTATGTGCCTGGAAAATACACACTACCCTTCCTTTATTATCAGAACATGCAAACCTCAAAAGACTTGGAGCTGTAATTACAAGAGGATTTTATCAAGAGTATTGTCTCTGGAGGGCTGAATACAAATGTATGAACCACTTCTTTAGTTTCTGTTGTAAATATATATATATATATATATATATATATATATATATATATATATATATATATATATATATATATATATATATATATATATTAAACATTTTTCTTACGCTTAAGAGTTATGAACTTGTTTGTGTTGGTCTATTGCATCAAATCCCAATAAAATACATTGAGTTTTTTTGGACAAAACTTGACAACATGTGAAAAAGCATGAATACTTTAGCAAGGCACAGTAAGTTCATGCATCATGTCTGCATCAGTGAGTGAAACTGATGTGCTTCGGGCTTTAATAGTTGCTGTTTATCCTGCAGATCGTCAACCTGATCGAGGAGACCGGCCACTTTAATGTGACAAACACCACCTTTGACTTTGACCTCTTTTCATTGGACGAGTCCACCGTCCGCAAACTACAGAGCTACCTGGAGGCGACGGCCACGTGACAGGAAGCAGGGGGAGCCGGCGTGTGGATGTCAGCGGCAGAGGTAGCCTCGCCATCATGCCTGCTCTTTGCGGAAGAGACGAGCAGAAACGTCTGTCGCGGCCTTTTCACAAGCCTGACTGAAGCATCGAACAACCACACCACAAAACAGAAACACACGAACTGTCGCAAGCACACAACACCACCTTCACGTGACGCTGGGGAGGAAACAGGAGGAGGAGGAGGAGGTGGTGTGTGAGGAAACGCCGGAACGTCTGACCTCCGTCTGGTCAGGGTTTTCACTACACACACTTCGAATCTGTGCCGAGCTGTGGAATTCGCCCAACAACCCCCTCCCTCCTTCTTCCTTCGCCCTCCTGCACTTATACCACTCCCGCCTTTGCAAACCTAATACTTCCCCTCCTCCTCCTCCTCCTCCTCCTCCTCCTCTTCTTCTTCTTCTCCTCCACATGCACACTCCTAACTTAGCAGAACACTCCAGCTCCTTCCCACCCCTACGTTGTCAGCTGGAGCTCATTTCTCTTCCAACACACTCCTGAGTTGCGTGTGAGCGCCGTTTGTGAGTCTGTGCGCGACTCGTTCTGCTGAGGCTTAAGAGGACATGTTGTCTTTGTGGTCACCAACTTCTCTTTGTTTACGAAACTTGAGCACAAACAGCCGCGTGCATTTCTCCCACCAATCACTCGCCAGAAAGCACACTTTGCCCTACTAACCCCATGTTTGGCATTATTAGTTTATAGGCACTGAAAATGCTTTTAACACACTTTAGTTTTCTTGTAAATGTCAGGAAAAAAAAAAAAAAACATAATCTGTATCGCCTCTTTAGCTTCTCAACAGTTATGATTTTAGGTTTTAAAAATTAAAAACATTTATGTTCATTTTCTTTCTATTTATCCCTTTTGTTACAGAGCTAATTGGTTTGTTTTACAGACCTTTTAGCTGTTTTTTTTTTTTTTTTATCAGTACAGAAAAGACGAGCTGTTGCCTCAGTGGTAGTAAAACATGAAAACACCCTCAGGTAGATTAAAATGAACGTTTAGTGGCTTCATTATGGAAGCACAGCAAATGATCCTGAAAGTAGCACACCTTTGTTGTTCGGTCTTTGTGTTTAATTTGAAAATGGTACCTTCTGTTAACACGCAATATCAAGGCTACTTCAGACTTCTAAACATAGTTGAGTGCTGCAAAATTTATGTAACAAAAGAAAACGGCTGTCTGGTTGCAACAATTTAGCTTGTATTCGAGTTTAATCAGATAATAAATGACAAAGGAACAAGGATTAATGATCAAATCTGAGTTTATGTTAGATGTGAGCAAAACTTCCTAAATTATTAATTTGTGTTTCAGCTGCAGGCAGACAGGCTTTCACTCAAGCATTCAAGCTCTCTATCCTTTCTTTGGACTTTGGCTGCGTTTTAAAAAAGTTTTCCACCAAGTACTGAAACATTTTTGCAAGAAAAAAGGTTGTTTGTTAAAAGCTTAAATTGCATATCTATAATTCATGTATGCAACGGCACTTGAACTGAAGGTGTGAACCAGTGGTGAGATGTAAAGATTCACGTATTGGTCAGTTTGAGATCTGCAAGGTTTCCCATGATCGGCAGGTCGAGTCATGAAAAATCCAAATTTATTTACTCTTTTATTAAATACGTCACCGTTTTCAGACTATAAACCCATCTACCAACAAAATGCTCTTTTTGAGGTGCATAAAAATCAGGGAAAATGCTTTGATGCATAAATGTTAATATTTGGTAAGTCCCTTTTCTCTGTTGAATTAAAACAGAAGCAGCTGGATATTGTTCTTCTTCTATCCTCTGAGATTAAAAACTGTAATCCGTATCGACCAGGAAAAGCCTGATCGGTGCATCGTCTTTACCTAACAAACAACTTGGCTAAAAAACTCACTACAAATTGAATCTTAAGGTACTTTGTGAGATCGGAAAAGGCAGATTTTTCCTTGAACTGATGATCGATCAAAACTAAAAACTCCGATTTTTATTTTATTTTATTTTTTTTAATTTTTAATTTTTTTTTTTTTTGGCTTTAAAACCAAGAAAAAAAGAAGACGTGATGGTTCAGGTCTCGTTCTTTGCCAAGTCGGAGGCTTTACGAATGTTTCAGTGTGCCATGTACACTGCAAAACAGTGTTGGAAAGAAAAGCAGTCCAAGTCCTCAGAAAGCCTGGAGAAAATTTGCTAAAGACCATTTTAAGAGTAAATGGTTTTGCGCAGAACTATGTGTCATTTTTGCCTGTTTTATGTTTTCAGTGCTTGTAAACATTGTAAGGAGGGGTTGTGGTGAAGTTAACACCCTCATGCACATTTTCTCCTGTGTCCCACCCCGGTTTTTCTGCTGTCTGTACATGTGAAAACACATGTTCTGTTGAGTTGCTCTGCTTTCCCACCGAAAGCCGAGCCTTGACCTCCAACAGACCCCCTAAAGGTCCCCCCCCCCGCCCCCCCATTCCTTCTGTTCTGTGTGTATGAAAGGGCTCAAATGCTCGTGGCCACAGCAGTGGAGGATCGCTCCTGAATTTGCCTTCTAGGTGGGGTGGTGGGGAAAAAAAAAAAAAAAAAAAAAAAAAAAGTAGCCATACTCGCTTTCCCAAAATCCAAAAACAAAGAGGAGAAATAAGGGGCCACGCTTTTTTACATTTTATTTTTCTACAAGTGCATTTTGTGTATTTATTCCCAAGACAACCTGTGAGCTCTGAATGTATATTGCTTTTACTTTTTTACGGCTTGCAACAGCCCCACTCCAGTGCCTTTTCCTGCAGCGCGCAGCACTAAGCGGGGGGTGTGCGCTCTGTTAGTCTTGCTCACACAGATTGAAGACCCCACCCTCCCCCTCCCCCCCTTACAATAACCCCCCTCCTGGGGAAACAAGTGTTAATTGGGATGCCTGAACATCCAGTATTGTCTTAATGGTTTCCATCCCTGCTGTGGTCCTTTTCTTTCTTTTTTTTTTTTTTTTTTTTTTTTTTTTTTAAATCAAGAATATCTCCGTTAGTCCGACCTGATAATTGATAGTTTTCGTGGATGGTGGTCATCGTCTTCTGTTCTGAGGTTAGGGTTTGTAAAAACATCAGAATACTGTGGTAGTTTCTCACTTTAATTAGCTCTAGGTCGAGCTTTGTTTCGTTTTGCGTTGTGTGTTTTTTGTGAGTGTTTGTCGTCGTCGATGAGAAGGGTCTGGGCTCCTTCTTCAGCTGTTTCAAACGTCGTACGGTGGAGCGCTCGATCCCTGCAGCGCCAGGCGCTTAAACAGCGACAATAACGGGCATGAAGGCAGAAAGAAAAGAAACCCTCTTCATCTCCCTGTGGTGTCCCTTAATAGTGGAAACGTCTCACTGAGGCCTGAGTTAAGACGGCAGTTTGATTAATCAGATGGACGATTTGACAAAGCGGTCTCGCAAAACTGGCCCACTGACTTCATTAATTAACCCTTCACTGTGCTAATTTGCAAAACTTTACACACTCCTCAAACTTTTTCACAGTTTCTTATGTGACAGCTACCGACTTTTATAGCATTGCCCAAGATAACTAGCTTATAATAGTGAAGTGCAAAGAAAATTTCTCCACCCGTTCTTCCGATAGGGTCTTCCCACATGTTCCCAGTTGGATTTAGAGCGGGGCCACGCCGTCCCGTTGCAGCTCTGCTCGTTTCGAGTCGTCGTCCAGCTGGAAGGCGAACCTCTGCCGCAGTCTTTAGCAGCCTCTAACTGGTTTTCCTCCAGTGTCGTCCTGTGTTTAGCGTCACTCATCTTCCCTGTAACTGTGTCTGTGCTGGGGGAAAAGAAGTCATCCCCCAGAATCCTGCTGCCACCACCACATTCAGGATGAGTTAAAACCTTTCTACAACGGCTTATTTCTTGCTAGTCTTCCATTTTAAAAAGGCCAGATTTGTAGAGTGAACGATTCTTCTTCCCTGCGCTGATTGTCCCACCCGAGCCGTGGATCCCTGCAGCTCCTCCAGTTGCCATGGCGCTCTGGGCTCCTCCTCCTGATTAATTCTCCTCTTCCTGCCCGGTCTGTCGGCTTGCGTCGACGGCCATGTCTTGGTGGGTGGATTTAGCAGGGCTCTGTGAGATTCTCAAGGTTTGGGATTATTGTTTTGTAACTTCAACCTGCTTCAAGCATCTCCAACTCTTGGTCTTCAAGATGCTGCTTGTTCACTAATGTTCTCCAATAAACCTCTGAGGCCTTCAGAGAACAGCTGGATAAACGCTGACATTAACTTACACTCAGGGTGACTCTGTGTACTCTGTTTCACGTCAGAAGAGAGTTGGTTAGACTTGAGTTTTGTGTGCATCATCAGAAGAATGGGGGCAGAATGCAAACGCATGCCACACTTTTCAGATTTTCATTCGTGGAAAAGAAAGGAAAACCTTCAGCTTCCCAATGAACACTTTGTGTCGATCCTTCACATGAAATCACAATAAATACATTAAAGTTTATGGCTGTCCCGTAACAACAAAGTGTGAAAATGTTAAAGGGGTGTGAATACTTGCAGCACAACTGTACAGCACACAATAAAACACTGGATTGTTTTTGTTAGAGACATTCCACGTGACATGAACACGCTGTAAGCCTCCTGTTCTGCAGGAACCATAGATCTGATGGGATGTGAGGACAGTGATACCAGGGTTGCTACACGCTCTTGAAGTAGTTCTCACCCTTTTTCCAGTTCTGATAAGTGAGTAGAAACAATTATTTCCAGCTTTTCCTCCTTATTTTGAAAGATGAATTTATAAAAGTGCTCTTTATGAACTATCGAGGGCTACACCTCACATGCAAGATCTGTACAGAGTAAGATGTAAAAATTTGAATTTATAACACACTGCTGTATATTTATTAGGGATGCACCCATATGAAAATTTGGGCTAATATTGTGCATCCCTGATATTTGTCTGGAAAACGTTCATTTTCTGCGCCGCAACATTTTCACAAATTGATTTTAGTGTAGATAAAACTTAATTTAAATGAGTTTGGATTTATAAATGCCTGAAATTCAACTTTGAACTGTTTTTTTTGTTTGTTTTTTTTTTTTTGTTTGTTTTTTGGTACTGGGAGGTTAGAAGTATTGAAAAGCCTGAGTGCTTATTTAATACGAACACATTAACAGTACAAAACCTGAGTTCAGGAGAAGTTTGGGAATTTAAAATGGAAATTTCTGTTTTGAACCTACTTTGTAATGTGAAGTTAGTGAAAACTGGTTCCCAGAAATCAAAGTGAAAGTTATTAAAACACATCTGGAGTGTTGTTGTTTTTTTTTAAATCGGTAAACTAAAAACACGGATGCAGGTAAAAAGGGGTCCTGATGATGAATGTCATAAAAATGAGCAGTAAGTTGGACTTATTTCATCAGGCAGTTCTGTAAACACACCTATTAGCTGCACAAATGAGGTATATAAGCAAACTTTAGACGTTTTATTTCTCCCCTATGGCGGACCCTCTTTTGAATCTGTAAGCTGTCTCATACTTTTAGCTCACTAGAAGTAGTTATTATTTTGTTTTTTAAATTTAACCTGCTTATGTTTGTCCCACGCATTATTTTCCTGCAGTTCAGTCATGCGTTGTTGTTTCTCCTCCATCAGTTCGAGCGAGACCAGTTTCAGTCGCCTCAAATTCTCCAGAGATGAGCCTCTTGATTCAGGCCCTCAGTGTGTTTTCATCCTGTGGCCCCTCTAGGTTAGGAACACACACACACACACACACACACACACACCGGCCTACTGTGGGACAGTTGATCTGTGGGAGATCCTCTCCCTTGCCTCCTCACCTTCCTGCCCACTGTGTTTTTATTCTGACGCTTCGATAGCTTTAACACTTCCTCTCTCTTCGTTTCTCTTCCCTGCCTGGCTCGTTGACGCGTTCCCTTTTTACCGTAAATTTCCCGACTCAGAATCAAAACACCTGGATCCGCGCGGCCTTACTCACCCTGCCCGTTGCCTCCCTCCTCTCTCTCTCTCTCCCCCCCCCACCTCACCCCCCACCCGCAGCACCTTCATGTCCTCGAGGTGCGCCTCCGTCAACAGGACTCCCGGCTGCGATCGCTGAGAACGAACTTTGAAGCTGACATAGGAAAGAATCGATGAAGAACAACTTTCCTCTTTTTCTGTGCACCAACTTGAGAACTTCTAGGTCCTAGTTCATGAACTCTGACCCTTGACCAGGCACTCATTCAGGGGGAGTCATGATGGGAAGCCCTCCTTCCCCCAAGTCTACCCCCCAGTTTTATTTATGGACCTCTGCACTTTTGGCTGTGATGACTTCAGTACTTAAGTAGTTACCGAAACTGTATTTTTAAGGATTTTATACAATATTTACATGCAATACAATATAAATTGATTCGTTTTTCCTTTGCCAATCTTGTTGTTTTTATTTAATTTTGTTTATTTCGGCATATGATGTCATTATTTACAAACAAACATGCCCGTGGAGTCTATTTTAGGCACGTTATTTTGTTATGGGGGGATGATCCTGATGTGATTTTTGTGTTTTAATGAATCTGATGACAGCTGAACACCAAGAAGCAGGAGGAAGGGTAGGCTTGACGGTTTTTTTTTTGTTTGTTTTTTTTTTTGTTTTTTTGTTTTTTTTTTAAATTTTGTTACCATCTGGGCCGAGATGAGATTCCTACAGTAAGAAAATACACTGGTTTTACAGGAAATGGGCAGAAATCTAAACACAGATGTTCAACATGATCAAACTGCTTTTATTTAAAACAAAAAAGTAAAAATTTCAGCTGCAACTAAAATATTTTCTAATATTTTGAGCGATGGGCCGGTCAGAGATCGGAATCGGATGGTTTTCCATTGATCTGCTTTGATCGGTGGATCAAATACTTTAAAAAAAAAATCCGCCTTTTGATTTCTCTTAGCTCTAAAACTAAGAGGAGCCATTACTTTTCTATAACCTTGCCAACAAGCTCAATGTATGTTGACGCAGTTTGTCACATTAATTAATCAGATGAAGGTTAGGGACTATGCTTTAATGCAGGAATGGGGATAATCTCATAACTTCTTCAGTCTTTCTGTTGGATTCAGCATCACTACCTCTGTCAACAAACCTGCAGCACCTTTTTATTTTCTTTTGTGTCAAAGTTCCCCCTGACGGGTCAGACTCGGAGAAATCAGGAAATCAGCATCGGCCCGTTAAACCATGATCGGTGCATCCGATTGTGATACAAGGACTTGATCTTAATTTAGTCGTAGTTGTGCTTTTTGGGCAGAATATTATAACTTTTTAACATTTTAGATCAAGTAGTAGTAGTTGTGTGATTAGGTTGCCAGCTGTAATTAAAAACACAAAGGATGCACCGATTAGGCTTTACCTGGCCGATACGAATTTCTGCGTTTGTTTCCGGTTAAAGAAAGCCATGCTGACTCAGATTTTGAACAATTTCAGTGTTTTATTCTATAAAATTATAAAGGAGAAAAGAACAAATCAGAAAATAAATGTTTTGATATGAATAATGAAAAATCATAGCAGGAAAGCTAGAAAAGATATTTCGAATGCTCTAAGAATCGGTCCAGAAAACCCCCATGAGATTGGGAACCAGCGACAAAATTTTTAACGATGCATTTCTAGCAGCAAACACATTTATACTAAAGTTCTTTGAGATCGTAGCTTTGAATGCAGCGGAAAACGCAGCATATGCCCCTGATGTTTAGTTGATCTTAGCATTTATAGTGCATCAAAGTCCATGATGTTGGCTGGTTTGTTTCTAATGGTTGGCTTTCTTAGTTTTTACTTATTTAATAAATCGGAATGAAAAGGAAAAAAGCCTGAATTTTGTTGATTTTTTTTTTTTTTTTTTTTGACCCACTGGTCAGAGCTGGCTGAGACTTCTGGCTGAACGTTTGGTTCGTCTCTACTTTAAAAAGAGTTTCATCCACATTTTTAACAGCTGGATAACTTTTTTTTTTTTTTTTTTTTTTTTTTTTTAAAAAAAAAAAAAAAAAAAAAACCCAAATTTGCTTTCATTGTATGCAAGGGTAGGAGGCTTCTTTCAGCCAGCTGCCCTGCAGTCTCCAGCAACAAGCAGGTGGACAGGCATGACGCAATACAGCTGCAGGAGAGACTGCTGCTAAATGTATATTCTGTGGTTTTTGCTGCTGGAAATATAACATCCAAAACAGAAAAATCTGCCTTCATAGGCCAGGGAACAGAACGTCCAGCGTGTCTTTAAGTCATTTTAAAGCTGTAAGGTTGAAAATCTTGATCCCAGTAACGGAGACATGCCTAACAGAGATAACTGGACAAGAGGGGAAGGAGACCAGGAGTCCACGCTTTTGATTCCTGGACTTGATTAAGAAAAAAACTGACTTCCTGCATCATATCTGGTTTATTTTTTTCCTGTTTTTAGTCTAAATCATAGATGTCCGTTCTTTTTTTTTAATTATTATTATTGCATTAGTGAAGAAATGCATCTTCGATGGCAGAGTTGCAAAGTGAAGGTAGCTGCCACCAACTCTCTGCTCACATTCAGTGCATTTTGTGCCTTGACTTCAAAACAACCAGAAAACGTTTGTTCTGCTTCTGTTCTGTTCCCCCGTCCAGTGAGCTGAGGATCATGGGTAATGTAGTGAAGGGGGACAAATCAGCAGCAGCAGAGCCTTTACTTTGTAACTCTGTGAGGCAGCTCAGACTATATTATATGTAATATGTGTTGTGGAGCTGCAGAGGGGGTTATCTACTGTGTGGATCTTTAGCAGATGGAGAGAAGATCAAACATGTGCAGGAGGCAGGGTGAGAGGGAGGGGGCCATGTGCAGACCGGGTGTTTCCTGTGTCGTTTGTGTCATAATGTGTCTGTGACTGAGGGGACAGGGTTGCCTGTATTTATAAAGGTTTGATTTGTTTTCTAACTGGGGGAGGGTGGCGGGTGGGTGGGTTGTCGGGGGGGGGGGGGGGCTGAAAAATGTTCCACGTTTGTGTTCAAAGCGACGACAAGAAGAACAAATGATGAACTGGACGGCAAAAAGAACAATTTGGTATTTTTGAAACAAAACAAAACTTGGCATTGCGATGCCACCATGTGGCCATATGATGCAAGTTCTTGACGAGGATGAAACCTTATTTTAATGTTATTTTTTATTTTGAAATCATATTATTAATAAAGTCATTAAGAACCGACCCGCTGCCCCCCTGTGAGTGTGAAGTCTTTGGCCGTCGTGTGACCCGGGTTCACTCAGGGTTCATGGGAAGTTCATGTTGTGGTCAGCGGAGACCGCTCGGGGTTAAAAGGACGAGCAGCAGGTCGGCTTGTTATGGGGGGGGGAAGCTGATCAATAAACCTGCTTTCAGACTCAAACAACAGGATTTGTTATTTGCAATTCACAAGTGGAAAAGAAGGCTGTGAATGGAAAAAGTCAAATCCATCCGTCTGCTTCTGCAGTTCATCCGGAAAATGTCACAGCACTTCACTTTTTCCACGTTACACGGCAAAAACACAAAATCTTACCAAGTATTTCTGGTGCAAATACCTTAAATACACTTGAAATACGACAAAACTAACTTACAAGTAACTTTTCAGCACGGTATAGGAGCTTGTTTTAGGTCAATAATTTCTTAATATTGATGAAAAGGTTTTAGTTATAAGTGAAATAATCTGCCAGTGGGACAAGACATGTTTCCCATATAAGTTTAAATGTCTTATTTAAAATGTCTTACCCCCCTTCTCTGCTACGCTACAGCTGGTTTACCACAACATAGCTGGCCACTAATGCTAAGGCTAGTTAGCATGGCCACTGATGACTGTGGTTAAACAGTTTTCCTGGAACAGTAAGTTTGTTTTTTCACCATTAGCTCATTTAGCAGCGCCTACACAGGGTGATTGACAGCATTAACACCTTAGTCCTGGCTCTGATTGGTTGTTTTCTTTAGACAGCAATAGTAGCTCAGGGAGGAGGTGGAGGAGCTCGATCTTTTCACAAATTATGTCTTATAACATTTTTTAACAAATATGGACAAAATACATTTTTGTAAAAGTTACACACTGCAGCTTTAAGGACCTAAATACAGGGAAATACTAGAAGCAAACCTGCTGGAGGCCTTTCAGCTGAAGGATGACCCTAAACATCAGCAGACCCAAAGTGAAATGCAAATGTTTTATTGCGTTTTTTGCCTCTTGTTTTACACGGTTACCATGTAAAGGTTTGACAACGGGTTCCAGAGTGAAGCATTTTAGAAACGCAACGTGAATCAAGTCCGTGCAAATGTAAGCCAAAAACGATTACCTCAGGCATATCATCTTGCACCGGCCCCAGTGCAAGATGATATGATACCGGAAGTCTGCTAGGTTACTTTAATAAAACAACATATCCATAATTGTGAAGGGGTATGCGGTTTTGATAAAGTAGCCTGGTTGACTTCCGGTATGCTATTCTGGTGGTGTATGCCAAACTTACACCTGTTTTCACTGGAGGACAATGTCGGACCTCCATGTTCTGTCTGTGTTGCTGCACATCTTCAGATTACCTGCCTTGCCTGCTGATGGTTTTGTATTTGTAGAAACTGTTGCTAGTGATGTGATCCTGAAATATCAATGCCTCCAATACCAGATCTTTATGCTCTAAAATCGATTTTCGAATCAAAAATATCGATGCTTTTGATACTTAAGTTATTTGCGGTAATGTATACCATTAACAAAAAAAATGCTAAACCATTGAGATCTTGTGTGAATTATTTGTTGGTGTGGAGCTTCTTCCACCTGGGTAGGTGCGTAATTCGCAAGAGCAGCATGCTGCTCAGCTGAGTCAGTCACTCAGGCCACAAAGGGCAGTAAATTAAGCCATGTTTGAGGACATTTCAGCTCCACAAACAGTTGTGATGTTTGTGGAGAAACAATAAGGCGCTGTGGCAACACAACAAGCTTTGTGAAACACTTCGGGTTAAACCACAACACAGAACATGTTGCATTCATGATAAGGCGAACAAAGGAGAGCAAAGTGTACGTCGATGCCACTGATAAAATATTTTATTTAATTCCGTTTAATACATCTATTAGTATTTAACTTGCTTTGACTGTTAAATAAAAATTTTAAAATCACTTTTTGATTAAATACTTTCCTGGCAATATCAGTTTGAGTCACTTCCTATTATAAAACAGAAACACTTTTTTTTTTTTTTTTTTTTAAGATTTACCAGACACATTTGCTGGATTGGCACAAAGTATCGGTACTGGATCGATATTAATGATACCATCCTGAATTTTACTCAGTATTGAATCTGAAAGGAAATCAGTGGTACTGAACATCGCTAACTGTTGCAAACCTGCATAACTTCGTGTTGGGCGATCAGGAAATCCAAATGAAGCATGTTGTAGTTTGAGGTAACGAAATGTGACAAATCTTGATTTTAGTTTATTTAAAACAGGACAATGTGCAAAAAACATTAATAAAAGATGCTTCGCACCAGATTTAGCTTAAGCTAGTTTCCATCTGTAGGGGCTACTTTTGCAAAGCGCTGCATGGGGAGCGTGAAGAGCACTCTGCTGGTTTGATGGATATGAAGTGAGGAAAAATATGAATACACAAATGCTTTTTTCACGTCGTTTTAGAGGAGAATAATAAAATCCAACTTTCATAAAGGCTCTTTGGGAATGCTGTGACCAAACGTCCCACTGGTGTGAGATGCTTAGATAAACCTTTTTTCTTTGTTGTTCCAGTTTTTTTTTGGTTTTTTTAATCAAATAGTTCAGTTTTAAATTATGAAAATGAACTCCTCTTCATGGTGTGCTGGATGATTTATTAAAAATATTTCTCCCAAATACGGCTTAACAGATCTCCACACTTAGAGCTACTGAAAGTCACAAGAAATAAACTCTTCACATGATTGCAATCACTTTTTTTTTTTAAATTTTTTTTATTCCAGAACAGATGCAAGAAATCTTCACATTTGTGTCAGGGAAAAACGTGCTACCTTCACTTAATCACTGCAGCATTTTTAATTTTCTGACTAAACAGCAGCTCAGGTTCAGGTGACTTCAGTTTCAGTCCGGGGTCTCGTCAGCTCTCGTGCTGATAGAAACACTTCAGTAGCTTGTTTACCGATAAACCGCAGCTTTATTTAGATCTGCTTGTTTTTTTTTTTTTTTTTTTTTAGTCGGCTGAATGCTGTTGCTGCAGGAACTGAAACCCCACTTAACCCCCGACACTGAATTACCATCATTTCCTCTATTCAGCTGTTTAAATAACTCTTATTTACAGTCAGCTTTAGCTGCTTTAAGAGAACCAGAACCACTGAGTTATCGCTTCCTCTACCCCTGTTTGAATGATTCACGCACCTAAAACATCCTTATATACACAACAACCGCATGTACTAAGTGCAATAACCTTGTTTTAAGTTTTGTTTTATAAAATAGTCTATAAGAAGGCCAGAAGATGCTCACAGACCCATGAAAACGAGGCGTTTTCAGCGGATGCATAAACTAACATTTTACCGTCTGCTTGGATGAAACGAATCGATTCAACCAAGAAGTGTCCGTAAAACATATGAGCAAACATTTTTACAATATTCCACACAATAAACAAGTGAGCATAAAGCAAAACAACACAGGATTGGACAAAAAAAAAAAAAAAAAAAGCAACAGATATGGCTTTATGTTTTGTATTTAGAGATAGCTTTGACTTCAGATGTTACATTTTCTGCAAAAGAAAAAAAAAAAAAAAAAAAAAAAAAACTACAAATAAAACATTTCTAATTCGATTCGTTTGTTTTGTTCTGTTTTTTTTTTTTTTTTTTGGTAAAAACATCACCTTTGGCAAACTAAAATTAAAAATAAATATCACAAGTCATTCCTTTAAAAAACAAAAAAAAAAAAAAAAAAAAAAACCGTCCTATCAACCACTGCGTTTTGGATTCTGTCTGTAGCTCAAGTATTTCAGCACGACAAACGCCTCCATGTACTTCATCGTATTCGAATAAATAGCTGCATTTACATTTAAAACCGTAAAGCTAATTTTCTGCCTTTGCCTGTACAACAAGAACCGACGTAAACCGAGACTGAAGGACCGCAGCCCGAGGCAAAGCGGTCCTACGGGAACACAATGACATCAGGAGACGGACCGATGAGGCAGAGAGAGCGACGCTGGCGCTCTGAAGGCTGCCGCGGATCAAACCGCGTCTATTTGGGAGGCAGCGGGTTGTCCTGGGTCATCGGGGTCGGCGTCTCTTTGTAGAAGTTGTCGATCTGGTCTTTGTACATCTTCAGCACCACGGGCCTCTTCAGCTTCATGGTCGGACCTGTTGGGCGAGCGGAGATCAGCCGTTAGGATCGTTACCCAGAAGGCTGCAGCTGCAGGATGGTTCTCTGAGCTTGACCCAAACAGGTTTGTCCTGCTTGTTAAAAGACAAACCTGCTGCCCAGAGTTCCTGCTTGAAGGTTTCTTTTTGTTTGTCAAACAACAACAGAGAGGAGAAAGCTGCTAACAAAAGGACACTTCGCAGTTACCTTCACAACCACTGATTTAAAGTCATTTTTCTGTGATTGTTTAACTTAAATAATGTAGTTCTGTGTCTTAGTTTGATTTGACCTGGGCTCCTAATCCTGCTGCATTTCATAGGAGCTCTTATGTTATATAAAAATACACTGAGAGGATTTTCTTATGGATATAAAATATTTTTTTTTAAGTACAAAAAGTACAAAATTCCTACTTTAGGAACCATTTATTTTTGATTGAATTAAAAGATGAAACTGGAACAGGACTCAGGGTCACTTTATAGTAGCAATGCACTGATCCAGCTGCAATAGATCGAAAATGGCCAATCAGAGCCAGTCAAATACTGAAAAATCAGTCTGTTCAACCTCCCCCGATTCATTAAATGCAGCCAAACTAGGATCCGCCACCATTTTCAGTCTCCAAACACAGAACATGCAGCCTGTTGCACCTTTTTGGGTTTAATAAAAATTAGATAAAGGTTAGAAACAAAAGCTCTGATGCATAAATCACCAAAACACTACTACCTGCCTTTTGTGTCTTTGTTCTTATGATAAAAGAAATCAGAATCTGCAGGTCAGCATGAGATGCAACAATCAGTGTTGGTAGCTGTTTGATACTGAATCAATTTCAACCTTATGCACAAATCTGTAACTGGAACAGCAGGATGTGGCTTTACTGCGAATAGCCGGGTGATAAATGCCACAGAGGGCCGGGACCGCTTTGCTTTGCCAACCAAAAGCCAAGTCCAAGCCGCTTCATTATGTCTCCTTTATTTTATTGTTTGATCCTTCCCGCCTTTTATTCTGCGTTTTATGAAGGATCATAGAGCATGGAGACAACTTAACACAATTATTATGTATCCCTGCAAACAGATGCTCCAATTTCACCAGCTTGGTTTATTAACGTTGTTTTAAACGACAGGCGGTGATTGTGAACGCTTCACAACCTTAATCAGCTGTAAAATGGACGATTTATGAACACAACCTGGAGGGAGTGATCAGAAGTGAGCGGCACATTGACCGACTTGAACTCAATGAAGAGAGAGAGGTATTATAATTGAAGCGCTTTGTTTTGTGTTTAAAGTTGACCGATTAAAAAAATAAATAAATAAATAAAGCAGAACCCTGGAGTTTCAAACATGCTGCTTACGACGTTTTGATTGGCTCCTCGAGCTCCAAATGAAAGTGGTTCTGGTCCAGCAGCGAGCTGGGGCTGGGATAGCTCTGGTTTTTCAGGGCTAGGACCAGTTTGTCTCCATGGAAACACAGAGAACTGGTGCTTATAAGCTGTAACTGTAGGCCCTTCGCTTGTTTTAGAGGAGCTTGAAGCAGGATCTCTGTAAAACTCTGTTTCTATTTAGCAACACCAGTTTCATGTCGTGAAAGAGTCCAAACTCAAAGCAGGACAGAAAAGCTAATGAGCTGCAATCAAATGCCGAACCCACAGGAAGCATTCGACACATTCGCTACACCGACCCAGCTCTCCTCCGCCGACCGAGAAGTCCCGATCCAGAACGATCCACTTCTGAATGCGCTGAGCGTTGGACGTCGCCTTCTCGTTGACCCTGTTGATCCCCTCCTGGATGGTGGCGTGGACGGCGCGGTCCCGGCCGCCCGCGATCTCGGAGACGCGCGTGGCGTTGCTGCCCAGCTTCCTGCAGAGCTCCGCGGCTTCGGGCGTCAGCTCGTCCTCGGGGTCGCCCGTCTCTGCGTTCACTTGGCACTGCGAGACGAGAAACGGAACGCCTTCAGCTTAACCTGCCCAACCTTTTAGAGCTTTAGTCTGTGCCCGACAATAAGCCCACGATTATTCCTAACCCACAATTATTTTCAATAAATCAAGAAGTTTGTTTCTGATAGGAAATGAGACAGGAAGCAATACAGGAAGAGCATTAAATTAGGAAAAACAACACAACTTATCCGTTGCCCTCTCAATACTCCTCTCAATATTTAATGGAAAAAATCTTTAATTTCATTTTTGCACGTTTCCACTTGAGTTCATGAAGATTTAGCTTTGGTGTTGAGCTCCAGGTGTTTGAGATTGGAAGGCCTCTTGCCATCACCCTAATCTTTAGCTGCCTTCACAGATTTTCTGTCAGATTAAAATTGGGACTCTCGTTGGTGAACTAAAACACTATTTTAGATCTAAACCTGCCAGGTGTATGAATAATTTTGGGCTTAACTGTATATACTGTGGGACATCAGCTGATTTTTTTTTTTTTTTATTTATTTTTTTTTGTCACCTTATTCCCACAATAAAGCCTTTGGATGTTTTCATTTTTACTGGAATATTTTATCTTCTTTAAAAAGCTTATTTTATCCTATTTAAATCATTTTTAGAGGAAATAAAATTAATTTCTCCATCCATGTTCCAGGGTTTCTTCCTGCCTCTTAGTAACACAACCTCCTTTTAGGCCTTTAGCATCCTTTGACACCTTTAGGACTGAGTTAAGCTGTCTCTGCATCAGTTTTCTAGTATTTTTTTTAAATCTGTGCATTAACAGCTAAACAGTCTCAGATAGAAACGCCTGATACTTTGTAAAGGCAACATCTTGGTTTAAAACATCCCTGTTGCACAACCATCATCCTTCAGTCTGCAAACATGACCATGTAGTTTTCTTAGGCAGCAGCAGATGGCAGTGTTGGACACTAAATACGAAAAGTCTGGGTTGTCTTTTTGCTTCTAAAGCTTCAGTGAGAAGATAGAGAAGATAAAGAATAGATTTTTAACAACAATAATACAGTGATAACATTGTTACTCTCTGCTCTACATCTGTAGTAAGGAGATAACGCCATCCTATCTGCGTGATTGCAGTTGAACTATTTGCAGTGACACTGGTGAAAACAGTGATGTGTGTTGGGAAGTTCTCACCTTAATGGTGAGCAGCATGGTGAGAAACTTCCTCTTATCTCCGATTAGCATGGCGTTGCTAATCAGCGGCACGGCCTCCTTCACCGCGTCCTCGATGGGGACCGGAGGGATGTTTTCGCCTCCCGCTGTGATGATCAGCTCTGCAGAAACGCATGGGATCGGAGAAAAAACAAAAAAACAAAAAACGAGATCAGTTGATGCTTGAGGAAGTAAATTCCCCCGGAGAATCCGAGGATTACCTTTGATGCGCCCGGTGATGAAGAGGAATCCGCCCTCGTCGTGTTTGCCCAGGTCACCCGAGTGCAGCCAGCCGTCTTCGTCGATGGCCTCCTGCGTCTTGTCGAGCATGTTGAGGTAGCCCATGAAGACGTGGCGGCCCCAGAAGCAGATCTCACCGTTTCCCTCCTCATCGGGGCTGTGCAGCTTTGTTTTACACCCTGGGATCTCTTTACCACAACTGCAAGACACAACCCCCCCCAAAAAAACATTGTAAGAAGATTTTTTTTAATCTCCTTTTTAATTTGCCAAAAATTAAAAAAAAAAATAGTGAGGGGGAAATTCATGAAGCTATTTTCAGGAGGCAAATGTTGTTGTCCTACTTCTGAATCGAGATGCAAATGCAGATCCGGTCAGTAACCCATGATAGAAACCAGAGAGCTTCGTAGTGCATAAGTGCTTCTTACTGGTATGATTACAAATAATTACTGTATATTTCATAGGCTACATGGAATAAGTTTGTAATGATACATTTTAGTCATAAAAACCTTTTATTTTACCGAAATGGTGTCAAAAAAATCTTTATAATTTGAATTTCTTTATGCTCAAAAGAAGCTTGGTGGAATTCCTTTAGTTTGTGTAAAAATATGAATGTTCAGAAAGGTTTTAAAATAAGTTGAACTTAGTCATAATTATGTTATAATGACTAATCAGGACTAATCAGGACTGGATATTTATACATATTTAAGGTCAACTTACATTTTTTAAAATGGATTTAAGATATTTTAAGGCCCTAGTTTTAGATACATGAACTTTAAGACTTTTAAGGATGTGCGGACACCCTGTCTGTTAATGAAAATAATAATAAAGTAAAACATTTTTCTCTACCTCTTTGACCTCTTCTCTGTATCTGCTGATGCAAACAAATGGTGCAAAATACCCCTAACTGGTGGGCTTAAAGAACGTGCTTTCATCTGTACGTGTTTAGCGCTATCCGCTTTGTGAATCCAGTGCAAAAATGTAGATATTTACCCTGCTTCATGAATTCTCCCCTCATCGATACAAGAAACAAGTGGGAAAATTAAAATTCTACCTGGTAAGTTTAAAGGCCTCTGGTTTGGAGATGGTGTGGGGTCCGGTGCTCTCGCTCATGCCGTAAAGCTCGTACAGAGGAATATCGAGACTGAGGAAGAACTCCAGAGTGTCTTTGGTGATCGGGGCGGCGCCGGTGTAGCATTTGTTGCAGCGGTCCAGGCCTAGAGCCTTGCGTACTTTCTTAAACACAAGCTTTCTGGCGACGTGATAGCTCAACGGAGCGCGCCCAGCGGCTGCATTTCTGGGGGGAAACCAAAAAAAAGAAGAAAAAAAAAAAAAAAGGGAGAAGTGAAAGTTCAAATAAAGAGTAGCGGCACAAAATGCAGTGTGTGGTTTGCTCAGAAAAGAAAAATGCATGCTTGAATTTCCGTGAATAAAAAAAAACAAACCGTATCAACAGATTTAACATCAGAGAGAAGCATGAAGTCAAACTGAAACTCCAACAGGCGTTGTTCAGTCAATTCACTGAAGGAATGACTTTACTGTCTCTAAAAGAGACTCACTGATTCATCTTGGTCAGATTAGTCTGCAGGCCAACATCTTTGGCCCAGGCAGCCACTTTCCTCCGCACAGTTGAAGACTTGGCTCCGACGGATTTCATCCTCTCCTGCATCTTTTCCCAGACACGTGGGACACCCATGAAGGCTGTCGGACGCACTTCCTTTAAGGTGTTCACCAGAGATCCCTGAGAAACGGCAATAAAACGTTCATTTACCTGGTTTCCATGGAGAACCCTTTAAATAAGCCAAATTCATGAGGAAAAGTACACAAAGAGGCCTTTTCTGTTTGCATAACAGTCACGAAACCCTCTGGTTATCTGTGTTCTGTTGATGATCTACTGTTAAGAACATAACACGCTTTAATTGTGCAAATATGTGTTGACGTTATATTAAATCTCAATCAGTCCTTGAGACTGACTGAGGTTTTACACGGCAGATAAAGTGGTGCAGAGAGGGAAGGATGGAGAACCGAGATAACTTTCAAAAGATGAGCTGACTCATTGCAACTTGTTCATCCTGTTTATAACATTCAGCATCTCAACGACAAACTGGAAAACCTTTGTTCAAATTATTTTTATTCTCAAACATAAAGATTGTATTAATGTTCTTCATTTATGAGATTAAATTTAAACAAAATTTTGGTTAACTTTGTAGAACTATAAATCTAATCTGACATTTTGACTCCAATCCAGCAAAACATTTGAACTTTACAATTTATGAAATGCTGAACGTTAAATTAACTCTACGACAGTCAAAGTATGCAGGACATGATGAGCAACATAAACGTTTGCTTGAGCAACGAAACGCATTGTTCAATGTAAAACTGCCTTTTAGGTGGGTAAAACATGAACAGACGCACATCTGGTCTTGAAAACTGTACGAGGGTCAGGCATTGTTTACACCAGCTTTGTGCAAAATTTCGGAGTAATGATCAACATCTCTTTTTGTTCAAACGTATCTAACAACGTTCATGTTCAATGCTCTGCAAACACTTAGCTAATTAATCGGAGTGCACTGATCAGTCAGCCCTGATTTCTTTCACGTTGGGTGATTGGCGATCAGCCGACACTTACGTGTGAAACCGATCTTATCTACCTCTGCAAAGGTATGAAAATCAGCCACTGTTCCTTTTTGCTCTGCCGAGAGTGAAAGCTGACTGACAGACCAGGTCACGTCTGAACTTCTCGTTTGTATTTGAGAGCACTGCCTTATGTGCAGCTAAAACAAGTTTGTATTGTTTCATGGGTATTGGTCGATATTTTTCAATAAAATAAGATTGGAACATGGAAGGCGTATTGTGACTTTATAACACCTGACATTGTCAGTTATAAAAATAAAAAAATTTTTTTTTTAAAATCATCAAAATCGGAATCGGCAAGTCCGGCTTTTTAAAGATCGGTGATCAGCCAGAAAACTTTAATCAGTGCACCCCTACTTATAAACAGCTGAATTAATCAGAAGTTTGCCCCAAGTCCTTTGTCATGTCAGCCACCTAATGAATTTTGCATGCCAAGGTGAGTTAATCTACATAAGTGCAAACTCAGCCTGTGCAAAGCATAGCATTAGATAAATTATAATTTTTATTGGGTCACTGCAGCAATATTTGCATTACGCTTAGAGGTGATACCAAATAATGTGTTGTATTAAGAGAGACATAATTTTTTCCTCACTGTCTGACTAAAATCAGTTTTAGGTAAATTAAAGTTAATAAAATTATTTCTATTTCTATTATTTCTCTTTGTTAAATGCCAGAATATTTAGAAATACTTTGTTTTTCAATTTATCACTAATATCTCTATTCAATTTTGGAAAATCATGCCATTTCTCTGTGAGGTTAATTTATAGCTTTTTAGTAAACTGGTGGCACACCTGTTGAAGCAACACCTCAAACACACAGTTTCCTCGTGTGCAGACATGGAAAGAAAACTGTGGACCTCCACCAGCCTGATTCATCCTTTGATACGCTTTCTAGATGTCTGAACGTATCACAATCATCTGTTAAAACAATCATATCGCAGGTGTAAACATCCTGGGAATGTCCAACCATCAGGGAAACTGGTTCTGTGTTCCAGGGATGATGGGAGTTTTATATCTGGAAATTTGTGAATCAACCCCAGAACTCAAGAAAAAAAAGACCTTTTGAAGGTGGTATTAATAATAGTGAAACTAATCCATGGACTGAAAGGCCACTCAGATATGAAGAATCCATTACTCCAAAAGCAACAGAAAAAAAAGCCAGATTAGTTTACAAATGCACTTGGAGGCAAAAGCCTCAGCTTTTGGAGTCCTGTGGTCTGATGAAGCTAAAATGGATGTTTTTGGCCATAGTGACCATCATCTAGAGGTGAAGGAGGTAAACTTGCACGCCTGAGAACAGCACTTTAGCTGCGAAGTATGGGGAAGACAGCACTGTGATGTGTGGCTGCAGGAGGAACTGGTGCGCTTCACAGAACAGATGGCATCATGAAGAAAGAATATTATATGGAAAGACTGAAACAACATCTTAAGACATCAGCCAGGAAGTCAAAGTTTGAGGTCAAAAGGGTTTTCAAAACAGACACAGAAGTGCTGATCTCTTCCTCATTATTCTGGAATTTAGCAAAAAAAAAAAAAAAAAAAAAAAAAAAAAAATTTGGCAATTCTGACCTAAAACTGGAAAAGTTTAGTCTGATTTACGGTCAGACTGTAGGAGAACGTTTGCTCACCTTCAGGGCGTCCGGCTGAGCGAAGTAGGTCGCCCCTCCGACCCTCATGGTGACCCAGATGTCGACCATCTGAGCCGCGATGTGGCTCAGCGGCAGGTAGCTGACCACCACCTCCTGGGACTGAGTGGCGTCCTTCAGGTGGACGTGTTTACCCGTTGAAAGCGCGGTCCAAGTTATCTGAGCACGACGACACGGAAACACTGATCAGAGAGCTAAAGTAGTGGTTATACACGTCTGGGGAAGCGTTAACACCCAACTATAATTATTCTGCATTCACATTTACCTTTCTAAATCCTTTATCTGAAAAAAGAACTGACCGACAGAATCCCCAAATTTTACATTTCAAATTTACACACTGGAAATGTTTTTAGATTTTATCTTCAGTTTTTATGACAACCTAAACATGTAAGTACAAAATTTACCTCGTTGGGTTTTTAGTATCTGGATGTTCTACTAATCATGAACCCTGAAACAACCTGAACTAGATTATGGATAATTCAAGACAAAAACTACAGCAGGTAAAAAAATCATACCATCTGTTATAACTTTGTTTCCCATCTTAACTGGGTTCAGTTTAGGAACGGCAGGTCCAGTTTTGAACCAGAGTATTTCTGTAGTTTTTCAGTGGATGTGCATTTATTTTAGGGCTCTGCCAGTAACTCAGAACTAATAACAAAGACATCAGGTATATATATATATATATATATATATATATATATATATATATATATGTGTGTGTGTGTGTGTAAAAATGCGCTTTATTTTTCAGAAATTTAGATTTTTATCATTAATAAAACTACTAAATTATAATTTTACATTTTTCCCGGTTTCTCAGGAACTAGAACACCAAACTTGGTCAAAAGCCTCTAAATAAGCTATTTAGAACCTAAGCAGCGTCGTAAGATCTCTAAAAGTTCGACAATACCTGTTCAGTTTCACTATAATCCAACATGTTGACAAAACAGTTCGAGAGCTTCATTCCTCTGATTTTATAGCAAATGTTTTCCTTTGCTCCTTAAACTCTGTCGCAGGAATTAAAAGTATCATATATCTCTGGGAATGGATAATCTGAGGATACACCTTCATTTGCTGCATTAGTTCTTATGCTTGAATATGTCTAAGTAAAGCATGAGTTGTTTTAGTTGCCAACTAAATTTATTAAAACCCAATTGCTGGTTTTTGTTTCCCAGCCTGAAGGTCTGAGCTACGTCGGAGCGTCACAAGATCAACCTGAGGCGTACGGAGATAATCAGCAGGGGAGCAAAGAGATGAAACATCCCTTTGTTTATTTTTTTTGGACCTTCTCAGTTTTAGTTTGAATATTTTTTTTGTATTTCAAATGGTTAACCAAACCATGTGGAAAGTTTAGGTGGTGAACAACCTATAACTGCAAACGTAATCATGGGCCTGATCTTAAACGAGGCATTTTGTGGCTGTTTATTGTACAGACTAGTATTTATCACTGAAACATCGTGTCGTACAAACATAACTAGAACTTGTTTCACATTTTGTTATATTCACAAAATTCAATGTATTTGATTGAGATTTTGTGTAACAGACCAACATAAAGTAGCAGTGCAGTGGAAGTGGAAGGAAAATTATGTGTCCCAAAAAAAGAGAAATCTGAAAAGTGTGGCATGCATTTCAGCCCCCCAGAGTCAATACCGAGGACCTCCTTTCACTCCAATTACAGCTTCAGGTATTTAGGTCTATGAGCTTTGCACAACCAGAGACTGAGTCTTCTTTGCAAAATAGCTCATTCCCAAATTTCAAGCCTTGTTGAAGATTCTCAATTGAGTTTAGGTCTGGAGTTTGACTAGGCCATTTTGATACAAAAATGTCCTTTGACCTAGACCATTTCATTGAAGCTTTGGCTGTATGTTTTGTTGTGCTTTTGGAAGGCGATCCTTTGCTCCAGTCTGTTGTCTTTAAGAGGTTTTCTTTTAGGATTACCCTGAATTTAGCTGCCTCCATCCTCCCATCAACATCCCCACAGGATGATACTGACACCTCCATGTTTCACCAGGGAGGTGGTTGGTTCCAGGGTGGTGTGCAGCGCTGCTTTTCCTCCATACCCAGTGTTTTGCATGTTGGCCTTCATCCCTGAGGTTCTCCAACAAACCTCTGAAGCGTTCACAGAACAGCTGAACTTATGCTGAGATTAAATTGCACACAGGTGGACTCCATTTACTAATTAGATTATTTCTAAGAGCAAATGGTTACCCTGGGTTTTATTTAGGGGAGTAAGAATCAAAAGGGCTAAATTATTCTTTTACTTTGCAATCATTCGTCACCCCGTGTTGTTAAAATACACCGTAGTCCGTAGTTTTAACGTGACAAGACGTGAAACTGTTTAAAGGGCATGAAAACCTTTGCAAGGCGCTGTAAGTCTGGCACTGAAACTCTAACAGGAGAAAATAATGCTATCTATGTCCATCTTGACACTGCAGATATTCAGATCCTACAGATGTTGTGCTGATTCATACAGGAAACACACCTTTCCTCTCATTATGAGACACACAGTTATATCCATCAGGCACAAAACATGCGACACTTCAGGATGCACAGTCACATGTAGATCTCATAACTTACATTGTCATGGCTCAGCATAACCCCCTTGGGCTGGCCTGTGGTTCCTGAGGTGTAGATGAGCGTGCAGCATTGACTGGGCTTCTGGCTGGAGATGATCGCATCAAGAGGCCCGTCCGGATCGTTGCGTCCGAGCTCCATGAATTCTGCCCACTGTTGTGGAGCCGAGGAAAAAAAATTAATCAGATGGGCTTTTTGGCCTCCGACAAACCTCTCCATGCTCTGTGTGTGCTTACCGAGTACAGATTTGGTCTCTTTTCTTTTAGTGCATCTTTATACTGGATAATTGCTTTCAAGTGAGGCAGCTTGTCTTCAATCTGGTGATTAAAAAACAATACATTCCTGTGAGTACAAAACGGTTTTTTACATTTTAGTTGAACAAGCAGTTCAGCATTTTGCACAAGAAAACGTGTGAACTATAAAAGTTCAGCACACTGCAAAAACACTGAATCTTACCAAGTATCGTTGGCCTAGTTCTTAGTTCAAATATCTTTAATACGCTTGAAATAAGACAAAACTAACTTACAAGCAACTTTTCAGCATAATATAGGAGCTTGTTTTAAGTCAATAATCCCTTAATGTTGATGAAAAGTTCTAGTTATAAGTGAAATAATCGGCCAGTGGAACATTTTCCCATATTGTAAGTTAAAATGTCTTGTTCCACTGGCTGATTATTTCACTTATAACTAGAACTTTTTCATCAACATTAAGGAATTATTGACTTAAAACAAGCTCTTATATCTGATGAAAAGTTTCTTGTAAGTTAGTTTCGTCTTATTTCAAGTGTATTCAAGCTATTTGTACTAAGAACTGGACCAACAACACTTGGTAATATTTTGTGTTTTTGCAGTGCACAGTACCAGTAACTTTCTAATTGAGCTCTGTTTCTTGCTGAAGATGATTATTTATGAGAAAATTTTGGATAAACCCAAGTTTTTGGCTGCTTTGTTTTTGTGGCTGAAATCAAAACATAAAATTTGACGCGAGGTAAACAAGTTTTCACCTTGAGTAAATAAACTAATGAACCAACAAACATTTTTTTAGTAACTGAAACATTATTAAATTAAAAAAAAAAACTACCATATTTACACTTTCTACTTTCAAAAATGTTTATAGTTTTTAGATAGTGCAATAATTTCAAAATAAAATAGCAAACTGATGCATGGCTTCTGACATTAAAGCAATACAACTAAAATAAACCAAAATAAGTCGAGGAGTGGAATGAGGAATGAAACCAGAACATCGTAAAGGTACTTTAAACTTTCTGGAATAGAAAATAAATCATATTTTCTGTTTGTCTGTGATTTACAAGGTCATTCTCCTCTCACCTGAAGGATTTTCTCCAGCTGTTTGTTGTTCTCCACCACGATAATGTTAGCTTTGGAGTTTTCTGCTACGTAGTGACAAGCCTCAGGAGAGTTGGTGGTATAAATCCCCACAGCGAACCCACTGCAAGAGATGAGGCAGAATCAAAGTTAGCAGATCTCATCCTGAAAGGTCAGTAAATCTGTATGAAGCAACAAGACTTAAGACTGGTAAGGAGGTTCACCTTCCAGCGGGACGACAACCCTAAACATACAGCCAGAGCTACAATGAGATGGTTTAGATTAAAGCATATTCATGTGATAGAACGGCCTAGTCAAAGTCCATTTAGTCTATTTCTAATAAAATTCTCTCAAGCTTGCGTTTTTTTTTTTTAGGTAGTTTGGTATTAATACAACTGCAAAACACTAAATCAAGAGTTAATAGAGAAGTAGAATAGAATAGAAATATCCTTTATTGTCCCATGATGGGGAAATTTCTGTGCAACAGCAGCAAAGTAAAGTTGAGTTTGACTTTGGGGAATTAATTTGCAGTGTGGATGGATTCCTGAGACGTGCAAGGATGAACAGACGCTGTAAACCTAATTAAAAACAGGTTTGGGGAAGAGACTGAAGGATATAGAGGAACAGAAAGTTCTGGAATGAAGAGTTAGTTTGGAGCATTTCAGAAAAGTACATGGCAAAAATACAAAATCTTTGGTTTAGTTTCTGGTGCAAATATCTCAAATACACTTGAAATAAGACAAAACTAACTTACAAGTAATTTTTCAGCACAGTATAGGAGCTTGTTTTAAGTCAATAATTCCTTAATATTGATGAAAATGTTCTAGTTATAAGTGAAATAATCTGCCAGTGGGACAAGATATTTTTCCCTTATTAGTTAAAAGTCTTGCCCCACTAGCAGATTATTTCACTTATAAGTAGAACTTTTTCATCAATATCAAGGAATTATTGACTTAAAACAAGCTCCTATACTGTGCTGAAAAATTACTTGTAAGTTAGTTTTGGCCCATATCAAGTGTTTTTAAGAAAAAAAACGAGACCAAAAATACTTGGTAAGATTCTGTGTTTTTGCAGTGTAAGGAGGATGCATAAACTGTAGGAATCTCGGGTGAGAGATAGACAAGGATGGAAAGGATGGAAGTCAGACTGTCTTCTCTCCATTTCAAGACAAGTAAAAACTAAGATTATGTTTTTTTTTTTTCATATCTACAAGGCTCCAGAAAGGGAGACATCTAATCTTTTTTCTTAAGTGTGTAACACTGATGCTCCCACTGAGATATGAAAACACAACTGAGATTTGGGTCACATTATTCTCCATTGACATCGGGCGTGAGAGTGAAAAGCAAAACCTGCATTACGTGCACTAAAAGCATACTTTGACTGCATTTTATCCTTGCACACAAGTGAACCATAGTGAAGCTGTCCTTTATGAGGCTAGATTCTTTATTTTAATGGAGCCATAGTAAAAAAAAAAAAAAAAAAAAACATAAACAGAACTAAATTAATTAAATATCCCCATTAATACATCACAAACTCGGATGCAAAGCATGAAATATCCCAGCAGATGTTTGGTGATGTAACGGCTGCAGCTGCTATAGTTTTAACCAATCGTTTTGTTCAGTTTTTTATTCTGCTGGAAGGTTCTGGTTTCTCAGATGGAGCGGATTTCAGCTGGCTTTTAGCTTGTTGAAAATCTGTGCTGAAGTCATTATCTGAGGTTCTGCCAATATAATCTGGGCTCAGTTCCACTCCTGGAGAAGCAAATACTTTTAAAAAAAATGGGTTTTTAGATAGAAAACAACATCAAAACATAAATAATATACTAAGTCCTGTCTTCAAATGTGTGCTTTAGTAAACTAAAACACTGCAGAAAAATACAGTAAAAATGAAGTGAAAAATAAGTGTTTCTTTCAGTTAAATTTAAATTAAATGTCATTATTAAAACGAAAAATTATCAGAGTGCTGATGTAGCAACTTCAGTGAGTCATCTTCTTGTTTAGCACATCGCTTTAATCAATCATTCGATCAAAAAAAAAAAACATGTCTCAAGGCTAAGGAGCAACCTGCCAGTCAAGGTGGGACACTCATATCTCAGGCACGAAGCGATGATAGACATGGAAATTCACAGATGGAGAAACACTGATAAATTGTGAAGACTAAACCAGAGAACTCTGAAACTCACCCGGCCAAAATGGCTCCGATGTCAGCGATGAACCACTCAGTCGAGTTGAAGCCCAGAATCCCGACTCCGTGGTAACGCTCCAAACCGAGCTGCAGGAAAACATAACAACTAAATTCAAAAACTGTGAATAAAACCATAGAAAGACAGCAGATGATCCACGGCTAATCGCTTTGGCAACACCATGATATCACATCATATTATATTATTGATAGTCCATAGAGACCACAGCAATGAAAACTTGAAAACTTGTGGTGAGTCATTAAATTCATTTAGTGTTTCATTGCAGTGAATTAACGCTGCAGTATGTAACTTTTACTGTTGCTGTCTAAAGAAATGCACCGCTCCTGACCTAAAACCACCAATCAGAGCCAGGAGGAGGGTCTTAGCGCTCAATCACCCTCGTGTACGCGCTGCTAAATGTGCTAATGATGAAGAAACAACTCACCGTTCCAGGAGAAATGTTTATCCGCCGTCATTGGTGGCTATGCTAACTAGCCTTAGCCTTAGCGGCAGGCTATATTGTTATGATCCAGCTGTAGCGTGGCAGAGAGGAAGGGGCGTGTGTGAGCGGCGCGTACATGAGGGTGACTGACAGCACTAAGACCCTCCTCCTGGCTCTGATTGGTTGTTTCTGACTGAGTGGTGTATTTCTGCAGTTTGTACTGGGAGCACTGGGAGAAGGCAGAGGATCTTGATTTTTTTTCTCAGATTATTTGTCTTATACTGTCATGACATAACGACAATTTTAACAATTATGTAAAAGACATGTTTTCATAATACTGCAGCATTAAATACGGGAAGCTGGGCTGATGGTAGATGTAGAATATCTGCTGAACGTTTGTTTTTGAGTATAAAAAGGGATTTTCTCTGTAAAATAAATCTGGCTACACAAGAAAGCATCTGCCTTAAAGAGATTCTGATCAGATTAGAAAAAAAGAAGAAACCAACCTTTAAGAAACTCTTGGCAGCAGTGCGGCAAGTCTGGTAGTACTCTTTATAAGTGAGGGTTTTTTGCTGCTCACTCTCCTTCCACCCCAAAGCTGTGAAGTCACCAAAACGTTCTGCAGCTGCAGCAAACATCTGGTTCACGGTCAAAGGGGTCTCAGCAGCCACACCGGAGTCCCCGACCCTGAGTTTCACCTCTCCGTCGCGCTGTGTTGTCCAAAGACGGAGCTCTGCTGGTGCTGGCATTGACAGGGAGTCTGCAAGCTGGGCATTTGCTGAAAGATGTGGAGAAGATAGTCAGAGGTTTGATAACAACCCTCTCATCCATTCATTCATTACCTCATTTATAGAGGTGGATCCCTTTGAAACACAAGGTCTTATTTTCAAGGGAGACCTTTTTTGATTTTCAAGATAAGAAATATTTACAGTTTCTATGTACTGCTTCATTAATCTGCATGTAAAAAAAATACAAATGTGTCCTGACGTTTTCCTCCTCCTCTGACATTAAATCAGATTAAATGTTTCCCTTTGTTGTCCCTTTGTTAGAATTTTGCCAAATGTCAGATTAACGAGAGAGACATTTTTTTAATGTTAAAGTCAAAAGTTTGCATACACCTGAAAACATGCCCGAAAACTGACAGTAAAACTGTATGACTTGGTTCAAGCTCAACAACAGTTTGCTAGAAATTTGGCCCATTCCTCCTGACAGAACTGATGCAGCCTGAATCTGAAGGTATATAAACTTTTAATTTGAAGAAAACAATAAAAGTATTGTCAAAAATTATCTCTCTAATTATCTTAACAATTATAATTTTTGTAATATGGACTAGGGATGGGTATCAACCAAAAATTTTCAATACCGGTACCAATAGCTTCACTTCGATACCGGTTCCTGAACGATACTGTTTTCGATACCAATTTTATATCAGTTCTAACGAGAATAAAATTATATTACATGTTGCGGTGCAAACCTTGAGTTGTATTTTCTAACTTTGGTATTTTTTCCATTTCATGCTGTTCTTTTTACATAAAAAAAATAATTTCCATTGCAAAAGAACAGCTGAAAACGTCAGTGTCTAATGCTCACTTCTCCATACGGAGGACCTTTTCACTTAGCAGTTTTTCTTCAAAAAAGATCAGCCTGTCTGCTATCTCAGGACACAAACAAGCCCGCTCCTGGCTGATGGTGTCTCCAGCTGTAGAAAATGTACAGAGAAACGTGGCACCGAAAGACAAGGCTTGGTTTGATACTCGGCTCTACCGAAGCGTTATACCATAAAAGAACCGAAGTTCGGTATCCAGTCCTAATCCTGACTGATCTAAAACAGGAGAAGTTTAGTCTGATTTAAGGTCAGATACAGAGAAAACAGGATGTGTGTCTATTTATACAGTGTATGTAAGAACAAGATTCTTTTTTTAACTCCAAATTAGTACAGACAGGTCACAAAAATGTCAGCTGATCCTTGGTTTTAGAATAAAAATCTATCTATCTATCTATCTATCTATCTATCTATCTATCTATCTATCTATCTATCTATCTATCTATCTATCTATCTATCTATCTATCTATCTATCTATCTATCTATCTATCTAATCATTTCACAGTCACACTTCATATTCGAACTACACATAGCAACTGTAAAATAATCATTGGAACCAAATTAGGAGCATAGCAGAAGCTAACATCGTCTTCTGGGTTCCATAAAACCCAAAGGATTTTAATAATTAAACTAGGAGACGGCTTTTAGTCCTTTTGGGAGTTTACGGTATGAAAGAACAGATGGGATATTGCCTAACGATCTGCAGGATGTTTTGAATATAAAGTGGGATCACATGTTGGATTTATTGCAGTAACAACAGCTGCTTATCAGTTTCTCTAACAGGCAGGATGGTGAATAACTTTCTCATGGAAAAAAAAAAAAAAAAAATCTATCAGCTTTCGCTTTTATGTAAATACAAGTTGGGTCTAATAAATAAATTTCCACAGAATAAAACTGTCTAAAAATAAGATAGGATATGTTTTAGCAAATATATAAAGGGATTTTCACAATCAAACGTGGACTTTGTTGTTATCTTTTCGGATAACAAAAAAGTGAGGACTTTTCCCTCGGTGACTTTAACAGGAAAGAACGCCACAGTTGAGTGTAAGGGAAGGAAAGAGGAAGGAACGTTTGTTCTGCCAAAGAATGTGGCTTCTCCTTCCTCAGGAAAAGACGTGTACCCACAAATGCTGACTTCAGCAACAAGAACAGCCAGAATAACTCCATCCAAGATTACGCTAAAGCCTAAAAGTGTTTTTAATCTTATTTTTATCATTTAAATCCAGCTGCTCATACAACAACCACGAGGCGGTATTCCCTCAGGCCTCACCCAGCTGTGTGTCTGAGGTCTGCATCGCTGTGGCTGCTGCAACCTTAGAGCTGCTGGTGGCTGAGTCTCCAGCAGCGATCTCCTCCTCCTTCTCCCTTGTGGACTCTTCCTCTGATGACTCACTGAGGAAGAGGAAGGAGAAAAACATGTCAATTTATGAGTGAGTGGATTCTTGAAGGAACTGGAGGAAATCGGAAGGAGACAGGTAACACAGTACTGAGTCATCAGGGAGAAAACAGTGGCTGTCATCATCCTAACAGAATGTTGGGTGCTATTTACACACAGGTCACAAAAACAAAATAATCACAGTCAGTCTTGACTCCAGAGTTCATTAATAGATACATAGTTTTGCAGATGAAGCTTGCATTGACCCAAAAGCTTCCTTTACCAGTTCAGTTTCAAGAAGTCTTTTAAACAAGATTGGGATTTCTTTCCTTCTGTGTCAAAAGTGATGATGAGTACGAAGGAGTTTCAGCTAGAATGGCTTTGAGTGAGCTGACAAGCATGTAGTGTTTATATGCAGTGTATTCCCTCAGAACAGACAAGTAGGTCCGTTCTACCAGCTTCAATTTTAAGAATCAAGAGAAATAAAAATTGTAAATATTTGAAAGTAGACCACAAACCTATTTGTTGAACATTCCTAGTTAAAACTGCTTTTCTTGAAGGTGTAAAAAAAAAAACAATTTTTGTTTTCTCTGCCTCTAAAGCAGGTTGTAGATGAGAGCTGTTTGTCTACTCAGTCAAAAGCATCCTGTAGATGACAAGTAAATTACAACATCATCAGCATAGAAGTAAAAACCTAAATTCAGAATGCTTTCTCCTGGGTTATATACTGTATATGCAGGGAAATAACAAATGGGCCGAGAAGTGAACCTTGTGGAACTTTTCTATGAACTAATAAATCTGAAACAGAAAGATCTACCTCAGGGGTGTCAAACTCATTTTCATTTTGAGCCACATCATGAATGTCCTCAAAGGGCCGGTTGTGGCAGACAGTATTGCTAACTACCCATTAACAAACTGTTAAAATATGAATAAACAGCTGTCTCTGCTATCGATGAGTACTTCTTAAAGTTAGATATTGAACATCTTTACACATTAATGTAATTTGGCATTATACAGATAAAAACTGCTTTGATTTGGTTAATAAAATAATATTTAAGCACACAACTGCTATCTTGAAGGCTCTATTTATGTGTCCTGGTAGAGTCTAGAGAGCCACATAAAAATTTAGCCTTTGTCCGACCTGCAAGATAATTTGCAGCCATCCATTAGCTGCTAAACTTATGTAAAAAGCATAACCCAGTTGCAAACAAGCCAAGTTCATTACGTTAAATTTCATTTCTTAAACTAGCCACTGTAATGCATACTTTGCTGTGTCCACAATGCAGTCATCAAGGGAAGCTGAACTGTCTCCTGCACCACACGACTCCAGGAAGCCTCCTGCCTGAGGAGGCTCCATCACCACTGCTTCAGACATGGCGCTGGGCTCGCACGTGGTCACTGCAACAGACAAGCGTCACAACTCTTTCAGCTTCAATTTATGAACTCAATGAAAAACAGCTACAGGCACACATGAAACACATGTTCGGTGCATTATTAGGGAGAGGGAAACAAATAATGAGAAGTTTAGGAGCGTACATGAAATTGTATTCATTTTTGTTCTTCGTGTTGTTGAACTCTGATTTTTACAGAGTGGAATGATCATATGAAAAACAACTTTTAGTAAGTTGCAGTGAAACCAAACAAGCATAGCCCACTAATTTTCAGTAAGGCTGAGGTCAAGCTTTTCAAGAGGCCATGTAATGTAAGCTTTCCAATACCAGTTTTGATGTGTGTTTCCATGTTTCACTCATCAAACCCAAACTGTCACTGTCAGATGAAAGGAAATGGGCTACGATGTTCAAGAACAACCAAGGAGCCACCAAGGTTCAAGTCACCAAAAAGTGGAAACTGCTGAAAAACCAGTGTCACTGGTGTCCATCAACATGGACTGAGAGAGTACAGATCAAGAACGAAGCCTCTGCTCCAAAATCGACGCCTCCAAGCTCAGCTGAAATTTGTAGCCGCCCACATGGATGAGCCAAATGCCTTGTGGAGAAATGTTTTATCACTAGATAAGAGAAAGACTGAGCTTTTTGGCCACAACGACGTCAAGATGAGGCTTTCAAGCCTACATACTGTGTACCGAGTGGTGGTGGCAGCATAATGCTGAGTGTCTGTGTTGCTGCCAGTAGTACTGGTGGATTGCACAAAGTGGATGGAATAATTGTTTCAGCAGGACAATGAACCCAAACAAACATACAAGCTAGAGTTGTCAAAATAATCAATATGTTGATATAATCGATACCAAAAAATGAATTATTCAAAGATACACGTTTGTATCAAAATTGATATAAACGGACCCATGAATATTTTGCTAAATTGTCACAAATTCACAGCACAGCACCCTCAAGAAAATGGCAAGCTCTCCCATAGCACCTGGTGCCACAACTGTCCATCAGTCCATCGAGATGCGCTTCGAATCCCGCAACACTCCACCGTTCTACTGCGATGCAAATTAATGCAGGAAAATGTTAATCAGCTGACGGCTCAGTTGGCTACTAAATAGTGAAACCACAAAACAAACCAGCGCAAGCTACCCTGCTGCTGTAGTTGATCACTAAAGAAAAATATTTAGCAAAATTCCCAGAAAGACAGAAATCATACAGGACTGCTGCTGCTGAATACATCTGTATGGACTGGATCCTTGTTTACACTGTAAAAATTTGTTTTTTATGCTCCAGATCCATGTTGGTTTTGAAACACAAGCATGGAACGATCCTTTATTTAGAGTCACATTTATTTTTATCAACAGCAAATTGACAAATGGAAGCACACAGAGGCAGACTAAAGATAAGCTGGTAAATAGTTGCACAACTGACTCAAAGGTCTACCCTTCCATAAAGGAGAACAGAATAAAATAAAATAGAACAGAATAGAAATATACTTTATTGTCCCATAGTAGCGAAATTTAGGTGTACCAGCAGCAAGTTCAAGGTAAACTTGCTGCAGATTCAAACTAAAAAAAAAAAAAACATATAAAAACAGAATAAGAGGCTGTACTGTAAGGGACAAATTATAAACTGTTATCATCATCATTTAAAATTAACATTTATACTATGTGTTATCTTGTCTCTACTGCTTTGCCAAACAGGGAAGTGACATTTTTAGACTATATATTTTTATAAATGATGGCTGAATCTCCTCTTCTTATTGGTTTCGCCCTAATTAAGGAGGCTAAAATATAGTCATATTGTAATTAATCCCTTTTTTTGCTCTTACATAGAAAGAACCCTATGCCTTCAAAAAGTTTTGCCGCGGTATCAAAAATGGTATCGAGTTTGAAATTTCAGTCTCATCATGTAGAGCATAATACAAGTAAAGCTTTTGAACAGATAAAGCAGATTTACTGTAAGCTTCCCACCCTTAATAGTATAAAAAAAAAAAAAAATAAAGAGCAATAATGCTTTAAAGTTGGCCCTATGCCAAGAAACCAAGGAAATTAAATGACCTCTCCTATTTCTGATAATGAGGGTCAAATATCCTACCAGAATTATCCCATGACCTTAGAAGAAAGAAGAATCAAGTATTAGTGGGGGTGTATGTATATATTTGAGCCTGTATGTATAATTTTCACTCTGTGGATTAGAAAACAAACCCATAACAGATTCAACGTTGGGAACCCAATTCAAGGTTTCAAGAGGCGTTGTGGTTAAATGTTGTATTTTCAGCCCAGCACGAGAAAAAAAAAAGGTTAAAATAAATCTAATAAAAACCAAATTTGTTTTATTACATTCATCCCGATGATGGATGTATGTAAACTTCTGACCACAGCTTTAGCGATAGCATGAGGAGTATATAGAGCACAGCTTATAAACTAGATGGCGACACAAAGACATCTATTTTTTTCTCTCTGATCTAAGGTTAGAGCTTTCACAGTGTTTTAAACACCGACTACAGGTGTTACAGAGACGTCTCAGACCCTTTAAAGTTTTATTTATTGGCTTTACTCTTACATCCTGACAGGAACTACATCTAATACTCCCAAACAATAAACATTCGGAACTCAAACGTGGTCAAATACGCGCCCTTTTTCTCTTGTTCAAACCACTGTTGTTGCACGGCTCGGACCCCGCCTCGTTCCCTTATCGCATCTTTGACCTGCTTATTTAACGGGGCTGACAACACGAACCAGCAGCTTCATCCGCTTGTTGTGGCAGGAGCCTATCATGGCTCGCCTGTCAGGAACAATTAGGCCTGGGTAATGGGAGAGAAAAAAGACTCCAGAGAGAGCAGGAACAGACGGTTTTCAGCAAGCTACAGAGGTCAGCACACATTTGCTTAAACTAAGCCTCCATTAAGCAGCCACAAATGGTTAACCTGAACATTTTAATCAACGACTGCATCCAAAGTGGTGCTGATCAAAACATTTGAGTGCCACTCTCACTTTTAATGACAATCTACCGACCGTTCAAACGCTCAGGTTTTGGTATTTTCGATTACCCCGTCCTGCCTGCTCAGTCAGAGAAAACCATCTGCTGAGACAACCGTAGATGGCTGAGGGTGGAGGCAGACATGAGGGGGGTGAACTGAGACCTCAACCCCCCCCTCACATGTCTTTAGTCTCTAGCTTTGTTTTGGTCTTGGCTGTGACAGGGATCTAATCAGGCATGGGTCGGTATGACATTATTACGGGATGATAACCTTGAGTAAAAATGTCAACATTTCATGGTAACACTGTGTTTGTGTAAACTAATGTAACATATTGATAATCACAGTCATAATAATGTTATCTTTACTCTGTATTAGTTGTTTTCTACAGAAGCCAAGAAAGGAGGTGTTCCACTTAAACTTTTTTCTGATGGTTTTCTCGAGATATCGAGTTAATCTTGAGAAAAAGTTTGTTTTCTCAAGATGACTGGTGTGTGTGTTAAACCTGATTCTATCATTCAAATGCATGCCACACCAATGGGAAGGACTTATAAGTGTAAGTCATGCATGTGTAATGCTGTGAATAATTCTGTGTATAAGTGATAGGTAAACCATAATAACACTACGTCGTTGGTCGTATGATTAAACCATCGGGAAATTAACTTATCTCCAGAAGACCATCAGGAAAAAAAATCATGGCAAGTATGCCGCTCTCGGCTTCTGTAGTTTTTACAAATTAATACTACAATAGCGGTTCAATTTTGTTACCCCTGCTGATTTTGTCTTTTTTGTAAGGAAGGAAAAACAGGAGTAGCCTTATTTCAGCCAGTTGACCGACAGGGCAAGACTGCAAATCGGCAAAACTCTGCTTACTTTGGGACTTTCTCTTGTTAAAATACCTTCTGACAGCTAATATGATGAACATCTTAGCAGTTTTGAAACTACATTGATACCCTGAAACCAATCATTAGATCCATGTCTAGATCTGATGAAACTTGTAAATCTCTATGAGGTGTTTCAGGCAAATATTGCTTTAAGCATCAGACTCAGAATAAGCCCGAAGTGTACATTGGCTCTCAATAGCATGCATACCTCTGGTAAAATACTGGTTTCTGTGATGTAAAAAACTTGATTTCAAAAAATAATTTCCATGTAGAACATGAAACATGTCCTGTACAAGCAAAGTAAAACAAACTTTTCCTATTAAGAAAAGTACATAAAGGATAAAACATTGCAATAACCTGGTTGCATACATGTGCAAACCTTAAAACTCATACTTTGCTGAAGCACTTTTAAAACATCTTCAGCATTCTGCTAAAATTGACACCATCAATTAATCATATTAAATCGAATAAACCAGAACAGTAACACTAAAGGAGCTGGATGAATTTCCAACATGTGCTAATTGCGTTCTACATATTCATGTTCATTCTCGGCTAAAGAGTGGGGTTACAAGACACAATTATTTTTTCTTCCAAAGAAAATATCCACACCTGGCTAAAATCTCCCCAACTCTCAATGCAGAATGTGCTACGACTCCAAATAACACTCAGTTTCAGCCCCAAACCTTTCAGTGTCTGCTAGAAAGGTGGGGGTAAAGAGGGAAGCCATTTCTCAGCATCACCTTAAATCTAAGCATACATCCAAATCAATTAAAAAGTGAGTCCATCAGAGGGAAAGTTTTGGGATGGCTCAAGTACAAAATCTGAGAGGACTTTTGGGATGCAGGATGGGCAAATGTTGCCAAATCAAGAAGTGTGATGCCGACTGTCTTCTACTAAACATGACTGAGTGCTGATATTGAGTTTAATTAAGATCCAACCAGGTTGCACCATCTTTATTTTGTTTTTCATTTAACTTTTAGAGGCTAGTGTCACATTTTTTGAGGGAGGAAAACATTTGAAAAATAATTTGTATGCTATAACTGTTTTATTTATTTACTTCTTCCTATTTTAAAAACACTGCAGCCCTGTCTGATTATCGGTCACCATCATCTCAGCCCTTCACATTCAACATCACACATGCATTCTTGAGAGTCTACCTCTCATTTAGCTTTGAAGTGGCAACCCACAGCTGCTATTGGTGGAAAAACACACCTTAAAGCTTCAGTAAATGTTCAGCAAGGAGACCAGTGGTTGATGCTGTCAGGCGTTCTTAAACTACAGTCTGCATAGATATAATCTTCTGGTTTCTCTGGTAAGGCATCACTTTCTGCATTTCTTCCAGAGATGTGGCATCCCATTATCCAAGGCAATTGTCAGCAACAAGGCAATTCAAAGTGTTTTACATGACTAGAAGGAAAATAAAACAACAAGCACAAAACATTTGAGATTTTCAACATTTGACTACATTTTATGATGTTCCAGTTGTTATTAACCAAGGGGAACTCTAAACAAGTGGGTTTTTAGCCTTGATTTAAAGGAACTCAATGTTTTGGCTGTTTTGCAGTTTTCTGAAAGTTTGTTCCAGATTTGTGGAGCATAAAAACTTAAAGCTGCTTCTCCATGTTTGGTTCTGGTTCTGGGGATGCAGAGCAGGCTTGAACCAGAAGACCTGAGTGGTCTGGAAGGTTGATACAGCAACAACAGGTCTTTAATGTATTTTGGTGCTAAGCCATTTTTTATTTATAAACTAACAGAAGTATTTTAAAGTCTATTCTCCGAGCTACAGGGAGCCAGTGTAAGGACTTTAGAACTGGGGTGATGTGCTCTATTTTCCTAGTTTTAGTGAGAATCAGCTGCTGCTGTCTGATTGACTTGTTAGGCAGACCTATGAAGACTCTGTTGCAATAATCAGTGTGACGAAAGACAAACACATGGATGAGCTTTTTAGGATCTTGCTGGGACATTAGTAGTTTAGTAGTTTATTCCTGGAAATGTTCTTCAGGTGATAAAAGGCTGACTTTGTAATTGTCTTTATGTGTCTCTGAAGGTTCAGGTCTGAGTCCATCACTACACCCAGATTTCAGGCCTAATTAGTAGTTTCTAGTTGTAATACCTGAAGCTGTGTCCACAATGGGATTTTTGTGTAATTCCAACTTTAAAAATCTTTCACATAACTAAAACCATTATAACACACATTAAATTAATCTAGTTAATAAAATGTAAATGATACCTTTTACATGTTACAGGCAGTGTAGCATCTTCTGCTGGAGCAGACATTATACAGCCACATATTTCTTCAAGTTACGTTTGCTGTGAGTAAAAATGCACTGCTAAGGATGAATCACCCGGCAGAGTTAGCCCCCCCTGTACAAACTGACACCATGTAGAAATACTGCAGTCATGCAGATGGGAGAGGATTATGACGATGGAGGACAGTCGAGCTCAGCAACAGCTGTTCCATTCAGAAAGGGAAAAGCAGCAACAGTTGATGCGACATAGCATTTTTATTCTGGAGTCTGACAAACAGAGAAGAAGCCAAAGCAAAACCCTAATAGAAAATGCATTTGGCATGAATAAATAGAGGGAATCCCCCCAAAAAACACTGTGTAATTTTACCAAGAATTTTTAGTTTCACTTGGGTTAATCTGCAAAAATGCAAAGAAAAATCCCCTTCTGATGGTCTTTGTTTCTCATTTCTCAAACAGGCTAAAGTAAGGTCAACTGAATTTATAGCATCTGCTGACAGAGAAAACTGGGCGTGATCCTCTGCATCCTCGTTTTTTTAGTGATCCAATGAATCAGTTTGTAAGAAATTGATTTTATTAACAAATGAGCTTCTGCTTTTAAAAGACAGAAGAGCAAAATGGAAAACTCATCCAGCTCTGCAGGCTGGGCTACACCCATTCAGCAAGACGAGACGAGGTCTGTGGTAGCGGTCCATGGCAACCGAACCAAAGATTTAAAATACTCCTCAAATAATGATTTACCTTTAGTAATGTCCTACTACAGCCAAACTCAAAGAAATAATAAGCGAAATAATATATGTGTAGAAGAAAATAAACCAGTGGATTAGAATATGGCATAAATCCTGGGGGTGTTCCTCATCTTAACTCATGTAGATGAAATCCACAACAACCAGAATGATTTCTATGAAAACATTCCTCAAAACTTTCTTACCAAACCTGATTTGCTAAAATGAAGCTTGTAATTCAAGATTAATACACTTCCTCCTCCTGACACGTTTTTTAAAATTATTATTATTATTTTAAATTCAGCTACTCACGTTGCATTGTTAGATGATGATTCTTTTCTCGGGTTGTTTCAAACACGTCTACTCTAGGATTGCCACCCTTTTGCTGTTCTCCTTGTTTTTTTGGGTTTTTTTCAATGAAGCAGACGCTGCACTAATCCTACAACCGACCAGGATGTCTACAGCAGATCATTCATTTTCAAATACTAGCAGCCGGCCGGCTCTGTTGGTCCCTCCTCCCCGATACCCCACCCAAGACAGGCTTCTTCCAGGCAATCTGCCCTCCCATCTTCATTTGAACTCAGCCTGATTGGCTGAAAAAGCTCACACCATGTCTTACATGGAAACAAAAAAAAAAAAAAAAAAAAAAAAAAAAAAAAAAAAAAAAAGGAGGGGGAAGTTGCAGTGAGGAAGCAGACACACGTTTCCCTCTCCACTGATGATGCTAAAACGGAGACCCATCCCCCATGAGAGAAGTACCGCCTTTTACACAAATCCACATATGCAGTGTGAGGTTACTATTGGACAAGTTGTATGCAGAAATGTTTCTTAAGGGCCGGGTTGTGTTCAGATGTGTGCTATATTTACGCTGCTTTTTTCTTCATGACCTAAAACCTGCTGTGAACAAACTTCTGTTCAAGAAGGCTAACCTGGATGCCTTAATGATGAAGAAACATTATTTTCACTGTTTTTTACTTTTTAAACCACAACTCAAAAAGTTTTATTTAACACAGTTATTAAATTGACATAAATATAGTAATTTATTAAATGAAAATGCGAATGGTATTGTCTAGTTCTGTATTAAACTTGTTCAGATCTTACTTGACAGACTGGGGCTACTTTTGCCTTGTTTCCACTGAGAAGTATGCTGTTTTGTCTGTTTCCATTGTAAAAAGTGGCCCATAAAACCAACCAGTACCACACCATTTCTGGGCCCCCTTCAGTACAGCTGTAGGTCCAAAGGACAATGGCACAGTACGGTTAGGGTGGAGCTACTGACGTAATACAACACAGTTTATTGATTGGAGGACAGAAAAACATCATTACTAGCGACAAGCTTGAGAAATACTAGCTTGTCACGTTTGTCGGCGCATTACTATGATGCAAAGTTAGGCGTTTGGGTTTTACCCCGCCTACCCAATGAGACTCCAGCTGAAGGTAGAAACTCTTTCCTGAATACAGCGGATCATAAAATAAGCCTCTTCTCCATTGCCAAGTCTCACTCCAGCCAGTTAATGTCTGCTTTGGTTCTAGCCAAGTTGGGTGTGTTTCCACTGGCAGTGTGTTCCTCACGATGTGGATGTGAATATGAGCAGGAACATAGGTGGGAATGTGGGAGGGTGGTGAGTGCGCAGGAGCTGTGGTCGACACTCCAATGATGTGATTTTGCGAGTGTAAGTTTGGGTGGTCAGTTTCTCCGAAATCTCTCGGTATATTTCTTAGTTGCGGGTTGCCCCGTCCAGTGGAAGCTGTATTAACTGTTCCGCCACAATCGATAAAAAGGTTTGGACCTCAAGGTTTGACTGTGGAATTATCGATTTGCAGCTCGCCATCTCGCCAACTAGTGCAGTCTATCACGGATTGAAAATGGTGGTTGAGCTGTTGTTCGAGGAGTTTGCAAGAACCGCCTTCGCTCATTCAGTCACGTAAATCCAAAGGCCAATCAACGAATGAAGTCTGCTGCCAATCACATTCCTTCTGCACAATGTCCGGCTTGTACCACCCCTGAGGTGGTTACAGAAAAGAGGGAAGAACCATGGAGGATCTGCAAATGGAGACGAATCTGGCCAGGGCTGACTGGGGAAGAACCAGTTAAACCTTTGCCCATGGAGAAGGGGCTTTGTAGTTCCATACGCCAATGGGCAATGGAGTGACTGGCATCACACAACACAGTCCATTAAATGGGGGACAGAAAAACATCAATGCTTGAGACAAGAATGAGACACACTAGTGCGTCACGTTTATTGTCGCACTAGTATAACACAATGTTAGACATTTGGATTTCATCCCGCTTGCCCAGGGAAAGTCCAACTGGAGTTGGAAACGCTCTCCTGAATACACCAGACCATAAAATAGTGCACCAAATTGCACCGGTTCAGTGGAAACACGGCGTTATTTGGAGGTTACAAATCTGGATAAACAAAAGTGACCTGGGGTATTTCTCAAAGCTCCACTCTTGGCCTATTTGATTGTACTGCCAATAGCAACCAGTAGCAACCAGCGAGACAAGTGCTATACCATGAACTTTGTTTGCTGAGCATTAGGCATTCAAATAAAAATCCTATAACTCTATAAGCTCAGTTAAACTTTGCAGCTTGACAAGCCAATCCTGCTCTTCTTGTTTTTTTTTTAATGGAACAAATACCAGAGGTGTGCCAGAAAATAAATTGCAAGGCAACAAAAACTAGCAGCAAATTCCACAACTTCAAGAAAGAAGCAAACTAGAAAAACGAGCACAGACTAAATTTTTTTTTTTTTTTTTTTTTTTTTAAAAAAGCAAAACATTTTTTGACTTATAAAAGCTGATGCATTTAAGCTTACAGAAATAAATTTCTAAAAAGGAAATTCAGTTCTACTGAAAGGACTGACCTCAATCTCAGTTTGTACAAAACGTATACCCAGAAGCCCACAAGCCCTCACAAATGTGTGCAATCAGTGCTCTGTTGAAGAACGCAGCCAATCACCAAGCGAGACAACACGGCAGAGCCACCTCACCACCGTGTCACGTGACACCAAGAAACCGGCTGATCCGGGGCAAACACCCATGCTGCTCTGATATGCTGCAGGGCAATCTTAGCGCTGATGCATCCTACAGTGAGATCATTTCTCTCATCCCACACTCTGCAAGCACACATTTTACAGTAAAAGAAGCAGCTGAATCATCAGTAAATCAAATAATTAGACAACAAATACAGTTAGGTTGTCTTTTAATATCGTATTTACTTGTATACATCTCAAGTTCATGTTCCTATTTGCTTATTATAAATAAATAAATGAGCTATCCTTTGCAAAAAAAAAAAAAAAAAAAAAAGTTATTATATAAATAGTCAAATAACACAGATGGTAGGCCAACATTGCAACATCTTGCTCTTTTAAATGCTTTGAAGCAACTCATCTCTCAAATCTTGCCTTTGACTGTAAAAGAAGTGTGACGTATTTTATTAAAGCGTTGTGCTATTTTTGCGCAACTGATATTTTAATAATGACAGATTAGGCTTTCAGGAGGCCTGATATGACCATAAATACACAAAAGAAAGGTGAAAATGCAGGAACAGCATTCTGCAGTGGTGATAGTTTGTAATCAAACCCCAGCTGCCCAGCCTTACTGGAGTAGAGTCAACCCAAGGCATAAGCAATCTGAGCTGCTGCTTAAGGTCCACCACAGCGATGGGCTTTCAAATTGGGCTGCTACTAATGACTGTTTTAGTCATCGATTATTCTGTTGATTATTCTGATGATTAATCGATTAATTGGATAAAAAAACTGGAACATTTTGCAGATTTTTAATTTAACCTCTCAGGCTTTTTATACAATATTAGAAATACATTAAAAGAGGCACATAAACAAACAATTTAATTCCTTTTTAAAATTGAAAAATAAACTTTTTATTGCCTAAAATGCAATAATATAGCTTTCCTTGAGTGAATTTGAACCAAGTGAAGCTAAAACTGCCACTTGAGGAGTTTTGGGAGAACATATTTACAGACAAAGGTTTTTTTTAATCTTTAATGCAAAATGTTTTATCTCTAATGCAAATTATTTCAATAATCGATTAATTACGATTAATCAGTGCAGCCCTACTTTCAAGAATGTTTACTTCTTATATCTAGGTTCATTAAGAATGAACCTGTTCAAAATTATAGCAATTCAAAATTCTTTTAAAGTTCAAATTTGGGTTTATTTAAGATCTTAAAGAACTGACAACTATACAAGTTGTAACAGTGAAGTTAAATTTATCGTAAATATAAGTACAGATTACATTTGGCCATGGTAATAGCAGGAAATATCAGGGAAATATGGACTTTTAACACAATATTTTGTGGTATTTATTGCGATAATAACAAAACTCTTCTAAAAAAATAAATTGTCTTTTGATTATAAATCAGTCAGAGCCTAAAAAAAGAGATAAATAATACTACTGTGAAACAAAATTTAACTTTATCAAAAAGGGTTCCTCACCAATTCAGTAGTTCAACTGCAATGCTAAACTTTACACAATAACTGTCTTAAAAGTATTTTAAAACATAAATACAGATCTTATCTTATGATCTCATGAACCCAACTGTTGAAAAATAGTATAAACAGCAAAAAAATCCAAATAAACTGTTAGTTTTGGGGGTTTGGAAATATCAAGTATAGTTTATTATTATTATTGTTACAGGACAGAATGACAAACGATACAATAACTTCTCATCCCTAGTTATTAGTAATGTTTTAATGCAGATATTTGTTCTCGTTGTGTCTGTGCTAGAGTCACATTTCATGCATAGTAACATAGTTACACCAGCATAGTGATTGGCATCAAGCTGTGCATTCACATTTCACACAGTCAATTTTTTTTTAATCATAGCATGCGAAACTGTATTACAGGGCTTGCACATTATTACGCGTATTTGACAAATCTCGGTTTTCACTAACAATCTACAAACAAATTTTTTTTTTTCTTTTTTCTAAGTGTGCCACAAAATGCATCAAATTTTTCCTTTTTCAAGGTAAATATAATTTATATTAAATATAATGATGATCATTAACTCATTTTTAAAAAAGAAGCATGGACTAGGGATATTTTGCTACTAGCATCTCTGTGCTCAAGTACTTTTGTTTGAATCTATGGCTTCGGCCATTCAAATATTTACATGCAAACTGGCAATTGGATATTTTCAGTTCTCTAATTTTGTATACCATTGTCATAAACATGAAATTAACAGCAATATCTGGGCAGAGAGCTATTTGTTTGCATGTAAAAACTGAGGTTATCTATCTATCTATCTATCTATCTATCTATCTATCTATCTTAAAAAAAAAAAAAAAAAAAAAAATTCCCTTCTCACCCTCCACGGGTGGTCTTTCTCAACCTCTGAGCTCGGGTCCTCTACCAGAGGCCTGGGAGCTTGAGGGTTCTGCGTAGTATCTTGGCTGTGCCGAGAACTGCGCATTTCTTGACTGAGATGTCTGACGTTGTTCCTGGGATCTGTTTTAGCCACTGCTCCAGTTTGGGGGTGACTGCCCCGAGGGCCCCGATGACCATAGGCACCACTGTGGTCTTCACCTTCCAGGCCTTCTCCAGTTCCTCTCTGAGGCCCTGGTATTTCTCCAGTTTCTCGTGTTCCTTTTTCCTGATGTTGCAATCGCTTGGTATTGCTACATCCACCACAACGGCTTTCCTCTGTTGTTTATCCACCACCACGATATCCGGTTGGTTCGCCATTACCATTTTGTCTGTCTGGATCTGGAAGTCCCACAGGATCTTAGCTCGGTCATTCTCCACCACCTTTGGGGGTGTGCCCCACTTTGATCTCGGGGCTTCCAGTCCATATCCTGCACAGATGTTTCTGTACACTATGCCCGCCACTTGGTTATGACGTTCCATGTACGCTTTCCCTGCCAGTATCTTGCACCCTGCTGTTATGTGTTGGACTGTCTCAGGGGCCTCCTTGCACAATCTACACCTTGGATCTTGTCTGGTGTGGTAGATCTGAGCCTCTATTGCTCTGGTGTTTAGGGCCTGTTCCTGTGCAGCCAGGATGAGTGCCTCCTATCTATATATATCCTCATATATATATATATATCTATATATATATATATATATATATATATATATATATATATATATATATATATATATATATATATATATGTGTGTGTGTGTGTGTGTGTGTGTGTGTATCAAGGTCATCAATATTAAGCAAAGAGCCGGTTTGGAGCTGAAAGAACCGATTCTCTTAGTTGAACTTAAAATGATCCGGTTCCTCCGGAAATCCCATCACTAGAGCATCTGAACTACAGTCGCTTTATGAAAAAAAAAAAAAACAAACCCCAAAACAAAACAAAACAAAACAAAACAAAAAAAAAAAACAAAAAAAACACAAACAAACAAAAAACTCCTACAATATTTAAACTATAAAACGGTTGTAGTGTCTTCCTAAATACAACATTAATGTGTTTTAAGAATATTTAATTTTATCAGAGAATATTACAGACTTATTTGGTGCCAGAAACTTGTTTTATGATTTCACGAACTCCATTAAAACGTGTTATAAACGTCACAGTAGCTTGCATGCTAGCATTACAAAAGCGGGTGTAAATTTATAACGGGCAGGATTTTTTAAGCGATGTTAATGAGTCTGGATATCAGTTAAAGAAATATTTTTAAAAAACGAAATTGTTTCATGAAGCTGTTGAGCTGAATGATTGACTGCGGAATGCTTAGCAACGGACGGCCACGTTAAAACTCCTGGCGTCTGCTCTTAGCTTTTACTCCCTCTATTTCACAAACTGTGACTGTACATTCTTTAAACAATGTTATCTGAATATTATACCTACAGGATGACAAAAAAAAAAAAAAAAGGATAAATGTTGTGTTAATAATCACTTACCGCCAGAAGAAGCTCTTGAAAGACGTCTGTGTCTGACGTTAACAAGCAGGGAAATGAAAGGAGCTCTGCTGCTCGCTGAGCTGCTGAAGACAGCTGTCACTTTTACAGCTCCAAGATAACACTCCCATTTCAACTCACAATGCTGGAGCTCACTCTGAATAATCGATGTTTTTTTTAAAGTCGTATATTCATAGGAAAGTAACAAAAACTCATATAATTTCAAAATTTACTGTAAAGTTTATTTATATACATAATATATCAGCAGTAACAACTTCTGATGATCTAAACAAATGTATTTGGAGAATTTGCACAGTTTCACCTGGAATAATTCGATAATTAAGAGGAAAACAGTAATTCTTAGGTATTGTTGCAGCATATACAGTCACATTCAATAAATTAGAATATGCCTGATGCTGAGGCGCCTTTGTCACATTAAGAGCATCATTTAAAAATAACCTTTATGCAGTTACTAAACATAATTTTTATTCAGCCCACATTTCTGTATTTTTTTTTGTTTTGTTTTGTTTTGTTTTATTGGTCTGGTGTAATATTCTAATCCTAGATTATGGTGTCAAAAACGGAAAATCATCGTAATTAATAGAAACAAAGACTTGAAAACATTAGCCTGTGTTTAATTAATCTCTATAATGTGTTTCACTAAATTAACTGAGTACAGAAATAAATAAACATTTCAATAATGTACGAATTTACTGAATTTGACTTTACATCCTCTGTGTATTTTACTTTGTTTACATCTGCACAAAAGCATTTACATTCTAATGTAGCCCTCTTTCATTTTTTTTATGTGAGAGCTCACTTTAGTTTCATTTGAACGCATTTTAATTCAGCAGAACAGGTGTTAACAGTTCATCAAAAGGCCTTGGCAGGATTATACTATGAGATTAGATTAATCTGGTAATTTGTTTTTTTGCAGCATAGGTTTGTGCTGCCATCATGTGTTACAAAGATGTAACTACATGAAGGCAAGCTTGACCTGTTGTTATTTGCCTATTTGGGTATAAAATAAAGATGTCTAAAGCTATAATCCAAGAACATATCTCAGACAGAGAAAAGGAATCATATGAATATTAATGATGACAGTAATAAAAACGTTCAGGCACTATATATTTGTATATATAATTTTTATTTTATTATTATTATGATTTAGGTTTATGGTAAAAAGAAAAAAATATATAAATACACCTTTCAATTCGGAACAAATGTGAGTTTTTAGCAGTTTTTTTTGGAAAGAAAAGCTCAATTTATTTCACAGATTAGCTGTCTCATACAATTCTGTCATAACATAGTGACAGTTTCAACAAATATATAGAAAAAATATTTTTCATAAAAGTTACATACTGCAGCTTTAAGGGGTATGAATAATTTATCAAGGCACTGTAAAATTTCCTATGCATATATTTTGGCAGCTAATTGTCCTATTTCCCCACCCGTATTATGAATATATGCAGTTTATTAACACAGAAAAAAACAGTCATCATGACGACCTATAAACCAGGGGTCCCACTTGGGGAAATTTGGGCCCCTCTAAATGAATTTGTGCGGCCCTCAAGCACAATTCTGGAATGAAACAAATCTGGTCCTTGATGCAGATCTCCAGCAGTCAAGAGGGGGGTACACACTGGACAGATTCCCAGTCCATCACAGGGCAAGACACAGGACAAACAACCATGCACACTCACAGTCATACCTAACAACAATTTAGAGATACCAGTTAACCTAAAAGTCATGTTTGTAGACTGTGGGAGGAAGCTGGAGTACCCAGAGATAACCCACACATGCACAGAGAGAACATGCAAACTCCTTGTTGAAAAACCCCAGGCTGGGATCCAGGACCTTCTTGCTGCAAGGCAACTTCCATACATATATTTTTGTCTAGTGAGATGCATAATTATAAAACATGGTTACTTTGGGTCACTGAGCAACCTTTTTTTTTCTCTTTCACCGAAATAAATTTATGAAATGAAATAACATCAGACTTATATAGCACTTTATTAGGACACTCAAAGATGCTTTACAATGAAATCAGTCATTTCCATTCACGCACACATTCACACGCTGATGGTGGCAAGTTACTGCAATGTAGCCACAGCTGCCCTAGGGGAAATTATTCTGATTCTGGCTCAGGAGTGGCTTAAGACAAAGAATGCAACAGTTGTTGACCATATCCTGGAAAACATTTGTATGGTGGCTGTTGATGGACAGACTCCAGTCGCAGTCAATGTCTTGTGAATTCCCCAAAAGCCCTACAGTAAATGTGCTTTGGTTTACAATTTTCTCTCAGTGCTGCAGTTCTCCCTTTTGTTTTTGCAGATTTTTTCTACCATGTTTTCCTTCCATTCTAGTCTCCATGAATATACTTGGATACAGCATTCTTTGAACAGCCAGCTTATTTGGCAATTTTGTTTTGTCTTTTACCCAACTTGAGGAGATTATGACTTTCTGCGAGACAACTGTTAAATTAGCAGTCTTCATCATATGTAATCCATCACTTGGGCACAACAAATTTTTGCTCTAAAATTATTTTTATTGTTTTCTTTTGTAATACTTCATTTTCTGTGAAAATAGGTTTTGTGTTTTTAATTAGCTCTAATTTATAGTCATGGAAATTAATTAAGATTAAACATTTGAAACATATGTGTGGGTAATGAACAGAAGAAGGTAATACTTCAATATATTTTTACTCAAGTAAAACTAAGAAGTTTCCATTCAAGAAATTACTCAAGTAAGAGAATTCATAATAAGGCTGCCTAAGTAGTGAGAAACTGATGATGTCATCAGATGGAGAAAAATTAAATTTTATATGCAAGTTACAGTATTTTAGAGACTAAATTGAAAAAAAAAAAATCATAAAAATCATACAATTTATTAAGATTAATTACTTGTTTAAATATGAAATATATATATATATATATATATATATATATATATATATATATATATATATATATATATATATATATATATATATATATATATAAAATTCCCTTCTCACCCTCCACGGGTGGTCTTTCTCAACCTCTGAGCTCGGGTCCTCTACCAGAGGCCTGGGAGCTTGAGGGTTCTGCGTAGTATCTTGGCTGTGCCGAGAACTGCGCATTTCTTGACTGAGATGTCTGACGTTGTTCCTGGGATCTGTTTTAGCCACTGCTCCAGTTTGGGGGTGACTGCCCCGAGGGCCCCGATGACCACAGGAACCACTGTGGTCTTCACCTTCCAGGCCTTCTCCAGTTCCTCTCTGAGGCCCTGGTATTTCTCCAGTTTCTCGTGTTCCTTTTTCCTGATGTTGCAATCGCTTGGTATTGCTACATCCACCACAACGGCTTTCCTCTGTTGTTTATCCACCACCACGATGTCCGGTTGGTTCGCCATTACCATTTTGTCTGTCTGGATCTGGAAGTCCCACAGGATCTTAGCTATATATATATATATATATATATATATATATATATATATATATATATATATATATATATATATATATATATATATATATATATATATATATATATATATATATATATATATATATATATGTTGTGTCTGCATCTGTTGTATTTTTGGTTAAGATGTGTTGGTTCTTCTTTCAGTGAAGTTACTCACAGTGGGTAGAATAGCCAGAAATTTTACTCACGTAAGAGTAGCGATACTTCATAATAATATTACTTCATAATAATATTACTTAGGTAAAAATAAAAAGTACTTAGACATTATTTTTACTTAGGTAAAAATAAAAAGTACGGTGTAGTAAAACTACTGCTAAAAATATATATTTTTCCAAGACTTACTAAAGTAAATGTAACTACTACTATGTAACTATTACTCTGGTAATAAATTTCTAAAATACATGAGTTCCACCTAATACTTTCAGGAATAAATTGTCTTGTACAATGATATTCTAATTTATTAAGAAGCATATGTGCTTGATATAATCAATATATGCCAGTGGAAGGGGTAAACCTACAAAATATGATTTAGCCTTATAACATATCCTTTTGCACACCATTTTTCTGCGACCACAGCACCTCCTAGCGGCCTAATTTAGACTAACAGCCCGATCGAACTGGGCGGAACACTTTTCTCTCTCGCCCCTCCCTCACATAGTGAGGCACCTGACGTAGGCGTTCGAGGGTAGCAACAGTTGCCTTGAGACCCCGCCGCGCTATAGTGACTGTAGCCGTGGAGACAGTTACTTACCAACGGGCGCAACACTCAGCAACAGCAGCAGCAGCATCTGGAAGTCACCGAGTGAGTTGGAGAGAGGGAAAGAGAGCAGAACTTTTCTCAAGGCAAAGGTGATTTTATTTTTATAACATTTAGAGAGTGATTTCATTTAAAAGGAGAAAGAAATGTCTGTTCTCGAACGCGTCTTCCTGAATGTAACTTTCTCCTCTTTCTGGCATCCGCCCCAAGTTGCGAACAGCTTTTTTCCCTTCCGTGAAACGATAACATTTCGCTTCTAAGCTTCGCTCTGGAGCTATTCCCAACTTCTATAACAGCTTGCTTTCAGATTAGATTACGTGTGACTACATCTCCGAACTAATTCATCACTTTACACTTGTTGCTACTACGTTGTTTAGTAGAAACCGAGACGTGAACGCTTCTTCTGCTCAGTTCCAGCAGAATGGATGGATGGATGAACGTATAGTAGAGTACGGCTAATGCTAGTTCCGTTCGCCGACATGAGAGCAAGTTCATTTGTGAGTTTAAACATGGGTGGAGTTGTTCGGGATTGTTGTGGGGGTTTCATGGCGACAAGGTTAAACTTCGGCCGTTGGAGCGTTGCTTTTTTGGGCCGTTTAAACAGGTGGAAGAGTAGCTAGCTAGCCTTAGCACCGCTGGTTCTGCTGCTACAACTGTTACCAACGTCCGCTACTTCCAAACTTATTCAATGTAACGTTCATGGGAGAGGTTTTAAGATGTTGTTTATTCGCAGTTTCTTTTTTTAAACTATCTAAACATTAACAAGCCGATCTCTAATATATTTAAACTTTTTTTTTTCTAGCGGCGTTAGAGACACATTAAATCGAATATTTTAGTTGATTTCCATCAAAATGAGACGGTCCCTCACTATCAGAATGCATAATGAGATAAATCAAAATCTAACAAAGTTAGGTTGCTGTCAGTATTTCAGGCATAACTTTAATAACACGATGTGTTACAGCTAGGTGGTGCCACTGCATGGAGATTCTTAAATATTACTGTTTTAGTGATGCGTTTAAAGTCCTTTTATTAAATTACTTGCATCACCTGACGGTTTCCGTAATATTAGGTGATTGGAGTTATCTTTAGACTTGCCTCTTTCACCATTTACTATTATTAAATAAACTCTTTAAAGCAAATTGATTGTTAATAGGCAAGTTGTTCTCTGCTGCACATTTTTCTTTGTTCAGCTGTCAGCTATTTTATCTATCTGCAGAGCTGAAGATCAATTTGAATCTCAGCCATAACTCTAAAGAGAAACATTGGATAAAGTAGATCCTCTATCCCCTAGTTGCCCTGTTATCCATTTTAGAGCCCCTTTCGGCAACAAATTGCAAAACCTCTTTTCCTTTCAGGATTTTGCCTTGTTGTCTCAGGAGGTACATTATTTCTGCTATTTTAACAAAAAACCATCCCAACAGGTTCTTATTTGTATTTCTATGCCGTTACAGTAAAAGAAAGGAATTTTTTAGAGATGCAGTGATCAAAAATTTTGTTGATGGTTTCCAATCACTGATCCTTATTCTGTTTTAAGTAAAGGACGGCCCTGTCAAAGTCGGTTTTAGCCTATTCAGATTGTTTTATGAAAACTATAAATAACAGAAAACGTTTTCTCAACTTTCTGAATAAAAAAAAAAATTAATAGTCTTAACTGAAAACAATGGTAAAAATAAAACAATAGTTTCTCTCTAACAGGCCATATTTACAGAGGTCACCGCATCACTGAAAATATCCAAATACTGTAAAATTCTACTGATTGTGGAAAAGAGGAATCGAAACAACGAAGAACTAAGTTCAAGTAAATTATGTCATGTTATCTTTACAAGAGAAATTATAATCCATTAAGTTTGTTTTCCTTTTTTGCAAATCTAAAATTGTAAAAAACAAAAAACAAAAGCCAAACCATAAGATAAATCTATCCCTATCCTTCTGTCTCAGCCCACTTCAGCCAGAAGTGTGTGTTATGACTCCAGATGACATGTGTCAGTTGACAAGACGCTCGAGTGATCGTGTTGTGTATCGTCCCTCAGGCAGCCTTTCTGTGATCAATCATTAATAAATTACTCAATGTTTGGGCCAGAGGTGATGTCACACTGTATGTGTGAGACCGCAATCAACATTATCCAGCTCTGCAATTAATCAGGATTTGTCAATTATTTGAAAGAAAAAAATGATTTTGGGTTTGACATTTTAAGCTTCTTCAGTCACGATGGTCTCTGTTTCTATTCTTTGTAGAGTTATTAGATTCGTATCTGAACTGTGAGATTTCCAAAAGACAGCATTTCTAGATCCAGCATGTTACATGACAGACAAAACGAGATTCTTAACAAAAAATACAACCAAGCAAATTTCCTGTAATACCATCAGCTTCCTGTTATCTGTTGACATTTTACCTCCCCATTATAGCAGTCTGTATGATGAGCCGACACGTCTCCCGAGATTTGTTTCTGGAAGCTTTTCACGCTGTTTGTGCTTCACTGATATGTAAAAAAGCTGATTTTTCTTCTCTCAGTAACACCTTCCACACTAACCAGTGTTGATTTCAATGTGGCCTGGTCGTGTTTCTCTATGGTGCGTTCAAGACTGGATTTTTAATTTGGATCAGTGCCGGCTGAAATTATGTTGATTAGCTGATTGCTGTCACCAGATTTTTTATCAGCATAGCTCTGCTTTTTGCAGCATGAATGTGTTTCTAATAAATGTCCTTTTTAAAATTTGCACTTACAAATTGAAACACAGAAAGGGCTTTGGATGATTTGCACTACAGACCAAATATTTGGAAGCAACTTCAGATTTCCTTTTTTGATGTTCGTCTTAAAAACCGAAATGAATTCTATAGCTTTTGGTATTTACAGCATAATCAGACTTCATTTTCATTGATATGTTCCATTTCCCTCAATTTATCTTTAGGTATAAATTGATGTTATCAGATCAAATCTGTTTTCTTTTATGTAAAATTAGTTCAGTAATTCTGAATATGATTATATAGCTCAAAGTAAAGTGTCTTCAGATTTTAAAATATTGCATTTCTTTGGGATTCTTCCAGCTACACAATTTAATTCTTTTAAACTCTGAAGAAATTTAAAGCTCTTTTTTTTTTTTTTTTTTTTTTTTTTTTTTTTTGAAGTGAAAAACTTTGATTCGTCAGACATTCCTCACAGTACCAATAACACTAAATCATAACAATGATACGAAAGTGATGACTCTGCTGAAATGGTGAAACCTCTACCTGCCCTACCTCCCTGTCTAAACGTGACACTGTTATGTTTACATGGCAACTTGATACACAAAAAACACAGAAGGCATGGAAAGAAAAGGGATCAGAGTGGGCCAGGGAATGAAATGTCCTGATCAGGTGTATTTGATCTCCCTGACTGTGGCTGGACTGCATACCCTTAGTTTGCAGAGGCAGGTCTGAGAGAAAAGGTATGTGGAAAGCACCTGATGGAACAGAGCAGAAATAATTTAGGAGATTGTTGTTTCTAACTTTTTGTTTTAGGTCACGTGTCAGCTTTTATGATTTGAGAAATATTTCTGGTGTTAACCTAGTTTAGCTCTATGCACAACACTGGCTAGTAACTTAACAATAAAGAGCTTCTACCCTAGCCTTCCTGTCCTCCACAAAGCTTTTTGATGGATTATTGTATCACATTATGAACTGTAACTCATGTGGCGTTTCACATGTTTAATGGATCCCTGTGTGTACAGTTCAGCAAGCAGTAGAACAGCTGCAGAGGTCTCCTGGGCAGTGGGTGACCTAACACAGCTTTTAGTCACGTGTTCAAGGTGTGTATGAATTTTCTGTCAGCATTCATGTGTGTGTGATATCAGTGTTTAGCTATGTTGATGAGACCCTCCACTATAGATTAGGCATAAGAATTAGATTTGTATGGTTTCATAACCTTGAGCAAAAATACCACAATTTCAGGTTATTATGGTACTAACATAAACATTAAAAACAAATGTTTGATTTACTGTAATGTAAGGACCAATTATTCCAACTGCTTCATAATCTAATGTGCATTATCACTATGATAGATGGATAAAGAAAGAGAAAGAAAGAACGAATGAAAACTTTTCCAGACAGCTGAATTTCTCATGTAAGCTTGGAAAAAGTGTGCCTTCTTTCAGCCAACTGAGCAGCAGTGTGTAGCAACAGGTGGAGGAGGGTCTGTGCTAAATTATTCTATGCTTCAAACAGCTGGAGAAAACCCCAATCACTTTAGTACGTTCTCTTGTATCTCATAAAAGTGTCTTGAAACTGGAAAGTGTAGCTGCTTTCCAAACCCTAATTTATTAAAACTGTCCTATAATTGTCCATATCTATACTTCTGGTGACTGTTGTGTGTTAGATAGAGCTGCACTTGCTGTGGAACGTGAGCTCCTTGGCTATTTTTGCACACATCTTTGTCATATTTTAAGACCGTTTTAATGGTTTATTGCAGAACTCAAGTCATGGCATGTCAGGAAATCACAGAGCGAAACTGAAGGGCTGAGAGGAGAATGTCTCAAGGGGGCTTGTTAAGTAGAAATTAATAGTGCCATTAATACATATGAAATGTTACAGTTTCATACTTTCCACAACCCACTGGTCTATTAAGTGATGCAATGTTATCTGTTGATAGCAAAACTGTCTCTCTTGCATTAAGTTTGTCTGAAAAGATTTTGGAAAATGCGGGTTTTCGCTGCTAGGAGACGGAGAAACAGCTCTTGTTGTTCCCTCAGAAAATGCAGTCACTGATTTGCCCTGGTGTGATGGTAACAAGCTGAGACTTGTTGTGAGATGAAATGTTTTTCACTCTACCCTCTGTCTGAGTGTGTCAGCTACATACCTTGCGTTACACCTGCTTGTTTCATGGCTACACAACTGGTAATTAAATTTCCTGCCACAAACTGAAGACAAGGCACCAGGATTTGCATTACAATGACCCACCCCCTCCCTGAGTTCAGGCAGATAGCTGCAGACCCCTATTTGCTCCCACTTTTCCTTTCTTTTGTAGAGTTAGGGGCTAGTTAAGAGATGGCTATTTGGTAATAAAGAGGGTCTGTTCATGTAAACCTGCCTTAAACTTCTAAGCAGGTCTAAGATGAATCTTTTGGGAGCTGTTTTGTTTTTTTTTTTTGCTGTTGTTGGTTAACAAAAGATGAATTTTTAGGTTCTAGATTTTCAGTTTGTTTTACTTCAGTGTTTTTCATAAAACCTTTTAAGCCATGAGAAACAGTTACGAAGGAAGAAACAACTTTGTTTCAGCCTAAATTTGCTTGTGGATTTGCACTCTTTAGATCCTAGTTTTGATCTTAAACGGTTTTCTCTTCCTGCATATTAGATCTAAATGTGAACTGTATTGTGTTCTCTCTGGGAGGTATTTATTACTCTATCAGATGTTTATTTTGCATGTTAATATTCAACTCTGTTGATTTGTGTTTGGTCGTATCCCATTGTTGGACCAAAAAGCAACCTCTGGCTTTTGTTTTCATTGATCAAGAGTTGGAACCACTTTAATTAAAGGGTTAGGGGTTGGGATTCTGGAGCAATATCCTCCTAAAGTCTGCAGCCAGAGTTATAATGGAATGATTTAGATCAAGCATAATAATCTCTCAGAATGACCTAGTCAAAGTTTAGATCAGTAATTGGTAGAAAGACTTGAAAATTGTTGTTCACAGATGGTCTCTACTCAATTAAAAAAAAAAAAAAAAAAAAATTGCATGTTGCTTTGAAAATTAATTATATGTTCAGATTTTCTTTAGAGGATTGGGTGGAGCTGCAGTGTTTAAAATTAGCAGAGCTAATTTTACCTTTGAGATCTTTGTTAAATAGAACAAAAGTCCAGCAGCCTTGTAGGAAGTTAGTTTGGATGTGAGACTATAAACCATCTAAAATCCATTAGCTTTCTGAAATGGTGTCCTCGAGCCTGTTCATGACAGTTCTTATTAAAACAGAGATGAGTTGGATTATATCTTTTGAAAGGTTATGTTTATTTAGGATTATAGCTTGCTTTTTATATGAAAAAAAAGCACATCCATTTGATGCCAACACCTGCAGCTTTTTACATGAGCGTGTTTACAACAGAATTCAACTGTTGGGGTTTAAAAAGACATGAAATGAAAAGATATTTTGAATATGTTCAGTTTGCTTTTGACTAAATATCTTGTGTCTTTGTAGTTTTGCTGGAAATTGAGCCAATGTGAAGAAAGGGAAAAAGATGATTGGAGGGAATTTCTGGCACCTATCATTTACCGACAAGTATTTGGAAATAAACATCAGACGTAGGCCACATATATCCGTATCTGCCAGGGGCTCTGTATGTACCGTTGATAAGCATCAACTACTTAGCTCTGAATCTGACGGTAAGATGTTAGCGTGAAGAAGAGATACTTGGATCTGTCTCAGATTTAAAGCACTGATGGCTCATTGTCAAGTTCTTCCTTTTGAAGGCATACTGTACCTGTAGTAGCGTGATAACCTGAGCCATGTCTCTGTGCAGGAAATCCTAGCCAACAACATTGACTCCTTAAGTGCAATTTGATGCTTATCTTAGGTTTACCAGAAAAGATAAAAGCAACAAGTTGCTAGAATCTGAGGTAATTTTTGTAAAATGTGTTTCCAAGTTTGCTTTCCAGGTTAAACGGTGTACTGTTTGTTTTTTATTCGGCCAAAAGTATTAGGGCCAGGCTAAGATATTTTTGTTTTTAATTACGAGAATGAAGTCATAACATTAGCAGAATAAAGAGACAATATTACCAGGAAAAAAAAGTGATAGAAGTATGAGAAAAAGTCATCTTAACGAGAAAAAAGCTTTGATCAAGTCATTAAGATCTGACGTGACCAGCTGATAATAATTTGATGCTGATGTGTTTAAAAGATTGGTATAGGTTTTACAAATAAGGAAATACCTAAAGTACAGCTTTACAAGATGCTCAAGATTCTTCATTTTATTTTTTAATTATTTTTTGTGTAGGACTTCTCATAAAATTACTACATCATTCTCCTAATATTAGGACTTTGTTGTGGTAATATTATGAGATTATTCTTGTATTATTTTGACTTTATTGTCATATTTTTATGACTTTATTGTCATATTTTTATGACTTTATTCTCATAACACTTTATTCTTGCAATATTATGACTTTGTTCTTGTACAGCGTTTTCTCGCTCATAATATTATGACTTTATTCTGGTTATAGTATGACTATTCTCGTATTGTTATGACTTTATCCTTGTATTGTTATGACTTTATTCTTGTATTATAATGACTGTATTGTCATATGACTTTTTTTCTCGTAATATTATGATTTTATTCTTGTAATATTATGACCATTTTTTTTCTTAGCTTGTAATACTCCGTCATACAAGTCAGACTTTAAAACGATAAAATGAAGCAACTTTGCTATAATTCGTTTAGCTTCATGTACTTGATAATGTTTTACGCTCTTGTAACAGCCTGAATGAAAAGCTAACACTTTCTTTCCTTGATGCATCTTAACCTCTAACTTCATTGTTAATCGCCCCACTGATACTGGATTGAGCTAACTCAGCCTTGTTTACTCAGTAATAACTTCTACATCAAAGAGTGTTGCCAGTTCCAGCTCCAGTTTTTATTGTCTGACTGGTGTAATCAGCGATCACGGCCAGTCAAGCGGGAAATTAGCCAGTTCCGGTCACCGGCTTATTTCTCTGTACAATTCTAGTGTGTCATAATTGTAACTTGACATCAGACAAATAAGTGTGATGGAGAGAAATGCCCACGCATTAATATAGTCTGATAACATTGCTGGTTGTGTTCATCTCTTCCCTGCTGCCCCCTCCTTTTCTGTTAGCTTATTTTTCTGGTTTATGTTCAAGACTCAAATTATGGAATTTTAATATATCAGACTAACATCTTAAGATGCCAAATAGTAAGGATGATGATAAGGGGTAGATAAAGGTAGGAGGCAGTGGAAATTTGGAAAGGGTTAGATGAGGTATGGTGTGGGGGAGGAGGTGGCGAACATACAATCTCCATGGCAGCAGTTTGATCTTTCTCTCTCCGTGGCTGTCAGGTCTGCAGTGCACACAGTGACAGAGTGGACAGGTTGTGCTGATGACCAGAAGTGGGGAGGGGAGGAGTATTCTTGGATCAGAGGCAGTGGTCGGTGCCTCTTTTCTCTGTTAACCCCCCCAGCTCTGCCATCTGCAGACACCGAGAGCTGCTTTGATTGGATTAGCCATGAATTAATGAGACAAGCTTGAAGAGGAGCTTCTGCTGTGGAAATCTCTCATATCTTAATTTGCTCTTTGTGCGAGCATGTGTGCATCAGATTTGATTTTCCCTCAAGAATGTATATGATCAAAGAGGTTTTTAAGCCTAAAAATAGAGATTAATAACTTTAACATTTTTATATGTAAATGGATAAAACAGATGTTAAATATCAATCAAACCTGTTGCTTCTTGATGTTAGATACATGAGTGAGAAATTGAAGAGTAAAGCTAGTCAGACTCATTTGCCTGTCATATATGTTCTTTTAAAGTGTTGCTTTAGTTTGAAGTGAGTTTTCAGAGTTGAAAAATTGTCGAGTTGTTTGTCGTCTCATCTGACCAGGATTCTTTGGAAAAAAACTCAGCTGGACTTGTATGTTTATTTTTTCAATGCTTGGGGTATAAAGTTTCTAGAAAAAAGCCATTGTCGTCTTGATGACTCAAACCTCGTTCCTTCTTTTGACCACTTAGTGGTTACAAAGTAAACTTTTATCAAGTCATAGCAAACACATTCACAGTGAGAATCAAGTCTGTACATTTCTATGTGGCTTGAGCACTAAAATAACTTTGCCCCCGAAGCCCCCCTGCTGTCTGAAATTAACAGCTTACATAGTATTTATTGTTGTAAGTTTCTACTTAGCGTGAGATGGAGGAATCAGGTGGGGGGGGTGGCATTGTTTGGTTTGGGAAGTATTCTGTTGGTTGCGTAGCAACAGGCTCCTGGAAACGGGAGTGGACGGTGTTGCCACTAGCAACCGTTGTTGCTCTGCAAACAATGTGGGCCGGTGCAAACACGAGCCAAGACTGTGGGCTCCTGCTTTTAATTGAACATCTGTATGTGTTTTTCAGCGATTGAGTGCTGTTTCCGTTTGGTATATCAGTGACAGAGCTTTAGATTTTCTCTTCACTGTTAACAGGATGGACGGTGGGATTACTTAAACTTTCTGTTTGTTATAAAGTCTGTTATTGTTTCAGTGCAGCTTGTGAAACTTGGGTATTTCTTCAATGGAGGAGCAGCTGTGATGGTACTAAGTGCTCTTCAGGGATTTGCTTGCATAACATCAGGCTCAAAGACTTGACTTGAAAACAGAGTTTTGGATGAAGTTGTCTTTGTGTTGGACTCAGAAAGGACTGGCTCTTAACAGCAGACTTTCTTGAGTATTGGTTTTTGCAGCAGTGTAATGTGCCTCCCACTGTGTTCTACCTTTGTGCCTTTCTGAGCTGCTGGTGGGGAATTTGTGTGACTTTTAACCTTATCCAGACATGAAGCAGAAAGGCTCCTCTGAGTCCTCATTCTTTGTTCTTGCTCCAACTCAATGATTTGGCACACTTCAACCAACTTATTTAAAGTTTGACTTTACAGGATGAGAACATACAAGTCAGCAGGACCCAGTGTTATTTCATTCTATACCATCGTGACCCATTGCCACCCACTTTTTAATGACAAAATTGCCCCCTAGGGTTGTGTCAATTCTTCTGGTGAAAAAGACAAGTTACAGAGAACAAATGATGATTGCTGCCATGTATTTATAGCTTAGCTAACACTTCAAGTCCAAAAATCCAGACTTTACAATGATATTTGAAGGTGGTGGGAGCCTTTCACTGGTTGACATTCTCTGCATTGATGTTTAACACTTTTCATGCATGCAAGTTAGGAATTTGAAGAAATATTTTAACAAAATACACGGTTTGTTATAACTATTAATTCTGTGTAAACTGTAACATCATCTGACTATTTTAAACATCAGGAAAATGTGTGTTGAAACAGGTGGTGGTTGTTTATGCTGCAGTAGTGCCCCAACATAACCACATTACTAAAAATCATTGCTCTCTAGAACTGAGGATAATTAGATCTCCAATATAAAGGTACATAAAGTATTTCCTACTGACTGTTGGTGAATTTTACAAGCAGATAATCAAGATGCACTGATCAAAGATTTTTGTGACTGATTTATGATGTAAAACTCTGACTTGTTGTATGCTTGAGGCTTTTTTATATGTAGCTATTCAAACTGTAAATAACAAAATACTTGTTTCTTTTTTCTGGTGAATTTAAAATTCAGCTTCTTGAATTATTAAAATTACTTATCAAAACTACTGAGACTTACAAAGCTCTCTCACTCTCATCGCTGCAAATCTATATGTCTAGTAAAATCCTCCAAGTTATAGGACAGACATATCTATAAATCAGAGGTTCTCAGCCTCCTGAGGTTTACAACTCACCATCACCCCTTACTAACAAGCACTGACTTTAGTCAAGTAGATTTTTCAGTCAATTCACAAAGGTTCAGTTACTTATTCAATCTTTATTCATTCTGACATAAGAATCAGAGCACTTAATTGCAACAGTTTTTAACAGACTGTTGCTGTTTTATGCAAATTACTTGGAAAAAAGTGTAACTACTGTAATATTTTTTTTTTATTTTTTATTTTTTTTAACCTCATCCATCAGCTGTTCTTCCTGGGGTCAGTTTACATAAAAAAGACTGATTACATGAAATCTTATTACAAATTAAGTATTAAAATAACCCATTCATTTTCCGTCACTTTTAAAAAAGACACGATCTGTGATTAACATGGGAAAAGTTTAGTATGGGGTAGTTTTAATTGAGAATCCTTTCACTGGAGTGAAAAACCAAAATTCACTATAGAAATAAAATCTTTCTTTGTTACCATTTTTAAAAAAAAATCCATAAGCTTAAAAAAAATGAAACATTGCAAGATTAACCCCTTAACAGTCATGAGCCCATTGGATAACATGTATTTGTTTTTGGGGTGACAGTTAAGGGGTAAAATGCCAGAAAAATACTTAAGTTTTGTTCTGGCTGCCTATTGGTAACTGCATACAGAAAATTGTTTCAGTGTGAAAATACTTACACAGCCCTAAGTTGAAATTTAGTCGTAACACTAACATGATACGCCAGATTTTTGCAGGAATTATTTCTAAAACTTGGAATGTTTTTTGCTCGAGATAAAGTCTGAAGTTTAAATAGATAAAGCAACTGTGAGATCGGTCATGCTCGGTGTCAAGTCTGCTGCTGTGTTTCGTCTTCAGCTGAAAACGAGCTGAGAAGCCACTCTCACAGCAAACTGAATGGTAAGAGGAGTTTTACTGCTCAAGTACCAAGAGAAGGATATTCACGTATCACCAGAAAGTGTCCGCCACCAGAACTTAAAGAGACTGACCTACTTGAAGTGTAGCGTATGTCATATGATAGCCTACCAGCTGACTCTCCGTGCTGCTTGGTAACATAATCATTTTCACGTTGAAGGGGTCGCTCATCCGGTCAGAAAAACAGTATCTGTCCTACCTGTGTTCCGCTATGCTCAGTTAGTAAAAAAAAAAAAAAAAAAAAAAAATTTATAAGTCATCATTTATGGTGTGAAACAATGGGTGTGAATTGGCAAGACTCAGTGATTATTTTTATTTGATTCTTTTGACCGGACAAAAGCCTGTGATCCACTTTTGGGTTAAGACCCACCCGTTGAGAAATTGCTATGAATAAAATAGTTTATTTTTATTGTGCACACCTCAAAATGTAGAGCTGTCATATCTCTTTCAAGCTAATTCACAGCTGGATCCAGTTCAGTGTTTGGGAGGAAAAAGCTCAGATTTACCATTATGTATATGTCAAGTCAGTCATTCACTTATATTGATTATAGGGGGGCTTCTCTGTGAATTGGCCTTAATTATTTCATATATGGACCAGAAGTGACACACAGCTAGATTTTATTGTATCAAAATGAAGACAAAATAGTTGCGTTCACAAGTTATTATTTTTTTCCTTCAAGATTTTATTTTTCTGGTTGCCTTTATTCTCCTCTTGGCTCACAAGGAATGGGGCAGAGGGAAAAAGGTGAAGACATGCAGTAAATCCCCCGGGGCGTGGAGTTGAGCCCTAGAAAGCTGCGTTGAGGACAGCAGCCTCCATCTATGGGGCATCTGCTCTACCAACTGACCCACGCTGTGACACCAGAGTAGACATTTGAAGCTGTCCATATCATGTTGTGCTTTTGTTTCTTATAATTAGGGCAGTTAGCATTAATAACTGTAATCTCTTGTGAAGAGTCTTACCTTTAATTGTGAAACTTCCAAGAGATTACCAACAGTTCCTAATCCAGCGTGTTTCGTGTCTGTGCTGTGTTATGTTCAGTTATCTGCTGACGTTTCCCTCCCAACGTGGCGTCCTGAATGATCAGCTCTTCCTAGACGTTTTCAAAGCTGTTTTTGCATTCTCTGACTTCATTTTTAAAAACCTCATTTTCTTTTTGCCTCATGGAAAAACGCTAACCCAGTCCTCTTCACACAGAAACGACTTCCACACCAACGAGTGTTGTCACAGCGTGGCCTTTTAACGCCTAAGAATTACGTGTTCGCTGACCAGAAAAAAAGATAGGAGTTTTTTGGTTTCCTACCGGCCAATCACTGCTCAGACCTGGTCAAGCATAAAATCACCCGGTTTTAATCACCAGCCAATTTCTTGGTCCATCTCAATGGAGAGTAACTGTAATCGGCTTGGCTTCCTTACATAAATGAGTTTGACAAATTTGCATTATAATTTGAATTAAACTGTCAAGTATTAAATTTTGGAACAGCTTAGACTGTATTTCAATGAATCTTATCTATGTAACATAACCTTTACCTTGTATTCTGAGATGAGAGCTTGAATGAATGCATTATAAATTCACTGAACCGAATCTCTTACAGTTAATAGTTATAGTTTTGACTTTGCTTGAGACAAAACTAAAACTATTTGATAAAGAACCTAGAGTCCTTAAGATGCTTTATGACCCACTGTTAAGGCTGAATGGTCTGAAATTCCTGCAGCTATCCTATTGTGAATGGTGCCAGTAGGTTGTGTGAATGAACGATGCCCTTTTTTTTGGAAATGGTCCCACCCAAGCGGATGTGACTCTTGTTTCTGTGTGAGCAGTGAGATCAGCATTTTTATTCAGAGCTGTTTGTTTTTATTGCCACTTCCTTTTCATAACCAGCACTATGATTTTGTAGTTCTAAGCAGTTTTGTTTAATTTTACAGAGCATGATTAGCTTTGTTTTTATTCTTAGCCCTTCTACTCTCGGTTTATGAATCCTGTTGACTAACTTTAGGTTATTTTTTGAATCGTAAGTTTTATCAAACAGTCCCTCCAATTTGATCAAAAATGTAACAAACAAACATGCAGGTGTTTTATTGTTGTCAGTATTGAGCTGGAGTTCCCCAGACGTTTTTTTTAAAGGGTGTTTTTCCTTTGCAAACTTTTTGCTCACTCGCTCAGTTTCAGTGTCATCCTCTACAAATCTTTATTGTGTTTACAAAATGCAAACTGGACAAAAAAGTTCCTCATCAAGTAACTTAAAATTGGTTCTTTACTCACTTGTTTATGTGTTGGCTCAACGGAAAATTGAAACAACCAAACTGCACAGATTGAGTGTCGAGCCTTAAAATCGTAGTACGTCGAGATCAGATCTTCCATTGACCTGCTAACTGTCCTTGTACCCCCAGGATTTCTGCTTTAAACTACATATTACTCACACCTCATGGGGGTTTTTTTTGCCCACCCCCCAGTTGTGCTGTATCTCCCTCATCCTTATTGCTGCTCTCCTCCCCCTTCCCCGCTTTGTGGTCACACTCGAGAGTTCCTGTGGAAGAGCTTTATAAAAGAGGGATGAGGATGGGGAGTGAACACAGAGGGGCGGGGGGTTGACTCATGGTGGTCGTCATGGATTCCTCACCATAGCAACCGACAAGCGTTTACAAAGCATTGAGGAATTTCCTCATATCAGCTGGATTATTGGAGCCCATGGAGACGTCTCTCATTTAAAACTCGTGCTGGATATCATCAGGACCTTAGCAGGGGCTGAAACCCCACTGCCATTTTCATCTTTTCCCCTCTCTTTTTGGAAAGTAGGGAATTTTTTTTTTTTTTTTTTTTTTTTTTTTTTTTTTTTTTTTTGCCCTGTCCCCCCCTTTGCAGTACCATTCTTGTGCATGCTTTACCTCGGCTCTTTCTCTCTTCTCCCCGTGTCTTTGATTTTTAAAGAGCCTTTGTGTCACTCCATTTTTAGCTCCCCTTTGCTATGCTGCACACATTGTGACCCAGTGGAAAGCGAAGTAGTGGTAGTGGGGTCGGCCTTCAGGAAACAGCGCGGTCCAGTCGGTAATTTTAGCTTCTCTGTTGTAACTTTCCCACATGAATCTGTTCTGATTGTAACATGGTGTGTGTGTTGGGATTCATATTTTTGGCATTGGTTAAAAGCAAATGTAGAAAGCCGGTGGGTCTCAGAGAGCTTTGGTGACTCAACTTGACTTGGTAAAGCCAAAAAACTCCTGAGACATTGATACCCCTTTTGGGTATTTCCAGTCCCCTGTATTTGACCTGTCAATCCATTTAAAGCTACAGTATGTAATGTTTTTGAAAAATATGTTTTTTACATATTTGTTACAATTATCATTATGTCATGACAGTATAATATAAGACAGATAATCTGTGAAGAAATCAAGATCCTCTGCCTTCTCCCAGTGCTCCCAGTACACCACTCAGTCAAAAACAACCAATTAGAGCCAGGAGGAGGGTTTAAGCGCTTTCAATCACCCTTGTGTACACGCTGCTCATACACTTCTCCTTGCTTTCTGTTATGCTACAGCTGGTTTACCACAACATAGCCTGTCATGAATGCTAAAGCTTGTTAGCATGGCCACCAATGACGGCGGAGAAACAGTTTTCCTGGAATGGCAAATTGTTTGTTCACCATTAGCACACTGAGCAGTGCATACACAAGGGTTATTGACAGTGCTAAGACCCTCCTCCTGGCTCTGATTGGTTGTTTTAGGTGGGGAGCGGTGCATTTCTTTCACATGGTAATAGTAGCTCAGGGACGAGGTGGAGGAGCTTGATCTTTTCACAGATTATCCATCTCATACCAAACTGTCACGACATGGTGACAGTTTTAATAAAAGCATATTTTTGTAAAAGTTACATACTGCAGCTTTAATCAGAGTTTGATTTCCTTTAAAGAACCATATTGTGAAAAAATATATATGATGTTTTTTTTTCTAGCCTTCTACTGTGATTGCGTATTATGTATATTAGGAGCAGAGCCACATAACCTGTGTATGAGAGAACATTTCATAAAAAAATAAGGCTTTACTGATGTTTTACAACAAAAATATGATTACTTAATTGACTGTCTTTAGCATCTCAGTTAGCACAGGTAGCATAATTAAAATAGCCATCGTGTGTGTTTCTTAGCGAATCTAGATCGTCATCTTAACTCTTGAGATTTCCAAAAGGTTGCCAACATTTCCGAATCCCTCATATTCCATGACAGATAGATGACTCAAAAGGATTAAACTAAAAACCTTTGCTGTTCTCCAGTCGCTCTTCCTGTTGTCAGCTGAAAGTCTCCTCCCTGTGACAAATGAACCACAGACACGTCTCGACATGTCATGGAAATACATTTTTCTTTTAAATGGCTCATTACATCTCTGCTCTTCCACCCGTGTTATCAGCTTAATGCCTTTGTCGTAATATTTAGAGAGTATTCAGACCCCTCTTGTTAATCCTTTCATGTTTATTGATGTTTGTAGAGACTTTTGGAGACAGCAAATGTATTGCACTTACACAAAGCCACTCCAATTGCTGTAGGTTGCTACATGGACCATATAATCAAACAGTTCAGAAAACTAAAACAACAAAAATCTGCAGATGAAAAGACCTAAATAACTCTGTTAGTGTCTAGCTTGTGGGCCTCTTTTGCTGATATAAACCAGGTTAAAGGAGGTAGAGGTGGAATTATGACATTAAAACAAAAATCAATAGAATACTTCATTTTTAGTTTTACGCCTATTATGGGTGGGTTTTTTTTTTTTTTTTTTTTTTTTTTTTTTTTTTTTTTTTTTTTTTTTTTTTTTTTTTGCTTTTGTAACTGCTGTTGACTTTTAGGGCAGTTAATAGCTACTTTAATTACTAAACAGTCCCTCTAGTTTTTCGGGATTGTGGAAATTCATGCAAAATCAACTGACTTCAACATTTTTCGCTCTAATGCATAGTTGTGAGTTTATTGCAAATTCTCCGCAAAAATGGTCAAAAACATTGGGCTTAAGTAACTGCTAACCCCCACCTGAAGGTTGGCAGTATTTGTTCTACTACACTGCTGCCTCAGCCTTACTTGTTGTCGATTTGTAGTCTGTGATTGAGATGGTGAGTAACAAAAATTGAGCTATATAACTTCTTTAAAGAATAAAAATGTTTGTTTGTCCAATCTGTCTGCTTGTTGTTGTTGTTGTTGTTGTTGTTTTCTCATTGTTTTTTTTTTTCTATATGTAGATTTTGGAAAGGCTTTAATGATGAAAAAATATTTCAAAATTCGTTTCAAATATTTCTAAAGTAGCGCCACAAAATCAGTGATTCTGACTGTAAAAAAATAACATTGTGAAATCCTGAAGGGACTGACTAAAGAATCGCTACAACATCCACACTGATGACTTTTATCAGCACATCCTGGTAGCGCTTCCGTCTGGTGTGTTCATTGACTGGAAAGAGATCGGATTTTTCAGTTTCTGACTGACAAGCCAATGATCAGGACCGGTCAAACTAAACGTCGTCCGATTCCGGTCAACTACCAGTTTTAAAAATTAATATTACCTCTGAAGGTTTGGCAATGGGGTCATGTAGAATTATCTCATATTTATTTTTCCTTTATAAATTGCAGCATGCAGAACTCAGAAGCAGCGTCAGACCCTCCCACTGGTGTGGCAACACTGCGGACATCATCATCAGCCCAGGCTCCGGTGGTACAGCCTGTCCCAGCCTCCCAGCAGGTCGGGAAACACCCTCCTCCCTGCTGTTTCTTTCAGAACAGGAAAAAGCCTATATTGATTGGACCTCTTACTCCCACTTAGGAAAACTTTTTCAGGCAGGAGCTTATAGTAAATATTGTTGAATGATGTTAAAACAGAAGGCAGTGTAAATTCTGAATGCACTAAAGATTCTTTACAGGTAACACAAATAGAAATAGCATTAGATTTGTTGTTCATCAGAAGTTATGCTGTTTAAAATTACTACCAGCTGTCTATTTTTAATAATTGGTGATACAAAGGATGTGGTTTATAGCAGAAAGATTAGATTGCATGCCACATAAATAAATAACACTTACACCTCTCATCTCATTTCCATGTAGCTTGTCCCCATTTTTCTGTCTTTACTGCTTCTTCATCAGTAAAATGTCAACATTATCTTTTTCAAAGCAATGAAAAGTTTAACATGTAGTAATCAGTGTTTTCCTAATAAAGGTCTGCTTCTGTTGTTTTGACCTGTATATGTTTAGACTAGAGTGTTTGTGTGTATATGTACATGCATACCTATGTAATTGAGTTGTGTCTCATTCACACAGAGGGTGCTGGTTCAAGCCACAGGCTCAGCTCAGAAAGGAGGACAAGTATCAGTATCCAGGGTCCCCCAGCAGGTACACAGTACTGTGCATACCTGTACCGTGTTCTGGAAATAGTTGGACACCCCTTGACTTGTTACAGGCTGCTTTACTGACTTCCAAAAGTCTTTTTACTCTTTTAATTCAGCCAGAGAGATAAACGCTCTTTTTCCTGTACAGTCAAACGAGAACGAGGTCATTTGGATATGAAAGAACAGTTTCAGATGTTCAAACATTAATATTAGATGAAGATAACCTGATAAATTTATTCATTTATTAAGGAAAAAGAGCTTTTCCAAACCAACCTGACCCTATGTGGAAAAATAATTGTGCTCTAAACCAGATAACCACTTATGTCATCCTTGGTGGCAACACCTGTCATCAAGCAGTTTCAATAAGTCAGTGAGCATAAAACAGTTTTGATTCAGGCACGTTGGAGGGTTTTCCATCATAAATGACCTGCTTTACATCATACCACAGCAATTCATTTCGGCTTTAAGTCTAAACTTTGATTAAACCAGTCCAAAGTTTTTTTTGTTTTTTTTTTTATCTTTCTTTTTCAGCCATTCAGAGTTGGACTTGTTCTGGATTTCTTTTATTGTCAATCAAAAATATTCTTTACTTGTTCGAGTGACACATTCCATATTCAGAAAAAAAATACAAAATTTTATGGATTATTGTTAAGACTTTTAATAACTTGCTTGTTTGTTTCAAATAGTAAATATAAACGCTAAACTTACCAGCCTGTTCCTCTCTAACAAGCTGTGCATCTTTTCCTTTTTGTTCCCCTTAAGGAAATGAAAAGTTTCATTCTGTGGCTGAGCTGTCAGATCACAAACACCCGAGTTAAAATTAGGCTGTTTTTGAACTGGCACTGCTTCCTTGTTCCCAATTTGATGGGAGGAAACACACTTGTTAGGCTCCCTTTTTTTTTTTCCCCTCACCAAAGTTGATTCTGATGCTACATCTCACTTTGTTAGAAACATTTCTGCAGTGGAACATGTTTTTGTAAAGGAACATCTGCAAGATTGCCTGCAGCTACCCTCTTTCCTTTTGAAACACACATGCAGAACTGGCTCATAAAGGAAGGATTCATATTCATCAACATTCACAGACGAAAGATATGGAAAAGAGAAGTCCGGATTACAACACATACAAAAATATTCGCCGCTACATTAGTGTTGAAAACATTAAAGGCGCTGTTAGGTTCAGAATTAGACACATGCCTGGCAGATGTAGGTTTGTTGTAATCATTTTACCAACATGTTTCTTCTGACTGAAAATAATGTTAACATTTTGGACCAGCCCAGCCAGAGTGCTGACCTGGATTTGATAGCTAATCTGTGAAAGGAGCTAAAGATTAGGGTGATGGTACAGAGGCTTTCAAACCTCAAACAGATAAGACAATAGAATTATATAAAAAGTTAGTCGGTAATGAATGATTTGAGTTGTGTAATGCCAGTAAAGATTATTCTATTATGGAGAAGGGTATAAATGATTTATGAGATTGCGTTTTTAATTAAAATGCAAACAAACTTTTTCGTTTTAAAACTGATGCTCTTTTTACATTGTGTTGTTTAGAGAGATTTTGGTGATAAATAAACTTCTTGTTGAACATTTTCTTTTAAAACTCTGAATCTGCCAGGGGAATGAAAATTTTGGGCTTAACTGTAAAATGTGACTTGTGACATTGTGATGATGAGAATTTATTTTTTTGTCTTCAACTCGTTTAACTCTTGGTGTCGGTGCATTATGTCAACCTGCTGCAGAGTTTGAGTGGTGTTCCTGAAGGCTTGAACCAAAACCCAGCCGTTTGTTACAACCTTCTCTCCATTTTCATCCTGAAGTAGTTCATACATCTCTAGTGTTGCATCTACATCATCTCAGCCTTGTTTTCATATAAAACCTGAATTTCTATTTCTGTTCAAGTTTGGATAAATTTCATAATCAGTAACAATGAATTCAATTTTGTTGTCCAAATCCATATTTTCTTCACTGTTAGTTTTCTTTTAGTATATGCAGCTTCCACATCCATTGGCACCCCAGGTAAAGATGTGTAAAAAGTCTTCATAACACCACTTTTTGTTCCTGTGCAACAATCTTACAGAAAAATGAGGAAAAGTACAAACTTTAATTGGAGTGAATTTATTCAGTATGTGGAAAAAAAATCCCAGGCAAATAAATAATTATATGTATGCATTTTTTTACAAAGTCACCGGTGTTATCCTACTTTCTGTTTTGTACTGTTAAGTTTTGCCAACAGGACAGAGCTGGCTCTTCTCCTCACAGTGTTGGACCATATAGGCAGAGGAATCTTTGACCGGTCGTCTTTGCTCAATCGTTCAGAGCCTTGGATCTTCTGTGTCATACCTTCAGCTTACTCCACAGGTTTTCTGTAGGATTTTGTTCTAAAGACTCAGCTGGCCATTGAAAACAGTTGGTTTTGCTTGTGAACTATTATTGTGTTGATGTAACCAGAAGTTTTGGATCATTACCGAGCTGAAAGACCCAGTTATGACCCATTTTCAGTTTTCTGCCAGTGTCGTATTAGATTTTATGTAAAATGTCCTAATTTCATAGAGTTCATGAAGCAATGTGCTCTAATAAACTTTCCAAAGCTGTTGAAAGAGAAGCAGGCCCAGAGCCTGACAGATCCTCCATCATACTTAATACTAGGCATGGTAGAACATCTGGCATCCCTCCCAACTGCTTGACATGTTGGTAGATTGTTAAGCAGACATGGTGACCTCATGGTGCAGCACTCTTTGCTGCAGTTTTCTAATGGTAAGCTTTGGGGATTTTTTTTTCACCTGCCTTACCATCCTCCTCACTGTGTGTGGAAGATGGTAAGGAGGATGATGTCATGTTTTCTGTTCTTTCCCATTTTGAGGAATGGCCAAGTGAAGTGAAATGGGGATCTGTGTCAAATTTTATATATATATTCCAGGGAACCAGGAAGTTGTGAATTAATAATCAAAGGTTCCTGTTCATTCTTGTCAGCTATAGAAGCAATCAGTTCAAAAAGCTCCAGTTAGTTTTCAAACAGATTGTTATAGGTGCACCTGGGATTGTTGGGGGTAAAAGAAAGAAAAATGTGGGTTTTTTCCTTCCACTGAATAAATTTACTGACAACAAAGGTTTAATTTTTCATGATAAGATTATGCTACTGCAGTAAAAAGGGATGGGTTTTTTACACACCATTGACTGGGGTGATATTATTATTATTATTATTTTATTTTATTTTCATTTGAACAACTTGTATCTTGGACAGATTGTGAATAAGCCAAGGGGTGGACAGTGTTTTTTACTATATTTTATGTTATCACCTACCATGTTTTGGTTTTTTTTCCTATTCACAGCTGTTTTAACTCTGATCATTCCTTTTTTTTTTTTTTTTTTTTTTTTTCTACTGTGTCTCTTTGTACAAGCAGCAGGTGCAACATGTCTACCCATCCCAAGTACAATATGTAGGAGAAAGCGGAGAAGCAGTTTATACCAATGGAACTATGTAAGCTCGGTTCTTTAATATCACTGGTAATAAGGTATTTTATTTCTGTCAATGAAGCTTTATGTAATAAAAAACACTCCATATGGAATTTGACAAAACCTACAGACATTTCTTTCAAATTCTTGCAGAGCTACACTCACAGTTTGCGCCACAGTGATTGCAATCTTTAGTTATGTATGAATGAGTGTTGAAAACATGGTGACAGATAAGATTTCCACTTAACATGAGGAGACCACTTGTCTCTTCACGTTAACTGCGTCATCAACTGTTTTTAAAGTGGCTCCAATCAAAATGCCGGTTTTTTTTTTTGTTTTTTTTGTTTTTTTTTCCTTGTGGTTTTTATGTTTAATGTTGCTTCAATATGAACAAGTGTTGCAACGTCAGTTAATATGTTGCCAGTGTCAACACAATTATATATCAACAGCAATGCATTCCTGTTGCTTTACACTTGAGATGCACTGATCAAAATTTAGCTGTTGATTTCTGATTGAGCTATTCAGTACATTGATAATGGGATAACTACTTCAATTCAGTATATTACGCAGCTGCGCAGTGTTTTTGTTAGTGTGAGCTAGTAGAGCTAGGGTATGATGCATTCAATGATTGAAAAATGTTCAAACTTTTGAGTTTCTGACTAATCGGGGGCTGATTTGCTGGTACGTCTCTGCTTTCCACAAACTTCCTCTCAGACAGGCGAATTTAAAAATTGTTTAATGTAAAATGTACCTAAAATTCACTTGATGCTAAGTGCAGTGATCTGTCTGCAGCCGAACAGCCTACGCCTACAACCCCGACTCTCAGCTGTACGGACAGGGCAGCGGGGGGACCTACTTTGATTCTCAGGCCGGGGGAACCCACGTCACCACGGTGGTCTCCTCCGCCAGCAGTGGCGTGGCCCCTCATGGCATGGTCGGCATTGCCATGGACGTGGGCAGCAGCCACATCATTTCCAGTGGCAGCACCTACCTGCTCCACAGCGGGGGCATGGAAGGAAACCGCAACCACATCTCACACTCGTCTCGCTCCTCCTCAGCCATGGTGAGCAGTACTCACGGTGAAAGTTATAGTTTTCTGTGGATTCTAGAGACTCAGCAGTCAGTACCTGTGTCCTGATTAATAGGCCTTTGTGCCCGGAGTCCACAACCTGATTTGAGTTGTTGTACCTTTGTATGAACACACACTGAGAGCAAAGTGGTGCTAGCCTGTAGAAGTGGGACTTTGCCTTAAATAATTCAGCACTGCCTTGTTTTAAGGGTTTTCACAGGCATGTGAGAGCCCCCTGAAACAAAGAAACCCCTGGGGCTTATTACCATTTGGCCAAGAGCCCTCTGGAGCTCTCTTAAAGCTTGGAACTCTGCCTGCTTCTTTTTGCTTATCTTATGTCTAAAGTTTGGCATCAATTTTGATAGATTTTCTTCCATAGATGTCCTTTCTTTAGTCATTCAGTTAAACATTTAATCAGACTGCAGTTATTAAGTTTTTATTTTTCTCTCAAGAAATTAATGTAGAGTTACTTTATATTGTGCTTGATTTTGTCATAGTAGCGCCTAACTTCTCGACCTGTTTGGTTTTAAAAATGTTTTTTTGAAGTTTGACCAACTCTGGGATGATTGACATTGTTGACCTGCTGTCCTAGGTCTTGATTTGACCTGCGCCCCTGTTTGTTGTTCCTATTTGCATACTTTAGTGTGTCAGACCCAAGCCTTCACTGAGCTGCTTAACCCTATGAGTCCCTTGATTTGCATGCTTTTGTCAGCCAATAATGGGTTTGGCTGCAACACTGACTGATTTTAATGGAAATGCAGAGATCCGGCTGCTTGCTAACAGTCTTATTTCCCTTTTCTCTTTTCCTCTTCTTTCCCCCCAACATTATACCCCTGCAATCTTCCTGTTTTTCTCTCTCTCTCTTTCTGTTTTGCCTCCTCCCCTTCTGTGTCTCCTGTTTTTTTTTCTGTTTTGCATGCTTCTTTCTTCAGCTTGAAATGGCGATTGAAAACCTCCAAAAGTCTGAAGGAATTGCAAGTCACAAAAGCAGCCTGCTCAACAGCCATGTAAGTCAACTAGGAACTTTCTATGTAAAACAGAACAGAAAGTTATGGCTGAATCTGTGGACTCTGTGTTCTGCTCATGTCTGCTCAATGAAACACTATTTGCTGCTGGCTTACTTTTCCCATTCCCAAAATGACTTTATTTTGTTTTCATCCCTGATCTAAACTCATGTGTGCTGTCACTTTTCCTCATGTGCAGATTCCAGATTGATTGCTTTGATACTCTGCATGAACTAATGCTGATTATTTGTTTTTCCTGCTTTTGTAATAAGAGTGAATAGAACTCTTTTTCACCAGCTGGCTTTTTTTTTTTTGTTTTTATTGGGGGGAAAAAAGTATAGTGAGGTTACAGAACCAAAAACCCCAATTTTGAGTTGTCTGATATTATATTTGCAGCTGATTTTGAAAGGATATTAAAACCTGACTCTTCATCTACTGATTCTCCTGCCAGGCCCATTTCTTGAGATCTTTTTTTCACCGCATAAGAAGACATACAACCTTTTTGTCACTCATAGACAATAATAAAGACAAAACTTTTCTTCAGATTAGTAAAGATGATCAAAAATATTTTAGTTGTTTAAATGCTAAAATAAGAGAGAATTTTTAGGAGATATCTTTTGATGCTGCAAGTCTGACTCCATGCAATCAGCTGGGTTTCCTTGGATGGGAAACTTTTTACAAATTGAATAATACACTAAATTTGGCCCCTTACTTATTTCAATGTGATTCCAGTTAATCTCGTGCAGACAAATATTAAATTATAAATTTTAAAAAATTTTCCACATGCTGCAACCTTAGTGCTTTGTTTGGATTAAATGTTAATAACTAGAGTTTCATCTGCTTTCTGCCATGCAAAGATGTTTATCTGGGGATATGTGAGCACACTGTACAGATGGACATGGAGCGAAAGCAGCCAGCATCTGTAACAACTGAGAAAGTAAAAAAAATGACAAAACTAAGTAATATACAACAATAAAGATAACATCAAACACACTGTATAATAAATGTAAAGCTGTTAAAATAGTTTTAAAAATGTTCACAAATTAGTGTTTTTTTTTGTTGTGTTTTCTATAAGAATTCTTCCATTTAATTTAATGGAATATTGATCGCAAGAAGTCAAACAAAATTGAGGAGATAAATCTTCAGAGGGTCTTGTGCCTTCTGTTCTGTAAACCTTGAGCCTCTGTAGAAAAAAAAAAAAAATGCATTTTCATTGTTTGGCCTTTTTTAATTGCATATCAGTGACAGATTCAACATCCATTTTTTTTTTCTCCAGCTAGCAAACACTGAAGAACAAAGACAGCTGTTCAGGTTTTCTATTAGAAACATAAAAAAAACTAGACTTTTGAATGGAGAATTAGTTTTTAACGGAAACGCCACAACAGGACGCTTCTGTAGCGCAGTAAAGAAAAAAAAATTAAAATTAAAAGACAGAAGAGGAAGAGTAACTTTTACATATTAGTAAATTAAATTTGTGCTTGTCACTTATACAGTTTAATTTCACATTAAACTGTACAAGTGACACATTTAACGATTTCACTTTTTGTCACATTACGGGTTTTTTTTATTATTTTTTTTTTATCATCGACTTTTATTTTGATGTTTCACATTTTTGTTTTTAATTTGTCACATAGTTTATTAATATTGGTCACTTTTATATTTGAAGGATTTTATTGCAGGGTAGATTTAGATCTTTTTTTAAAGGCTATGATAAAAATTTAGATATATTTCAGTTTAAATTGGGGACAAAATGTGATTTAAGGTCTTCCCTTTAACTTTGCACATCCAGTGTCCAAATTGTGTGTTTGAAGTTAACTCCTTATATGTGATTTTGCGAATAGGAGATGCATTACTGAACTGTTGTTTTATGGAGCTCACTAACGCTTTAAGATGCAGCATTTATGAAGAAATCTTTCTAACACAACAATGATCTCTTCAGTTATTCAAACTCTCGCAGCAGTTATTATTGCTCTGGTCGTTTACAGCCTTAGCCAAGAAATAAACACAGACATTGCCCCGGGTGGAGTGTGGTAACCTCCCTGATGTTTAAAAATCAGAGGCTGTGTGATGTGTGTGTTATGTGGCTTTTGATATGATAAAAAGATCTCCTGCTCCTCTCCACTGCTGCTCAGGTGACCATCACAGAGCAGGTTTGTCTCCTGGGAACGCTGAGGGTGTGAATATATTCTTCTCTATGTTTGCAGCTTCAGTGGCTGCTGGACAACTATGAGACAGCGGAGGGAGTGAGCCTGCCCCGGTGTTCCCTGTATAACCATTACCTTAGGCACTGTCAGGAGCAGAAACTGGATCCAGTCAACGCAGCGTCCTTCGGGAAACTTATCCGCTCTGTCTTTATGGGCCTAAGGACGCGGCGCCTCGGCACCAGGTAGGAGGACGCTGATAACAGTAATCGCATAACTTTCCAAGATGTGATGAATATGATCATGCTTATATGTACTGGAGAGGGACTGGTGGAGAGTAATGATAGTAATCACACTGATGGCAGGCTTTTTCTCACTGCTTTCTGGCTCTTTTCTTTCTTTCAGAGGCAACTCCAAGTATCATTACTATGGCATCCGGGTGAAGCCAGATTCTCCCCTGAACCGGCTGCAGGAGGACACCCAGTACATGGCAATGAGGCAGCAGCCTGTCCACCAGAAACAGAGGTCAGACTTTACTGAACGTGTGGCAAAATACAATTTTCAGGTTACTTCCTTTTTGCTTTTGCAAAAAGCAAAAAGGATTTGATTAAATTGTTTTAGCATTTAGCCATTTCTGTTCAAATCTTTTAATTTTTCATTTTGTTTAGTGGTGTTTCATTTTCGATGTTTCCAAAATCAACATTTGAAATATTATGGCTGTCTTACTGTGACCTCCTTCAACTGTTCCTCTTATCAAGTGCTTATAAATAACAAACATTAGCAGGAACATGATGTTTTGATGCTTTTGCTGTATATTTGCTTGATGTCTTTGATGTATACTTGATTGATGTTTTTACCATGTAAAGCACTTTGAACTGCCTTGCTGCTGAAATGTGCTATACAAATAAACTTGACTCGACTTAACATGTAATTAAAGTATAATGAAGGCAATTTTAGAGTTTCATGTAGGTGTATCGTAGTAAAGACGGCTGATTATAAATGCATGTAATACCATCCTTTTCCTTCAGCTTCACAATTATGGCCTCCTTTGTGATGATTTATTTAATCCAAATATAATACATTAAATTCAGTGGTTGAAGCATGACAAAATATGAAAAATCTTGTGAATTTAAATATTAACGCACAAAATCAAAGTAGTTAAACTACTATTGTTCACTACTTTTTTAAAAATGTATCTCGTGACTTTCAGCCACTGAGAACAATAATGTTCTCTGTGTTTCCATAAACAACTGAAATACTAGAACTTAAACACTATAAACAGCTAAGTTTAAACAGGACATATTTCTTTTTATTTGGAGCTAAAATTAAAATAAATCATCATTCCTTCATTCCTTTTTCTCATTCCCTGATTTTTCTTTTTTTGCAGATCTTCTCTAATTTGAAATTTCAAAAGAGGGACAACAAATATTGAATATATTAAACAATAAGATTCAGAAAATAATGTTTTATACCCAAAAATGTATACATTTTCAATTATAAAGACATTATAGAAATATAAAGTGAAATAAATAATCAGTTGATATTATTTATTTTATTATAATTTTATTTACAGTTTGTTCATTTATTTAATATTTTACATCTTTTTTTAAAATAACAAGCAACATAGATGTTATACATATTTCTTTCATTTTAAAAATTATTTCTTAATCCTTCTCTGAGTCGGTCAACTTAGAGCTACAGTCATCTTCCTCTTTCTGATGCTCTGAACTTCTTTAGATTTGAACCTGAGTTCCAGATAATAAGCACTAGAGTAGTATGGAAATATGTTTGTGCCCTTACAGATTTCCTGTTTTTGCTTTTTGTCACACTTAAATGTTTCAGACACATTTTAATACTGGATAAAAATCACTTGAGTAAATAAAAGCAGTTTTCAAATGATGATTTCATTCATTATGGGAAAAAAAAACAAAACCCAATCCAAACTGACCTCGCCCCATGTGAAAAAGTAATCGCCCCCTAAACCTAATGACTGGTTGTGCCTCCCTTAGCAGCAACAACTGACATCAGGAGTTGGCGATAGCCGGCAGTGAGTCTTTAACATCACCGCTGAGGAATTTCAGCCCACTCTCCTTTATAGAAATGTTTTAATTCTGCCACGTTGGATTGGTTTACAAGTAGGAACGAACTAAAGGATATGAATGAATGATTTAAGTCCAATGACTTGGTTTTTCTACTGTTTTAGATGAGGTGCTGCTTTTTGAGATCTTTCAGTCGTCAGAGAAGTTCCGTTTAAATTGATTAAACCTGCAGGTCAGGTAATACCTGCGCTTTGCCGGGTGAAACTGACCTCAGCTTTGTAGGAAACATAGTTTAGTTACAGTTAATTCATGATTTACCGAGGGGAGCAATTACTTTTTCACAGAGGGCCTGATAGATTTTTTTTTTTTTTTTTTTTTTTTTTTTTACCATCAACAAATGAAATATCATTTTAAAACTGCTTTTTGAATTTACTCAGGTTATCCATCCAATACTTAAAGCTAATATGCAGGTCTCACTTTCACATGTGTGCAGGTTTAAGCCTCTGCAGAAGGTGGATAGCATGTCTGACAGCCTGTGTGGAAGCTCTCAGCACTGCAGCAGCACTCCAGAGCAGTCGGTGGCCGCCCAAAGCCAGCAGCACCAGCAGTATATCGGTAAGCACACGAGCTGCCTCTAAAGCTTTCGTTTCTACACATTTTTTTCCCCTGACCTTTTGAAATAACAAATCTGATATTTTTGAGTTACATAAACGAACTCAAACACTTCATGAGCCACCATCACAACAGATTCCTATAGATTCTGTCCAGCCTGCATTGAGATGGTGGTTTTATAGATAAACACTCATCCATGTTCATTTCCACAGACACGTCTCACTCCTTACCTCCGTTTCCTTCTCCGGACCTGGGCACGCAGCCGCTTCCTGAGCGTATGAGCTTGACTGATATTAAGAAGCTGCAGACGCTCTACAGAAGCCACTGTGAGGTGAGATACATCTCTGCAGAACTCCTATCTGGTTCGTAGCTGCATGAACTTCTTAATAAATACAATATCATTGCAAGTTTTTTTTTCTATTGCAGTAATAGATTTAAAAAACTGGAACTTGTTTATTACCGTCAGTGATACATTTTAAATGTATGTTTTGTGTATGGTTGAGATTATGGCTTTTTTTTATACCAAAAAACTCAAGAGATTAACACAGAATTGTTATCTCTCGGCCTATACAATGATCGAAAGGCTGCTATATCCAGGAATACTAAAGGAATGTTAAGTGGAAGGAAAAAGTCTAGTAGATACCATGAGTGAGAGTATTATGAGGCAAAGTGGAATAACTGAGCACTTTCATGTTATTTCATATCACTTTGTGTTTATGGAATCCATATAATATATAACTTTCACTTTTGATTTGAGTTGGTGAAACAAATAAGGTTTTTGTGTTGTAGTTGTTGCTGCCTCTTGGCCAGGACTCCCTTGAAAAATACATTTTTATCTCAATGAGATTTTATCCTGATAAAATAAAGGTTAAATTAAGTTAACCTACTGACATGCACCTGATCTTATGTGTTGAGCAGAGCCTCATGTTTCCATCTTGTTGCTCCCTCACATAGTGAATCCTGAGCTTCCGTTAGATGGGAATCAAACTTCAATATCCCAAATACATTTAAAATTGATTTTAATTTAGATTTTGTACAAATGAAACCACAGAGATTGAGTCTGTTTACGATGAGAAATACAGAAACAGCTGAAAATTCCTTAATCATATCCTAATGTTGGGAAACCAAGCAGCAGTCAACAGGTGTCTTATTTCTAAACTGTAAATCTGCAGGATGAGGAAAGAGTTCTTGAGAAATGACGTTTCACAACAGTCATTTACCCGCTGCAGCGCAGTTCAGTTCCCTGACGGAACGGATCACTTGTGCAGACTGAAGATGGAGCACAGATATGAGAGGAGTAGAAATAACCCAAGAATTTGGGACGTTGGATCCTGGAGAGAGGCTGCGATTAAAGCAGCAAAGCGCGGGGTTTTTATCATATTATCCCTGCCCTCCCCTTGTCCGGCTTTTCCACACACCCCCTTTGTTCCAGCCGTCTTTTCATCTCTGCACAGCTTTCAAGATATGCCAATTAACCTTTCAGCGAGCTGGGTGGACATCTCGGTGTCTTTGTGGCGGCCTCCCCTCGGGCCTTTGTGTTGCTGTGTCTGTGGACGGGTGGACAGACTCCTGTCTTTGTCCACTGTCACATTTCTGCCACTCTCACAGCTCCTATAGACTAATCTACCTGCATTTTGTAATTTTTTTGACATAATTTTGCAGCACAAGAGCTTTTCCTTAGAGCTTAGTCTTAAAAGCAGGAGATGGTGGATTCAATTTGATCACTTATTTTTTATAATTATTATGCAGTGGGTTCAGGCGTTTATTGCTCTTATTAAATATTTGACTTGCAGGTAATAAAAACTCAAAATCCAGTTTCTCAAAAATTTTTAATATTAAATAGGACTAATAAAAAAAAAAAATAAATAAAAAAAAACGTAACCTAACATCATGTCCATGGACTGTACAGTATATGTAGTCAATACTTGGTCGAGGCTCCTTTTGCATGAATTAGTACATTAATGCGGCGCTCAGCCTGTGAGGTGTCAAGGGAGCCCAGTTTGCTTTATTATCTTCAACTAATCTTCATTTTCTGATCTGGTGTCTCTCATCTTCCTCTTGATACTCCATAGATTCTTTTCGAGGGTTTACATCAGACACACTGGGACTTTATTTGAAAAAAGACTTTCAACCACTCAGCAACAATTCAATCCTTTTCTCTTTAGCCCATGCAGGACTCTTCTGACATTGTCTCTGGTTCAGAAGTGGCCTAACGCAACGAATGCGACTTGAATGGGCTTTGCTTTCCAGTGCTCTCATAACTCATCTCTGTTGATTACCTCCCCCCCACACTTTTTTCTTCCACTCAACTTTCCATTAATATGGTTGTATACAACATTTTAAATAATCAGCTTCTTTAGCAGGGACTTTTTGTGGTCAGCAGTCTTACCATTAAAATGTAGGCTCCTACATAGTATTTCTATATTAAAAATACTTTTTAAAAATTGCTTTGATGCAATTTTTGTAATTTTTTTTTTTTTTTAAGAAACAAAATTTTTGTTGTCATGGTAACAGCAGTTTTCCAGGCTCGGCTTAAAACCATAGAAGTTTGGGTGAAGCGTTTTGATGTGAAAATCACATCTGGAACCACAGCCTTGGTTTCGGTGAATGCAGAGGTGAGCTCAGAGGTTTAGACTGAGGAAGCAGCTCTTCAGTCAGGGACGGGGTTCTCCTCCACACTTCTTCTCCAGCTCCTTCTTGCTGGGTTGTTTTCCCTGCCTGGATAAAAAGCTGCGAGGCAGGACACACTCTAGTTCGGAGGGACGAGGAAGACAGAATGTGCTCGTTTGGAGGGAATGGGGAATTCTTCTTTTTGTTTTGGAGCGCTGTGTTTGACCTGTTGCCGGGGGCAACTGTAAACACGGTTGCCATGGCGACGGGCGGAGAGGAAGCAAAAACATATCATGTGATCAGAGACTCATGCTGCCATGTAACAGGATCCTGCTGCAACTGTTCGGAGGTGGACAGAGGAAGAGGAGGTGCGGCGTGTTCTGGGCAGATTTGTAACGCAGATAAAAACTAAATAAACAGATAGTATTTTTTTTTTTTTAGTTTCTTTTCTTCCAAAAAGAGATTCATCTAAACTGACTACCACTGACATTTGATTTAGTATTTCACTCGTAATCTCCTTACAGTCAGGTTGCTAGTGTCGAAGCAGCTCGCCACTGCTTCCTTTACAGCAAAACTCTGCTTTCATACAGACAAGCAGGTAAGTTCGGGTCACTGAAAGCAGGAAAACTTATCTTTAAAGCTGCTTCACAGATGCCTTAGAAATCAAACCTAATGGACTCTATGGATGATTAATGTGCAGGGAGGTGTGTTTAAGCTGGGTTTTTGTCAAACCCGGCTTGAGCGAGAGGCTGCCTGCCCACCCGCCCGCCTGCCTGGAGAAACTTTGTTGTGTGTCTGGTTGCCATGGTTCAGCTCTATGTGTTTTGTCCCCCCCCCCCCGCCTTGCTTCTCTCCTGCAGGCTACTTTGGATGTGGTGATGAATCTCCAGTTCCACTATGTTGAGAATTTCTGGCAGACCTTTTGGAATTCAACACCGCCATCTAGTGACGGCAGCACAGCCATCCCCAACAGGTCCGACCACACAAATAAGAGCAGCTCCAGAGTTTAGAGCAGCAACGTTTACATTGCTTGTTTTGTTTGGTTTTGTTTTTTCCCTCCCTTTCTCTGCAGTGATGAGGACCTGGAGCGTGTGATTCCCAGAGAGAAGCTGGTAGCTCTGTGTAAATACGAACCAGTCAGGCTATGGATGAGGAGCTGTGATCACATCCTGTACCAGGCCCTGGTGGAGATCCTCATCCCTGATGTGCTGCGCCCTGTTCCCAGTTAGTGCTCCTGTTTTCTGTTGATGTTATCAAGTCACGGCAGTTCAAAGTGCTTTACATCATAAAAACATCAATCAAGTGTACATCAAAATCATCAGATAGAAGAGATGCTCCTCTTTGCTAACCTTTGACCTGCTGATAGAAATGTTCAGTTAATCCGATTTTTAAGCACTATAATCGACAGCTTTTGTAGCCTTTTTTTGGCACAAGCTGCCATTTATTGTTTATGTCAGGAGCAGAGACGACGTCACACTGTGTTTGGAAGAGGATTTGCTAGTAAGCAGGGTTTCACTATTTGAAACAAAGACAAAAAAGGGAGGCATTTTTATTCATCCTTAGCATCTCATACGAGTGATCAGTCCAGCTTGCATAACAAAAGGTAAACTACAGTCTCAGTGTGAAATCCTTTGAGAAAGTAGAACTTGAAATTTCCAACAGGCTGATATTTTTTTTTTCAAATCCAGGATGTTTTCGGAGCTCCATTTAGCCTTCCTGTTAGCTAATGAACTCTTTAAAGAAACGGTCTGAAAGAACAGCCTTTGTAGAAAATAGTTTCCTGTTGAACAGCTTCCGTATCACCTCGCTGGTACTTAAACTGTAACTTTCACATCAAAGAGTGTCGCTGTCAGTCTGACCTGGAAAAGCTTTGGGATGGTGCTTTTACTGACTGAATAAATATTTTATTTTTGGATTATTGACTGGAAATCATTTTATTTCTCTGTCCACCTCCGCTTTACTCATATCCTGAGCTTATTTTTCAATGTTTATTATAAAATCTGAGTTCTTGATGCTTTTTACTTTAAAATCCAAAATGCCGTCTCCTTTTAAGTTTTCATTTAATAATCTAAACAATTTCCAAGTCATAAATTGGATCTAAACCTGATACAAATATTTTCAGATTTGAATAGTTTTCCAGGAGCGTCTGAGGCACAGATTTTAGAAAAACATGCTGCTTCTGTTCTTATCTCCACTGTAGTCCAGGATTATGTCTTTAATGAAGCTTGAAATGAATTAAATGGAGGAATTTGAGTTTTATTTTTCCAAGGGTAACATTGGTTGCTACGAACTGACATTTTCCTGACTGCTCTCTCTTCCATGATCACGATGTTCGAACGCTTGCTGAGCTTTAGCATTAGCTTCAGATTGAACAGCCCACCAAACATTGCATCCAAGCTGTCCTTCATACGTGTGCTATGGATCCTGCGGTGACGAGTGCGGTTTGGGGGCAGATTTGTAATCCAGGCCGTTCCGTTTCTTCAGGCACTCTCACCCAGGCCATCAGAAACTTCGCCAAGAGTCTGGAGGGTTGGCTGACGACCGCCATGACCAGCTTCCCACAAGAGATTGTTCGCACTAAGGTAACCAGAAACCTCCAGAAGTACATTTTATGTTATTACAGCGACACCATGTGACCTGAAAGAAAGACTTTTATGACTTGATTTGCTCACTAGGGTTTTAAAACTACTAATAACGGATTAAAAGGGTCGTTGGCCTGGTTTCTTCGTCTTCTCCGTGTCGTGTAGGTGGCGGTGGTCAGCGCGTTCGCTCAGACTCTGAGGCGATACACCAGCCTGAACCACCTGGCCCAGGCAGCTCGGGCCGTTCTGCAGAACACCTCCCAGATCAACCAGATGCTTTCTGACCTCAACAGGGTGGACTTTGCCAACGTCCAGGTAGGGTCAGCGTCCAGGTGGTTTAAACCGTCTGTCGCGGCTCCTCTCCGACTGATCCTGGGCGTGTCCAACAGGAGCAGGCGTCGTGGGTCTGCCAGTGTGACGAGAGCGTGGTGCAGCGTCTGGAGCAGGACTTTAAGGTCACCCTGCAGCAGCAGAGCTCTCTGGACCAGTGGGCAACTTGGCTGGACAACGTGGTGTCTCAGGTCCTGAAACCTCACCAGGGGAGCCCCAGTTTCCCCAAAGCTGCCCGCCAGTTCCTGCTCAAGTGGTCCTTCTACAGGTACGAAGCAAAGCAGCGCTGGAGCAGCGCTGGAGCAGCGCTGGAGCAGCGCTGGAGCAGCGCTGGAGCAGCGCTGGAGCAGCGCTGGAGCAGCGCTGGAGCAGCGCTGGAGCAGCGCTGGAGCAGCGCTGGAGCAGCGCTGGAGCAGCGCTGGAGCAGCGCTGGAGCAGCGCTGGAGCAGCGCTGGAGCAGCGAAGCATTTCAGTGACAGCTCTCTAACTTTCTCTGCTTGCAGCTCAATGGTGATCAGAGATCTGACTCTGCGCAGCGCCGCCAGTTTTGGCTCATTTCATCTGATCCGCCTGCTTTATGATGAGTACATGTTCTACCTGGTGGAGCACCGCGTTGCCCAGGCAACTGGAGAAACTCCCATCGCTGTGATGGGAGAGGTAAGAAAGATCAATTAGGGCTGCAACTAACGATCATTTTAGTCATCGATTAATCAGATGCACATTCTGCAGATTTTTCATTCAAACCTTTTTATACAACATTAGAAATACGTTAAAAGATGCAAATAAACAAGTAATTCAATTCCTTTTTAAAATGAGAAAATAAGCATTATGTTGCCTGCAATGCAGTAACATAGCAACCTTTAGGGTACGTTTGATCATTTGTAGCAAAGGATGCATCTGCAGCAAAAAAATATACATTTCTAACATCAACATGTGAAATACTCAACCTTTCTCCTTGATTTAACATCAATACAGTGTAGGGCTGATCTGTTGACTGTTCATTGGATTATCTGATGAAAATTTGCAAAAGGTGCTTAATAGGAGAGTGTATTTATTTATTTTACACAATTTGAACCAAGTGAAGCTAAAACTGCCACTTGGAGTTCAGGGAAGAACATATTTACTGCTCTGAGCTTGTTGTTCTTTCAGCAGTTGGCCGTTTTTAGAGTCTGTGTCCAGTTAACGATTGGTTCAATATGCGATTCATAACGATTAATTGTTTCAGCCCAACTTGCAATGTATGCAAAAGTATTCATACCACTTGATCTTTCTGTCACATGGAGCCACAAAATCTGTAAAGACAATCCATTTCTGAATGGGAAACAAAAGCCCCATTCCCACAGTGCCGCATGGTGGTGGCAGCATCATGCTGTCGGTAGGAATCTAAACACAGAGCAATCCTGCCGGAGATTCTGTTAGAAGCTGCAGTGACCCTGACCTTACAGCCTGAGCTTCAATGGTCTGATTTAGATCAGGGATGTCCAAAGCGCGGCCTGGGGGCCATTTGCGGTCATTTCGATGATTTTATGTGACCCCCCCCCCCCCCCCCCCGCCCGATCACAGTTCTGCAGTGGAGGAAAATCTAGCCAGTAGATGCACTTTGCAAAAAAAAAAAAAAAAAAAAATTGAAAGTTTCATGTTACAATGTAAGTAGTACAACAAAAATTATTTCTCAACAGCTTTTACTCAAAAGCTGCACTGATTCATACAGATCACTTTTTCACAGAAATCTGACAGTTTTGTTCGTTTCAATAAAATCTTGCATGTTTAGTTTATTATGAGGCTGACAAAATAAATAGGGAACAATACACCTATTTCAAAATTTTTATTTAAAACAACAAAAAAAGTGCTTTTCAATTCATAATTTTGGCCCTCTTGGCAAAAGTTCTGGACACCATAGTTTGTGTTAAAATGGTCTAGTCAAAGTTCAGACCTAAATCCAATTGAATATCAGGAACAAGATGTGAAAGTTGATGCTCTCAGTCTAATCGCACTGAATGTGCTTCTTTGTAAAGAATAGGAAAACATTCACTGTCTTGATGCATAAATATGAATACATGCAGCACATTTTAGATTTTAATTTGTAAAACAAAGTTTTACAGTAAACATTGTGGTCGTAACGTGACAGAATGTGAAAACTTTAGTGAGGCACTTCTAATGCTTTGTTGACAAATTCTCCCTCAAATCTTAAATTCCAGTTCAGTGACCTGAGCTCCATGATGCCATCCCTCATGGAGAAGGGTAAGCTCCGAACCTGGAGGGTTTATTTTCTTTTGTTTTTACTTAGCAATTAAAACATGTTGCCATAACAACGGCGATGTTACTGTGATAAGAGCTTCAGCAGTAGATCCTACAACCTTCCTCTCTGTGCCGTCAGATGCATCCTTCTCAGAGGAGATGAGTAACCTGGGCGGCGACGCCGACGCGTCCGGCGGTCCGGCCGAACCGGCCGTGAAGAGGGAGAGGATCGAAATCAGCCACCCCCTGCAGGAAATGTGAGTCTGGTCTGAACGGGGGCGGACCGGAGGCAGCAGCAACGTGTGCAATGTAAATAGAGAAGAGTGCAGAAGCACGGCCTCTCCCCTGAGTGGTCTTTATAAAGATGGTAACCCCCCCCCCACACACACACCCCTACACACACTTTTTATTCGGTGTCTTTTCACAGGGACGTAACAGATCCTGTTGTTTTCGTTGGAACTGTGAATTTCTTCTGCGCGGTAGCTTCTCATACTGGATGTATAACTTCTAAACGGTGGCGTTTGTGTTTTCATCCGTGTTATTTTTTTAAACCCCGAGTTCGTTGTGCCATAGTGTCATTTGAGTGCCTTAGATTAACTTTGAAATCACCGCTACAGATGTCAATCTGTCCCTCAGCTGTGCCTCAACCGCAGTATGAATGTATCGTCTTCAAACCTCAAAACTTTCAGAGCTGCTTTGGTTGTCGCTCTGCTCTCCCTGTTGCCTCTGCTGCGCCTCGTAGCAAAGACGCGTAAAAAAAACAAACAAACAAAAAAAACAAAACAAAAACAGTCAGAGGAAGTGAGAACATGCAGCCCAGGAACCCAAAGGACCTTCCCCGTTCTTCTTCCCACCAGCTCAGCCGAGTGCCGCTTCTGTCCGAAGCAGCTGGAGCTCGTCAGGAAACTCGTCTCGCAGGATTTTTACCTCAATATTTCTGGCAGGTCGTTTAACATAAGATACAGAGCCTTGCAAAAGTTTTCAAACCCCTCAGACGCATCGCATGCGATGCACCAATTCAAAGTCGTGCACTGGTGGACTTCTCAGTCCCCCTGATCTCCCAACGCAGCAGTTTTTATTCATGGATGAATTGCAAATGTCCCCCCCCCCCCCCATCTGACTAGAATACCATTGCCGTTCCTCCTGCCTGGGCCTTGTAACTTGGCTTTCTCCAGGTCAAGCTTGTGGACTGCGTGACCAGCAGCCTCGTCACTGCTTTACCTGCTCAGCCTGGTCAGTTCTCAGTTATTCCATAAAACAGATGAATTTATGCTGAGATCAGTTTCCACACAACTGGAGACCATTTATGAAAAGGTAATGGGTTTAAGGTCACTGGACTTTATTTAGGGGTATTAAGGTAAAAGGGGGCTGAATACAAATCCATGCTGCACTTTTCAGATTTTTATTTAAAATTTCAAATAGAAATACATACTTTTGTATAAGTACAAAAAAAAAAAAAAATTCTAAGGGATGTGAATAGTTTTGCAAGGACCTGTATGTGCAGAGCTGGAAATATTCCAGATTAATCAACAAAGGAGGCAGGATGTGGAAAACAATCCGTGTAAACGGAGCCAGCTCTCACTCCGACAGCAGAGACTTTACCCTCACGCTGTTGCTCAGTTACTGTTTTATGTTCTGTTTGAATGAAATAGGAAAAATACAGCGTGTTATTTGCTGAGATTTAATTAAATATGTTTATATGACATAGAAAACGTGCGCTCTGCAGCCTCATCGCTCTGATGCCGTTGCATCAGAAGGAAATGCTTTGCTGTGTAACTGAATGAGATGAATCTGTTCCCAATCTCTGATGTTAAATGTGTAAAACATAGATTTTTACTGCGGCGCCGCTGCCCACAGTAAACTAAGGTGTCTGGAGAGGGAAAAAAAAAATCCTATTTATGAGCTAAACTGAATTGATGGATTTTTGTGTTGAATTTTTATTTTTGTTCCCTCAGATGATTCTGTTGTAGCAACAAGTCTTAAGTTATTTAAGGCTTTTAGTAACTCGTGCCTGTCACAGTAATTTGCCTTAAAGTGCTTTGGAGGAAAATGATTTCTATGTGTAACGTTTTGTAAAGCTGTTAGATTATTTTTTATTGAACTAGTTTCTTCTCACAAGTATACTGAATTTATTTTGTGTATTTTTAAGCCTGTTCTTGACTACACTTTAGCTAGCCTAAGGACAGATGATTGTCTGTAATAAACTGCATAGTTCCACTGTATTTTGTACTTGGTCACAAAGTGTAATAAATTGTTGTAAACCCAAACGGTTTAAACATTTTTTATTTAATCAATTCTGAACATCACAAAACCTCTACTTAAAACAAAATGTCTGCTTTAGAAACAGCTTTTGCTACAGTTTGATAGATCACACAGGATGGTACAAAGATACAATATTTACATTAAATACCCTAATTTCCATGGCAGCTTTTTTTTTTTAAATCAATATTTTAATTAATTTACATAAAGAAATGCAGCTTATTTTCCAGTCTCTCAGTCCAAAAAGGCACACGACACAATCTGAACAGTAAAAACAGTTTCTCTCCAGGAAAACTCACCACAAACAACAGAAGTTAGAAGAAGAAAAATGTTGGTCCTAAAACAGCAGGACATGTCAGCGATGTGAACGTTGTCCTCCAGAGCTAGCTTTAGGGAAGTGCAAAGTTCTCTGGTGTAGCAGCGAGGAGCCGATGGCTCCTCCTCAGGGTTTACAAGGAGCAGCCTGCCATGTACTTCCCTGTGGAAGAAAACAAACCGGATTAAAAAGGAAACGCACCACAACCACAATGTGAAAAATGTTGTACGCTGTTCTTTTTCTGGTGCGAGTCCATTAAAACCCGGTAGAGATTGATGAAACTGTTCAGTCACGACCGCTCCTCTCAAAGTCTGCAAACGCTGCGATGCGTCTTTAAAAGCACATGCTCCGGGCAGATTTGGGATTTGAGTATTAGGGCCACACTTGGAGCTTTTTTTTAAATTATGAGAATATAGTCACATTAGCAGAAGAAATTTGCCACTGAATGTTGAAAGTACAGCTGGACAATATGGCTGAGAAATGTATCATGATATAAGTGTTTCATATTGGTTGCTAGACAATTTATTCGTTTTTTTGGTTTTAAATATCTGAAATACTGTCAAGCTGGTGACGTGACCTTTCCTGTTTTATCCAGTTTCCTCTTGAGCCGTTTTATTTTTAAGCAGTTTTGAGCCACGGCTGCGAAACCTGAAACGGCTGCTGGGCAAGTTACTCCACAGGTTGTTGCTAGGTAACCAAAGAGTGGGTTAGTTGACGCCACCAACTTAGCTGGACCGTGAGATATTGAGCGGCTAAATGTTTCCTCTGCCTACATCCCCCAGAATGCTGTGCGGTTCTGGCTCAAGTTCAGTGAATATTCTATCGGACGTATTTGCTATCGATGTCGGTCGCGATAGACATCGTGGTTGAGCCTTAGTGAAAGTATTTAAGTATTTCCTTAATTGAAAAACCGATAACCAAAGTATAATAAATAAATAAATAAATTTATTTATTTATTTATTTATTTATTTATTTATTTAAAAAATTAAATAACCAGCTGTCCAGCGCAACATTGTGCAGAACGGCAGACCATCTACCCTGCAGCAACTCCAAAGCAGGTGTCCATGAACCATGGAGAGCACCAGTTCTAGATATTTGCATAACTCCATGCTGACATTCCTTTGAAGACAACATCCTCTTAAAATCCACTGATTTATCTGGATTAAAAACAAAACAAAAATAAGAACCAGGCTAAGAGCTGGTGTCCTACCCTCACCGCTAAAGCAATTAATCCAGAAATGAGCAGAAATGTATAAAATGGCCTCATCTGCTCATTTCTGGATTGTCAAATATTAGCATCACCTGTGGCGAATCTCTTCTTGACCAGCGACATGCGGTATCGGGTGCCCACCAGCTCCACGTCCATGCCCGACAGCGACGTCCCGGAGCCCACAAACTGAACAACCAAGCTGGGCGGGGGGCCGTGGGGGGCCTCCAGGCACTGCCAGCTGGCACACAGGGTTCCTGAGCCTGGGACACACAAGCACACTCCGTTGCACGACGGCCCGCTGATGCAACAGATCCATGCAGTCATTTTACGTCTGCAGCAGCGAAGCCAATAATCCAGGGGTGGATGAAACGAAGCGACAGGAAGGAAAATTGCTTTATAGACTTAATTACAAAAGAAGCGCAGAAGTGAAACAGGTTAACCTTCTGAACTATTTATGATTCAAAAACTCATCTTGTGTTGTTTTTTTTTTTTCAAAGTTTTCACAGTTTGTAATCATTTCTGGACTCAAAGAGAAACGCTCGAGAGTCGGCACACAGCTTCAGCTTTTACAGCTAGAAACTGCAGATCAGGGCCAAAATGATCTAAAACTAAATCTTTTTGTTGACATCTGGGGAATGAAGGGGGAAAAAAAATGAATTTAAGATGAGCTGCAAAGATTTTTCCACTACTGTCAGACGGCATTAATGGAAACCACTTCAGTCATAAACAAAGAGGAGGAAAACGGTCTTAAATGTAGAAGCTATAGTAATGTTTCATTGTCGGTTCTGGATCGTAAAAGGAAACACCTTGATCTCACTGCCATTTACGCCTCCTTGAAATTTCCTTCATCTATTTTCTGGGAAATCATAACTTTACAGAAAGCAGATTAAATACATAACAAGGTAGAAACGAGCAAAGTTATTACACAACTATCGCATATATTTAACATTTTCCCCGACTTTGATCCTTAGTTTAAAAGGTATTAATCCAAGCATGGATGAACAGATGGATGGACGAACATGAATGGATGGATGGATGAACAAAGGGACGGACGGATGGACGGGAGCTGCAGTGATGAGGAGGCCCCTCATCGGCCGAAGCCGCAGAGCTCTGACCTTTGCTGTGGTTGGTCGGAGAAAGGTTGGGAAGTTTCCACAGCAGCCGACGTTCCTCGGCGTTCCTGCAAACAAACAAACACAAAAAAACAAAAAAAGTCGAGGGCGACGTTAAACTTCATCGCAAAAATGGCGACATTTCATGCGCATCTTCCAACCGACGACGCCTGAATCAGGTGCTGCTCCGCCGTCAACGCAGCAACAGCAGAGGAGGAGCTGGAGCTCGCTGCTCAGCTTTCAGCTTGAATGAAGTCTAAAACCACTGCTGAGCCACTGGCCCAGAACGCCACTCCCAGCTGGAATCAGAGCTGAACAGCATTAATCTCTGACCGTTTCATGGCGGCTGTGATTCGAAAGCCCAGTTCTAACACTCCACACGGCGTGGAAATGAATAAGTAGAGTGGATTTTAAATGAACAGCATCAATGCCACGCTCCTGTGTGGGAGAGGGGACATCCAGGGAGGGGTCCGATGGGGATTACAACGCGAACATCATTTATTCAGAGCGTTTACGGTGCGAAACTGACCTAAAGTCAGTTTCAACCCACAGATCTTTGATAATTAAAGCCTGGGAGGTGTCTCGTAGGAGTAGTTTCTACACATAAAACTTAAAGTCACTGAATGCTGCCTTATCCTGAGCGTTTCTGTTCTGTATCTCAGCACAGGCTGGAAAATATTCCAACTCTATGGAACCCTAAAGATGCTTTAAAAACCTTTGATCAGAGCGTTATAATAACATGTGAGTCAGTTCATGCAGCACCTTGAATACTGCAAGTCTTTCAGTGTAAGGTTTTTACATGTATGTTAATATCTCGTATAGCTGAAGATTTATTTTCTTTAGGATACAAATGGACCACAAGCTTAGATGCAAAATGCGAAAGCAAAACAGGTCAAACAGAAACTTTCCGTAAGAAAGAAAAAATGTATCCAAACTATTTGGACGATTTTTTTTTTTAGTTCTTTTCACAAGGTAATAAAGACATCTGACGTTTTGATTGTGTCTTTTTCATGTTGGTAGTCTGAATATATTAATAAAGCGCTGTTTTTGTGTCCAGTCCTATCTCCACCAAAAGATATTACACAAACGGACATCAACACGCAGGTAATAGATCGATTTTCCTACAAGTTTTCTGCACCAAAGAGTTAAGTTTGTATAAACATGTTTTCACTGAGGATCTTTAAAGGTGTACATATGTTTAATTTTAAATTGACATTTGTTATCACTGTGACGAAACAAAATAGACCAGGGTGTATTTGCTAATTTATTGCGACGGAACGCAAAAGAAAAAAAAAATTCCCCATGTCCCCTTGGGGGCTCCATACATTATAAATAAATAAAAAAATAAATAAATAAAAAAAAGTCAACTATGGAGAAAATTTGTCAAAAAACTCAGAAATTTGTAGTTTAATTTCACACATTTACAAAAAGAAACTAATATTCTCTGGTGTCGAAAAGTTGGAAATTTGCAATAAATAAAAAGAATTTTCCTTGACTAAAGGCATAAACTTCCAATATTAAAACTTGGATATTCTGACACTATAAAAATCAGAAATTTATTTAAAAACAAACAAACAAAAAAAAAAACAAACAACAAAAAAAACACCTCTTGAATTAATAACAATAATAATAATAAAAAAAAAAACCCTACAACGATCATAAAGTCAGAAACTTGTGACAAAAATGCCAGAAATGCTCTAGAATTAAAGCGGTAAATCTATGGGATCCACATCTGGATAATTTCCAAAAGTGTACTAAGTGGAAGATCCGGGCCCTTTTCCTGTATCGGAACGACGGTCCCGGGTCCAGATCGGCCATGAACGCCTCAAACAGGATCCAGAATGCCTGCCTGAGACACGGACGAAGAGGCTGCAACATGAAGCTGCACCCAGGAGATCCCCGGATCCACCACTTACTGGGGCTGGGCGATACGGCTTAAAATAAAACCTCTGGTTTTTTTCCTACAAGATCTGATTTTAATCAGTTTTTTTTCTTGCTTTCTTTTCTAAAAGAGAATTTAGAAATGACGGGTAATATTTTCAAAAAGTGGCTTTTCTTTCAATCATTCCTTCTGTGACGGAGTATCAGGGCCAGGCTGCAATAATTTTTGTTTAATTACAAGAAGAAAGTCATAATATTGGCAGAAAAAAAAAAGATGTAATTTTACCAGAGGGATGTTGTTTTAATAAATAAAAAGGGCTTGAATAATTAATTTTTTTTTTCGCATTGGAGTTCTCAAAATTACTACTTCATTCTTCAAATATTACGACTTCATTTTCATTCCATTTCAACTGTGTCCTTGTAACATCATGACTATTTTCCCTGAAAAAACAAAATCGTAGCCTGGCCCTAATACTCCGTTGACTTGAATTCAAAGTTCAAATAAATAGAAGCTGTAAAAAAACGCTAAGATGGCCGCCCTGGGCGTGCTGACATCACTCTGAACTATGGCAACACAAGAGCACATCGGTGAAAAAAATAAAATAAAATAAAAAAATCCACATTTTCAAAAATTAAATCTTCAGAAACCAAAAATTTAATTAATTGATAAAATTGATTTATCGCCCAGCCCTGCCACTTACACTCATATCCAGATGTCCATCTCTTAAATTTACTACCTCAATCTTAGAGGACTTCTGGCATTTATTCACTTTTTTTTTTCTAGTAAATATCTGAAATTAAACTCAAAACGTCTGAGGTTTTTTTCAGAGATGTACTCCTTCATGGATACATTATTTTCATATAATACCGTCATGCTCCTTCGGCACCAGACTTTTAAAGAAATGCATTTTTCTGTGGAAGCAGCAGAGCAAGAAAACATTTCCGTGGTTCTTAATGTAACCCGAGACAGTCAGACCACTTAAAGGGGCAGCATTACGTAAAATCGACTTTTTTGAGCTTTACATCATGTTATGTTATTCCCTCATCAAAAACATACCTGGAGTGTTGCTTTGATTCTTTCAAGCATGTTTGAGAGATCCTTTAATCTCCAGTGGCAACCATTTGGCTTAAAAAAAAAAAAAAAAAAAAAAAAAAAAAAAACAAACACCTGGATGAACCCAGATCCACCTTTGAGATGCGGCTCCTCCTTGGAGCTGCAGTTTCTAAGCTTCCGAGCTTCCACCTCACAGAGCACCTCTCCCCCACGACTTCCCCACTCAGCTTCTTCAAACTAGCCAGCAGCAATTAGCAAGCACCTGGTGGAACTGCGCATCTGCTGAGCTCTATACGAGCTACTTCTCGGTGAAAGGCTGGTAAAAACGTTAATTGGTTAAATAGAGGAGCACTGGTATGGTTGACTTCCTGGAGGTGGAGTTTCAGAAAGAGCAGGTGTTTTTAAAGAGACAGGCCAAATTTCAAGGCGTTAAATTAGGAAGCCAAATTTCTTTTCAGTCATATTTGATAGACAGCATGTTTGTGACAGCTTAAAGGCAACATAGTTACTTGATTTTGCGATAAAATGGCCTGAAAAATATATAACACTGCCCCTTTAATTAATGGGTTGACAAGACAAAAACAGTTTGAATTCAAGTAAATATCCTGTCTGTCCCTCGGCAGCTTCACTCGTTATCCCTCCATCTTTGGCGCTCACCAGGAGGCGGGCGGCTGGCACTGCACGTCCGTGGCGGCGTGGTCCAGAGGCAGCAGGACCTGGACGGCGGTGAGCTGGGTGGAGGGCGCCGTGGCGGGGCAGCAGTGATAATCCAGGGACACTCGGGTCACCGTGCCGCTGCGCTGACACTCTGCCGATAACAGCAGAGGAGCTCGACCCGGATCCTGAGAAGAAACCTGGGGGAAATGGAGACGTTCGCAATCAGAACGTGCTTTAAAATTCACAAGATCCATGCAGAAAAAGCAATAAATATCAGTTTCAGACCTGATACTTGAGCACACCGACGTTGTAGTAGGAAGCCTGGGGGTTGAGCTCGGCCTCTTTCTGCAGATAGAGCTGCAGCGCCTGCATGTTGAACCAGAAGTCCCTGGTGTCCGGGTCACTCTGGGATGGATCGCTGTGAGGACACGGTAAAATAAACACACGGCATCGCAAAAGGACAGGTTCGCGCAGGTAAGGTAGAGAGAGGGCAGCCGACCTGTAGAGCAGCTTCTGATTGGGCAGGAAGTGATCGATCCTTGAGATGCTGACCAGCCGGAAGCTCAGCACCGGAACGTTGGGGTTGGCTGTGAAGATCCGAGTGATCCCAGCAGGGAAGGACATCATCAGGTCGCCTGTGAGCTTCACAAGACATCTGAGGAAGAAGCAGAAACAGGTTCCTCTAACCTGCTTTAGCCTCATTATAAAATGATCTCGTCATGATTTCACCGTGCTGACCGGTTGTTCTGTCCACCTTTGAAGTAAGCGTTGATATATTCTGTTATCGCCGCTGCTACTGGCCAGGCATCCTGTGTGCTGAGGGAAATGGGGCTTGGACCTCTGGACAGGTGCACTGTGGAGAGGAAATGTGTTTAACACATCAGTCATGTTTAGAGAGATTGATTTAGGACTCAAAGACTTTTAACAGGAAACATTTACCTGAATGAACTCATACAAATTAAATTCAAGGTTTTTTTTTGTTTGTTTTTTTTTTGTTGTTTTTTTTTAAATACATACAAACCCTGGAGACCTTAGCTGCTTGTCAAAGCTGGAAAAGGCCGCCGGATCTGGAGCTGATCCCTGGGTAGGCCTGTCACGATAACAACTTTTGCTGGACGATAAATTGTCCCTGAAATTATTGCGATAAATGATAATAATGTTGTTTTGAGACCATTTTTAGGTGATATATTAATAATGGCATAATAATGCAAGTTGTTCGCCCTCTCAAAGACCAACAAACTTTAATTTTGTAAAGAAGACTTAACATTATCACTATTATTTAGTTTTCCATCTTATTTCATTAGTTGCCTTTGTTAATAATCTGCCGGTGGGACATTTTTCCCCATATTATAAGTTGAAAAGTCTTGCTCTGTTGGCAGATTATTTCACTCATAACTGGAACTTTTTCACCAATTTTAAGGAATTATTGACATAAAACAAGCTCCAATATTTTGCTGAAAAGTTACTTGTAAGTTTGTTTTGTCTTATTTGAAGCGTACTAAGATATTTGCACTTGAAACTAGAACAAAAACACTTGGTAAGATTTCGTGTTTTTGCAGAGTAATGTTCTCCAACAAACCTGAGGCCTTGACAGAACAGCTGGATTTATGCTGAGATTAAATTAAACACAGATGGAACCCATTTACGAACTCCTGAAGGCCGTTGGCTGCACTGGATGTTATTTAAGGAATCGGAGTAAAGAAGTCTGTATAAGAACACACTCCACTCTTCAAGGTTTTTATTTTGAAAACCAGATTTTCTCTTGTCCTTCAGAAACAGCTGCTACTGTATGGTTTGTGTTTTAAAATCCATTTAAGTTTGCTGCTGTAAAGAGAGAAAAGGAAGAAAAGTTCAAGGGATGTGAATATGTTCGTAAGGCACAAAGTTTGTCCTTATTTTAATTGTCCGAACAACATCATTTCAATAATCAGCGATTCTTCTCAGACATTTTCTTGTCCTTTCGAGGACGGATTCTGTTCGCTGCAGCCGTCTTGGTTTCTCTGAGCTTGATTACTTCCAGCTTTCAGAGGATTTTAAGCATCCAGCAGGTCAGCAGGTGAAATGTTTTTATTTATATGAGTGATTAATAAAGGTTTATAGGGAATAGGAACTTACACTGTCGCTGTTGGTGGTCCTGGGGCTGGTAAGGGAGCGGGGAGGCCTGTCCCACTCTGGCCGGACTGGGGCCTCGGTTTTGCGCCCCCCAGTCGCCGTCCCTGGCCTGAGTCCCCCAGTCGCTCGGGCTGGAGGAGGAGGAGGAGGATGTGAGGGAGTGGCTGGGCTCCGGCAGAGGGGAGGAACAAAGAGACCGGGACTGAAACACAGAGGGACAACATGATGAACGCCATCTTTAACCCCCCCCCCCCCCCCCGCCCCCTCCCGAGCTGATGACGGGGACTCACTCTCTCACTGCCGCTGAGTCGGGTCGAAGACCTGTTGGCCCGGGTCGCTCGTTGAGGAGCAGCTGAAACCACTTCGGCCGGGTCCAACCTGTAGTTATGTTTGGACCCTTTGGGAGAGAAAGAAAGAGCTGAAAACAGAGGCCTGCCAGAGGAAAACGGCAACAAATGCGACAAAGATTCATCTGCTTAAATAAAACAAAGAAATGTGGCATTCTGTTGAGGCCCAACGTGTTTAATGACATGTTAGCGAAGCAAAGCGTAAACAGCTCTCTGAACATCAGACATACCTGAGCAAAGAAAGGACAAATTCAGTCTGAAAAGTTCAAAATTAAAGCTCCTTTTTATTCCTGCAGCTTCTCAATGAATTACTCTCCTGTAATTCAAAATAAAGCTTGAACCTTGAGAATATTTTAGAACTTTTGGAGCTCATGTTTTTATGATGTGAAGCACTTTGAACTGCCTTGCTGCTGAAATGTGCCACACAAATAAACTGGACTTTAACCACATAACTACGTTATTCTGCTCACGATTGTATTCTGAGTGATGGGATATTATTTGGTCTGCAAACAACAAATGCAGTGAAAAAAATTGAATCGGTTTAATAAAAGCTAATAGAAATATATGTTCTTAAAAATAATGCGTCTTGGTTATGGGACTTTGTTTACGTTACATATTTACTAATGGCAGCTTCTCGGTTCTGTGTTGCTTGGGTAAAGCATTTGTGGACCAGCAAAGAATTTATATATTGCATAAAATACGGTACAGTCCCCATTCTCCTTTTTTTAATTTTTTTTATTTTTACAGGTGGACGTTGCGTAAATATTTTCAGGTCCCAGAAGGAGCCACAAGCACAGTTCATTTTTATTTATTTATCTTTAAAAGTTTCGTTTAAAGAATTTGATGCTGGCTTCGTGTCCCGTCTACATCAGAGACAAACAACAGTAGCAGTGGCAGCCCTGCGCTGTACTACCTTTATGTAATTTACCACGTATGTGTGTATTTTATAGTTTATTAATTTCCAAAATGGAGCTTATTAATTTCTAAAATGTAGTTTGTGTTTTTATTTTATACAAAAAAAGCGGAAACCAGATGACAGCAGCATCTGATCTGTGACAGTAGTTGTGATTATTTTAAAATTTTTAAAGAAAAAAAACTGTACTATACCGCACTACTTTTAGGTAATTTAATATCTATTAAATGCTCATTTATTAATGTGAATAAATAAATAAATTTGGGATTATTTTGTAGGCTGCTACTTGAATTTCTAAACCTAGTACAGTATAGTACTGATACAACACTTACAGCAATACTATACTATGCTACTTTCTTGGTAGTTTATCATTCATTATAATAAATGAATGCATGAAAACTAAATACATAAATAAATATTTTTCTCAATGACTCTGCAGCCTGCTGTTATTTGAATTTCTAAACCTACTTTAAGATAGTATTGCTGCAACTTAACATCTATAGTATTACTACTTCTAAGTAATTTGAATGTCTAAACCTGCCAGCCTGAAGTAAAGAGGAGGAAACCTCGGTACCCTTGTTGTAGCTGATGCTGCAGCTCGTCATCTGCGTGTTTAGGTCCAGACAGTCCTCGTCTTTATCTGTTGAGAAGCACAGATCCTCCTGAGGTCCTGAATGCCTGGTGAGGGGAGGGGCGTTCCTGCGTGGCTCACTCTCTGATGATCTGTGTTTCCTCCTCTCTCCTCCTCCTCCCTCCACCTTTACGGCTCCCTCCTGTGACTTGGCGCTACCGCCATCGCTAAACGGGTTGTGGACTGATTTCCAGTGGGTCAGCTCCTTCTTTGGCGGAGCTGAAGCTGCGTTGGCGCCTGGTCTGCTGCTGCTGCTGCTGTGCGATGGGACCATCCCGGCTGCAGCAGCCAGCGACGACTGGTGAGTCGGACTCCCGATCATCGTGATGGCGAACGGGTCGTCGGATGTAACTGGCGGCGGGAGGCTGCGGTCTCGTTTCCTCTCTCGCTCTTTACGATTGGAGGAGGATGACGACGACGAGGAGGAAGAAGGGGGAAGGAGAGTCTTAGTTTCCACGAGGGAGACGGAAAAGGGGTCTCCACGATTTTCCTTTCCTCGGCCCTCCTGGGAATGGCGGGGCGGCAGGTGCGTCCAGGCGTCAGACAGGTTTACCGTCTCCTGGGTGACCGTCCTCTCAAAGCTGGCGAAAAACGGGTCCTCTGTGGGTATGTGCTTGCAGTTCCACACCGACGACTCCACTTCAGATGGAGCGAGAGACTGGGAGAAAGCCGGGAACCGCACAGACGTGGGGTCCATATCTGGGGGGGCCCGTGATGGGCGGGTCGAGGCGACAGACCAGACGTTAGCAGAGTCGTCCTGCGAGTTAGAGCTGCGGCCAGAAGAAGGCTCGTGGAGAGCAGAGAGGAACGGGTCCACGGGTCGGCCCAGCGTTTGTGTCTGTTCTTTACTCTGTGACACCGGCGGCCAAGCGGCCCAGCCTGCCAGCTCAGGAGAGGGCCCAAGAGGCTGATGGGAAGGTGAGTCCAAACCAGAGTCTTCAACGTTCTCTGGTGATGAGGAATCAGACGAGAAGGCAGCATCTGAAACGCAAAAAAAACCCCAACATTTTAGACCAAATCAGCACCGTAAGAGCAGGTCAACCACCAAAACCAGAGCAGATAAGACACCCAGTGGTGTTTCACAGATTAAAGTCTTTTAATGAAACAAGATAAAGTCCTCAGAGTTTCCTCTGGCTGTATGGAGCAAGGAGAAACACTCCTCCTCCCCCACCTGTTGCTGTGCACTGGTATCCAGCTGGCTGAAAGAAGGGCATTACATACTTTGATTACAAGACGACACATTTGCTGCACTGGAAACATTTCCCAACTATCGGAGTTCCACCCATCACTCCTTTTAAGGTAACACTGTTTTACATCTCCAGCAGGGGGGCTAATGGGCTCTGCATGGTCAACCAGACGTACCGAAATCGGTTCTCGTTGAATGACAAAAATAACGTAATTTTGTTCTCGGCTTCGTGTCGTTTGCCTCTTCTCATCACAACCCCCCTGACGAACTCTTCGCCCCCTTCTGCATGTCAAACAGGCTGCGAGAGCAGATAGCCTGACTAATTAAGCAGCTAATATTAGCTTTCTGTGTTACTCTTTAAAGAGTAAAATGGCAAAAAAAATATGCGTAATATTCTGCTAAATATAGGTACTATTACTATAGTTGGTTAATATATGTAGGCCTATTAAACTAATGAATAAAAGCTATAGATAACATTATAATTACTACTGTGATAGCCTTAACGATTATTACTGTATGTCTCTAATAATAATAATAATAATGTCATATTATTTTCAGAGGTAGGTAGAGTACCCAAAAATTGTATCCAAGCAAAAGCAGCACAACTTCAACATATAAAAAGTAGTGCTGCTGTTTTTTACTTTTACTCAAGTAAAAGTAAAAAGTAGCTGTTTAAGAAATTACTCAAGTAAGAGTTAAAGTATTTGGTAAAAAGTACTGAGTAACTGATCAAAACATCAATCATTTAATATTTAAAAAAATATGTCAGACGGACCAAAATATGAAGTTATATAGAAATGTTGGTATTTTAAAGACCAAAATAACAAAGTCAGGCAAAGGAAACATTTTTCCAAATCAATTTGTTTCAATATAAAATTTATGAAACTTTAACAAAAACTGTAGGAGTTGGTCTGTGTTTGGTGAATTTTTGGTTAAAACATATTTGTAAAGTAAAATTACACCCAGTGGGTGGAGTATTCAGAAATTATACTCAAGTAAGAAAAGCGATACTTTATAATAATAGCTATATAATAGTAATACTTTATAATTACTCGAGTAAAAGTAAAAAGTACAGCATAGTAAAAGTACTCCTAAAAGTACAATTTTGCCAAAAAGTAAATCTAAGAGTAAATATAACTAGTTACTACCCACCTATGATTATTTTAGCAACTGTAAGAATTAGGCCGTGCTTGATGGTGAACAGTGAAAATATTCATTTATTATGTCCATTTATGCCAAAGTGATGAAGAAGTCGACTTTTCTTACATTCAGAGGCACCAAACACGTTCTGCTCTCTGAACCGATCTCGGCTGTCGAAGCTTTTGGACTTGAAGGCCAACTCCAGCGGAGGACCAAACAGGCTGTCTGAACCCGACGCCGTCGAAGCCAACCTGACAGAGGAGAGGAAGAACAGAAAGAATGTCAGAAAGCAGAGAGGCGGGATAGGTGCAGTGAGCACTGGTGTAACTGGGAGAGGTGGGAACAACATGCTGATGGAAAACGCAGAGAGAGGAAGAAATCTGTGATAAAACCATAGAAATACAATCAAAAACATGCCTGTTTATCTGGTTCCTGCAGTATCTCTATAGATGAATAAACACCATGAAATTTATGATCAATGATTATGTAAAACCGCAGGGTAAATTCATGGGTTTGAGTTTAAATCACACACTTGTAATGGATTTGAAAAGGACCAATAAAAAAAACAAAACAAAACAAAAAAACATGAAAAAGTAATATGCATTACATATGCAAACATATGTAGTATGTTTGCATTAAGACAAAATTTGTAATTAAACATTAAGAAATGCAAAATCTAACACAATGCTGCAGGGACTTTACAGATGTTACATTTCCTCTCATTACAGCCACAATATTTAAGTTATTTTAATAAGATGTGTCACAGAGCAACACAATATAATGCATGTTCTCATGGGTTTCTTTTTGCTACTCTACTATAAAGGCTAGAGTTGTGCAGTGAGCCATTTATCTCTGCAGCTCCTACATATTCTCAGAGAGCCTCTTGGCAGTTTTATTTTAGATTAATGCTCCCGTCTAAAATTTTCTATGAGCTTCTCTCTCACCTGTCTGCTGTGTTGCTGGGTCTTAATGATGCTGTTTGTTCTCTAACGTTGTCAAACAAAACTCCATCTGGACTTATAAACAGGTTAAATTAAACAACGTCTGAGTACTTCCAGATCAGGTGATTCTCGAAAGCTGGTGTAAACTATTGAGGAGCTGCTTTTCCTTTTACCGCACATTTACGCACAACTTGAGTTGTTCTTTTTTTAATTACGCTTTATTTTTTGGTTTTTTTCCCCAGAGACAAATGAACATGGGTAGAACATAAATAAAAGTAAAACAAAACACAGACGTTGGGGTGACAGTTCTCAAACCCTTACAGGGATTTTTACACAATATCCATTTCCACCACTTCTGTTTGAAAACATCCATTTTGATGATTCGCAGCAAGAACGTCAGTTTCTCCACTTCATAAATCTCTTCCATTATTTCCATGCATTGTTTCACTTTTGCCGATTCTTTTTTCAACCAGTTCTTTGTGATAACTTTCTTCAAAGCCACCATCCTTGTTTTAAAGATATAGATGTCTGCTTTATCAAGCAAACCTTCTGGAATCAGACCAAGGTATAAAACCTGTGGATCCCTCAACTTTACATTGAAGAACTCCATCTATCATCACTACATCTGACCAAAATGGTGTGAGTTGTTCCTTTTACTTAAAATTACTTTAAACTTTGTGGCTGTAACATGACAAAATGTAAAAAAAAAAAAAAAAAAAAAAAAAAAAAAAAGATCATCAAATGTTATCCATACATAAAGAGCTTTACTCTTATGCCCAAATATGTACATGCTCTCAGTACTGCATTTTTTTAAAATAAAATAATAATAATGTTTTCTCTTGTCTGAGCTCCAGAGGAAACAGAAGCAGGAAATAACGACGTGTAAAACAACCTACTGAGAACAGAACCGACGATAGATAAAAATAAATGACTGATGCAGAGAACAGAGAGGCCAAGGTGAAAACCTGCAGAGCTTCAGGCTGCTGAAAAGGCCACTAATGACGCAGCTCAACCTCTAAATGTGTCTCTCTAGCCTGCAAAGAGATGCATTCAAAGAGGAGATGAAGCAATGAGGCGAAAGGCAGACTCCTCTCACCTGTTGTGATCAGTGCTGGAGGTGGACCTGCGTAGGCCTTCCTGGTCCTTGTCTGCAAAGAGACAGTACACACATGAGATAAACTGACTCACAGCAGAGGATGTTGCCTAATCAGTATTAATCAGGAATCTTCCCCAAAGCGCTAAGAGGAGCCAACGCAAGGGAAGGACCCATCAGCAAGTAAATCCTCTGCAATAAATACAAGCAGTTAGCCTGGTATCACTGAGCGCCAACAGCTCCTTGTGTCGAGGAGGCATATTAATCTGCTGCTGCTGGATTTATGAGAGAGAGAGAGAGACTCCATGCAGCTGGACTGCAGCAGGATGCATCCTCCCACTCCTGCCTAACCTGCTGACAGATAATGACCAAACTGGTGATAAATCAAGCTTTAGAGCACGAGCGGAGTCACCTGAGACTAATAGGAGTGAAACCGCTCGTGTAAGGTCAACTAATGAAAAGATTTACTGTCTATGGGGGGCCAAGAGGGCTTCTCTGTTAGGTCTCTGCTGAAAAGTGACAGAGAGAGTGGGAGAACTGGATTTTACTTTTTGTCAGAAAGTAAAACACTGTGGATGGGAATACCCTGATCTGAACTTTTTCAGGTTAACCTTTATCTATCAGCTATTTAATGCAAGCGCAACTGTTGTCACAAGATGCTTACCGTAAAGATAACTTTTATAAAAATGTTGTTTTTTTTTTTTTACATATTTGTAAAAACTGTGACTATGTCGTGACAGTATGTTATGAGACTGATAATCTGTGAAGAAAACCAATCAAGCTCCTCTGCCGCCTCCTTGTGGTCCTATTGCCATCTGCAGAAATACGCCGCTCCTGGTCAGAAACAACCAATCAAAGCCAGGAGGAGGGTCTTAGTGCTGTCGATCACGCTCGTGCACGTGCTGCTCACACCCTCCCCTGTTCAGCGTGTACTGTTGTTCAAGCTCAAGATTAGCTCAGCTGCAGCCGATGTGTTGCAGCTGAGCTAATGACAGCAAAGCCAACGTAACAAGAAAAACTGCCAGTCTCTTGAGTCTCTTGACAGGCTCCGTTCTGGGGTAGTAGCTCTGGAGGGAGGGGTGTAGCACAGAAGAGAGCAAGGGGGAGGGATCTGTAAGGTGTCTTTGTTCAAATTTTCAGGCCGAGTCTATGGTTTTCTCAGAACTCCCTCCTGCAACTTTAACCCCATAATGTCAAACACATGGTTTTCGATACACACACTTCTGATCCGGGCTGCTTGGTGGGGCAGCCGGTAGCTCCGTTGCCTAGCAGCAAGAGGGTCCGGGATTCGAATCCTGGCCTAGAGTCTTTCAGCGTGGAGTTTGCATGTTTTCTTTGTGTATCCATGTATCCATCTCTGGGTACTCCGGCTTTCTCCCACCATCATAAAGCTTGACTTTTAGGTTAAACAGTCTCTAAATTGTCCTTCGGTATAAGTGTGTGCATTGTTGTTTGTTCTGCATGTCTCTGTGATTTAACTGGTGATTTGTCCAGGGTGTCCCTCACCCCAACTCTTCCCCAGTGGCTCTGCTTCGTTACTAAAGTTGACACTTTCCTCAAAACATTTCTGCATCAAATTCTATTCTTGTCTTAAGCATTCTGGTGGCAGATCCCAGTACTACAGGTGGCAAGTGATGGGGTTATTAAAACAATAGGAGTTTATAGATTAGTTATGACTCAAGACTTTTGCACAGTGCTGTAAACAAAATCAACTCATGGCTACTTAAAAAAAAAAAAAAAACTGCTTTAAGTTTTGATAAATGAATAGAAATATCTGGAAGCAAGAGGTCCGATTATCTCATTTCCTGTTTATAGTTTTCTCTCTCAGTATTTATGCACATTATGCATCTTGTAGGTAAACACACATTCTCAGCAAAAGGTGATTTACAAGAAGTCACCAGCATCACATATGTAATTCACAGAGTTGATCTGCAGTTTCGGTTTGAATCAGAAACTGCTGACTCACCCCTGTGAGAGGCAGCCTCGCTGTTGTCTGATCGGCCTCCTGCTGCGCTCGAGTTTCCTTTAACGACAAGGCAAAACGTTTCAACCAGCAGCTGCACTCAGTCTGACACACACTGCACGGTTTAAAGTTAACATGCCCCAACAGTGCTGTGACAATATTTGCCCATACAGATTTCTTCTGTTTTTGTTTTTCTGTCTCTCATTAAAGTTTCATATCAAACTAACTTTTATACCAGCCAAAGATATTCTGAGTTTCTTAATGATTATGTTCTTTATTAAGACATAAGGGCTATCTAAACAAAACTAGCCCTATTATGGATTAACTGTGATTAACCATGTGTTGATTACTGCCGGACTTGTACAATCATGAACAACTGTAATAGAACCTGTCTGACAACACAAAGTAGGCCAAACTTATGGAAAAGCAACACAGGCGCCAATCTAAAGGAGTTCAAGAACATACGAGAAACAAAGTAACTGAGATCTATGAGTTTGGAAAGGGATACAAAGCCATTTGTACAGTTTCAGGATTTCAGAAAACCCCAGTAGAAGCCATTATCAACAAATGGAGAAGCCATGAAACAGCAGTGAACGTCACTAGGAACTTTTCAGAAGGTGTGCATTTCATTACATGTGGTGAAACAGTAACATAGCATTTCAGAGAAAAAAAAAAAGCATATCTACAGTCAAACATGGCGGTGTTAGTGTGATCATCTGGGGCTGCTTTGCTACTTCTGGACTTTGACGACTTGCTCTCCACCAGAAAAGCTTCACTGCCAAAAACACAAAATCTTACCAAGTATTTTTGGTCTAGTTCTTAGTGCAAATATCTTAGTACACTTGAAATAAGACAAAACAAACTTACAAGTAATTTTTCAAAAAGATATAGACTTGTTATAACTCAATAATTCCTTAATACTGATGAAAAAGTTCTAGTTGTAAGTGAAATAATCTGCCAGTGGAACAAGACATTTTAAATTATAATACAGGAAAAATGTCCCACTGGCAGATTATTTAACTTATAAATGGAACTTTTTCATCAATATTAAAAAATTATTGACTTAAAACAAGCTCCAGTATCTTGCTGAAAAGTTACTTGTAAGTTTGTTTTGTCTCATTTCAAGCATACTAAGATATTTGCACTTGAAACTATACCAAAAATACTTGGAAAGATTTTGTGTTTTTGCAGTGTTGAAGGAGAATGACCAACAATCATTTTCTAACTAAGGCAATGAACCAAAGTACACCAAGAAGTGAAGATCTGAATGGATTGGATAGAACCCCCTCTAAAATAAACGTTTTGGACTGGCCTAGTCAAAGTCAAGACTTAAATCTGACTGAAATGCTGCGGCTATAATTATGTAAAAGATATTTGATGGCAGCAGTTTATTTGCTTTAGTAGGCTGGTTTGGAAAACCCTTTCCCCTCAATGAATGTTGTCATCATATGAAATGTGTAAGGGGAGCAAAACTTTTCTTCAAAGCACTGTGGGTTACAGAAAGCTAATTATTTGAACATTAAAAAAAAGGAGGAGGAGGAAAAAGTGAATGAATTAAACTTACTGGAGAGATGCCGCTTTACTGGCTTCTGTGAAAAAACAAAACAACAACAAAAAAAAAAAAACAGCACAAATAATTAAAGAAAAAAAAAATCACTAAAAAGTCAACTAATTAAATAATTAAATATATATCTGTGCCAGTCCTAATTTGGGGAATTTGTTCCCTTATAAAATGTATGACTGCAGCAGATTGAAAGAATAACCTGCTGCCTTGTCCCTCTGTTGGGCGGCAGCGTCAGCGTCCCCACAGTGGCCTTCAGCTCCTTCTCAGTGGCGACAGAGTTGCTGCGACTGCTGCTGGCTACAGGTCTGATCTGGATGTGGAACTTCTTTGGCTCCTCATCATCAAAGTCTGAATCACTGGAGTAGAAGTTGTCCTCCTTCTCAGAGCAGCGTAAAGGAAGAGAGAAGGGTCAAGAAAAACGAGTTCAGATGTCAAATGGTGTTGTGAAACGATGGAGTTTGGTTTTTAAGAGAAGAAATCACATCAGTTTAGATTCATGTTTTGATATTACCTTTAAACTGAGAACATTATATAATCACTGTACAGCCTGAATCTACCCTTCTTTCCCTTGGATTTTGCTCGGCTAAAGCCACACATGAAGGAATAGTTTTGCATCTTTGGTATCATGCTTTAATGGATGAAAGGATCAGAGCTGCAACGCTGGGACAGAAAGCTTACTTAGTTAAAAGGACAAGTTGCTCCATCCCAAGTTTAAAGGGAGACTGCATTAAGACATAAATAAGATTAAGAATCGTTTGGCTCTACATTTAATAAACCAGTGAATGTAGAATATTGTGTTGAAAAATTCCTGAAATTCTACCTATGCTTCATTAGGAACATCTCTTGCTTATTAAGTGACCTTTATTCAGTAAAATCCCAAGGTTTAATTGTTGTAGACCAACTCTGACATATAAAGTAAATGAAAAAATCTGGACGTAGTTTAGAATAACAAGGATTTGCTGATGCATGTTTCTATTTTTTTAAGTTTTACATTCATTAAAATGTATTTAGCTCACCTAGAAGCTTGCATTTTTGATGCGGAAACTGTTTTTGGTTGACAACAATACATAAAAGTGGACATGTTTTTTAAAATATACAGACAATATACAGCGTCTGATCCATTCCACAATTTTTTAAATACACTTTATATTATATAATAAATAAAAATAGATATACTTTGGAAGTTTATTTAAGTTTATGACATTACAGAATACTTTAAAGAACAAACCGAAATATACACTTAAGCTCAACATTATCAATATCATTCATGGCAGATTTAAATTTAAAATTATTTTAATTTAACCAAGAGGTTTGTTTCTGATAGGAAATGAGACAGTTATTTCTTTAAAGATAATAAAACAATATAGGAGTATTAATTTATTTACATTTTATCAAAAACAGCATAGAAAATTATTTATACTTTCTCAATCATTGGAAAAATGTGTATTTAAACCCTTCTAATAGTGGTTTCCTCTGCTTTTTTGATAATTTATCTTTGGTGATGAGCTCCTATGTCTTGAGGCTGGTAGACCTCCTTGCCATCACCCTAATCTTTAGCTGCCTCCACAGATATCAGATTCAAGTTAGGACTCTGGCCGATCGACTCCAAAACATTAATATGACTTCAAGTTGAAACTATGGCTGGACAAAAAAAAAAAGGATATCATTCTGAGTGCTGTCAGCTCGGATGACAAATCCCTCATCATCTACTTCCAGAGGTGAATTCTGTAAAACCAGGAATAAACACACAGCAGAAAGTTAAGGAGACAGACAGCAGCTGGGTCAGCAGCTACAAGACAAATGATGCATATCCGACACACAGACATGTTATGTGGCGTAGCCCAGCACTTAGAGAGAGCTTTCCATTAAAGACAACGAGTGAGTAAATATTCTTAATAAGAGCTCAAACAATGCTGTGTCAATGTAGCTCAAGTCTGAGCTTAGTAAATACACATGTAGCCACGTCTCTTACTAAGCTGTCACCTGAGCCCTTAAGAGAACATCAACATGTCTGCTGCTCTATAACATTACAACATACATTCAACTACTTTATTATTCAATCAACACAGTTAAGATTCACCTGATATATTTGGGATACAAAACTCTTTAGGAGCCTCACTATGTAGCTCAACAGTTGCAATAAAAGAGATAAAGAGAATAAATAAGGTCCACTGCAGTAAAACCACATGACTGCTCACATACAGCCATCAGCTGATCGGCACAACTTTACAATACAGACAACAGGGTTTCTTCTACAATCAAGAAATGACTTCATTTCTTGATTGTACAGAACCTGTTTGACAACATGAAGTAGGCTAAAACCAGCACATTGTGTCACCTATCTCATAATATTCAAGAGCAGATGAGAAACAAAGTGACATCTGTCCGTTTGGAGAGGCTTACAAAGCTATTTGTAAGGCTTAAAGACCACAGTGTGAAGAACTTTTAACAAATGTAATGAAATCATTATTTTAAAACTTCACTTTGTATTTACTCAAGTCGTTTCGGTTATTTTTGTCTATTAATATTTGATTGTTAATATGAAACTTGCAGGTATGAAAGAAGCAGAATCCGAAGAAATCTGTAGGAAGGCAAATATATTCTTCCAGCATTACATCCACAAAGGTACAATGTTTGCACTGAAATAGCAATGAGTTGGTATCTTATGTAGCCTTCTTTAGTATGATTGCTTGTTGTTTGTTAAATTACTTTGATCAAAACCATCTTATTGTTACAGAAATTAGAAATTAAATTATTGAAACTGCCATTCACAGCTCTTCCTGTATGGTAAAAGTTAGTGCAAGTTCTGAAGTTGGGTTTTGGAAGCTCTCATCATTTATTACATGCACTGATTGCTATCAAAGGTATTTTGCATCTAAATTTCCACTACATGCTTGCATTTGCTTCGCATTATATAAAAATCATTATTAGACATTAAAAATTGATGCGGGTTAACAAAAAACGCTTTTGCAGATTCAAATATGCTGATTACTATAAGTCCCAGTCTTGACTCCATAATCAGAATGAAACCTGTTTGCTTTTCCAAACAAACCTTCCAGTCTGGGTGTCAAAAATGCACAGATAGAAAAAAAACTATCCAAATGTTGAACAGACCTAAGAAGTGCATGGAAACCTCTGCATCATCATTATTCTGTTAGAAGGATTCTTGGCGAAGTCAAAAGCTCACACACAGAGTCCTGCATGTAGAAAAACATGTACACGCCTTTCCTCACGTGTACACACTCACTTCCACTGTTTCAGCAACATAATCTTAGAAACTTCTTCTCAGAAGCACAGGGATAAACTTAGGAAACCCCACATCAGTCATCTTGCTATTTAAACACACAACACGATCCCTCCCTTCCCAACTCTGGACAAAAACACACTGTTGTAATAGATTACAAGCCTTCAAAACACCAGTCTGAACAGCCATCTGGTATCTAGGATAAAGACAGGGTTAATAACAGTCAGTGTTTTTTAGCTTTTAGGTGTGAAATATGTCAAATACTCACCAGTGCCTCTGGGACAGCTGAATCTCTGCAAATATAGAAAAAAACAAAACAAAAAAAAAAACAAAAAAACACAGCTGTTACTTTTAGCTTAGTCTGAAGCCAGTAGTAAAGAACAGATGAGGGGAGCGAATAGGAAGGAAGTGTAACACCACTGGCTGTCCTTGAGTTTCTGATAAACCTAAAAATTGCTGACATATGGTGCTACCTGGGGATTTGGACCTTCATTATTTAATACAGGGGTTTCTTTTCTGATTTATTTTGAGGAAGGAAGCATAAAATCCAGATTTTTTTTATGCATCATTTGATAACAGAAAATATGTTGTCCTGACAAATAACAGTTTAAGACAAGGTTGGAAAAATCTAGACGTTAATATCACTAATTTAAATATTTTTGCCATGGCAATGTTTTCATTAAATAAGAAATGCAATAAAAAAAAATAAAAATAAAAAATAAAAAATAAAAAAAAAAAATCACACATAAGCAAGTCTACTCATGCAATACCTAAAATTCATGGCGCTGATGGATGTAAGCACCTATATGCGATATATTCATCTTATTCCAGGCGGAGCAACAAGCCCCTCATACTTTGGAGCGGCTACATATGTATGCAGCGTTTTTTGGAAATTGTAATCGGTGATTTTACAGAAGAGCTATGGATTCAACACTTTCGAATGACAAATTCAACTTCTGATTAACTGTGCAATGCTGTGAGATCTCTGGTGGAGTCAGCTGGGCGTTGTCCAAGGAGGCTAGTGCCTACAAATACGGACGCTCCTGCTGTATGCAAACTGGTGTGACTCGTGATGCGAAAAAAAGTGTTTCCACTGTAGTTTTGTGAAATGCACAAATTTTGATACGGTTGAAGAACCACCTCATCTTAATACAAAAATGAATTTGCCATGTTTTCATTAAGCAAATTTATTTTCAGAACTCTAACTTGCGCAAGTTTACGGTCAATGGAAACGCAGCTAATAATGCACACAGTTTAAAGCACAAATTTAGTCACATTTCAATCAGAAATTCAAAAGCTCTTGAAAGTATACAATATATGTCAGTCACAATTAGCCATTCTATAGTTTCCAAAGGCACTGAAAATTTTTAAAAACACACTTTTCTGGCACATTGCTTTATATGGATGGATTGCTTTATTGATTTAAAAAGAAAAACCTCCCAAATGAGAGTGTGGTATACCAGTGCGATCACTTATTGGCAACACTGAGGAAGGATGGACAAAGATCTCTTACTTTCCTCAAAGATCCTCTAAGCAGGAAAAGTGGGTGAGCTGTGTGATTGTAAACAAGTGAGAAGAAGTGTCAGGATCACTGACACGATCCTGGGTGTTGTTTGTGAGCAGAGTTCACCAGGTAAGAAAATTAATCTTCTGTCAGTAAAAAAAAAAAAAAAGAAACCAATGGCTGACATCAGCGGTTCAGTTGATCAAAGATAAATATTCGCCTTCCATAACTCTCCTCCTGTTTTGTGTTTACCCATGATAGTTAGTTGCTGTAGCAACTCCATTTTTCTCAGTGTCTGAACCAAGTGAATGAATGCCTGTTATAAGACGACATGAGAAAATTACCAGGAGAGACTTTATAGAGTTTGATTGAAGTAACAGATGATGTCCTAGGAATAACAAGTTACATTGTTTTCGTGAAGTTAAACCATCACAAGTAAAACATGGAAACTTTTTTTGCAGAGAAGTAAGACTTTCAGCTGCTTTCATTTTTTTCTTTTACTCAACCACCCTTGGAGAGCTCTGTGTTGATACAGTTATGTACCTGAGAGCATAAGAGTAGCAATGCTGGTCAGAACTGAAGCAGAAGTTACATCTACATGAATGTAGATATTTTAGTGTTTAAAATAACAGTTTTTAATCACCGAAGGGTTTTTTTGTAACTGAATAGTTACCGACAGACAGGATTTGCCAAACAGCGCTTTTAAATTCCTAGAAAAGGTGCCGGATCGTTAAGTCTCTCTCAGCACCTCACAGACAACCTTTTTTCTGACTTACTCCTCCTCATTGGGCAAAACGTTATACTTCGCTTTAAGAACTCGCACTTGAATTGGAGACTTTGCTGTTACTATTTTCATTTTGAGGGGCCACTGTGTTATGCACTGATTCCCGAACTCAGTGTTCCAGATGCAGGAGTGCGCCTTACCAAAAGATTTTCCAATTAAAACCGTTTTCAACTCTACTACAAGTCAAATATGTCAACTTACGAAATGTTAATTGTAAGTGTTAAAAGTTGACAAGATTGCAAAAATAACCAACTAAAACCTGCTTAAAAACGTACTTTGGTTCAAATACTGTGGTTTTTCTTTCAAGGCTACATTTTTATGTAAGGAAATTGTAATAGAAATGTTAATTTTGCCATACTGGCCTAACTTATGTCTGTTTGGTTGAAACAGTCGAACTAAAACCAAAAGTCTGTGAAATGATAGCTGCTTTCATTCGATTTCACTCAAAACTCTGGAAATAAGCAGGTTATTTATTCATTTTACTGGGATCTAGTTTCTTCAAAAGTCTAAATACTCTGTCATTAGGTTCAATATATCCATTCACTACTCCTCTTCAGAGTAGCCTCCTGTCCTGTAGGGCGTTTTTCGTGCACAAACTCACGTGGAGTCCGGCTCCTTGTCTTTCTTGCCCAGACCGGGTATTCTGAAGGCTTTTGCTCGAGTCTTTTTTCCACCTTCAGGTGTCAAAGTTGCCATGTATTCCTCAAACCCAACTGAAGCTACAGGCAAAAAACAAATAATATTTTTATCATATCTTTTTTTTATATTAAATAGACATTGCCACTAAGAAACAGAAACATTTCTTATTCTCCTTTTGAGGTGTTTAGTCTTAATTCATTGTAGATGGACAGAGAATGAGCTCACTGTACCTGGCCTTTCTTTGCCTGTTCCTTTCTGTTCAGCAAATTTCTGAATGAGGATGTCGACGCCGATGTTTTCCACATTCTGCTTAAACTCCTCGTGGACCTACAGTCCAAAAAGGGACAAATAAGCTCCAAATGCTTTAATTGTTCACACAATTTAATACATTTTAACTGTGAATGTTTCACTTAGTTTAATTATTGACATAATTAGGTTATTTGCAGCTGCACAGAAGAAGTACACCCAAGCACCAGTTCTCGTGCCAAATCATTAAACCGACCCTGAAAAATAACAAAATTTAAGAAGAATGAAACAAAACTTGTTGCTACTTGCAGCTCAAAACCAATTCTACTCTGAAGACTGAATCCCAAATGCTTACAGTACAAAGGGGACTGAAGGACACAAAAGCAAAGCTCTGGATAAACAGAAGTAGGATCTCTATCATCAAAGCTGTATCTCACAGAAGGTCCAACTCACCTGTCCCACCTGGACGTGGGTGTCCTCTATGGAGTGAGAGTAACTTTTAATCAGCTGTTTCATCTGCCTCAGATGAGCCTCTTCAATTTCCTGAAACCTCTGCTCAAACATGAACACAGTCACAAAACAAGCAAAAAACCCCACAAAAAATAAGAAAATTTCCTCAGAAAATAGCTGTTTCATTTGCAATCATTTAAAACAACCTTTGCATATTCACCCCAAAGAGGCACACAGCTGAGAGCTTACTGTCATCTGTTCTAAAAAGCATTTAAAAAGCTGCAAAATAATTACTAAAAATGATCGGTATCACAACAAAAATTGTAATTATGCAACTTAAAGTACTTTAAGCAGTTAAACTCACTTGACATTTCAAAATTTTCTAATCAAATAAACATATTTCGATAACTGCAGGCGTTAGGAATTTCCTCATTTTGCTTGCTAATGAATTATTAGTCACTATGTAATACGTTGCAAAGGTAGTCACGCTTTATTATTGCTCCAAGTTTAAGTAATTTGACAGATGGCATTCAAACTGTTTTAAAAATATAAATTAAAAAGTGTGGCGTTAACTTGAACTCAGCCCCCTGGAGTCAGTTTTCAGTAGATCCACCTTTCAATGCAGCTGCAACTCTTGAGGTTCGTCTCCACCAGATTCATACGTTGGAGGCTAAAATCTTTGCCCATTCTTCTTTACAAGGCAGCTTAAGGTAAGTCAGATTGGATAGAGAGAATCTGTGGACATCACTTTTTGAGTTTTGCCACAGATTTTAAACTGGACTTTGACTGGGCCATTCTAACAGATGAACATACAATCCATTGGCGCTCTGGCTGCAGGTTTGGGGGTCGCAGTCCCAGTTCTTTTACAGTTTGTAACCAGTACTTTAAATCATTGCCCTATATTCAGCACCATTCCTTTCCCCATCAACTTTGACCAGCCGCATTATCCCTGCTGAAGAAAAGCTTTCCCAAAGTATGATGCTGCCACCACCATGCGTCAGCACAGCTGGACTCTAATTCACTAATTACTTGACTTCTTGGTTGAATTGAATTTTATTTAGACACATCAGAACAAATAAGAGCTAAATACAAATTTTATTTGTGAAAAGTTTTGAAACCAACATTATCCTTTTTCCTTCCATTGTACAATTATCCACTAACTTGTGTGTCTACAGACAAACAAAATCCCCGTAAAATACATTAAAGTTTGGGGGTTTTAAATTGAAAAAAAAAAAAAAAGTTCAAGAGGTAGAGCAATGTAGTTCCACCTTAATATTTGGCATAAAAAAATACCCTAATCATAAAACAGGCAGGATAATGCCAACACAAATAAAAATCAAAGTAATTTCTCTAAATCAAAACTAGTTGAGATCATTAAAAAGTGTAACAAATTATACATTTTTTAGTCTTAAATTATTAGTTTTTTAAAGGTGGTATACCTGGAACAAAAATGCCACACACACCTTAACAATTGTAGCCAGACCTTCCTCCTCAGAGCCATTACATGAACTAACTGATCACCAGGACTCCATCCATTATTTCAAATGTAAAACACAGAAGAAGTGCTCATTGGGATTTGTTAAATATTTCCATGGAAACAGCTGCTGTAACCATGGAAGCACAGAGGCAGTGATTAAAGGTAATGAGCAGTTTACATCTTGTGTGTGGAAGTGGGTGTTTAGGAGTCAGGGGCTTAGGTGGGCTGAGGTTTCCTTTATCAGGGACAGCGTGCTGCTAGATTATACATGAATGGATGAGATGAGGGGGGGATCTATTCTGGTGGGACGCCACACAGAGGGGCTTGAAGCCAATGAGAAGGAGGAATGCATGAAAAGCCACATCAGAGGGTGGGCGATAAGTCGACGCTGACCTGGGCGGACTCGCTCATCTTCTGCTCAAACTCTCCTCCCACACGGTTGTACTTCTCGATGCACAGCGCGAAGGACTCCGCCGCTTTCTTAGACTTCAGCTCCGCCTAGCGAGGAAAATAAGGAAAATTACAGCCTTCAAGCCGCTGACTCACAAAGCTGACATTAAATTTAACAGCACAGTTACATTGAGACAATATCAGAACTGTAATTAGAAACACCCAGTGTGAACTAACGTAATCTGTGATTACTGAGCTGAAGCACACAGTGTCTGCAAATATAACAGTGGATCTTTGCTCCAGTGTGAGAAAAGGGAGATAACTGTGTAGTCACACAACGATCAACAACAGCATGACATGATCAAACATCATTGATAAATTTGAATGCAAGTCCTTAAGAGAATATTACAAACAGCTAACTGAGCTGTAGTATTCATCCATTTTCTTATGTTATTAATAGACAGCAAACATTATGTTTTTTAAAAAATTAGAGGTGTAAAATAATCAGATTAATTTATGTTTCTTATTTCATTTATACTTGTTAAATTATTGATATTAAGAGTTCAATTTCAGGTTTGGCTAGAAATTATCCTAAAAACAAGGAAATTGTCAAAAAAAACTATGTTTGATATTTTTATTTTGAAATATTTCACACTGCAAGTATGCTCTTATTTTGTAATGTCTCCCAACTGATGCCTGCTTTCTACCTCTGTTGTGTTTTGAAAAGTTAACACACCCTAGTGAGCATAAAATAACATACATGAATATTTTTTTAAAGCAAGATTCAATCAGTCGATGGGAGCGAAAAATCCCTGTTCTCCAATTTCAATAAATGCTTTGTTTTTACCAACTCAATCAATCAGAATGCTTTATTTAGTTCCCCAGGGGGGAAATTACATTTCAGTACAGCCCGTCCAAGAGAACAAAAAAAACAAACACACAATAAAAGACATGGGTATACATGTCTACCCATGTCTGCAGCCTGCAGCAGCCTTGTTAGATGAGAAAAGGACCACATTAGGTAAGAAGGGGGGGGGGAATTATATATATATATATATATATATATATATATATATATATATATATATATATATATATATATATATATATATATATATAGTATTTCACACTTTATCCCTGACAGGATACAGTTTAAAATCGCAAAAAACCTCAACACAAAAAAAAGCAACATACAGATGGCAGACAACATCATACATAAACATGTGACAAGGGGAGCAAGTGTTCTTCTCGTAATAATGTTGTAATAACATAAGTTGTATTAAATAAAACAAATTTCAATGTTTAACAAAATAATGATTATTATTTATTCCATAATCGAGCATCCAAACATTATTTCTAAGCATGAATTTTTGCACAGTTTCTTGTCAGGGTTGAAATATTGTGGGATAGGTTTTTATTTATATATATATATTTTTTTGGCCAATACTGTTAATTATTAGCAATCTCTAGTTGCTGATCTCTAGCTAGAGACAGTTCATGAAATTTGTACACGAAAAATCAAAAAACACCTTAAATTGACACTTTAAACAGCGAAATATTTCCCTGTCCAATATTTTAAAAATAAAATTTAAGAAATAATGCAAGCACAAAATATGTGTGGTTTGGTCAATTTCATAAAAAGAAGCTTGTATATTTAGAGCTTTATCTGTTCCACTTTTCTGGAGGCTTACTACTATTACTACTACTACTAATAATAATAATACCAGAAATAAAGTCCCAAGACAACAAGAGATGTATTCACTACATCTAAAATCTATCTGAGGCCGCATGTTGGTGGGGCCAAGTCCAATGAAGCAAATATGATCAATTACATAACAACAGAATAAAATAACAGCAGGGGTGCAGGGATATGAAAATGTGGGCAGTTATGGATATCCAATATCAATAAATGACAAGGTCAACTCCCTCCCTTCCAGAAACCCATTAAAAAACGGCAACAAGATGGAAATAAACATCGGAAGGTAATATCGGCCCAGTTTTACTTTTAGGGCCGATATAGATATGTTAAAAAACGACTAACATACATCATGCAGATATATTGCGCATCTCAAAATACAACTGACTATAATCGTAAGACCACATGACTCCTGACCAGATTCCCAAATAAATTAAAAAAAAAAAAAAAAAAAAAAAAAAGCAGCTTTTTTGCTCAAAAGGAACAATGACTTTTCTCTTAGTACCTCTGAAAAGCTTAGGTCATCATTTTGAACAAGTTTATCTTGGCTTCTTGAATTTTAGTCTCTTACATTTGAACTCCCACGATTGAGCAACAACCTGAAGTACCTTTTCTCATCCACCTAATGCACAATCACAAGGCCTGCCAACTAGTTAAATATCATCCAGCAGGGTCTGCATACATTTTCCAGGTTTAATGTTCACACTTTTGCTGACTCAAATTAGCTCGGTCCAAAGTATAAATAAAAACATTCGCTATGGAGACACTTTTAGGTATGCAGGGAGGGTTGGATGGATCATTTAGAGAATGTTACAGGAATTAAGTTTGGAAATATTCTCCTTCTCTTTTTCTATACTTATCCAGAGAAGGAAAATACATAAAACTAATTCCGTTCTTTTCCAGGCTGAACAGGAAGCCTCTCAGGCGTTTAGAAAACATTCAACCAGTCTTTTTTCAAGCTTACCACTACTAAATAATACACACAAGGTTTTTGAAAGGTAAAATTTTTCATTAGCAATCTAGCCACATCAACAAACGACACCACAAATGTGCTCAATTTTACATCTCTGACTCTTTAGGATGGAAAAATGCAACACAATTTAATTATCTCAATTTATTTCTCTGTATTTTTTTTAATTTTATTTTGCTCACCTCTGTTCCAAATAGTTGTGAAGTAAATTTTAAAGTGGCGGCAAACCTTCTCTAGTTCTTTCTGCGGTCCTCCCTCCTTCCGGAGTCGATCCAGCTCCAAACACTTGGTGTGGTAACCTTCCTTTGACTTCTGAAGATGGCCGCTCTGAACCTGCAGCGCCTGCACAGCTTCCACTGTTCCAACCATCTCCTCCTTTGTCTGGTTGACACACAGTTTACGTTCACATCTTTAACAAATCATCACTGCATTTGATGCCTTGAGGAAAAAGGCGATAACTGAATGTTCCGAGACACACTAGAAAAATGACGGCTTTATTAAGGGCGCAATACAAACATACAACGAAGTTGTAGAGATAAATGTTTATATTGTAGAAGTTTACCTTACGATGAACTTTAACTTGTTCATCTCCATATTTGTTAATGTCCCGAATCAGATCATTCATCTTCTTCATCAGCTCCAGGTGGCAGAGAGCCAGTTTGTCAGAAGATACTCTAAAAACATCCCACATGGGCGCAAAAGTCCTAAAGAAGACACAGATAATCAATCATACTCTAAAAATTATATTAAGATTTAACAAACAAAAAATATTCTTCTTTTTGTCTCACATGATTAAAGTGTGGAACTGTAAATGACTCAGTAGTTATTATGTAAAATTTAATGCATGTTAGGTTCCAAGTGTAATTTTAAATCAACTCTGGTTAAATCTGTTTTCTGACGTCTATTATAGATAAACTTGTGGTTTGTCAAACAGTTGCAGAAATCTTAGGTTTTGTTGTTTTTGCTCATCCTTTGATTACAACGTAAACACATTAAAGCATCTGAGCTAAATATCACACAAAGCGGTAATTTAATCCTAAATATGGACATTTGGTGATGCAGATGGTACTCATACATATAACACATGCAACCATATGACAGTCACATTGATAATTACAACAACCACCCCAGGGGAAAAGGGAGGACTAGTTAGAAGGCAGCAGTAGACTTTTACATGATTGTACTCACCCCAGTTGACTTCCATTGCTTGCTATTTTTGCCAGTTTGCTCATTGATTTGGAGTAAGTCTCCTCAATGGCTGCCCTGCAAAACAAACAAATATTTTAATACAAGCAGGACAACCTGTGAAGTCATTTAAAGGAACCTGTGACATACCAGGAAAGAGGAAAATACTAAAAATTTACAGTGCTGAAAAAAAAAAGTACTAACTTCCTTGCAGATGTTATTTCAAAAACAGATAGCAATAATAGGAGTAAATACAATATTACCAGCTTATCCTTGTGAGGATAAGCACATAAAGACAAGAAATGGATGGATTTCATTTCATTTATTCTGTTTTCATGTTAGGAAAAATGATGAAGATACTAAGAACAGAGCAAATCTATTTCAAAGCTACACAAAATTACAATATGTTCACACTTAATACTCAAGTGTTAGAATTTAATACTCTTGTTTTTGGGACTTTTTTCAATATTTTGCTGCCATTTTTATGATACAATACAATACAAGCAGTATCACTGGCTTCTGTTTTTGGATGTTAAATTCAAAGCATGTAATGAAATAACTGCAGCCTTTACCCTGACTGTTACAACAGCAAATCTATGCAAATGTGTGCACAGTGTGGCAGCACAGAAAGCTAAGGTAAAACTGAAGACTTGTTTTCCGATTGCCTAATTGGAGTTGAGCAGCACTGCAGCAGCAGCTCTTAGCAAAACCCTGCAGAACCTCCCCGCCATGAAACCAGTTAGTGTTTGCCTAAAGTGTGTTTCCCATATTTGCATACTTTATATTAGAGGATAGAGGACTCAAAGTTAGCGCTGGTCCGTATTAGTTAGGTCTTTAAAACTTAAGATAGAGAACGCACAGAGATAAGCTATTTAGAAAGAATCTTTGTGAAATGTTGACATTTCTGCAGTTCTTTCAGTTTGTGAAAGCTGCTGTTTCATTAATGCTAGCCGAGCTAACCCTGCTTACATAAGATACTAAAAACAGTTCAAAATGCTATCTCCATGCAATTTTTTAAAACAGTTTTAGTATTTAAAAGTATTAGTGTTGCAAACACTAATACTATTAGGGGATTGTGAAATGATGCATGAATGTCAGCCCTGGTGAAATACTGCTGGGGGACTCCACTGCAGGTAAATACCATGAGTTGTAAGCCACACCCCTTTGCTTCCACAATGCCAGCAAGCTGAGATGGCCCATGAGCTAAGTTATATTGTGTGATGTGAGAGGACAAAGTGATAAATAATACGGGGTTTCTGGTTGCATGTTTTTAGCTAATCTATTATGTGAAAAGGGCTATTAACTGGTCTCTCAGAGTGTGACACAGCCTCTCCTAATATAAACAATGAATAAGCACTCAAAGCTTGTCATCTTAAAAAAAATAAATAAATAAAAATTTTATTTATTTATATATATATATATATATATATATATATATATATATATATATATATATATATATATATATATTATTTTTTATTTATTTTTTTTTTTTTAATGCTGTTCTTATACTTCTTAAAGAGATATCAGAATCAACCAAAATCTGCATCAGCAAACTGAGGATTGGAAATCAGCCACAAGGTTTTGATTGCTGGATTTAACTTGAAATAACTCCTCTGGTTCTTGCGTCAACGCTCCCACAGCAGATCTTATTGCTTTGATGCATCAAACAAATTCAGGTATTTCATAAAGTTTTCTGTAACAAAAAGCTTTCAGGGAACATAGAAAGAAATAAAGTGAGAAGGAAACTCATCAAAACAGTTGCCTTTCTTTAATCTGGCTGGAGCACACTCTGGTACCAGAGCGCTTCGGTTTCATTTCCTGGCTGCTGATTCGTTGTGCGCTGCTGTCAAAGAGATAAGTGAGTTTCCCCTGTGAGGAATGTGGACAAGTGTTCTGAATCAATGTCAGGATTATATCAGTAGCATAATAGCTTCCTCTGTGCGTACTGACATCCCAATGCCCTGTGGGAGCCTCCTCTCAATGTAGTTTTATAATAACAACCTATTCCTCCATTTGTTTTGATTGCACCATTTACACACTGCAGCCAAGTCTATCAAGGTCTCTGATCCTGAATGGTCAATGTATGCATTTTGCAAAAATAAAGAAAGCGAACATCATAACTGCTAACAGTGTTTCCATCAGAAAGCGGTACCTTGGCGCATGTCTTGTACTCAGATAGAAAATGTTTTAAAAGGAGATAATCGTGCACTTTTCGTTTTGACCTTAAATATCCATAAACACTAAAGCAGACAAATATAACCCGGTTAGAAAAACAATCCACTCGTTTATTGATTTAAATAATAATTAAATTCTGTATATCAACCAGATGCAAGAATGTGAAAAGTTAATTTAAAGTGAAAATTTGAGTCAGTTGATTTCTATCAACAGCAGGCCAGTGGATACCTTATTCTATTAAACACAAACTCCCTTAAACTCTAAACTTTACAACATTAATGGAAGTGCATCATTGCACAAGCAAAGTAGGGGGGAGTTGTACTTTCTGAAAAAGGCATTCAATAAAAAGCATTTTAAGGTTTCGAGTTTTCAAAATTTAGGACCACAGTCCCTTTCCGTAGGAGTAATTAAGTCCTAACACATTTTCAGCCAACTCTGATTAACAAAGATTATCTAAAAACAAAGTGTGTGCTAGTATGCAAAGTCACAAAGAAACACCTTCTGAGCAGAATAAAAGCGTTTCTGTACTGTGAATCTGTCTTGTTTGTTTTGGAGAGTAAGCACATATTTTACATAACAATGTAACCAATTATTTTGATGCAGAAAAGAGTGCAGACTTTCAAGATATGAATACATAATAAATAAGAGAAGACATCAAACTTGAGTATCATTTAAAAAAAATTAAACTGAAAATGACACATGAATCTATTCAAAAACCTCAAATTAAACTGATTAAAATGCCCCCCTAAATGTCTGTCCTTATCCCTTTGAATGTGAAGGTCTTTTAACTGAATAACAGTTAATTCAATTACTTCTTATAACATAACAAGGATTTAAGTCCGATGGGAAAACAGGGATTGGGCTCTGATAAAAATCAGAAATGATCTGCTACTTCATGACAAAAGTTGCTTGTTGTTGGATCGTTTTAAAATATTACATATTGTTCTTTAAATGATAGTAAAACTTTAAGATGACAAATGTAATCCACTGTTACTAAATACTAAATCAGAGCTACTTAAGGTCTTGAGATGGAGGTGATGCTGGATTATGCTCAAACCAGTACACTTAGGTAGGATTTGTCAAAAATTCACAGGTCCAATAACTTATTCAGATTCTTGTGACTATAAGTTGCTTTTCCAAACAAGCTATATGTGTTCAGATGTTGTCCAGCTGCACTGCTATTGATAAATTATAATCTGTGAGGGTCGTGGACAGCAACATTTTTAGTCGACAGATATTTTTTTTAATGAATTTATCTTCATTGGTGTCTGTTTCTGACTGTGTTTACGGAAATGTTTACACTAGAGTCTGATCTGACTGACTAGCCTTGTGCCTCCATGTGTTAATGTTCAGGCTTTATATGGTGACAGTTTGCTCATTTTCATATCTTCATAAATTACATTTAAACCAGGTAAAATAAAGTCAAATATAAATAATGCATACAGTTAATAAGTACAACTGACCTGAAAGTTACATGGAAATGTTACGGTCTCTGTTATGTTTTTAATTAGAGTTTAAACAGATCATTTTTCTTTGGAGGTGGACTTGTGAAATGAGCCCTATTCATTGTTTTGTTTATTTCCAGATCAATCTCATCATGTCCATAATTCACAGAATGCTGAATGTTCTAGAATTTAATTTTGAAATATAAAATCAAAACTGAATCAATTTATTTATTTTTTTTCTTTGCATAAGCTGCCACCTAATACGTGTGGGCTTTTGGTATCTTAAGTCCTTATTTGCTGCATGCAGTAAATGCAAGCTTTGGTGGGCAAAGAAATAAATGAAGCCTAATTAAGATTGCTTTTGATTTTTGGAGGTAAAATTGTCCTTTGAAATACATATTTGAGAAATTAGTTGATAAATCAATTGTAAAAAAAATACTCTGACAATTACACTTGATGACATCACCTCTGCATTGAATGATGGAGACTTTAATCTTTAAAACTGAGGACGAATTTCTTTTATTTTCCATATGTAATAATTTAAATATGCACATCAGGTATTGTTTGATAAAGAGGCAAAATGTATCTTATGTTGATGCAAAAAGTCAAGTATATTTAAATTCAGAATCCAGATGGAGAATTTGAAGGTTTTTATAGGCAAATATTTAAACACACTGGGACAATCCTTTGGGTTTTCCTCTCAAACTGAGGCCTCAAGTGATGCTTCTAGTTCAATTAATTTCTTGAAATAGAAACAAGCACAAAGCTAAGTCAGAGGTCTGCAGCCTGCAGCTTCAGAGCCACATGTGGCCTTCAAATGACAAACTGAGCAATGTTTTGAATATTAGTGCAATAGGAAGGGGCAGTTTTAGTAGTTCTTCTGTATGTTTTCATGCAATATCTGCACAGAGGGTCTAAGACAGAAGGGCACTAATGGTATAAGGTAACATAAAATTACTTTAAGACATTTAAGTGCAAAGTGCTTTATTATTTGGAGTGGGTCATAAGTTTTTCCCACAAAAACATTAGATGTGTTTCTTTGTTTCAAACTCAACTGCAGAAATACAATTAATTCAGATTTTATTAAAACTATCCAAGTGAAGTAAAACACTTTATTTAGGTTTTTATTTCATAAAATATTTCCCCCTCACCCTGAGAATGAAGTAGATTTTCTGGCTCTAAAATTTTATTCACAGCAGCAACGGCAAAACTGGTTCTTTGGATTGAAAAGTTTCAAGTTTAGTTCAAGTTTATTTTATTTGTATAGCACATTTAAGCAGCAAAGCAGTTCAAAGTGCTTCACATCATAAAAACATCAATCAAGTATACAGAAAATCATCAAGGAAATGCACATGAAAATTAAAATCATCAAGCATCAAAATCATTAGGATCATCAAGCAAATATTGATCAATGTTCTACTTACTACTGATCAAAGGAAGCTCTAAACAGATGGTTTTTCAGCCTTTATTTAAAGGAATTCAGTGTTTTGGCTGTTTTGCAGTTTTCTGGAGGTTTGTTCCAGAGGACCTGAGTGGTCTGGAAGGTTGATACAATGACAACAGGTCTTTAATGCATTTTGGTGCTCAGCCGTTCAGTGATTTATAAACTAACAAGTATTTTAAAATCTATTCTCTGAGCTACAGGGAACCAGTGTAAGGACTTTAAAACTGGGGTGATGCGCGCCACCTATCTGAAAACATTGCTGACCCTTGAGCTTTGTGGCAAGTGGAGAAAGAAAACAACTTTCATTCATAATAAATGAACAGTTCATTTTCTAAAAGTTTCGAAACTATAAAGTCGCTTTTTAAATTTGATTGAATATAACTCCTGATTTACAGCAAAGAGCCTCACCACATGAATTAATGAGGTTTCTCTGAATATCTGATGTACATAAGCAGCACAGAATAGTGGTGAAGGCATGAATCAAACGTCAGGGAGACGATCTGAATAGTTCCAAGAGGGATATTTGCTTCTTCTGTAATCTGCATGCTACTGACAAGTCTCTGAGTGATAAACCAGCAGATGAAACTAAACAGTTCATTTCTAATCTGAGCACATTACCCCACCTTGGCCCAGTTTCATCTTTTTCTCCAAGAACACAATCAGGAATGTCAGATTTACCACACGCTCCCATCACTGAGCCACCTCCCACACAAACCTTACCTCTCTCGGACAAACTCGGCGAGCTCTTTGGTTGCCAGCTGGCCATGCTTCATGTTGTGGTAGAGCACGTCAAAGCCGGCATATTTCTCCCCCTGCAGAGACCCAAATTAAAACAGATACCTCCTTTTAGCACAAAGTCAGGAAATGTCAAACTGACAAGATACTTTTAAATAGAAAGCATCCAGGTGATGCAAACTATTTTTCAGGGTTAAAAAGAGCAAATAAGTTGCAGTGAAAGTAGAAAACCAGTCTAACGGGTGCACTACTGAAAGTCTGGGATCAAATAAATGTTGTAAAATATGTTATTACTGTTATCAGGCTGTTTCGAACTACAAACACATGGGAGTAACAGCCAAAAGTTTCCCTGTGCCAGGTTTCAACATTTCCTTTTCTTTAATACTTACTCAGTTTTAACTTGTAAGGCAGTCACTGTTATCACAATTTATATTCTCACACAAATGGACATCAGTTTAGCAACCAAATTCACTCACATGCACTGATCCCATCTTGCTTCATCTATTTTTGATTTGTATTTTCTAAAAAATAAATTGAACTTTGCTGTATGAACACATTCGATTTTTAGTTTAGGGTGTGGAAACTGGAGAATGAATAAACGTAGGTTTCCGTACTCAGCTCTAAATCCCTCGAACCTTTTGTTGTTCCAGCCCAAAAATACATCAACGGACAACACAGCCAAAAAAAGTTAGGAAACAATTTTAGATACGTTACTGCAATGAGAACGGGAATGCCATAAACGATACATGCCGACAGCATACATGTATAAATATACCCATGTATTCATAAATATATCTAGTATTTTGAGTAAATGTAGTCTGTTTTGGTGAATTATTTTGAAAATATGGATGTTGTGCTCGTGCATTTTCCTGTTGAAGCGGTATGGTCTTTGAAGATCGACTCCGCACTTGCTCCGCCATCCAGCAAAAATAGGCGCACTGCACTGCCATGCAGAGGCAGTGTAAATGCTCTTGCTAATTATAATTGGTGCATCTTTACTGTGGCATCTGATGCAAGCTATGTAAATGGGGGTAAGTGATGATGTGCCCATCATCTGATGTCTTTCTACAAGGCATTCAGCATTTCACTGTTATTGTCTATTAAAGCAAATGAAAAACTACAAGAAAGCATCACCGTCTGAAGTGTTGGATTCATTTCTTTTTCATCTGTCAAGTACAAACATCAGGAAAACAATCATTAAAATGTCAGAAAATGTTAGAAAACCAGAATGCCTACTTTGCAACCAAGCAGATTTAACACAGACTACATCATCACCTCACATCCATCAGTGCTGTAATTTCACAAACCTACACCTGTTTTTACATAACTATCTATAGTCCATGTAAGTCCAGCTGAGACAGCCAGTCACTAAAAGGGTGTGTCTGGACTTCAGCCGCACCACATTTTCTAGTAAACAGACAGTTAGACGCCTTGTGCAGCCACAGACAGCCAGCTGCTTCTCAAGACCTAAAAATAACGTGTTTGAGGAGAACAGACCCCTTCCCAGGTACCGGGGGAATGGCTGGAATGCCAAGAAAAGCTCAGTAATCACCACACAGACATATGTACCCAACACACAGCCTGCTGTGACAGGAAAAACCAGACATTAGAATGCAATTTGAAGGGAATCTTAAACCAACACCACATTAGGCAACATTAAGCAACCACTGCCAATCACTTTACCAGAACTCCTTTATTACTCAAGTGATAAAAAAAATAGAAGAAGCCTCCATGTAGATTTTTCTACTGGTTTGACTTTCATAGGTTGTCCTTTTGGTCTTTCTTTGGCCATTTGGACACATTTTACAGGTTAACCCAACATTACAAAACTTAATTTGATAGTTTTTGTAAGTATTAAAACACATATTTGCCACACAGAGAATCCTAAGTCATAGTTCATGGATAACGCAGATAAAAAGAGGTTGTTTGTAGCGGCATTCCTTGACATAACTCAGACTTGTCAAGGCTCAACTTTCAAATAGTTCTTTAAAAAGTACCTTAGAAAATCCAATCCCCCTAAAAAAACCTGGAAATATATTGTTTTAGGAAAGGCTTGGAAAACATTTCCAGAATTTTTTTTTTTATTACAGTATATGAGCTATTCAAGATTTGAAGATGTTAGTAAATAAGACTTTGTTGAACTGTAACCTAAAAGTAAGATAGGCTATGAATGAATACATGTCAAGTCCACTTAATTGTTTCAATTGTCTGTTTGATTTTATTTATTTATTTTTTATTGTCAACTGGGTTACACATAACGATTATTTTAGTAATCGATTAATTCGATTATTAAAAAAATTGGCACATTCTGCAGATTTTTAATTTAACCTCTTAGGCTTTTTATATATTAGAAATACATTAAAAGAGGCAAATAAACAAATAATTTCCTTTTTTTTTTTCTTTAAATAAGAAAAACATTTTACTGCCTAAAATGCAATAATATAGCTTTCCTTTAGTGAATTTGAACCATGTGAAGCTAAAACTGCCACTTGAGGAGTTTTGGGTAGAACATATTTACAGACAATTTGCATTTAAGATTTTTATTTTAAATGCAAAATGTTTATATATTTTGTACAGTTTTGGCTTAATTATTGCTCTGGGTGTGTTTTTTTTTTCCAGCAAATGGACTTTTTTAGTCTGTATACTCCAGTTAACGATTAATCGATTACTAAAGTAGTTGACGATGTCAATAACCGATTAATCACAATTAATTAGATTAATTGTAGCAGCCCTAATTGTCTAATGGTGGTGTACTGTCAGATGCCCTTTGAAACTGAAAAGGCAGACAAAAATCCTTGTAGCTTGTTGCAGTTGGTGAATGCCTTATGTAGAAATTCTACCCTTGCCAAAGAAAGGTGAGCTGACAGCTTCAGTTCAGGCTTCAACCACACACACACAGGCAGTCTTTCTATCTTTACCAGAACTTTACATTGACTTCAGTTCATATTTTTATTCATTTCTATAGCCTAAGCCTAACTCAGAACAATACTCCTTCTTATGGGGTTCAAAGTGTTTCTATCTTTGAATTCCCTTCAGCCCTATGAGGAGCAGTGGGTCTTCACAATGTAGTATTTGTTGGAAAACTGGGCCTTACAAGGTAATAAATGCCAGACACACACCTGTCTATTCAATGCTAAACAGAACACCTGTCCACCGTAACTGGCAGGCCAGTCTGTCAGCTGCATACAAAGCCAGCCTATCTGTTGAAATGTTCAATCGATCCTGCAAGGTGAACAATGAATGCTGTTGCTTCAAATTCAATATCCAACAGAATATTGCATTCCAGCAGTCCTGATAGTTCAACTATTGTGATTCGATACACAGTATTATGTAGCTCTGCCTCGAAAGCAATCAAAATCATGATTAAATGTTTAAAGTGTAACAGAACCCGGAGAGCGGAGGTCAGAAGCCAAACTAAAAATGTAGAGTGTGCACACACTGCAGAGCTGCACAATATATGGCAATTATGTCATCATTGCACTATTAATGTCTGCAATATTTATATTGCAAAGGACTGTTTGGAGAGTCATAATTGTTCGCCAATATATTCCAAGTGTTATGAACTTGCATTTTAAATGCTAAGGTCATACTTAGCCAGTTGGACAGAGTCCAACAACAGCAGATTCTCACATGGGACATAAATGACTTTACCCAAAATGCTAAAAGTCACAGAGCGATGGAGGGAGAGATGAGAAAGAGAGGAAAGAAGAAAACAAGCATATATTTCATCTGATATTGCCATCACATTATTAATATTGTCACCATCACAAGGTTTTCTAACACAGTGCAGCCCTAATGCGTCTCCGCTGGAGATGGGCACCAGCGCCCCTGCAAACCTGCAAAAATGAGCAGGTATAGACTATGGTGAGACGGATGGATTTTAAGACGGGACCAGTTTTGTTTGTTTTTTCCCCATACAGATGTACAAACACTCAAGAGCCCACAATTGCAGAATGCATCAACATCTTTACAACACTTTAAATCACAAAGCTAAACCTATGAAGTGCAAAAAAAGCAACACACAAACATTTCAGCAAAATCAGAGTGTGAACACACCGAAAAGTCCAGCATGACACAAACCTTTAAATGTGTTAGACATTGTTCCAGTAAAGTGAATTTATGCCAAGCTTTGTAAATTACAGGAAAGCAAGAAAGATGCCGAGTGCCATAATGCATTTCTTAAACTTTGGCTGAATGATAAATTCCTGTCGTCTGAGAGATGCAAACCCCCATACTTTACTATCCTGCTAATCTCTTATTCAATTAAGTTGACCGAGTTGGTCATGCATGATCGGGTTCATTACCATGACAATAAGGCGAGGGATGGGAGTAGAGACGCTGGAACGTTTGGGGGAGGTTTACTGAGAGATGGACAAGTTTCTCACAACGATTCAGACATTGTGAGCCTCTGAAGTTGGTCAGAGATCTACTTGAACTTGTTGAAGAGAAATTATTTTCTCTCTGTAAACAGGAAGTCAGTAGCGGTATGGTTAAGATGACTTTTTTCCTCTCTCCTCATTTGAGGTGTGAAACAATAGGATTTAAAAAAAAAGGATCTCAAAGCAAAATAGATGGAGACACAAAGAACAAAATATTTTACTCTTAGCACCAAATAGCAACTTTACTTTTTTTTATTTTTATTTTTTAACTGTTAATCTACGTTAACAATCCAAGTTTTTAAAACAGCTGACATTAGATGTGGCTACAGCTTTGGTGTTTTTCTTCTTAAACAACTAGAGTATTTGCTCAGGTTTAAAATTAAAAACTTCAAGGTGCTGCTACATCTCTCTTAAAATTGTAAAACGTGAGGTCACAAATTAGATGTACCTACATGTTTGCCAGTGCAAAGCACACACACTGTTGCTGCTCTTCATAACTGTAACAATTTGCTGGTATAATAAGATGTTCCTTTCCAACAGTTGCAATGCTCATTAAATAGTCAAGCACACAGAAAGAAACCTAATGATTTTCTTTACATAGGGCTACTGAGGAAGTTACTCTGTGTTGTCTATTAGTAAACTCTGTCTGTGCTTTGTATCTAAGCTTAAACTAAGCTCACAAGGTTCTAATGAGAGACATCTTAACACTTATGCATGTGTGCAACTCATAAAAGACAAAGAAGAAACCTAGGCTGGTCTAAATGCTGCACCATAGGGCATTCTTTAAAGATGCTTTATGACAACAAAAATTATATATCTTGTCTAACTATCCCAACTATTTCAGATAAACGTAGAAAATGTTTGAGAAGTTAACAAAAATCCCCAAACAAACTTTAACATTAACTAATGTTTTTATCAGAATGAAATGATTTAAATAAAACAAAATACTGCAATCTCTTCAGTGGTCACTTTGTCTATATTTATTAGTTTAAAGCAACAGTTGCAAAGGTTTAGCATGAGTTTCTTCTGCCATGATAACTTTCAGCATAAATTTTAGTTTTGTTTTTTTTTGTTTCACTCAGCAAGTAATCACACAAAAATGCAAAATATGATCAAATCACTATTTAAAAAAAGAACAATAACATTATCCACTGTTGTTAGCTATAACAATGTTATTTAGAGTACAAGTCTGTCATTTTAATACACATAACATCCTAACTGATTAAACGACATTAGCTTAATAAAGTAGATGGGTGGTGCTGTTTTAGTTTCCACACCATGACTTTCCATGCAGCGAACAGAGGACTTGTCCACCCAATGACCGTTGGAGATAGATACCAGACTCCCCCACCCCCAGTGACCCTGCAAGGAGAAGTAGGTATGGACAAGATGGATAGACTTTCTATGTAACCAGAAATTTACAAACAGTTGAATTTTTCCATCTTTTAAGTGGTGGGAGAAAAAAAAAACAACAAAAAACCCATCTTAGAGCCTTTTGAGCCAGCCTACTGGCATTGTGCAGCAATAAGTGGGGGAGGGGAGTTCTGTGGTACCTTATGATCCATATAGCTAAATTAAAACTCCACTCAATCTGGCATTTTTCCTGGGATCTCAATGAAAGGTTTTTAAACCACATGATACAAAATTTAAAGCAAACTTTTTAAAACCTTGGACAGTACTGCCCATATACAGTCTACCAATAACAGACTATTAAGAAACTAACCTTAAGTTCTGCCAATAGATACTTTATAATGCAATAATTTTTTTCCACCTATTGATTCATAGTACTATCTACAAACATTTCTAAGCTCTTATATATTGGATAAAATATTTAGAAGAATCAGTTTAACATAAATATTTGGCCGAACAAAGTAATTTCTAGAAATTTATTGGCAGTCTTAATGGTTTATCCATTATTATAGCACTAGGTTTCTAAAAGGTGAAAAACTCAAATGCAGAAAAACATGAAAAGCATTTCCACTTCAGTTAAAAATTAGGGTGATTGCAAGGAGACCTTCCAATCTCAAAAAAATTTAACTCAAAGAAAAAAAAAAGAAATCACAAAAACACCAGTGAAACATGAAAAAAAAAAAAGCTGGTCAGCAATTATAAGAAGGGGTTGAGAAATGTAATGCCAATAAATATTTTTTCAGTGATTTTTGAGAAGAGTATAAATAATTAGTGATATGTATTTTTTTTTAAATAAAAAACCTCAAAAAAGTTTTTTTTAAAAACTGACATCTTTTACTTTTCTTCTTCTGAGAAATGCCTGTCACATTTTGTAACAGAAACTTCTTGGTTGAACAAAAAAATAATTTTAAATCTAAATTTTGGGCTTAACTGTTGAAAATAGTCACACATCTCCTAAGCTTTAGCTCTGACAAGATAGAGAAATGAAGCCAGTCTGCCAGTTATGCTCAGAGGTTTGCTGACTAGTGCAGAGTTGTTGTGCTTAGTGGGCAGGTTGAGCTGAGTGAACACTTCCACAGCAGAGTCGGTACCATCAGAAGCAGATAGCTGCAGCTCTGCAGCACAGATGGCCAGTCCGTTGAGTGATGTAAATATTCACATCTGCTTTTCTAAAATGATTTTTCGTTTGTTGAATTAAACATGGGAAGCAGACAGATGACAGCTATCTCTATCCAGGACGGAGCCATATGTCATAGTGTCTGTGCTTGTAACTGAGATATTAATTTGTGCGCTCTGACAGTGTATTTTCTGAAAAACTGATTCATCTGTCAAACACCAAATATAATTTTTTTGGGATTCCATAGCAAAAATTATTCTTTAGAGGATAGTAGTTTCTTAATGTTTATGTTTTTTAATCAAATTTATTGTATCATAAAAAAGGAAAGCAAATAAGGGAACAATGGAGTTTCGTAAAACTTTGTTTTGCTTTTTACTTTATTTATTAACATGACACAGGTAACTGCAGGGTAATGATGCAGGTGTCTAGAAAAATGTTCTGAATAATATGAACCAAAAAACAAAAAATCTGAATTTTTCACCATTCATCCCATTTCATTAAAATGTCACTCCAGGTCACCTAAATGCTAGTCTGACCATTGCCTTACGCTTGATTCTCATCTCCCTTCAGTGCTCCATCTGGGCTTTCTCCTATTGAGCTCGATTTCCCCAACAGAATTTCAACCAGGGCAATCAACAAACAGAAGGAGAATTTGTGAACGATGACGTTGATTTTCTGCGCTGTTTCAGAATTTTAGTCAGCCTGTAGTTTAAGCAATGGCAGCAGAGGAAGTGAACGAAGCCATTCAGTCCATGTTGGCCATGCTTCCAAATATTGAATTAACATTAACGGCCATCTCATTCAGCTCAGCACTTCTCTCTTCGCAGTGGAGGATGGTTGTTTACAGCGTACTTTCAATTTCCAGTGAAAGTATGTACGTCATGGCCAAACGTTAGCAATTGGGTAAAATGTAAAACATCAGAGTCCACACCTCCAAAAGGCAACCATTCTCAATAGTAAGGGTTCAGACCCTCTGTATGAAGCAACGCACAGAACAAGGGGCTGTTTTTACCTGCTTTTTTTTAACTAGCTAAAATCTTTACTAAACAAAGCAACTTAATGTAGGGACAATAACTTTAACACCAACTTCTAAATCTAGCAATTTACCTTTTAGATGTTCCGCTCTTCATAGAGTAACGCAAGTATAACAAGCAGATATTAGCCAGTTAATTAGTCAAGCTGTCTACTCCAGTAGCCAGTGTGCAGTCTGACACGCCACTTATAGCTTCCCAACTTTAGTTGTACTTTAATAAGAGTGATTGGTGGTGCACCACATGGCTCAGTGGTAGAGCAGGCACGCCATATGCTCAGACTAAAGTTCTGTTGTCCACGGTTTATTTCCCAGCAGCCCTGGGCCATTTGCTGCCTATTTTCTCCTTCTCTCTTTGCCTTTCTTCCTGTCCAGTTACTACTGAATAAAGGCTGTGCTACAAAAATCTTTATGAAAAATAAGCGCAACTGGTGGAACTTCGCTAAAATTTAACACCATCTGTGTTTTTGGGACTAGAATTATTGTTGAGGGGGGGGGGGTTTCAGAGCAACTGAATTTCTCATATTAGGGAAAAGTATAGGTGCTTTATTTAAGCCAGCTGACCAGCAGTCTGTTGCAACAAGCAGGGCATAGGCCTTGCTGTGTTACTCTATGCTCTATAGAATGGCATTTCAATAAATTACTTTAAACCGTAGAAAGGATCTACATCAAATATGAGAAAATGTAAAAGTTTCCGGATTTCAAACTGGAATAATTAAGCAGCACCTTCATTTGCGAAGGATGCATTTCATTATAGCTGCAGGCTTCCCCCTGTGAGCACAGTTCTTATGTAGTTAATGGGAAAAGACGGAGCTCCATGAGGAGGCTTTGTGACCGGCTGTGAATGTTCTTGAGCCAAACAAGACGAGGCTGTGTGAGCAGCTCGTTCCCAAGCAGCTCTGTCGGCTAATTAGCTAAAGGGCTGGTTTGTCTTACACAGCTTTTTAGATCTGAAAGCAGCCTGGGTGGGAAAGCATTTTTCCCTTACTGTTAAACAGGCAGGCTTGTAAACAACAAATTGTAGCTAAATAAATTTAACTCACTTAGAAGCTACTTTTCAGCGGTTTATTTACATTTGCATCATATAATATTGGCTTCTGAATATACTGCATGCAAATTTTTTTTTTTTTACATGAACATGTGTCAAAAAGTACAAAGTGTAAACTACTGTTCACTGCTTTCAGCTTTAATCATCTAGTTTGTAGGGGCAGCTTATTCTTTTGTGGGGGTCTATTTTGTTTTACTAGGAGCACAAAATTTGAAAGAATCAGATAAACACAGATAAACTTTTCACTAAAGTGTTAACCCTGTCACCTCTGCTGGAAATAAAACTTCTAATCCAATCATAGAGAGGGTTTTTTTTTTTTTTAAAGTTCCATTTCGAAATTTAAATATGTCATCATTCGCTGAAAAATCAAATAAATCTTTAAAAGTCCTAAATTAATGAAAATTTATTTCCAAGGTGGAATAACTTTTTAAATTTACACTTTTAAATCTACAAAAATAAAACATATGAACTCTTAAATGCAAGAACACCGCCCCAGAAATTAGAAGAAAAAAAATATTCTTAGCAAACTGCAAAAAAAAGTCAAACACTTTCCGTAGGTATCAAAAGCTCCTGGCATAATGTTGTTGGGATATTTTACCTCTTATTCGCAGAAGTAGTAGAGTTTATTTAAAATGGCTGGTGCCCTGGGACAGACCCAACTTTTAGGCACGGTTCATTAACTAACAACAGGATTGAGGCCGAGACCATTCCAGCTGCTTAAAATTTGTTTTCTCCACTTTAAAGCCAGGTTTGATAAATGGTCGGGACCCTGTCTTGTTGGAACACCCGGGTTGTGCCTTGACGTTAAATAATCTGGAGGGAGTTTGATTTCTTTGCTATTCTACCGTCTTTGTGAAATGCACCAGTAAAACTGGTGGCAAAAGGGAGCCTTGTCATGATACTACAACCACCGTGTTTGATAGTGGAGAGAGCATGCTTAGGTTTTAAAGCTTTAAATTACATCCCAGACATATTTTTCCCATTACTGGGACTAAATAGCACAATATTTTTCTTATCTGGAAAATAAAATTACCCAGAATAGATTTTGAAGCAGGGCCTTCTTTCTTGGTTGGTTGGTTGGTGGGCAATTTAAAACTGGTTTCACTGCGGAAAAGGACACTCGTGTTCCCTTTCTAGAGCATCATAACCTGAGCGGGGCAGTTTGGGTCTGATGGTTAAATCTGGACAGATCTTGCTGAATTTCTGTTCCAGTAAGAAAATTATACTTAGCATACATTCAAACTGGTTTTGAAAATCGATGGAGCAGAATGGCTGCAACCTTAGCAAACTGCAAAAAAATGGCTGCATCCTTAAACCTATTGCAAAATATCCTAACAATTGAGCAACTTTGATAATCATATAAAGTATTTGGTTTTTAATTATGAAAAAAAACTTCATCAAAATATTTTTTTCTGTATTAAAACAGCATCCCATAATGATCACAAAACAGTTCTAAAATAAAAGTTGCATTTTTAAGATAGTATCGGTTTCAATACAAACTTAAACAGATTAAAATAAGTAATACAACAATAATAACTCATGAGACATTTTTTAAATCATCATAAACTAAACACTGTATTCCCTTAAGAACTGCAGGACTTTATAGGTAAATAATGACACTTTCCAAACCAATATCTTGATGTACAAATCCCATATGCAGTACTATTTTATAGCAGAAATATCCAAGTACAAGCATAAAATAATAAATACAAATCAAGTTCATATGACTGTTTGAAATCTCTAGCTTGTAAAAATGCCTCACACACCACCGGTTTGGCCACGTTTTTTGTCTTAATGCATATTTAAGCCTACCTTTATTGCTGTTATTGATATTTTCCATTTCTCAATAAATTATTGAAATAGTTTTATTGCCCAGCACCATTTTTAATGGACCGTAAACAAGCATTACTGTGGACATTTCAAAGTCCAAAAAAGGGAAGAAAGGGAAGTAGGGCACACCTGAAATAGATGCGGTAGGTGTGTAAGAACAGAACAGAATGAAAAATGTCAGGACTCATTAACAACGAAGCAGACAAAGAGAAAAGGAGGCACCTATAATAGCTGAAAAATATACAATGGATCGGAACAAACAAAGGAAGGTCAAAAGAGTATACATAACAAAAATAGCAGCCAACGTCGGACAGTCACTGAAGCAAACACTCTTTTGTCCCATGTGGTCCATTTGGACCCACTGGAGCTAGGTTTTGGAGGTAATGCTGGCTTTGAGATAGCTCAGCTTTAGAAAATTCACAGAAATTCTTCACATCACTTTAAGATGTTGAGTTATCACAGTGCGAAGTCATTATGTCCCAGCAAACACACTGTTATAAACTTGGTGCTTCTCCAACACAAATTTCCGGGCCAAAAAGCACAAAATGGAGCTGATATTCATCACTGGCTCCCAACCAAAACTGGAACCACCTCATTAAAGAATGGTTGATAACAAGAGCTTCCTGTAGCTGAATCCAAACCATTAATCTCCTTAATTTGCCATGAAACAAGCTGGAAACTGGTCATTATGCTGCAAATTAGTAAACTTGATTGGTCAGTTGGAAAACAGAAGGACAAGAAGGAAACATGGTCAAATTCCTGAACAGCCAAAACAGATTTCACATTTTCCCTCCCTTTTCTGTTCAATTCCAGGTTAAAATGTTATTTAAACTCATGTCTTCAGTTGTATACTTCCGATGAAATCTGCTCAGGGTTGCACAATATTAGAAAATCTTCCACTAGAAGAAATATTAGTAAATATTAGGATGACAACATTAACTATGATATTTTATTTTTTCCTCTCTTTTAGCAGCAGGGAACCAGAAGCATATTGTTTACCAATAATAGAAACATAAGCTTCAGGGATTCAAAGCATGTAATATAGTAAAACACTAGTTATTACACAATTAAATGTGTTTTTCCTGGCACTCACCCAGAAGTTGTTCTGAAAGACAGCCATTATCACTCAAAGGTAGCCAGCAATCTGTGAAAAAAAGAAAAAGAGTTGAAGATTCATCCCAGCAAAGACTGATGTTTTAATTTTCTTCCAATTTTTTCTCTGTTACTGGAAGAAAAAATAACCTGGATAAAACCTTCTGGGTTTCTTTATTAGTTTGGAAAAGGTATTTATTTTCAGTCTTTGTTCTACCAATTGACAACCTGCAGTATCAATATCGCAGCAAATTGCACAAAAATGAGCTCTATTAAAAAAAAAAAAAAAAAAAAAAAATGTCTTTATAATAAAACCTGATACACCTTTAGTGTAGGATGGGAGCTCCTGAGAAAGAGAAGAGAGGAGCTTAACAAATGACTTGAAAGCAGTAAGTCAAAGGATGGAGGCTGCAAACGAAGGAGGGGGAGTTACATCAGGGAAGAAGATAAGAAAGAACAGAGGAGAAGACAAATTGAGGTGTTAGCAAATACAAAGTAGATGATATATACAGTTCTAAGGTATGAGTGGCTCCTTCAGATACTGTGTGCAATATTAAAAATAATTTTTAAAAAAAATGTTCCTAAACCAGATACTTTTGACCCCAAGCCGACTGCCCATAACCTCTGGTTTCAAAACCAGATTCCTAATTCCAAATTAGCTGCCTTACAGTCTTCGACTGTTTTATCTAAGATCTCTGCACAGGGAGAAATCAGACATCAGAGCTCATGCAAAATGAAAAATTTCTCATTTATTTATAGGAATTACAGCATATTTATGTAATGGCACAAAGATCTCTCTCTCCCCTTCTCAAATGAGGGATTGGTTTACAATCTAGTAGCAAATCAAAAACAGTTGTCTTGTAAAATTCAATACAGCGTCACATCGGAGAGTCACATTCTGTTGATTCTGTAACATCAGATGGATGGATGGAAGGATGGACAGAAATAAATAAACTGATGGGAGGACGGATGGACAGACAAAATGGATGGAAGAAGAGATAGAAAGATACAGAAAGAACAGACTGATGCAGGATAGGAAATGAAGTCTGGAAATCAAAGTATTTTCTATACACCGTTTTCTTTTTCCATATTATCCAAACCTGAGAAATACTCGTTTCCAGGCTGTGTAGCAACTGACTCTTTATTAGCATTTAAAGAAATGCATATCAAACAAACAAGCAACTGCCCTTTCCACAAAAATCCATAATGAGGAAATTATTTCCCAGGGGTTGCTCCCATAAAGGATTCCTGCTATCTCTTCTATTCTGCTGACAGTGACTGTTTGTGAGACAGTGTGTGTGCTGACAACAGCCTTTTCTATGTATTGGCATTGACTTGGCCTAAGCCTGGTGACCTGGCATTAAACAGCAGCTGCACACAGACAAAAACTCTACAGCACAACAAACACACACACACCAACCAGATACACCTCACACCTTATTAATTAACTCAGCAGAGGGACTGGAGGCCCTGCAGAGAGCTCTCAGAGAGGAAACAAAAACCTGGATAGACAAGCACTACAGACAAATATAAGAGCTTAGCCAAAATGCTACCTTCATATGCATTACCTCAAATTAATTTCTATTTGAATTTTATCACAACTGATCAATCTGGTTACCACAACATTAATATAAAAAACCTCCAAAGATTTGAAACAGGCATTTATGAATATGTTTCAATAATTGCTTTCATTAAACAGAGCAAGACGACTGAAAAATACTCTGGCCAGTAAATGACATATTTCACATTTCATTACTAAATATGGACACATATATATTCCCTGTGCATCTTTTTAAACTAATGCTTATATGAAGATGTATTTTGGATTGCAGAGTGGGACAAATTAATTTTCAATTGTTCAGGCTTTTGACGTAATGAGGATCCAATCTGGATCCAAACCTTGTCAGATAATAAGTGGTGCATTAAGGTCTAGTTGTGGGTTTTTATTAAAGTCTTTGCTGAAAGTCATGACTTTCCACCTTTGTCTTCTTGAGATGGCTGCACCTTTATTCCTCCAGTACAACCTGTTCTGCCACAAGTCTTTTTAAACACTGCCTCTTCCAGCCTGTTGTGTCTGTAGTGTTTAAATGATATACAGTATGCAGGGGCCCATATTTATACTCCATTGCGGATGTACGGTCCTTGAACACCATGGAACATTTTTTTCTTATTTTCCTCTTCATTAAGGAGTCATGTAGATTTACTGGATTTCTGGGAATCCGCTCTACAAGGAGGTCAGGAAAATATTCAAGATGCTAACAATAAAAAAAAAAATGTGCAGCAAACTTTCATCTGCAAAGAGACCACATTTTAACATTTTCACTAAATGGACGCAACAGCACTAAACTTGAGTACAAAGGGCAACATTCCTACAAAAGAACATCCCAAACGACAGTGGCTCTGCAAACATATCTGATACTCAGCAACACAGCAGTAAGATTTTCAATTGATCGTGGGGCACAGCCGCGCCAAAATAAAAGCCACCACACCTTCAGAATTAAGTTGTTTATTTTTATCCATCCATCCATCCATCCATTGCCCGGTAACACCGGCTCCTCCCGGTCTGGCTGCAACATTTATCGAGTACATCAATGCCAGGTGGGGTAAACCCAAAGCTGATTAACATACCGGATTTCATTGGCTGGTCACAAGCTTTTGATTTGCTTTTGGCCAATAAGTTGCAAGTCTGAAGTAAACACATGGCTCATTAACATCTCCAACACCTCACTCAACCCAGGCCTGTAAAGGAAGCTAGAAAAAAATAGCTACTTTGGAGATGAGGACATCCACCATAAAAATACCGGTGGCTTTTATTGGAAGAATTCATGTTTGCAGGAATATTTTTCAGTTTCTGGGGGTGAGTTTCAGAACTTTTATTGTTTTTAGAACACTATTACATTACATAGCATGCTACCAGCACACAGATCTAGATCTGCCCAGTCTGGGGCTGCACTGCTGCGGCTGTAATAAGTGTGATATGACGGTGACGGGGTGGTGAGCAGCGCTGCGCACCGCGCTGACTAACTGCAGCTAGCAACTGTAACACCTAGAATAAAATAATTATTTACGTCGGGATTTATTCCGGCTGAAAGAAGACATCGTCTAACATGTTATCTTTATTGTTTCTTCCGCTTATTTGAGGAAATCTCAAACCGTTCCCCGCCCAGCTGGGAAACCCTGCAGCGTGTATTTAGGCATCGCTTAACTCCACAAAAACTCAGGGTTAACAGACTCCATAAGACAGGCTAACAAGACAGAAGCTCACAACCTTAATGCAAAATGGAACAAAAACTGACAACTTCTAAAAAATATGTATTTCTAACTAGATGAGCCAAGTCACACCTGTTGAGACTAGCGGTGACGTTCAGGAGCGATTTGACTCATTTGTACGACTTTTTTTTTTTTTTTTTTTTTGCCGTGAACAGTAGGACTTGAGTCTCAATTAGAAAGCGCTGTTATTTATTTATTTTTTGTTCATTTTTAGGATTTAGCTTGTTTATAATGTTCTGCATACAAGTCAACAGCTATTATTTTTATGTAATTTAAAAATATTTAGTTGGGAATAAATAGACAATAGATAAATACAATTGACAGAAAATGGGTGGATAATTTTTATTTAACGGTGCAGAGAAGGATTTTCTGTATTTTGCAACAAATATTAATCCCCCCCCACCGGTTTAAAAAATTCCTAGAGGAAAACCTGTAGCCATATATATTTTATACTGTGCAGCCTTACAGGCGGAGAATGAAGGAACACAGCTTTCTAGCCATGAAATATATATATTTTTTGATGGCAAACAAACAAATGATAGGAGTTGCATTTGTAAACATACTGTCAAATGAAAGCATTATTAGAATATTTTACTGGTACGAGGATTCAAGCAATGCCTACTTTGAAGTGTCCTGATGTTTCTTTTGTTTGATTATAACCTGGAGAGTTATTGTAATTTCTTGCACAAATGTGCCAGCCACCTTATTGTGCACATTTTTCAATAGAGAATAATCCAAAGACACAGACAGATAGAGGTGTGTGTTCTAGGACCCCATGAGGACACCCACTGTGGTGGGGTGTGGAAAAGTTGCTGACATCCTGCAATCTCCATCTGGTTGGGACTTACACGTTTAGCTGAAATCAGCTCCAAGGCAGACAGGAAGAAGCGGGACACAAGGTGACCTCGATATCTTAATGTCATTCTGGGTGCATTTTAGTTATCAGAATATAACCACATATACTCTCCCTATGATTTAGCAGCATCAAGAAATATCTGGACTGGACTATGGTTATACTCTTGTGAATATACTAATTTTACTGTTTACTTCTGGAGCTTCAAATGTATTTATTTTATTATTAAAAGCTTGGTTAAGTAACCCTGGGGAACTAACAGGCTGATATCAGTAAATATTGGTAGATGCAGTTCTTTCAGTTTACCAGACAAAAATACCTTTTAAACCCCTTTTTTTTCCTTCACATTAACTGCATTTGTTAACAAAAACTGTGCAAAAAGCAGGCAAAATGGGATGGATGCACTTTATAAACTCAACCCAAAAAGCTCTAATTATAGCATAAACATTTTGATCCTCAATGCTTCAAAAGAAAGTAATTAGATTTAGTTTGTACCTTAAAGACAGTTCACCACTAATCCAAAAGTCTTCTTTAGTTCAGAACTGAGAAGTCGTCCAGTTGCATTTTAATTAAGCACGTACTAAGATATACACTAACATATCATTATTGATCCAAGTATTTCCAAGACCTCACTTCGTACACATTAGTCCCTTCCTCAAAAAGCTAATGCATCAAGTAAACATGTTGCTAAATATATATTTTAAAACACTCTATACAAAAATGTAAGAATTTATATTCCAGGTGTGAAAATTATATGACAACAAAAGCCTAGTGTATCAACTATGATACAAAAAAATAAAATATTTCAAATGAACATCCATTTTTAAAAAAAAAAAAAAAAGCATCCAAAAAACAGTGCAACTTTTAAAAAAAAAAAAATAAAAATTGAGTACTATTTCCTTCATCATGCTTAATTAAAACCTATGTTGTCTAAAAAGTATGTCTGTACAACTGAGCCAGGACTCTTTGAAAAAAAGCGTAGGAAAAAGAAATCATACAACCATCTTTAATAATAAAACCAAACTGAGATATTATTAACTGTGTGTGATGCACCGATATCTGGAGCAAGTCTTTTTTTCTTTTTACCTTTTTTTAATATCTCAGCAGTTTGTTTCATCATGTGAGGCTGAACTTAATCAGAAGCATGTGTGTTTCTTGTGCTTAGATATAGAAAACTAAATTGTTCAGAAAAGAAACAGCCTAAGCCAGTAAAGTGTAAAAGGTTTATTAACAGCATTTCTTTGGTGGTGCTTCTTTCTTTCATCTTCTAATTATCTAATTATTTGTGTTGCACAACGCTCTCACTTCCGTCAATGAGTTCTTGATGAATGCTAAGTGCAATTAGCACAACATAGGGTGATCAAACGTCCTCTTTTCTCTGGACATGTCCGGGTTTTCATAGTTATTCGGGGACCAATAGGCATCCTTAAACTGACTTGCGCAATGCATGGTATATGACAGCCTGCCTTTTATTGGACGTCCACCCGGAGCTGCTGGCTAATGGTTGGCTTGGAGCAAACAGTGGCAAAGTGCACGGCAGGTCTATTTATACACGTGGAGCGGAAATGCATGCAGATAGATGCAACACAGTGGGCAGCGCTCAAGTTGATGCTGAACGGAAGGGTAGCTCTACGGACGAACTGGAAAATCAATTTCATACCATCCCCGTTGCAACAAATGGGTGGTGGAGCGCACCGTGGTGTGGACATAGCTGGGATACGTTTTTTTGTTTATGACAAAGATCCGTTACTCATATGGACACAGAAGCTACAAATGGCTGTGCAAACACAGAATTCATCTATTATATTGACTGAAGATGAATACGTGAACTAAAGAGTGTAGTATTTTTTTCTTTTAAAATGTCTGTCAGCCTGCTTCTTTTTTATTATCAAATTGAGTATATTTTCAGATTTGTGTATTTTTTCACCCAAGCTGACTTAAAAAAAATGAGCTATTATTGTTACAAGTTAATTTTCTAAGCTACAGAAAAGTTATTGTTAGGGATAAACAGATGAAAATTTTGGCTGATATTGATAACCAATATTAATACTTCTGCTATGGCAGAATTTACCAATATTTTATTTTATCACATTTTTTTACTAGATAACTCGATTAATTGTCAGAATAATCGATACCTGACTATTAAAATAATCGTTTACAACAGCCCTACCTACTTCTGATCCAGGAGTGTAGTGAGGTGCACTTGATTTTTTGGTATTTTTTGTCAAATCACCTTTACTTTAAAATCTACAAAACTTTGATTTTTATAATTTGGAATGGGTTATCCTAAAATATATTAAGATAATTTACATCAGGGGTGCCCCTGTCAACCAGTCGAGCAGGTGTTTAAATTAGCGAATCAACCACCGCTCGTGTTCACGCAACCACTTAATAATCAAAAAATAAACATCAAGCCTGAAAACATAACATTACGACAGACTGAATGTTCTGTTTTGAGTTTCATGTTCTGTTCTTTGTGTGGCCGTTATGTTAGCATGTTTTTTGATCTCGATGTTCCTGATGCACTTGAAAGTAATCTCTGCTCTGTCAGCTTGCGTAGCTGTCTGTCAATCTGTTGCCACGACAGCATGTGTGTGTGTGTGTGTGTGTGTGTGTGTGTGTGTGTGTGTGTGTGTGTGTGTGTGTGTGTGTGTGTGTGTGGAGTAGATCCAACACAGAGAGTAAAAACTGAGTTGTTGTTTACCAGTTTGGCGTCGTTTTCCCTTTGTTGTGGCACACTGTGGCTGCTGTAATTTCTGAAAGTTCAATAAAAAAAAACTGGACTAATTGCCACGTTTGTTCGTGAGCAGAATGTCACAATATTAGTAACAGTCACCAAATAGGACAAAATACATCAATTTAACAAACTATGGCTCCTACAGTGGTGATTATGTAAAATTAAATGAGTTGTCCAATACAAGAGAAATTTGGTTTGCTGACTTTCAAAGCTGTTGCTAGTAATTCGGTTCCCATTTAGTGGAAATATTAACGCTGATGAGTCGGTCTCCAAAATAACAACCCTTCTCAACCTGCTGTTGAAAATGAAGTGCTAACACTCACAAATGACATTTAAATAAAATCCAGTGCATCATTTGGTATGAGCCAGCACTTGTGGAGGAAAAAAATATCTGCAGAAGATGGGTTTTTCAATTTAGGAATCAATGTTTCTTTAAAAATTCTGATTTTGTCTTTTATCTTACAGAATTAAAATCAAATATTTTTACATACTCCATTTTCTTTTTCCTATTTTTATCCAGACCTTTTATGACTGCATGAAAACAATGTGCCAAAAAAAAAAAAAAAAAAAAAAAAAAAAAAATTAAATCTGACTTTCAATACCACAATCTTTTAAATTTAATTGAAAGTGATTCTAAACAAAAATTTAATTGCTTTTACCCACATCTCCCAGTCCCAATATTCTAGTACCTTTACACCTGCTCAACCCCTATTGTTGAAAGAGTCACTGCAGCAGCAACACAGTTACACACAGTTTCAGATGAAAAGTATAATCTTTAACAGACAGAGCAAGAATCCAACCAGCCTCATCAATAAAGACACACCGACCTCCTCTTCTGCCTCGCTCCAAGTGTCTGACAACACAGATGGCAGCCAAGAAAAATTGGGACTTTAAAAAAAAGCAGATGGAGAGGAGTGAAAGAAACTCACACTAACAAACACTACCCACGAACCATACAATTCTTGCAGAAAACAAACGATAGATCTTCTCCACCAATACAGAGCTTTGTTGTTCTTCCTTCCTTTTCTCTGGCTTTTCGCCAGAGCTGGGTCAACTGGCAGATGTTCTCTGTGGAAAGGATGACCAGCAAAAAACTCGCTCCCTCCTTGCAACCTTCACCTGCTTTTCACTCGCCACTGGGTAAGAAAAGAAATAAAAATGAGGCTGTGGAGGAATTGCTCCTCATTTTCCCTCCTCTCACTGCTGCTCAGTACAGCAGATGAACCAAGCAAGCTAAAAATGGAATCAGGCTAAATGTGGTGACACAGCAAAGCGTGGAATAAAGACACTTTGGTAACCTTCGAACAGGCACATTTGTCACAAGTACAGGTCGTGTAGCTCAGGGGAGAAACTAAAAGACGCAAAAGAAGGGAGGGAAAAAAATGGTGCACTGAGGTGAAAAACAAGTGAAAGTAAGAAAAGGTGGGCAGAAGAACAGCCTTAAAGATTAACCAAAAGTATATAAGGCAAAAGTAACGTAATTATACAAGCACATCTTAATAAATTAGAATATCACTGAAAAGAACATTTTGTTTCAGCCATTCAATTTAGAAAGTAAGTCTTCTTTTACTTTAGAATCACTACACAAATATTTCAAGCATTTATTTCTGTTTAATTTGATAATTATGTCTTACAGCAAATAACCATACCAACTTTAATTATAAAGTACCGCAAAAACAGTCACATCTGAAACAAAATGCTGCACATACAAACTATAAACAAATGTAAAACTAAATAAAGAACATACAAATATGACAAAGTTAAAATATTAAACCAATAAAACCAATTACAAGAAAAAGCCAAAGAATAAAAGTGGGTTTTAAGTCAAGTCAAGTTTGCTTGTATAGAGTTAGATTACATACGGTCTGCATAGCAGAAACATTACATTACAGTGACAGAATAAAGCATTCAAAAATTGTGATCCAGACCAGAATTAGTCTATTTTTCAGTTATTATTCAAAAGCAACTCTAAATAAATTGATTTTTAACTTTGATTTAAAGGAATTCAGTGTTTTGGCTGTTTTGCAGTTTTCTGGAAGTTTGTTCCAGATTTATGGTGCATAAAAACTGAATGCTGCTGCTTCTTGTTTGCAGAGTAGACTAGAACCAGATGACCTGAGTGGTCTGGAAGGCTGATACAACGACAACAGGTTTTTAATGTATTTTGGTGCTAAGCCGTTCAGTGATTTATAAACTAACAAGTATTTTAAAGTCTATTCTCTGAGCTACAGGGAGCCAGCGTAAGGACTTTAGAACTGGGGTGACGTGCTCCATTTTCCTGGTTTTAGTGAGAACATAAGCAGCAGTGTTCTGGATCAGCTGTAGCTGTCTGATTGACTTCTTAGCTAGACCTGTGAAGGCACGGTTATAATTAATTGGGCGATAATTTGAAAATAAACGCAAGGATGAGTTTCTCAAGATCTTGCTGGGACATCAGTCCGTTAATCCTGGAAATGTTCTTCAGGTGATAGAAGGCTGACTTTGTAATTATCTTTATGTGTCTCTGAAGGTTCAGGTCTGAGCCCATCACTACACCCAGATTTCAAGCCTGATCACTAGTTTCTAGATGTAATAGCTGTGCGCCGACTCTTGATCATTCAATAAGATCTACATAACTACGGACTGTGGAAGAACCTCAGTGCAACATTTGACACTGTTGACCATGACATACTAAAGCGACCGGAGAGCTGGGTCTCTTTGGTACAGGACTTGACTGGTTTGATGTGCACATTAACCTTCTATTATTCTCTCTGTAAAGTTAGCAAATTCATTGCTGGCCTTGACAGAGTGGAGTTCAGAAAAAAGGGAGCCCTAAGTATTGAGCACATGTATATATTATACAGTATGTGTACATACTTTTCAGTTGATTATCTTACCTTAGGAGAATTGCAAGCATAATCCTACAAATGTGATGGGACTTTTGCAAAGTCAGTGAAATACTGAAAAAGTGAAATATTGAAAATTACTGATATAAACAGTCACCTTTTCCCTGCATTTAAGTCTCTCAGTTTGAAAACTCAAATTGGGTACTAAACATACAACATGAAGTATTTATTTTAAAATGTACTTTTTAAAAAAATAAACTTTTAACAGGTACAGCACATTGAGCCTTTCTCGGTTCACTTTTCTAGATTTTGTGGTTTGCAGTTTACACTGGTTTTTCTTTAAAGATTCAACAAATATATTTGTTACTTTTTTACAAACTTACTAGGACAAATATTTATTTATGAAGGAATAAAAACAGATGCAGCTTTCCTCTATAAACATGAAAAAATGTACTTTATATACAGACAAGGCAGTCATATAGTCAAAAAGCAGATGTGACAAAGAAACAGGACAAAGACAAAGCGGAATGAATTTATTGAGCGATTTGAGTGTGTCAGGCAGAAGATCAACTCTGCTGTTCTTCTGTATTGGTTTTAAGCCTGATTAGGAGAATCGAGGATGACAGTCTGGCTCAATTTTCTGTTCACTGCCACCAACACTGTACTGTTTTCCTCTGTTACATCTGCTGGCCAGTGATGACTCATGATTGGGACTTACAGCTTAGTTACTAGAGCTTCAGAAGACATCACAAATTTATCAACATGGCAATATTATTACATGCCATAATGTGAAATAACTTCTTAGAAAGCAATAAAAATGGTCTGATTAAGCACCATGCATTCATGCCCTTATGCCAGTAAAATATTCGGTGATGCTGGTTGTTTATTTCAGCAGAAACTGATTTAAGCGGGCATAAAATGTTCTGCTAAATTCACTGCTAAACTGAATTATTTAGTTCAACTCAGCTTATTTATACAGTAAATAAAAACACTGCAAACCAATCATGTAGAAAGATTGAAATTAAACTACAGGTATTCTAATTCATTCCTAGTTATAAAAACACCAGTCAAGTTCAGTTTATTTTACTCATTGGTAGAAGACTTTTCTATCTGGGAAATGCCAGCTGATCGAATCGAAAGTGACAACAGTTGATTTAATCGAGTCGTTATTTTTGCAGCAATCCTTCATACTGAGCAAACATGTGGCAACAGTGGAAAGGAATTCAATTATTATTATTATTATTGTTATTATGATTATTATTAATAATAATAATCATAATAATATAATTAGTATTCCCATGCAACTCATTTGTTCTTGGCCAAAAGGTATATGTAGCAAGCTGCAAGTTTCTATAAAACCATGCATCCAGGATGGAGATAATGAATTTCATTTTTTTTAATCCAGCATGTGGATAGACTACTCACTATCTGGGGTGGTATCTTGGGAGTTTGAACTATTAAAATAGGCAGCTGTAAGTATTTTTAGAGATCTCAAGTATACGCGTACGGCTGTGGTCCCTAACTCCCGCAAATACTTGGGGTCCACTGTGTCACGCAGCCCCACGTGACCTTTTATATTATTGCTCATTTACATAACGGACTAAAACAAGCACAATTATGCTGCTTTGATTTGAAGTCTTCTAGTAATCTGGCTTGTCTATTTAATTTTTTTTATTCCAAGGATTATAACACAAAAGAGAAAAAAAAATGTTGATGTAATGCTAGAGGTAATGGTTTTAAATCCAACAAAAAATGAGGGAATTACAAAAAACATAATGCATCAAAGAAGAATGTCCTAAACCAACTGATTTTTACTAAACTCAAATAATGTACAGCATCAGAAAACATGCTGTGGATTGATGCATTTATGGATGAAATATGGTGGAAGTTTTCAGATTTGATGCATTTCATGAATAGTGGGAAAAAATATAAAAAGATTTTTTAGTATTTGACCGCCCAAATACCAGTTATAACCGACCAAGAGAAAATTACTTAATTCATTTAAATGGTACATCTATAAAATAAATGATTAAATCCAGTAAAACTAATCCTTCAAACTTCTAAAGTGCATTTCTTCTCTGTGGTTTTTCACATAAATGGCCATCTTTTTCAAAGCTTTCCAAAATCTTCTAAGCAATATAATTCTGTGATTCAATGTTTGTCTGGTTGAAAAAAAATAAATGAATGTTTGCATCCTAAAATTGTCTACACACATGTCTACCCACAAATCCAAGCGCGTAAGCAAAACAAAGTCTGATGACTGTTCACTAAAATAATGACAGAACTGCACCCTGTATTCAGGGACCAAGCAACACAAGGCAAAGCTTTTCTTGCGAAGTGATAAATTATCTACCCAGTGGCTGAGACATACAGAGAGCCAGTGAGAAAGCAAACACAATAAATATGAGGAGGAGGTTGCGTGAAAGAAAGTGAAAGCTGAGTGATAAACACAACCCGGGCTGCCAGTTCCCCATTGTCCCAGTCTGAATGTGCTTTTGTCACTGCAGCGTACAGCTCCAGTCCAGCCCCGACTATAACAACGTACCAGGCAAGCATCCCTTCGAAGCCTTGGCATGACCAGCTGTATGAGAGCAGGGGGGCATGAGTCTATACAACAAGTGAATTGAGCCTGAGATTTACTAAAAATTTCATTGCTTAACAGAATATTGTAGTTTCTAGCTTTGTTATTATCAACACATATTAGACATGCCTCACTTCCAGATTGTTTACACTGAATAAAGAAATTCAAGGATTCAATGTTATTCTATTGCAGCTTTTTTCTAAAAGCTTATGCCAAATCCATCAAGTGATATTAGAAACATTTTTAAATAAATGTTTTGCTGAACTTTACTTTTTCTGATGACTAAATGATGACCAGACAGACTTATAAATAGGGTTGCTGCGACCAGTCATTGTGATCAGTGAGGTCGACTAGATCATCATTTAATTTTGATGTTTTTAATCTTTATATTCTTACTTTTCTGAGCAAAAGTTTAAAATATTTTCCTCCAAATGTATGTGCGAAGAGTGCCACATATGAAGTCTGCTGCAGCACATATGTCTGTGCACCAGTGTGTACGACGTACAAGGCAGAGTCCAATTCCTGTCTAGACTGCAGTTTCAAAACAAACATGATGTCTAAACAGCCAAATGACTTTTTCAAAGATTTAAAAGGCTGAATTGCTACAAACTATGGAAGTTTGGTGACAATAAATGGAGGCTTAAATGCTGTGCAGGGTTGTGCCATGCATGAGCTGAAGAGAAAACTAGGCACTCCTGTCTTGGTAGGAAAAACAACCCTGTTATAATTTTATATTAAGCTCCTGGATGCATTGTGATGTTAAGTTGCTTTTCTGCTGAAGTTTCTACTGTTTAACGTTTAGATGCACATTTGACTTAACTGCTTGGTAGCTCCTCTGTGTTAACGTTGAGACTGTATGCAGCCAGAAAAATAGATTTCATTCCATCCTGTTTTATTCACAACTAAAAGTGAGGATAATGCTAATATCAAAATGAATCAGATATAAACTGAGAAACTCATAAATATACATATATATATAAAATACTAGTCACAGCATTACATTTCAAGTTAAAAGTCTAAGAAAAACAGAAGAGTTTTGACTTCTTGCGGCAACTCAAGAAGTACAACCTGCCACAGGAACTGTTAGTCATCGTCTACACGCCCATTTATCAGTCTGTCCTGTGTTCATCACTGTGTAGTTCAGCTCATCAACAAAACAGGACAGGGCCAGACTGTAACGAATAACTAAGTCTTCATAGAGGATCATCAGGGCTGACCTTCCCTCCTTCCAGGATTTTGATAGGTTTAGGGTCAGGAAAAAGGCAGCTAACATCTCTGCACACACATCCTGGACACAAACTGCTTAGATTTTTACCTTCAGCTTGGTGCTAAAGAATAAAACTCATATTTTTCTTTTTTTTATATACTGATATTTCAAATGTCTTTATTGAAAGCAAAGCAAAATTGAAGTCAAATTTCCTTGTTTGTGTGCACAAACTTGGTGAACAAAGCTGAATCTGACATTCTAAAATATTCAGGGATTTTATTTATAAAACATAAATAACAAGGATTTTTGTATTATTTTGTGTCATGCCCTTTATACATAAAATGTTTCCTCTAAATTGTAAATCTGAAAATTTCTTGAAAAACTGAGGTACTGAGCCCCATCACTGAGACAACACAAGCAGAATACAAATATATGTATAAGTGGCAAACAAAGGTGAAAAGCAATTAGATATCAGACTCCGGGTTAGAAGAGTAACCAACTCAAACTCTTTTTCCACAGCCTTCTCACATATTTTTTCATCCAAGCTCTCAGAAAACAAACAAAAATCTAACAAACTAGATAAAAAGTGCAGAACCCATCAGAGTTGCTCAAAAGTAGCTTGTTCAAAACAAGGTTTACACACAAAAAAAAAAAAAACATGTTGTTGTTTATTATTGTCCTCAAAGTCTGGTGTCAAGCAATCATACCCCTTGTGATGTCAGTAACCCAGATGCATACTAAGCAGATAGATTTTTTCCAACATACTTTTTAAAGCCTTGAAATTTTGTCAAGTCCTGCAACAGAAATGTTTTTTTTCTTACCCACCTGTTTTGTTATGATTGTACAGCTGATATTAAAATTAACTGAATCTTTGCCAACAACTTTAAAGCCTAAAAATGTTTTCACAGAAAAGAAACTGGGAAAAATTTCCTGTTTCCAGTTGGTGCTTTTTTTGATAAATTAGTTAATAAGAAAGCCTATAAAAAATAGAATAAGTGCTTATAGTTTCCCTAGTTTGACAAATGAACTAATTTCTTCAGCTCTAGTTATCCGATTCATCTACGAATGATGCAGAAGAGATGGTCATGAACCTCATTATCATCCTCATGGTTAGCTATTGGTGTAATTATGAGGTAGATGAAATCCTGGAAATCTCTTTCCATCCTGGTAAATATTTTTTTTTTTTTTTTTAAATTAACCCAGAAATAGACAAAGCCAGGACCATACCCAGAGGGAGAGCCCACTCCTCCATCCTGCCCCAGGAATCTCCCATCTGCCACACGTAGACCTTGGCTTGACTCATTTACCGCCTCAGGCACAGGCCATAGCTTTACAGAGAGGCTTAAGATTTGAATTCCCCAACACGTTCTCACCAGTTCTCATGTGAACTCTAAACATATCCACAGCTGTATGAATGGTGGTCCTCTAAAATCAGAATATCTAAACTGAAACCCTTCCGTTTATAATTTTATCAAGTAACAGGTTAGCTCGGTTTACTGTTTCCTGCCTCTGGGTGCTGCCCTGCTTGGCAAGTGCAAAAGGAGCCCTTGGAGCCCTGTAGCCTACATATTCAGAGACTACACATGTATAATTTATCAGCACCATGAGGATCCAATATTATTTTGAAAAAGAGTGAGTACTAACAAAGGACAGCCCTGGAATGAATAGTGATGACATGTTTGTGGGTCAAAAAGAGAAAAAGGAGTGATCAAGGAAGTAAAGAGAGTCCTTCTGATGGCTTCAGCTGTGTGCACATTATCATTCTTGACTGTTTGAATAATCAAGCAACAGGACTTTTCAGAGCTGTCATACAGCATTAACTCAGAAATCAAAATGCAAAGCAGCAAGCACTCCTCATTCACCTGCTCCTCTCTGTCAGTCTCCATCATTTATGTCCAGACTCATTTAAAGTCAGACTTTATTCAGTTTGTGCTAGTCAGTAAAACGTCAATACCGGAAGCAAGGAGTTGGGGATTTTCCCCCCCACCAATTATCTGTTTTATCATAACCACCAGTTCACTTTCTAAACCAACAAATAGATTTATCAAGTCCCCTGCTTTAAAATTCAAATAAGCCAATTTGTGTCCGTAGACTGTTTGTTAGCATTTTTCTGTACCAAAATGAATACAAGGAAAGACCACAGAGGGTTTTTTTAACAAGCAAAGTGCGACACTGCTGGACAGGACACATTAAAACAGAAAAACAAAACAAATGAAGCTTACATAGTTTCAAATTTCCATACTTTGTCAAATGCAAAACATGTTTAATATCTAAATAATAAAAAAAAAAGTGTGATTTAGAATTACTGGAATTTTCTTCTTCAGTCATCAAGCATATAATACCCCTTAAACTTTGTCACAATTTGTCATGTTGCAGCCACTACTTCATTGTATTTTATTAAGGTTTTATGTGGCAGACCAACTCAAAGAAGTGTAGTGGAACCTTGGTATTTTGTGGGCTTAGGGACCACAGCCACCCACGAATAGCTAAAATCCGCAAATACTCGAGACCCCCTCTAAAAATGCTTATAACTGTCTATATTAATACTTCAAATACCAAGTATACCTTAATATGCACAATGGAAACCATCTTAGCACTACCACAGAAGCTAGCATCCACAGCCTCTCTTATTTCCAGTCTTGGGGGCACAACCAATCAGCGGCAAGGAAACAGAATGGCTCTCCTGGATTGGTTGCTTTGAAAATGCCAGCCAATAGAACGTCAAGTAGCACTGTGCGTCGGTATTTCAGCTTCCTAACCTGCATTCACCCGTAAAATAGGCAGGTTTTCGCCTGATGATGATGTGGAGTCATGTTCCATAAATAATTGCTCTGTTTTGGGAAGACCTCACAAGTTTGTTAGAGAACATTAGTGAACAGACAGCGTCATGAAGACCAAGGAAGACTGCAGAGCGGTCAGGGAGAAGTTAAGCAATGATTAGGTTATAAAACAATACTGAATATGATTAGCCCACATCTTCCTGATTCTTTTTATTCTCTTCCATCATCATAGTGTCCCCATCACTCTTAGTGAACCTTAGTATTTACAAATACTACAACGTATTCATCAGGTGTGGGCATCAAGAGAAGTGAAATTCCATCCAACAGGCCAAAAATATATACAACAGCATACAGAATGTGCAAAATATAACATCAGCAACTTCCAAATATTCCATCCCATAAATATCCAAGTAGTCATTTTCGATTACAATATTTCTCACACTGATTTTTCTGTTATGACGGTGGTAGCATCATGCTGAGGAGTTGCTTTTCTGCAGTGAAAGGATGGAAGCTGCACCATTGATGGAGCAATCTGAGAAAGATTTTTAAAAAATCAGTTAAAAGATTTGAGACTGGAGTGAAGTTTCACCTTCCATCAGGACAATAACCCGAAACCCACAGCTACACTGGAATGATTTTCTCCAAAAGTATATTCATACGTTAAAATGACTTAAAATCTAAAGTGAATTCCAACTGAAAATCTACAGCAAAACCTTAAAGATGTTCTTCATCGCTGCTCTCCCAATCTGACCGAGCTTGAGCTATTTTGACACGAACAGGTAAAAATCTCAGTGTCTAGATGTATATAAAGCTGATAGAGGGATATCCCAAAAGACTTGCAGTTGGGATTGATTTGAAAAGGTAATTACTGCCCAAAGGGGTGGAACACAAAAACCATAACATAATACTCAAATTTGTATTTCTCAAAAAACAAAACAAACAAAAAAAAACCCTCATCTTCTTCACCTTCCCTTCTCGTCTGGATATACAACTACTTAAATATATAACTACCCATATTATTAATTGGTTTCAATTCTTTTCTAATCCAATCCCATAGTTTTCTAATATTTAAAACTGCACAGGGACCCTGCAGTTAAGAAGCAATTTCAGTTTAGTTCAAGAGGAAACATTAACTAGGGACTAACACTAGATGTGCAGTGATCAGAGATTTTGTGGCCGAATTCCAGTTCAACAATTTTATAAAGCTTTCTATGTTGATATTACTTTATGGATAAATTGAACTCTCAATTGTCTTTACAATAAACTGTTCATAGTAAAATAAAACGATAATTTCTTAAAACAGCCCAAAGTTGAGGAGCTTTCTTTCACTGCATCACTAAAACTCCACAAATGTAGTAAACGTCTTTTGCACCTTTTGTTCCTCCACAGAATTCATTTTTAAACACCTGAACCTGAAAAATGCCAACTTTGTTTTGTCCCATCATTAATGTTGTGGCAAGTCCAACCTGGCTGTACTTAAGTCAGGAACTAATTGGAAAAAGACAGGATTTCTGAGTTTCTAGTCTGCTGGTCACCAATCAGAACCAATCGAGCTGAAAATCATCCGGTTCCAGTCACCAGCCATCTTTTAATGCATTTCTACATTCTGAGCTTAGGATGCATCTTGACTGCAATTTCTGATGATCTTGAAACTTTTCTGACATGGGTGTCAGTAACAGCCATCTGTTTATTTATTAATAGTCATTACGTAGCAGGCATGCAATATCCCTGAATGGACAGGAATCAAATGCAGTTTGTCATGAATGTGTCTGTAAACTGAAAATTGGCACAAACAGCAGCTCTGGAACATTTTCATTTTATTTAACTACAATCAAAAAACTATTTTCATTTATCACCATCACACACAGTCACTTTCAGTGCAAAAAGAGTTTAAAAGAGGTAGTTCAGCTGTTTGATAATGCAATGCCCTCAGCAGTATTCAACAGCGGGAGAGAGGAGAAAAGAATTATCGGCTGAGAAGCGACTGCAGCAAGGCAGATGCAGTACAGTTTGACTTTGCAAATACTGTGGCCTGTGCTATGACTATTTGCATAATATTTCATATGACACAGAAAAGCTCAACAACTAGAGGGGACTTCCACACAAGTTTCATAGGTGAAACCAGAGAGTGGTTGATTTGAGGCTCAGAAAAAACGGATGTAATAAAACAAAAAAAAAACAAACAAAAAAAAAAAACTTTCTAAAACCTAAAAAACTTCAAATTATCTAATGAAATACTAATTCAGCTTACAAAATTTAAACAGCGCCTTCTAATAAATTCTAGATTTTATGTGGTTCTGCCACAGAGAAAGAAAAAAAAACAAAAAAAAAAACCATGAGGGCTGATTTTAATCAGTAAAATCCTGATGATAGACAGATATATACGACTGTGGTTTTGAAGGTAGTATATATATATATATATATATATATATATATATATATATATATATATATGCATGAACAAGTATTGCTAACAGCATATTCATGTGATAATGGTTACAAAAGAACAGTAAAAAACAGTAGATATAAGTGGATAAAAATAGTATAACAGTTGCAGTTGTGACTGTCAAATATACATCTTCAACGTTAAATCAATAAAACTAAGAATGCACAAATATAAACATTTGTATATATATTTTCTTACCCTTTCAACACCATGAAATAACCACCCCAGCAGATAAAGTTAAACAACACATAATCCTGCGCTGCATCACTATCACTGTTTAATATGAACAAATATCACAACAAACAAACACTACATGGTTATCCCACCTCCCTTCCAGAGGAACATACACAAACGGCAACAAGATGGAAATAAGCATCAGTAATATCGGGCCAGTTTTACTTTTATGACTGATACGTTATAAAATGACTAACATCAGCTGATACAGATGTTGATGCATATAGATTGTGCATCCCTGATTAAAACGTAGTTGGAGTAGAAAGAATTTCCACAGTCATTTTGTGGCACTGAGAAAAAAAACAAAACAATTAGCACACAAGGTGATGAAGTTTTAATGAAATTATTAAACCAATAAGCTTCAGCTTTGGACTGTGATGCAACGGTTGTTCCAAAAAAAAAAAAAAAAAAAAAAAAAGCATGTTTCAACAAAATGATGATGCCCATTCAAGACAGCATTGAAGTAAACATATTACTCAAAAAATATTAGGCTTTTTTTTTTTTTTTTTTTTTTTTTTTTTTACTAAAAATATCTTTATTTTCTTGCAAAACTTTTGTACTGAGGCTGACATACACCAAATGTAGTGGTCCATGCAACTCTTAACATCACCTTTACATTTCTGAGATTATGTTTACTTCAATTTCCAGCAGATATACTTTAACTTTATATAAATCCTTCTTTGTTGAAAAAAGAGACACAATCCGTTTTTACCGTAAGATTTCACAAGATGCAACATATTTTAAAATTTGACTGAAGAAATACAAATACGCACACCTTTGGGTTTATGACATACCAGGACGCACAAGAATAGAGCTGATAAACTTGAATGAGCAAGTATTATCGCTAGTGAGTGACTTTTGGCAGAATTTACAATCGATTTTGAACCAGTCGAGTTATATGATGTTTAGTCTTAAGCGTTTGAACCAGAGTTTGACACAGATGACCCCAAGGCATGATGGATATTGCTATGGATGACAAAGCAGAGGCGAACCGCCACAATGATTGCCTTTAGAACTTTAACTGGGATGGATCTGTTTATATTACTGGTTGAATTTTTCCTCCTGCATGGTTCCTGAGAACATTCGCCACTTGTAAAATTAGGAAACCCCATATTCTGACTGGATCACTTTAATTAGGGGAGGTGATGTGCCGGTATAGTGGCTCTGCATGTGATCTAAACTGACCCAAACAATTTTATCTGTTTTTTTTGTTTTTTGTTTTGTTTTTGTTTTTGTTTTTTTTTTTTAAAACTCTCTTCAATCTGGTGTTGACTGGAACGATGACGATGGCCCAGACTGGGCTGCAGGTGCAAGCATTGTGGAGCTCACTGGTAAAATTGGACACAATAGACTGTAAATATGTCTGCCTGGTGATAATCTTCTATGCATGCAGCAGGTGATGCAGCAGTTCTTTAAGCAACATAGCTGAGCCCTGAAAATCATTTTGATGGACTCGATCACACCACGGGGTTTATCTTTAATAATGAAATGTGACCTCTGTGCATGTTATAGCTGCCAACTTGTTGAGTTCTATCCAATATCCTCGCTAGGCAAGGGTTGATATACAATTCTCAGTGTATAATGCCTGAGTAAAAGTATCACATTTTTCCGGTACCTACACAAAAATGTAAAACAAAATCGTACAACATGGAAAGACAATAAGATTTTGTGGCTTTAAAGTTCTGTTTTTAACCTCGGTATACCTGGACACTGGTAACTGGTCTAAGACAAAATCTCACACACATTAAACGTTTAGCTGTAGAGTCATAATATAAGATAGGGATGTGTTGTATTGTTTTAAAACTTTACCACAATATTTTGTGGTATTTATTATGGCAATAAATAGGTGAGGACAGAAAGTTTTTAAAAACTTATTCATTTTGGTAATTAATGTCTCACTGCCTACATTTGGAGTCCCACAAAACACTACAGATAAAACGTATCAAATGGACAACCTCACTACATGACAGGAATATTCAGTAGTGCAACTAAGCAGATATAACGTTCCATGATATTTTCAGGTGTAAACAGTATTTTTTTTTTTTTTGATACTCTCATAAAACTGATATAATTATTTGATTTGTAAAGCTCACTATCCCAACTCTACTAACAGCTATCAGGGTTTCCATCACCAATTTGAGTGAAACAATAGAATAAATAGCCATACCTAATTCAAATTTAACACTTTTGAACGAAGAACTTGATTAAAAACCTAGACTAAATACCAAAAAAAAAAAAAAGTAAGAAGATACAATATTCCTGCAGTGGGTTCTCTCTGTACTACTTTCTGAAGCCCCAATAGGAAAAACAACAAAAATGCCCCTTGAAGTTGATATTCCTACTGGGAAAATTTGAACTGGCCAAGCAGACCAAGATTTGTGTCCAATAATATGGCTGCCATGCATAGTGAATGTAATAAAAGTTCCAACTATTTATTAGCACTTCTATTGGTGTGTTTATCATTTAATCAGGGACACCTTTTATGTTTGGTTTGCATGAAATGGAGATAAAATGTTCTCTGCTTGTTTATCTAACAGTAGTTAGCACCAAAACAGATAGTAAAACCCACAGTTTTCCAATTAACTAGTAAATCTTTCTCAGCTCCGACTTCAGAGACAAATCCAACGCATTATGAACAACGAGTTACCTTATGTTACGTATAACAAGGAGAAGTAGCTTTCAGTTTTTACGGACCACTAAACTGGAACAAACTCCCAGAAAACTGCAAAACAGCCGAAACACTAAATTCCTTTAAATCAATGCTGAAAACCCACCTGTTTAGAGTTGCCTTTGATTAGTTTGATTAGTAAATCTGCAAACAAATCCGGGTGAGAAGCTGCTCTGACTAAAATACTTTATTACACATTAACCATCATCTCCTCATAATTAATTAAAACTACAGAGTTGGTGGTGGGCGGACATCAGCTTGTCAGACATCGGTCAGTCACCCTGTAAGGAGTACAGGGAGGTTAAATTAGCAGAACAATGTGAGGGTTCTGGGGCTGGTTTTAGCTATTTCTACACCTTAAAGGAGGAAGCCAGAAGGCAGACGTGCCTCTATAAGGGAAAATGGGATCCGGAACGTTAAAGGCCTCAGGGATACCTCCTCCTCCAGACTCCTCAATATATAAAACAATGAGAGAAAAAGGTGCAGATGATTGTGTTGAATGTGCCTTAATTTGGGAAGTTTGAGTGTAAATCAGTTAAATAAAGTAAGTGGATCATTGATCAATATTTTTGAACTATATTTGCTTGATGATCCCTCTGATTTTGATGCACTGATATTTTCCCAATGACTTTGATGATTTTGATGTATATTTGATTGATATTTTTGATGTTTTTATGATGTATAGCACTTTGAACTGCCTTTCTGCTTAAATGTGCCATATAAATAAACTTAATTTATGTGAACTCAATAGATGAATGAGTCAAAATTTGTTTTTGGGTGGGAAGATTTAACTGTGATTAAACATTGATTCAAAACAAAATAGCAAAAAGGAAAAACTAAACTAAACCTGACATATTGTTCTGAGGAGTTTGATTTTTAGAGAAAAGTATGGCTAGTAACTTTAAATGCTTTGTTTTTAATGATGTCACAAATTGTCTTTAATCAAATGACTTTAGTATTATAAGACAGAAAACTACAAAATTATTCAAAATTTCAAAAGGAACCCAACAGTCAGGTAAAATAAAGGTAGAAAATAAGGTAGAAAACCTGTCCCAAGACTTGACAAAGCAGCATCAGGCATCAGAAATAACTGCTAAGTTGGAGCACACAGTCTTAATTATGTTAATAGGATAATACAACCGTAGGATACCTTTGCGAATTATGATGTTCTAAAACCACTAACAGGCAGCTTGTGATTAAGCTGGGAGTCTTTTATATTTTTCAAACACTTATATGCTCTTGTTTCTATAGTTTTTCTCCTTTCTGCGTTAGCCAAATTTCCCTCCGTTCAAATGTCAAACAAGCGCCTGTCCTCTTGCTCGCTATTTTTAAAACGCCAGCGTTATTTGGCGTAGTGTTTCCTGCCAGTCTTTTCACCTGCCTTCACAGTATAGCGAGTAAAAAAAAAAAAAAAAAAAGACCCAAAACAATTTTCTTACCTGGAAAGAGTCCTCAGACAACGAGACGTACATTTCCCATCCCTAGTCTAACCAACGGCTGCCCTGCTGCTGCACGCTTGCTCTTTCAAAGAGGTCTGATCATAGTAGTACTTTCACCAGGCAGTTTTTCAGAGCGAGCTCACGCGCCCACCTCAACTCAAAGCTGATTGGCTGTTCGCCCCGTCAATCATAGGGAAACGCGTAGTAGACATAGCAACCACATAAAGGCGGGTCAACGATTGTAAAGCAGCATCTTATTGGCTATCAATGAGCACTTTAAAAAAAAAATAAAGTTGATGAAGATGAATGTTTGCATCAGAAACTATAAATGAAAGAAAAAAATGGTTTTAGATTTTTGTTTTACAATACAAATCATTACAATACAATACAGAGATACAATGATTATGATTGTTATAAAAACATAATTTCTTTGCCAAAAAAAAAAGCTAAGAAAAAAATCAAATCACTCATATAATGAAGTTATTCTAGGTAATGATAGGATTTTAAAGTAGTGTATGAATGTCTAGGCAAAAAGAAACATCATTTTCATATCTTTCTTACAAATGAAACTCAGGTCATCATCCTGCTGGAATCTGAATCCTGTCCCAGTCTCAAGTCATTTGCAGCCTGTAAATAGAGTTTCTTCCAGGCTATTTAGAACCATCCATCATCCCATTAAATCTCCCCAGCTTCCCTGTTTCTCCTAAAGTAAAGTGTCCCCACAGCATGATGCCACCACCACCATGCTGGGATGTTTTGTTGAAGATGATGTGCAATGTTAACTCTCCACCATCCCTGGTGTTTTGTACGTAGGCCGAAGCGTTCAGTTTTGGTTTCATCCATCCAGAGCACCTTTTTGCATGTGTTTGCTGTGTTCCCCATTTTTAATGATGACTTTCTTCTTGTCACTCTTCTATAAAGGCCAGATTTGGAGTGTGCACAACGAATAGCTGTTCTGTCGACAGATTCTATCTCCTGAGTGATGGATCTTTGTAACCTTTCCAGGGTAATCATGGGTCCCTTGGTTGCATCTCTGATTATGCTCCCCTAGGCTGGCCTGTCAGTTTTGGAGGATGCACGTCTTGATAGGTTTGCAGAGGTGGCATACCCTTCTCATTTTCAGATGATGGATTGAATAGTGCTCTCTCTGTGGAATGTCCAAAACTTTGGATACTGTTTATTACCTTGACCTTGCTTTTAACTTCTCCACAACATTATCCCTGACTGCTGTGGTCTTGGGCTTCATGATGGTGTTTGCTCACAAAAGTTCTCTAACAAACCTTTGAGGCCTTAATGCAACAACTGGATTTATATTACCATAAACAGCAAAAGGTTTGACTATATTTACTGACTTATAATAGCAACTGGTTGAAACAGATTCTGTTCAGAGCATCAGAATGATGGATGCTTTATACAAAGACATACCACACTTGTCAGATTTTTGGCTTGAAATTTATAACATAACATCCCAGTAAAATACAATAAAGTTTTTTTCAAGACAACCTTTTTTTTAAGTTTGAAGACAACAATGTGCACATTTTGGACAGATAGTGAGGGAAGACAAAAGAAACCATCAATGTTAAAGTTGGAAAACCAACACTAAACAGAGGAGGTGGCCTAAGATTTCATCTTTCTAACACCTACTCTGCAGCTCTGACTCATTTCCCCAGGCAATTTTTCAGTAATTAACACCTTGGGACATGTGACCAAAACAACACACAAAGTATGGTTAGAGAAATGTCTGGATAGCCAAGCAACAACCACTCAAACATTGACCTGGACAGAGGGCCGGGTCAGTGACTCATGTGTTTTAATTTTTACATCAGGAACTTTAAAGGCCTTATTAGTGTGACTTTTTTGACTTAATCTTCAAAGCCTGTTCCTTCAAAAAATGTTCAGAACTGAAAGGCCACTAAGAATGAGATGCATAGCATCTTTAAAAATCAAGAGAAGACCAGCTGCCATCTTCTTAAGCATTTAGGATCATAGAACAGAATAGAATTGTCCCAAAGTGGAGTAAATTCAGGTGTATCAGTAGCATCAAGATATGTAGGTTCACATAAATATCAGAAGATCAGTGTGTATATAAAATGTGAAGGATCACTTTTTAAAAAAAAAAAAAAAAAAAAAGTACATAATGTGAATTTGTGCATTAAAAGGGCAACAGAAGATTTATAATTTATGAAAAATAAAAACTGTGCAGAAAAACAACGTCCTAACAGAGCTGACGTTCCTAGTGAGTTTATCTAACTGCTTCGTCTCAGCTGTAGACAAGCTGCTGATCCAACAGACAAAGCCATAGAAGATGGCTGATGCCACCACAGAGTCAGAAAAGGTCTTCAGGAGCGACCCCTGCACTCCAGACGATCTCAATCTCCTCACCAGGTGGAGTCTGCTCTGGCCCTTCCTGTAAAGAGCATCAGTGGTATGAATCTAGTCCAGTTTATTGTTCAGCTGAACACCAGGTACTTACAAGAGTCCACGATCTCAATGTCCACTCCCTAGGTGTTCACCGGAGTCAGTGAGGTGGGTCTGCACGGGTAGAAATCCACCACCAGCTTTTAGCCGTGTTGAAATCCACATGTCCCGGATGATTGAGAAATTACACCAGCGTTTTAACGTTTTTGTTGCATGGTGACAAATTTTAATGAATGTACAAATACTTTTGCAAAGCACTTTATAAATAGCTGAGGGAAAAGGGAAAATATCTTTACCGGCTCACAGTAATATAAAACTCTTTTGTTTCGATGGTTTGCATCAATTCAATCATAACATGTCATGCATGATCAATGTTTTCCCTTGCTACCAGGTAGGTAATGTAAAAATGCAGCCAATCACAATCAAGTTTCTTTCAGAACATGTTTGCTTCCTGCTGGCATTTAAAATATATATGTCTTGCAAAATTGAACAAACATGCATTGTGTGTTTTGATATGCTATGACTTCACTTCTCCTTTCAGTTACTGTTAGGCATCAGATGCATGAACAGTAAAAGTGCTCTGCTGGAAGAATGCATACCTGATATACTCTCCATTTGTGATATTGTTTATGCCTGATAGGAACCACAGGGTGCAGCAGAAGATAATATCAAACCCAGCAAAGTGGCTCCTTTGCACAACTTTGAAGTATGTTCTACGTTTCCTGTGCAATATCGGTGATGGTTAGAGCTGATAACTTCCATCTTTAGACACGCAGTGAGCTACAGGAAAAATAAAAACATTTGACCTCAATGTCATGAGATAGGGTCCTATATATCTGGGTTTTAAAATGGCACAACACACAACAATTTTACCAATTGCAGAGTCCGGAGGACCTAAAGAAGGCTAAAATACCAGTTGCTTTATAAATGAATCTAACTGGCAGGGTCTCATTCTTCCACCTGCTAACACAAAATGAAATGTGGGATAATTATTTGAGCATTTCATCCAGATTTAAATCTCAGAAATAAAATGAAATGAGCAGCAGAAGTTAATCAAACTCTTCCTCATGTTGGTGTTTCCTCTACAAATCCGCTCTCATTTGTCTTCCTCTAAAAGTTTGTTTTGAAAATAGTTTGCGAAGCATGTAGATGATGCTGATATTGTTTCAGAAAAATCTCAACCTGATCTTTTTGGTTGCTTTTTAGTACTATTGCTTTAAAGTGAAAACAGAACTGAAACAGTAAACAGTTTCCTGTTGTGAGCTCTTCTTTAGACTGCTCATGTCTTTCAGGAAGTCACCGTGCTTCCTTCATCAGGCGTTCGGCTCAAATGTTGAAAAATGATTCACTGAATGAGACCCGGTGGGCTCACCCTTTGTCCTTGGTGTCTCACTGATCCTGCCTCTTTTAGAGGGGGCTCACATAAATCAGCTGAGCTCCTGCTTGTGCAGGCTGGCTGATTAAAGCTGCCAAGACAGAAGATTGGCCTCCTCTACTCAGAAACCACAGATACAGTTCTGGTGCCAGGGCACCAAACACCAACTCTATTCCTCAGAGCTCATCTAATCTCATTGAGAAATCAAGGGTGTCTGGCATCCATCTGCAAAAACGAGTGCCTTTTCTCTATCTGTCGCCTTTCCCTTTTTGTCAGATGTTTACCTTTCTAAGAGCTTGTTAGCCTGTAGGACCTAAAATGGCTCAATGAACGAAAAAAAACAAACAAAATACTTTTAATGTTAAATTAAGATTACAGCTATCCAACACACTGTTAAATCTTGATCTTTATTTACACTGCAGAAAAAGACATCTAATCAATTTTTCTTACTGTCTGACATGAGTACAGACTAAATGTTTTCTGTTTTATGTCAGCTAGAATTGGCAAAATGATTTCCATTTGTTAAATGCCAGAATGATAGAAGAAAGGAGCACCTTTAGTCATAAAGTCTCCATGACAATTACTGGACACCAGACATCAGGAGAAAGCCTTTTCTTGTTTTGTCTGACAAGTTTGTGGCTGAAATGCAGACAGGAGAAAGGGGATTATCATTGAATTCATGATTTATTGAAGAATAAGGGAAAAACACTTACAAAAAGTCAAGGCTGCAGGGAAACAGGATCTCATGGAGATAAATGAAGTGTAATGGAAAGAGCCAGTGAAGAACAATGTGAACTGAGAGCTTAAATATACTGGGGGAGAAGAGAAAGTGGCAAGGAAAACAGGGCACCTGTGCAGAGAAGCAGGCAGGATGAAGGAAAGGGGAAGCTAAACACAGCAGAAGAGCAGAGACTATGAAAATCCAGGGAAGAGACCTGAAACTAATATAAACAGTAAACAAAAAGAAACCCTAATCAAAAGAAACAAAAATCCAAAGCACAAACAATGAGAATAAATGAACCAACACAAGAGATGAACTAAAATGGCAAAATATAAGGGAAAAAAAAAACAATAAATAAATGATCAAGACAGAAAATAAATGAAACTAAAACACCTAAGGATCATAATATTTCTGTACTACCATGACAAATGTAAACCTGTAGAGTTTGTTCAACTCTGCTGAGACTTTATTTGTGACCATGTTTTTTTGATAAAAGGAGACTATGATTGAGTTCTTTGTCAAAAAACTGTGGGTTTGGGATGAAACAGAGGAATATATGGAAAAGCACCTTATCAATATGGTAGCAGATCTGTGATGCTCCTTTGAACCTTATTAGAGTTGAAGTCATCATGAACTGTTTGAAATATCAGCACTTTTTAAATAAAAAATCTGATGCAATCGACCAGCAAACTGAAAATGGCTCCTCAAGGCATTTTTCAACAGGGTAATAATTCAAAACTTCCAAATCAACACAGAAATGGTAACCTGTATTTTTTTTTTTTTTTTTTTTTTTTTTTTTTTTTTAATACATTTCTTTCTTGGGCATCTCAGTCCAAAGATATAAATCCTTTAGAAAACATGTGGGGGGAACTGAAAGGAGCATCAGAGAGGATCCAGGACAAAAGCAGGTGTGGTTTCATTTTTTGCACTGTACTGTGTAATTAGGAAAAGAGAATAAAGGAATAGGTTTTAGTTTTATGAGAACATTTGAACTGGTCCAGTTTACTGGGTACAATCAGACAAAAGCCTGAAAAACTGGAAACTGTGAGCAAGCTAATGGAAACACCATAAAAGACAAAGCAAGATGATTGTAAAATATTGTCAAAATTTCCCTGTAATAAATCACCTGCAGAGGAGAAACTCTGCTGTGTTGCAAACACAAGGTGGCGCTCTAGCTCCAAAGAAGCTGATAGGACAGTGCATGGTTTCCCTTTGTTTTGTGGTGTTGCAGGAAGTAGTGGCGAGTGTTTTTCATTTCTGTTCAGTTGGTGCAGTCATTGTAATATTATTGCTTTAACATGAGAGCACTAACAGACACTGGTCCTCTAACTGGGCCATGACACGATAGGAAATTCCCAGAGCTGTGAAACGGTTCAGTAAGATTTCCAACCACAAAACGCCAGCTCTCACTGATCCGAAGACACAAACAAATTAGACCTGTGTAGTAGCGTTGCTGTGGCTTGTTGTTCTCATTATGAAGAAAACTGCTGTTCCCAAATTACTGGCAGCCCTGGTGCCACATGGAAAACCCCAGGCGTTATTACGAGTACATTTATTAAAACCCACATCAGGGGATAAAGTTTGAACATCAGAATTATTCTCTCCATGGAGCTGGTTTAATTTTGTCAGTAGGACAACACTCATTTAATACTTCATAAAGATGGATGATAAAAAAAAAGACATGGATCTTTGATGAGTCCTCTTCACAGAATCTCTCCAGATCTTCCTCGGAGAGGGCATCAGAGAGGCTGAGGCTCTCCTCTGTTCAGGTCCCCTATTGAGGTTGATTTTCTGTCTAGTTGATTTAGCCGTATGTTTTGGATGATTATCTTTCTGAAAGACCCATTTTCAGTTTTCTTGCAGAGTCCTTCAAATGTTTGTGTTAAATGTCCTTATATTTAAAAGAGTTCACTTTGCCCACCTGCATTTTAATCTTGTTTGACCAAAATACACACTTTCAGTTTACGTTTAACAAATTCCATGTTTACATTTCTAACAGTGAAGTAGAAAAGGCTAAAAATATATATATTCAGTCCCATTTCTTTAACAGGAATTGTATGAGATAACAATAACTGCATGTCTGCTGATTTTGTTGATAATAATGTTTTTTTCCCCCCACTGAACAAATGTGCTCACATTAAGGTTCAGATTATTCAGCATTTTTCAGTTTGAGATTAAGCTCGTGGAATAAAAATATGCTATTGTGACACATCTTTTTACACATTATTACCAACAGATGTGGTTGATGCTGTAGATATAATAACATTGGGATGATTTTTGGTAAATTTGAAATGTTTCTGGCTGAGGCATTTTTAATTTTATCTATTTAACCATGAAGTCAGCAGCTAAGCAAGACCTGGTCAAATCACATGTGCTAAAATACACTTTTATTGATCACTTAACAGAATTTCCCCTTTCAATAAAAGAAATAATCCAATAATTACTGCAGTGTGTAGTAAAAGCATTTGTTCTTCTTTGACTTCTTCACATTTTGTCACGTTATAGCCACAACCGTTAATGTATTTTACTGGGATGTCAAATAATAGAGCATGAATGTGATGTGGAAGGAAAAAAATGATACGTGATTCTTCAAATAAAAACCTTTAAGGTGCGTTGCACACATGTATTCGGCTCTCTTTACTCTGACATCAATAATATTTAGTGCAACCATGTAGCTGCAAAGATCACTTAATTAATAAACAGAGTCCTCCTGTGTGTAATTGAATCTCAGATTAATCCAACTGTTTTGTCAAAGCCTCAGAGGTTTTTTTTAGAGAACATTAGTGAACAGACAGAATCATGGAGACCAAAGAACACAGCAGACAAGTCAGGGAAAAAGTTGTGGAGACATTTTAGCTCTAAAACAGCATCTCAATCTTTGAGCATCTCTAAATACGCTTCAATCTATTATGTAAAAATCGAAAGAATAGAGCAAAACCAGAAGCAAAGACCTGGCTGTCCACCTAAAGTGACAGGCTGGACAAGAAGAGCATCAAGAGGGCCCTGGAGAGATTAACACCTAAGGTGGAAGAATCTATTGACTGGACAACAATTAGTTGTTTTTTTCCAAAATACTGGCATTTTTGTCAATGTGTCAAGAATAAAGTCGTTGTTGAAGGAAAACCATAAAAACTTCAGCGCTACACTGGAACACATTAAAGTATATTCATGTGTTGGAATGGACCACTCAAAGTCCAGATCTTAATTGGGAAGATGTAAAAATTGATTTTCAGATATTCTCTTCGTATAATCTGACTGAGATAAGGCAATTTTACAAAAAGAGGATGAGCAAAAATTTCAGTCTGTAACTGCAGACAAAGGTGGCTTTATATTTAAAAAATGACTCAGGGGGCCTAAATGAAAATACACACCACACTTTTTAGACTAATTTAGGAAAAAATGTTAAAATCCTAATAATTTCGATTACACTACATCATTATTTGCTGTTCTGTGTTGGTTTATGAAATAAAATATATGAAAAAAACCCGTTAAAGTTTGTAGATGTAACACAAATGTGGAAAAGTTTAAGTGGTATAAATGCAAGGGCAAGGTGGTGTCTGGCTGTTTGTTTATAAAATGCTGTAGGGTCAGTGCCTGATAACAAGTGACTCATTCATATTTGTCCTCTCAAGTTGCCACTGCTTATGACTGACTTTCCCTTTGGAAAAGCTGGACTATGCTCTGTTTTCCAAAAATGTATTGTTTCCCAAAAGCTGGAAAACAATACATTTACTGGTGGCTACTTTCTAAACATAAACAAATAACATTTTTGTTGATTTACCAGAGAGCAGATTAATAACCTGGATCACAGATGTTCAGCTAAAAGGAAATTGTCTGAAAATTTGAATCCAGGATGGGAAAAAACAATATTACTTAAAATGTTAATAAATAAACATTAAACATCGGTTGAGGTTCTGAGGATCTAAATATGTAAGAAATATACAGATAAATATGTCAAAGAACAGCAGAACAAAGAAAAAAAGCTCATGTATTTGACTGTCTCTGAGTTTTTGACTGAACAACAAGCCCCAGCCTCTGTTTTTTCCTCTGCTCAGAAATGTGTGAAGTCAGCCGTCTGTCTGGCACAGAAGTGTGTTGATGTGCTTCCAGGTGTTTGTGGTAAATCCTAATGTCTGGACTGCAGGACCCTTCCTACACCCTGTGAGATCATCGCTCTTTTAATTAGATCGGATCCGCCAATTACAACGAACTCAGGCTGTCTTTCTTTCTCTCCCTCGGCTCTATATAAGGAGTCCAGGTCGCTGATTCGGCAGGCAGGAGTTAAGGAAAGGTGAGTTTACACCATGTTTGCAGTCGTTTGTCTTTTCATTCAAAAATGTCAGTTTAATCATAATGTTTGATGTTTTATTTCAGATTTACAGCATAATGTCTTCCAAAACGCTCATGGTTGTCACTTTGCTGGTTTGTGCTTTAAAATTTATCTCATCTCAGAGTGAGTATAACTTCTGTAAATGGCATATTTCATTAAGGAAATATTTAATTACCAGTCTATATAATAAAAAAAAAAAAATATTAGTATTGAAATTTTTTTGGCAATCTGTTAAACGTTTTCTTCACTTGTCTTCATCAATATTTGTTTTGTTAATGATCATTAACCGGAGGGAGAACCTGTGTCTACATTTGCTTTTGTTGCTCAACTTCAGAAATCAATTTCTGGCAGCCTGTGCCTCAAAGAGAACCACATCAACAATATAGAGTATCTGATTTCACAACTTGTTTCTGATGGTTTTTCCTGTTTGCACTATTTCCTACAGCGAGCTGCAGAGGACGATGTGGTGCCGAGTACGACAGGGGCAACATGTGTCAGTGTGACTACACCTGCCTGTCCTATGATGAGTGCTGCAGAGATTTTGAATCTCAGTGCACCACAAGTAAGATTTACTTTTGCACATATATCTATACACACAAATAGGAGTAATGTTTGTGTATACTTGTGTAGTAAATTATATCAAACTTGTCAATTTTAAAGAAATTCTGACTCTTAGAGAAACTGATTGAAGAACTGTGTTTTGCAAGATGCAGGGGATCAAAAAGGCTGAAAACTATTGAAGTTCTAAAATTCAGTCAATAAATGATTTGTCAAATGAATATTTAAGATGTAATAAATATATAACATAGATAATATATAGAGTCAAAACCAGATTTTTACCTTTTATACACTATAAAAACACAACTAGTCTTCTATTACCACGACTTTTCTCCCTATCTGATATTAAATTAAACTAAACTTCTCCTCTTTTCGGTCTGTTAGGATTACCAAAACCCTGTATATTTCTTTAATGCAAGAATAATGAGACAGAATGTCTTTTTCAAAACTATTTTTTCTTTCTTTTAAATCAGAAGTTTACATAGATTTCCTTTGCATTTGGTAAAATTTGCGTTTTAAAACGGGGGACTTGGGGTTGAATGTTTAGGGTTTCCTTTCACAAGCTGCTCACAACAGTTTGTTGGGGTTCTGGTCCATTCTTCCTGACAGAACTTGTGTAACTGAGTCCGGTTTGTAGGCCAGCTTGCCTACACACACCTTATCACCTCTACACACATATTTCTATGGTACTGAGATCAGATCTTTGTGATGACCAATCGAAAACATTGACTCAGTTGTCCTTAAGCCACTTTGTATGCCAACATGCTTAGCATCATTGTCCATTTGTCCAGTTGCCCTGGGAGCGCTGACATCACTCTGAACTTTGAAAACCCAAGGGGTGAATTGGTGAAAAAAAAAAATTCAGATTTTCCAAAATTAAATCTTCAAAAATCAAAAATTTGATGAATCAATAAAATTGATTTCTCGCCCAGCCCTAATCTCCTATCAACTTCAGCCAACATATTCACAAAGTTCTTTGGCTTTTGTTGTGGATTTGAGATAATACCTCTTTCACCACAACACTTTGTGTTTATTTAATGTATGTGTTTGCAGTTTTGTTCAGTCATATGCTTCTACCTAAATTTTTCCTTTAACTGTGGCTCTATTGGCCATCAACAGAAGACTACTAATTTGATCTTCAACAGTATGCAGCATTTTAACATCTAGTTGAGGCTTATTTTGTAAATTTATTGAATAGCATGGAACAGAATGAAGGAATAAAAGCATAAAGAAAAATATTCATATGCTGACTTTGAGATGAGTTTAATTTCCCAGTTGCAGTGCACAACTGTGTGTAGTTGATATATTTTAGAGGAACTGTGTGGATCTGTTGTGGTTTAAGGTTCAGATTTTTATCTGTGCAACAGGAAACTCCTGCAGGGGCCGCTGTGGAGAAACCTTCAAGAGAGGTCGGCGGTGCAGCTGTGACCCTGAATGCTCAAAGTTCAAGCAGTGTTGTCCAGACTACAAGAACCACTGTGATGTGGATGGTAAGCCTTGAACAGTTAATACAGGAGTGGTGACTGCGTTTTCTTCTGCATGTGAAACATTTTTCCTTTACAGAATACCCAGAACAAAACTCTAAGGCTGGCAATTTAAATACATTCTACGCACAGATTTACTGAAATGAATCTCAAAATGAATCCAATATGCATGTGCACCAGCAGCATGCACAGAAGCATGTACAGCAGCATCTTGAAATGCATGCAGTTAATCTGCACTCATGCATTTGATGGTATTTTCTGTATCAGTAATTACTGCAGAAAACAGTGGAGCAGCAACAGGACCAATGAAGAGTAGCTCATGTAATAATGTACATGATAACAATCCCAAAGGTATTTTTTTTTACCAAAAGGTTTGCTACATTTTCATCCATTTAGACTTTAAGGTAAATTATTTTTTTCCAAAAGAAATTCCAGCTGACATTTGCTTAAAAATATTCTCACAGAATCAGCTCTGACTGAGGACTCTTCATTCGGTGAAGGAAACAATGCAGGTGACTATTTGCTTTATTTCTGCTTCGATTTTACACAGTTGTTTCTCTGTTCTCCAAATGCAGCCCTGAAACTCACATTTTAAGCCATGTGAATTAATGTCTGGAGCTGAACTTGGTGGATTTTATTTTCACGTGAAAGAGAGCAGGAAGATGTGCCCATACACTTGACTGAAACTCTGCCACTGGGGCTTTCTTTCAAGGGCCAAGTGCCAACAGAACAAGCCAAGAGCGCTGGCCTCAGGAGCCAAACGAAACACAAGGAAGCAGTGTTGTTATGAGAGGGCCATGTGGAGGAGAGCTGGACTCATGTTCAGTCACATAAACCGCAGAATAAAGCTGAAAAATAATTACATAATATGTTCTTCCTTTTTTATTTTATGGTATGAAGGAGTCAGGAATTCTCTCTTCTGCTTCTTGGAGATAAAAAAATCCTGGCATTTCTGTCAAGACTGATTAAATATATTATGCATCAACAATGACATTTACTACCATTTCCCAATTTTGATCTCTTTATCTGCAGATGACAACGTATTTACTCCTGACAGTTCGACACCATACCCGCTGACGGATGTTGGCGACGGTGAGTAGAGACATCCCTGGATGAAGACTTCAGTAAACAGCTTTTTCTAGACATAACAATAACAATCAGTGTAAACCTCTGTGGTAGATATATTTGCTGAGATCTTCCCGAGTGATGACCCTTCCACCAATGGAGTTGGGGATCCAGAGGCGTCTCCAGGCCCGGAGATCAGCAGTGGTGATGGACTAACTCCAGTTGGCCCCCTGGATGAAATCCCGACAGAGCCAGCTCTGGTTAGAGGTGATCCGGAGTTCGGTACAGAGAAGAATCTTTCTGTCACAGAGTCGACTCCTGTGGATGACATTTTTACTCCGACGACAACTGCAGGCTCAGGTATGTGATGTTCAGTGTTCAAATCTAGAGATATTGGAAGACAACCAGGCCCACAGCATCACAGAATTAATCACAGAATCACAGAATAATTTTTTTACAGGTATAACCAGCTTATTTAAATTGGGATCCTACTCTCTGGGTGTCTTTTACCTTACATTTACAGCAATCTGACAGGAAGCCTTTAATCCCCTGAGGCTGTTTCAGCTGTCGCTAATTAAATTGTGAATCTAAGGATTTGCCGTCGTCGTTTCCCCATCTCCAGATCGCCAAGATCCGACAAGAGACCCGGATCAAGCAACGGCTCTCCCTGAAGCGATAACTCTAGAGGACAGTAGTATCGATGACCTTTCATCATCCTCAGCACCACAGATTGAATTTACAGCTTCACCCGATGCTATAGAGACTGAGAAGGAGGTTTCCCCTTCAGACCAGCCAGAGATCAGACCCACCAACACGCAGGACTTAATCGAAGAGCTGGAAAACGTTCAGCTCACCACAACTCCTGCCTCTTCAACGTTGGCTTCAGATATCCCCCCTGAGGAAACCACTTCAAGCCCCAACATAGAGAGCGGCCCAGAAAGCATCACGACTAGCTCTCCTGACGTACCGCAAGACGTTAAAGATCCAATCTCCACTCTCGCCCCAGCTGGAGATGAGTTTCCCTCGTCCACAGCAACAAGCCCAGACAACACCTCTGACAGCGTTCAACCAGATGTAACGGCTGCTGATCCTCCCACATCTGGACCCGACCCCAAACCTGACCCCTCCAAAGCATCACCCACCTCTAAACCTGAGACCAAACCTCTGGACCCACAAACCCAGATCACAGACAACCTGAGAGATTACCAAGGAGGTAGAAACACATTTCATATTTTAGTGAAGTCTAACTTGTTTCACAGGGTGGATTCTGTCGCAGAGATGGATGTTTCCAGTTTGTGTTAAATATTCATTACAACTGCTAGCAGCATGTTTTATGAGCTCTGTTGTTTTTATTCTTCCTGGGAAGATCTACCATGGTTCCAAGTTTTCTCCATTTGTGGATAATGGCCCTCACTGTGGTTCACTGGAGAACTGAACCTTTGGAAACGGTTTTGTAACCCTTTCCAGACTGATGGACGTCTATGACTTTGTTTCTCCTCTATTGCTAAATTACTTTGGATGCTTTTTGAAATCTTTTTACCTAATTAATGCTGTCAGGCAGTTTCTATTCAAGTGATTCTACAGATCTTTTAAAAAAATAGGTGAATCATAGTTAATTAATGATTTAACACGGTGAGCAATTGAGATGTCATCCTGACTTTCGAGATTTGACGTCAGAGGTTAGGTAAACACAGCATGAGCAGACGCAAGTCCTTGTTCCTCTAAATGTTCTCTACTGAACCCCTATTTGACAAGAATCAGACAAACTACATTTCGATGTGGCTGAGCAACATATTTTTGGCTATTGGCGGTTATTAGCTCTACTCTATGGTTTAGTCATTCAAATTTACCTTGAAAATAATTTCAATATTTCTTCTGAGTGCCACTAATGTCGTACTTGTACCACATTCATAACTCCAGAGTGACATCAAAGCAGTTACTGTTTTTTTCCTCTGTAAAATCCTGCAGGCTCAATGCAAATGTTTATTATTTACAGCAGCTTTTATATGAGAACCCATGCAGAGGATGGTTAGCCAAAGCTGACTAATCAGAGAAGAGTGGAGATTTTTTATTTTTTTGCCAAAGATAATTTTACAAAGACTTTGCATTTAATGAAACGCTACAAAAATGTGAAATTAATAGTAATCTGCTTTCAATTTAATAGTAATTCATAAACAAGAAGTCACCATGTTTCCTGCAGTAGTAAAAAAAAAAAAAAAAAAAAAACTAGATGCAGACAGCGGGTTTTTTCTTCAATAATGTGCTTATTTCTTCTCCAGATGACAGTGATGAGACAAACCTGTGCAGCGGGCGGCCTGTCAGTGGAGTCACCACGCTGAGGAATGGCACAATGGTGGTTTTCAGAGGTTAGCATCAGATAGCTGGTATCAAGTCTGTTCACAATAACCAACAATCATCTGTAATTAGAAAAGGAAGACTTTGTATTCATCCAATTTATTTACATACACAAATTCACCAGATATGCAGAGTTTGCATTTTTTTGGCCGATCACCAATCTTAAAAAAGCCTTACCTGTCGATTCTGATTTTGGCCGATATCAATTTTTCTTTGTCTGAAAATTTGCTAAATATTACGAAAAAGTTGCTTAGCTGGCAAAAATGGGGTTGACTGTTGTTAACCACGCACCTGCAGGTCAGTCATCCCCCTCCAGCAGAGCAAAAGGGGACAGTGGGTGATTTTCAGACTACTGCAGAGGTAGATAAGATCGGTTTCTCATGTACGTATCGGCTGATCGCTGATCTCCCAGAATTAAGAAAATCAGGGCCAATTTATCAGCGATTTATCAGTGCACCCCTAATATTCATATCACTTACCAACAAAGCAACCCATTAATTAAATGTAGTAAGTAAGGAAGTATCTGTTGAACTTGCATGGAAGGCTTTTATACCTTCTTCATTTATTACAGGTCATTACTTCTGGTTTCTGGATAGAAACCTGGTGCCGAATCCACCCAAACGAATCACAGAAGTGTGGGGCGTACCCTCACCCATCGACATGGTGTTCACTCGCTGCAACTGCCAGGGGAAAACCTACATTTTCAAGGTAAGCTACCTTTCAGCACCCTGCAAAGAGATTCATCAAAAATCTGAATGGTGTGGCATGGATTTGGGTTCTGTCCACTTCACTCTGATATCATCCTTCCATGGCTCCCTGGTACCTGTTATAAATGGGCTGGTGCCAATCTCTTGCAATCATTGTAGGGTACACTTGGACTGGTTTCCAGTCTGTCACAGGGCAACATATGGAACTAGTAATCGTGCACTCAAACACACGTACTTAAGGGCAATTTAGACAATTAACCTACCAGTCATGTTTTTGTTCTGTGGCAAAAAGATAAAGTACGTGGAGAGAACCCACACTTGCTGGGATTCAAACCCAGAACCTTCTTACAGTAAGGGAATGATTTACTTCCACCATGCAGCCTTACTCCGGTACCCCTAAATGAAATTAAGTGCACCCAGTTCCCTTCAGAGGTCACGTAATTAGTAGAGTCCACTTGTGTGGACGTCCACCTCAATTGACAGGACAAAAGCAGCAAGAGGTCCGTGGTAACTCTGGAGGAGCTGCAGAGAGCTACAGCTCAGATGGGAGAATCTGTACACTCACCCGGCTTTCTGAAAGAGTGACCAGAAGAAAGTCATATGAAGTTCTGTTTGCAGTTTACTACAAGCCATGTAGGGAAAACATATGGCTGAGTTTGCTTTGATGAGATGAAACTAATCTTTTTGGCCAACATGGGAAAAAATATGTTTAGAAGACAACTACCACAACTTAATCACCCTAAAACACTTCATCCCCATGTTGAAACATGGTGTTGGTAGCATTATGCTATGGGCATGCTTTTCTTTAGAAGGGTCAGGGAAACTGGTCAAAGCTGATACCTGTTAGAGGCTGGTGGAGGTTCACCTACAAACCTAAACATACAGCCAGAGCTACAATGTAAGGGTTCAGATCAAATCACATTCATGAGTTGGAATGGCCTAGTCAAACTCCAGATGACAAAAAAGTTTTTTTTAGACGTTCTCTTTCTAATCTGACTAAACTTGAACTTTTAAAAAAAGGAAAATAAGCAAAATGTTTAGCCTCCAGATGTGCCAAGCTGGTAGAGAAAAGACTTGCAGCTGTGATGGGAATAAAAGATGGTTCCCCGAAGTATCGACTTAGAGAAGCTCAATGCAAATCCTGCTTTGCAGGTTTATTATTTACACACACACAAAAAAAACGAGAAAACCATACAAAATTTTCATTCCACTTGACAATTATAGACTTCTTTAGGTTGATTTATCACATACATTCCCATTCAAAAATTGAAGGGCATCTTTTTAAAAGTGACATCTCAAAATTCCTTAGCTGGACTCTGATGAAGCACCCTACATTTCCTTGTTTGTTGTACATTTGCAGGGAGGAAAATACTGGCGGTTCGAAAATGATGCTCTGGACCCAGGCTATCCGAAAATAGTTAAAATGGGCTTTGATGGGCTGCAGGGCCACATCACAGCCGCCCTGTCAGTGCCTCAGTACCTCAACAGGAAAGAGTCCGTTTACTTCTTCAAGAGAGGTAAAGAAATTATTCTAAAGCATTTCAAACTCATCAGAAATGTGGTCTTTCAATCTTTTTCTGTTTGATTTTTTTTCTGTATACAGGGGGAACAGTTCAGAAATATTCATACCAGTTTGGCACTAGTCCCACATGTGGAAGAACGGCCCAAATTCCTGTTTATACTGTTCGCACTCGAATGGTCCGTCAAGCAGGTATGGCGTGAATTAAGGCTTCAAAATAGGAAAATATGTCAAATATTTGGCTTTAAATAAATATTTTTGGACCATAGGTGCCCCATGCTTTAGATTGTTGTTCAAACCGTGAATTGTTAACGGCCTGTTTGTGGTTGTCATCAGAAAAAACAGAATTCTCAGTTTTGGGAACATTTTATCTCAGGAGAAAGTATCCAAGTACAAAAGGGAGGATTTCCTTTGGTGTTGCTGGACTGCATTGTGGTGCATTTGTTTGTACTTTTGATCAGACAGGTCCATTAACACACATGCACTGGCCATTCTAAATATTCCTAAAGGATACAGCAAAGTTTAGATACCAGTGTCCAAGAGGGATTAAGAATCCAACATTTATAACACTAACTCAACAGCATGATGGATCTGAACCTTTTCTGTATTTAGCACCAACTTTAAATCAAGTCTCTCTGCAAAACTTACCAATTCTCCGTTTTTTCCTCTTTCCAGCTTCTGTTTTGGAACCAGAAATAAACATCCGGAAATCCTGGAGAGGCTTCCCCTCCACCATCACAGCAGCCGTGTCCGTGCCAACCAACAGAGACCCAGAGGGCTATAAATACATCGTCTTCTCGAGAAGTAAGTCAGCAATACAGCATCTTGTGGTATTCATACCGCTTCAACTTTTTCTCATTTTATGTTTTATTAGGATTTTATGTGACAGACCAACACATAGTAGTAGATCACTAAGGTAGAAACCTTTGTTACCCCTAAATAAAATAAAGTGCAACCAAATGCCTTCACTTGGAGCGCAACTGTGTGTAATTTAAAACGGCGTGTGGAGGAAAACTAACAGTGACACATGGTGGTGCCAGCATCGAAATTCTGCATCAAGATGTGGAAAGAGGGTAGAAACAAACCCTAGACATGCGGCAAAAGGAAAGGCAACAAAATACTCACTCAGGGCCACATTTTATTTGAAAACTATGCATCCTTTTGCCTTCACTTCACATCTATGCATGATTTTTTTGTGGGTCTAAGACAAAATCCCAATAAAATACACGGTTTTTAGCTGTAACAAGACAAAATTGAAACGGCTGTAAACATTTAAACCCACGCCTGTTTAAAAATCTTAAATTGAGTGTCATGCCAGCCGTATTCAGGAGTGAAGGCCCTAAAGCGGTCATCTGACATACTCAAAGCATTATTTTCACAGATTTAGCTTTACAGTTAAATCCTTGGATATGGGCTAAACTTTCATATAGAACTTGAAGATGTTTAAGCAGCAAATGTGGTTTTCTTTCTCTACTTTGTTTATATTACCAAGCTGAACTTCAAGAGTTAAAAACCTTGACACTACGTCTAGCGTGTTTAATGAGGGGTGCTAAACACAAGTAAAGGTCGTTAACAGCTGATTAAATTACCAAAAAGCTCAAATTTATTGTGGAATAAAAAGCATTCCGTAACACAAGAAACTTAAAAAACGGCATGAAAAAAAAAAACAAAAAAACACTGAAATGCATCTGTTTACAGAATATGCTAATCAACCGACACTTAATCTTTTGCAGAGACGGCCTACAATGTGAGGATGCAGGCCGAGCGACCCGTCGTCGCAGCTCCGAGAGCAAACGTGTCGCCGAAAACCGACAACTTCTTCAGATGCCCGAAGAAATCCTAACTGAAACAAACTATTGAGCGTGGGCTAATTTTCCCACACGGTTTTATTTTCTGATTAAAACACACAGCATCAGCATGAATAATAATTAAGAATATATTCAAATAAACAAATAAATCTAGCAAAGAAACATGAACATATGCAGGAAAAAAAATCCTCATGAACATGGATGAATGCAGATCTGAAAGTTGTTTCTGATGAGAATGACGGCGTCTCCGGTTAGGAGGAGTCCGATTAGTGCTTCATCTCAGAAATCGTCTCCCATGAACGCCGCGGGGAGGGAAGCTTTGACCTGTGGAAGACGAAACCCCCCCCCCCCCCAAAATGTTTCTGATACGAGTTCAACAGTGATGTAGATTCTGTACAGTTACTAAACATTACTCCATGTTATGCCTATATATCATTTCCTGACTGTTTTGGTCACTATGAGGCCACAATTTATTAAATACAGTTTTGTGCATAAATAACGTGTGTGAACTTTACTTAGGATTGTTATAAGCAAAGCTGGATTTTATTTTAAGACAATAAAGACTAAATGCTGTGAAAACTGTGTGGAAGACAAGACCTATATTCTTTCATTATTTACGAAGTTCTTTAGAACCACCAGGACTAAAACTTATCAAATCAAACTTACTACTTCCTCTCTTCATCCGACCACCACGGCTGTCTTGCCAGCGCTGCAGCTGTCTGGGGGGTCCGGGACGAACGGGTTTAGGGTTTGCATCTGCAGAGATGCGACATTTACATTCTCAGTAGTCGTGCCTGGAATCCCAGACAGCCGTCAGGGCAGAGTTTTTAGACCAAGGCTTTACCTGCAGAGCTGGAGGAAGGCTCCTGGCTGGTGGAGGGAAGGTTATTCTTGTCAGAAGGCTGGCTCGGCTCCTCTGTGTCTCCCTGCGACCCCACAGGTTCCACAGACGCTTCAGCGCTGGGCCTAGGGAGAAAAAAAAACAAAACAAAACAAAAAAATTTTATATATATATATATATATATATATATATATATATATATATATATATATATATATATATATATATATATATATACACAGGTTCACAGCCAGAAATCATCTACAAACGGTCACAAAGTTTAATATAACAAAACAAATCCATGACTGTGTTTTCCAGGAACCTTGAAGTATACTTATAGAGGCTTTTAAAAACAGTTTCTACTAGGGCTGCAACTAACAATTATTTTAGTTATTGATTAATCTATCGATTATTCTGACGATTAATCAATCAAAAAACAGGCACATTCTGCAGATTTGTCTTTTAAGCCTTTTTTTTTATACAATATTAGAAATACATTAAAAGATGAAAATAAACAAATAATTCACTTCTATTTTAAATATGAAAATAAACATTTTATTGCCTAAAATGCAGTAACATAGCATTCCTTTAGTGAGTGTTTGATCATTTGTAGCAAGAAGCGAGAAGACAGGGCAAAGCGGAACCCTCTTGTCCAGACGGGACACTTTTCTCCGGATACATAATGGACTCCAGGCAGAAGTGGAGGATTGTGTGTCAGTCGAGGACGTGTACATAATTGGATTTTTGATAACAAGATTTCTGCTTTTTGGAGTTGGCGGTTACCTGGCATAGTGAGAAATTCAGAAAATCTCGGCAGCCGTTCGGGCCATTGTAAGGCTGCCCGGCACGTGTGATGGGATCTGCAGAGCGACCAACACTCAGACTGAGACGTTACGTGAGCAGAATCGCAAACTGGATGTGATCCTTGCACAAGATCGCAGGCTGCTTGCGGTTCCTGGACTCAGAGGGGAAATTGGATAAATCTTCGAGAAAGTTGTACGCTCAGATTTGGCGGAATGGACCTGGAATTTGGCTGTTTGGATTCGCCACTGAGTAGCACCAGCAGCACCCAAAACAACTGTTATCTGAATCCGGCTCCCCTGTTCTGGCCTTGATGGCCGGCTATCTTCAATTTCTCCTGGAAGTTACGTAAATGCTTGAGGTTTTTTGCAATCCTGTCCTTTATCCTGCTCAGGATAGTGTGAAATAAGATTTTCCCCCCTCCCCCCCCTCCTCTTGCCTAATGCGGCATCTTTCTTTTCTAATGAAAGGGCAGCGCCTCTTGTGAAGGCTGCAGAGCGGGATAAGTAAAGTATTATTGAATTGAAAGCATGCATCTGCAACTAATAAAATACTTCAACATAAAAAATAAGCCCTTTCTGATTGATTTACACATCAATACATTGTAGGGTTAATCTGTTGATTATATTTTAGATTAACTGATTAATTGGATAGAAAAAGGTGCTTAATAGGAGACTTTTTTTTGTTTGTTTTTTACAGAATTTGAACCAGGTGAAGCTAAAGCTGCCACTTGAGGAGTTTAGGATAGAACATGTTCACAGACAAAGGTTTTTTTTTAAATCTTAAATGCAAAATGTATGTATATAGAGTTTGCACAGTTTTGGCCTAATTACTGCTGTGAATATGTTGTTTTTCTCGTCAAATGGCCTTTGAGTCTGTATACTCCAGTTGATGATTAAACGATTACTAAATTAGTTGACGATTATTTCAATAATTGATTCATCACGATTAATCCGATTAATCGTTTCAAAAAAAGAGAAATCTTACTCATCTCGACTTGGAAATCAAAAAGCAAATGTTCTACTTATTCAGGATTTTCATGAGTGCCAGGGAACCCTGATGTAAAATATACGGCCTTTAACTTGACATTTCTGCCCAAACAGTAAAGCTGCTTAGGGAGCAAATATTTCACTCATAGGACTGAAAATGTAGCGGCACAATCCCTTAATCAGCGTTTTCTGCTGCTCTGCATTGTGGGTATTGTTGTTTGGTCACGGTGCAAAAAACACACAAATACCCCAGCAGGTGCGGAGCGACTGAATGTAAACACAGGCAGAAAAAAAGTCAATGGAAGATGCAAGACTTAAGTAGACGTAATTTTAGGACGTAGTATGAAAAAAGAAAAACGGTCACTTTAAAAACCTTTTAAAGGCTTTTAATGCAGTTTATTAAATTCAGGACTTTAAAATGCTTTAAGGTCCTGTGGAAACACTGAAGAAAAAAACCTGAATGATAATCACCTCTCAGTGTCTGGCTCCAAGAAGATGTCTCTCTCCTCTCCGGCCCCGGCCGTTCCTGGCAGCACAAGGCCTGGTGTGGACGTGCTCACCGTGGGAACCGACTGCGAGGTGTGCTCTGCTGCGTCAGATTGTGCAGCCTCTGAAAAGACAGTTACTGGAGATAAAAGGATACCTTATCTTTACTACTGGCGGAAACTCCAGAATCGCAATTTCCATAAAGTCGATTATATCTATGAAGAGGGTCGAGATAAATGAACTAATCTCTTCGTGTCAGACTGACAGAGACAGATACCTGGTGCTGCAGCTTGCAGTGGTATGGTGGGAACGCTGCGCCCACCTGACTCTTCCTCATGAGTCGCTAAAAACAGAGGACTTTCATACATCCCAAGACCTGGAGAACAGAAACGTTTTGCAGTTCAAGAAACAAAGAAGGTTCCATTTTTATTGCTTTGTTTCATTAAACCACCATTTCTTTTTGCTCTCGTTTTGAGTGATTTATTTTTAGACGTGTGATGGATCACCTCCTTGTGAGGCGAGCTGTCCGAGGTCAGAGTGTGAGGAGGAGCTGGTCTGAGGGACGTCTTCTGAAAGACCAAACCTGAAGCGGGGGACTCCGGCAACCTGAGGCGAACTGAGAACCAAACAAACAACACGAGATGAAGTAATAGGACAAACTAAAGCTGTGTGACTGAAAACCCATTAGATTCCCCTTTAATCTTTTATACATCCTCATTACTGCATGCATATTTCAGACATACTGGATCGCCTGATCAAAGCCTTCTGAGCGAGGGGGCACCAGAGTGGGAGTGCTGGGAACCATCCTGTCATCTTCTTCAAAGAAATGCTGCTGGAGAGCGAGGGAAGAGCACAGTTTAATGCTGATAACTGCACAAAAACACCAAATTTACAATGAAAAAAGGAAATCAGCTGGTAACAAGAATTGGATGATTTTTAACCCAATTAGAAATGTCTGGTTGGACACTCAAAAATCTTATATTTTCTGGCCAGTGAAAGCAGCATTCATAAGTGCTATCGCATCATGGCAACAACTTCACTCCTCGGAGTGAATGAAGATGACTCTCCACTTGCAAAGTACTTCACAGAATCTGTGAGGTACTTTGAAATAAAATCCAAGGAAGCACAGAGATGTAAAAAACTTTTACATTTTAATAAAAAACTATTTCCCACACCAGGTCTGATTCATTCCGGCTGTGAAAGAGAGCAAGACTTTCAATCACAGTCTGTTAGGGAACATGCTGGATTTGGCTGCCTTTTGGAAATCTCACAGCCAAGGTAAGGATAAATATTCTCTAAAACACACAGAATGTGCTACTTTAATAATCCTAGCCCACATAATGTTGCTGGCAGCTGATATAAGATGCTAGCCAGTTAAAAATATTCATATTTAATCATTCTGTTCGTTTAGTTTTGGTAAAATCTCCGCTTTGCAGCAACTGCTCTTTCACACACATGGTGTGATGTTGCCTCTAATGTAAATAATGACCCCTGATAGCAACATAGTTAGAAAATTTTTTGGTAAGCTGTTCTTATATCTTAAAGTGGTAAAAATAAAAGTACAAATAAAGACTGGACATTGGGGACAAAGTTTTGTTTGGTGCACGACTAATAAAACGTCACATGGTCAGAAAAGGGACTTACAGCACTGCTGGGCATGCCAGGATTGAGTCGGCCCACTGATTGGCGACGGATTCGCTGTTAAAGACACAAAACGAGTTAGATGCGACATGAAAATGTCCAACAGATCTTCTAGAGAGACAAAAGGTGCAAGCAGTGTAAGTAAATGAACCTGAGCGGATGGTCCCAGTTCTGAGGACTGAGCGGGATGGATGTTGAGTTGGGGCAGAAGCTGCTGCACAGGTCTCCGTGGCGACTGGGGCATACGTGCTCCAGAGCTTGTGATCGGCTGTTCTGTTGACAAGGCCTCCATTGGGCTTCCCTCAACTGAAACATTTGATAAAGGTTTTACAAAAAATAGACGAGCTGCTTACATTCAATTGAGTTTTCAAAAAGGTATTTATGGTAAACAATGTAAAAAATAATTATATTTTGCTAAAAGTAGTAAACCTTGTTGAAAAATTAAAAGAATAAGGAAAAAAAAAGGGCTACAGTGTCTCCCTGCCTATTCAAGGTTCAGCAATCAGGGATTCTTCGAAATTATTTGCAGAAAATTCATCTATTTGCGGATTTTTGTAGAGCGTCTAAAATACTGGAAAGAACATCAGCTGGGAAGCGGAAACACTTGCTACTTGGCACGCTATTGGCTGGTGTTTGCAAAGCAGCCAATCCAGGAGGAACATTTATTTTCAATGGAGCTGATTGGCCATATCCCCAAGAGAAGATATGGAAGACTGTAGATCTGTGGTAGTGCTACGACAGTTTCCACTGTGTGTAATAATGCATATTAAGGTAAATTTAGTGTTTGAACTATTAAATTAGGCAGTTATGAGTGTTTTTAGAGGGGGGCCTCAAATATTTGTAGATGTTAATCCACTTTGCATATAAGGATTCTCCAGGATGAAAAATTTTGTTAAAGATTTTTCAAAGCCTAAGAACATTTTAAAAGTGGTTTTTCAGAGTTTTTGTGACTGAGCTACATTTTTTTTTCTTGGACTATTCTCACATTATTTTTTTTATTATACTTATTAATAAATTTAAAAAATCCAATAATATTTCAGGGTTTCTGGAGATTTTTTCATTTCAAATTTCAAATCGTTCAAGACTTAATCTTCCAGTTTCTCATACAATTTGTGGTCAATTTTTAAAAAGGCAAATACAAAAGTTCACTATGAGGATCAGGCTTCAATTCTAGAAAAAAACCCACCCCACCAATTGCAGAGGTAGGATGGACATAAGAAAAGATGGACAGGTGAAGGGATGTACATAATTTGGGCAAAAAATACCCCCCAAAAAACAAAAGTATAAAAAGAGGGAATAAAATATTTTTTCTATGGTCTATTTTCATTTTTCATATTGATCCAGAGGAGGAAATTTCTCAAATCTTAAATACTTCAATAAAAAGAACGAGTTCATTTAGTCAATGAGACTGTTTTCTAGGTTTCTGTTTTTTGCACATGGTTTGGCTATTCAGGCAAACCATTATGTTAAGTTTCTGTAAACATTATTGTATCTTAACGATTCTATGGTTAACATCCTTTAAGTCCATGTCTCCTATTAATAAAGCAGGATGTATTGAAAAAAATCTGTAAAGTCAACACTTTACACAACTGTATGAATTCTGATATTTGACTATTTTCAATATATAAGAGAAAATCGCCAGATTTGTTTCAATAATAATGTCCGTCCTGTGTTGGGGAGGATTTACTTTGGCCAGTTTCACCTTTTCTCTCCAGCCGATGTTTTACATTTTTTCCAGTCATCGTTGCGGGCAAGATAACTAATTAGAAGCTGAGGCGGTTTGTGAGTGTATGTGGAGAGTATGATTCATATCTATGTATGCAGTTCATGTTTTTGACAGGGTTTCCTGGATCTTACAGCTTGGTGTCTGGGAATCTGCAGGCCTCTGGGTGGAGTCAGACGCCCCTAAACTCTCCTCTGTCTCGGTGCCCGGGTCGGTGACATCAGCTCCCTGGGGAGAGGATGAATGAAGGACAATTATAAAAGAAAGCGAGAGGAAGAAGAAAAAAAAAAAAAAACATCTGATGGAGTTTAAAAGTTGAACGAAGTTAAGGAAAGGGGAAAAATATGGGGAAAAGGATAGGTATATATGAATGAAGGTTCCCACAGACTACAGATGCTGGCACATGATCACATAGCAGAAAACACAAATGAATGACCTGTTTTCTCCCTGCAGTGAACAAAGATGCCTTTCAGTAAGTGGAAAAAAAATAAATACCAGTCCTACAAGCATTAACCAGGAGGCATAAAAATGCCTCATCACGACTAGTCTTTGGTCCTGACGAGGATCACTTGTTTTTTTTTAAAAAAAAAAAAGCTAGTTAATGTGTAAAACTATAAAATGGACAGAAATCTGTTTACACACAAATAGACTGCAAAAAACGCACCAAGAAATCATCCATTTTCCTGATGTAAGCAACATCAGGCAAACAAACGCCACAGTGTGGATGATGTTACGAGAAGATTTGATGTCGGCTGGATTTCACACATGCTAAGACATGTTTGTGGTTCATTTATTTCACAAGACAGTAACATAAAGCAAAGATTCAGATAACAGAAAGGGTGAACAAAGTTCTCCGTTATCCTTTTGTGCTTTCTGCCTATGGAGCATATAGCATTTGGAGATGTTGACAGCTTTTTGGAGTTCTACTGTAAAATAGCAAAACTCTGCTTACTATCATACAGGAAGTGATTTCACCTCTGATCTTGAGATAAATGATTACAACCCTTGTGGCACAAAAGCTAGAAAAAAAAAAAAAAAAATTAAATTCTGTTATTTTATCTTCTTCCAGGGAAGTTACTCTAGTTTCCCGACATGCATGCTCAGTCTGAAGGATTGCTGCACAGCTAATGACTTGATGCCATTAGCTACCTTCTACAGATTCTCTGTCAGATGCAAGACAGCACAACAAATGACCCACTAATATATTTTTTGTAGCTTCCAGTCAGAAGAAACATATCGATAATTACATGTGTGTAATTAAAGGCGGGCAAGAACACCTTCCCTTCTGAGCCTTTATTCAGAGTCTGTAGAGAAACTAAGGTAATTACGGCGCAAAAAGACTATATACTGGCAGGTCATAGTTGCACAAAAAACAATATTAGAAAAAGACCACAAAGTGGATCGGCTTGTGTCTGTTTTCAGAGGGGAGTTAAATGTCCCTTTTCAGACACTGACTCATCCAACTGAATACGTCCAACCAAGAAAAGGGTAAGAGTCTAGCAGACAAAAATAACAGAAAATGATGACAGAAAGGTCAAGTGACACTGAAAACAGACACTGGAACTAGTGAGAGAACGAGCTGGAACGGCTGAGTGTATCTGAATGAGAAGTAATCAGTGGGAGGGAGGTTAATGACGACTCATTTCGTGAGAATCAGATTGGGGCTCCAACCTCTGTATCGTCTCCTTCATAAACTTCGTTGCCATCGCCGCTTCCTTCATTACTCTCCTCTCCTTCCTCCTCCATCCCCCCATCATCTTCATCCTCCTCTTCTTCTTCCTCCTCATCTTCCTCCTCCTCTTCTTCCTCCTCATCTTCCTCCTCCTCTGCATAGTCCTGTAATATTACAAAGCACCGATGAGAGGAACCCAGGACATTTCATAAAAAGCCACTTTAACGATGTTCAACCGATTCTCAACCTGCTCTTCTCCCTCTTCCTCCTCCTCTTCGTCGCTATCAGTGTCAGTCAGTATGACGATGACTTCCTGCTGCAGCTGGTCAGGAGTTTCACTTTGACTCGGGGTGAACCCTGGCTCTGCTGGGACAGACTGAGAGGCTCCATCTTCCTCTGCTTCCTCGAGGTTTGAAAACTCCGTCTGCAGGGTGAAACATATTAACCTTAATGTGTTTCTAAATGAATAACAGTATTTGTGGTATGAGTACTGTCATTGTGGCAACTAAAAACATAGAAGGGGAGTGAGGAAAAAACTTTTTAAAAGAAGTTAAATTCATCCGATACAAACCTGGCTTGCTTCTGCTCCATCCTGGCTGTCTGATGGCACCACCCCCTCGGCCTCTGCACTCTCGTCAGCCATCACCTCCTCCTAAGATCACAATCAAGGTGACCCTCATTTAAAAATCTACCAGACAACAATTTTATCAGATTAAAACCAACTCCACCCTGTTCCTCATTACCTCTGGTCCCACCCTTTGGATGATGCGCAGCTTTTTCGATATAGGAGCCCTGGTGTCCTCCTGGGTCGCCTCAACCTCGGTGAATGCAGCGCTGCTCTCCTCTTCTTCTCGAGGTCTCTTGGACATGGCGGAGGTCCCAGGTGTTGCTGAAACTGGAGTATAGGTGCAATTAATACAATGTGTACATGCACAGGATAAATGCATTTAATTCAATACATTTTTAACCCGCAGAATTAAAAAGAAATTCAAATTAGTTCGTTTGAATGAGCCTGCATTTATTCATTTTCCAGATTTGGGAAGTGTTTGTTTTTCATTTATTTTATCTAATGCAATATAATCTGGAATGTACTTTTTGGTCCACATTTAGTTGTTAGATTTTTGTCCAATGTGCAAAAACACTTCACATTAACCCCTTTTTTAAGAGAGCGCTTCACATGTAAAATGAACAATCATAGAGTTCCTTGCAAAAGAATTCATAACCACTGACACATTACAGCCACAAGCTTATATTAATCTTTTTTTCTGCAATAGATCAACACAAATGACTGATTCTGAGGCACCCATGGTCACTCTAGAGGGGCTGTAAAGAATTACAGCTCGGGTGGGAGAAGTTAGATGAGTTTCTACTGCAGGAACCTTTTCAGGAACTAGGGTAATTTTCTGGGGTAGTTTGTCCTCCCCTGCTGCATTTCTACTGTAGGAACAATGGCTAAATCTGACAACAGGTTAAATGTACCCTGAAAATGGCCCTGGTAGGGAGGTAGGACTTCTTAGATGGACCCACAAAAAAAAAAAAAAAACAAGTTGGAGCTTCATAGTGGGAAGATGCTAAACATTTCTCATGAGTTGAGCATCCCCAGCATTTTGTTTCAGTCATCTCCTCCTCTGAGATCATGGATACAAGTGGCTGAAATAAGCTTTCCTCCACAGGGTGTCCGGGCTCTCCCTGAGAGATAGGGTGAGAAGCTCAATCATCAGGGAGGGACTCAGAGGAGAGCCGCTGCTGCTCCACATTGAGAGGAGCCAGATGAGGGGACTCAGGCATCTGGTTAGGATGCCTCCTGAACATGGTGAGGTGTTCCGGTCACATCCCACCAGGAGGAGACCCAGAGGAAGACCCAGGACACGCGGGAGGGACTATGTTTCTCGGCTGGCCTTGGGATTCCCTGGAGGAGCTGGCCCAAGTGGCCGGAGAAAGGAACATTTGGTCTCCCTGCTTAGGCTGCTGCCCCCGCGACCTGACTACAAATTAAACAGCAAATAAATCCATCCACTATCAGCAGGATTGAGTGAAATAATCAGATCATTAGCAGAACTCTAAGGAACTGCATACTGATGAGGTAATTCAGCCATTTGATTCAGGTGTGTTGGATCTGGGACACATCTAAAAGCTGCAGGCACTTGAGGACTGGAGCTGCAGACTCCTTGTGTAGAGCATAGTTGAGCTGAGTCGAACCGCGATGCTAGGTGGTGGTGGAAAAAGGGCCAGCGGATTCCCTTATTTTCCAGAACCTGCCCCGAGGTTCTGGGAAGAAACACTCAGGAACCCAAACGTAAACAAGGTGGAGGCAGCTTCATGCTATGGGGAAGCTTTTGTTCGACAGAGACCAGGAACTGGATCCGAGTAGATGGAAGATGGACAGAGTTAAAATACACAAAAACATCCTTACAATCCTTGGGGAGAGTTTCAAATAGATGCTGAGAGGTGGGGGGTGGGGTGTTAGTCTGGCAGAGGCTGCAGGTTTTTTGAGGTAATTGTAGTTTGAAGTCTCAACATAATGGGGCCGAATACCACATTTGCCACATTTTTCAGAGTTTAGATTTAAAAAAAACAAAAAAAAAAAAAAACAAAGTAAACATTCTTGACCTTTACTTTGTATTTGTCTATCAGAAAATCCCAAAGGGTGCGAGTACTGTTGTGAGGCACAGTAATACGAGACAAAAGCGAGAACAGAAAGAAATAATTATTTTTAGAACAAATTTCTCACCGGTGCCGAACACAGAGGAGGAAGAGGAGGAGGATGTTGAAGGCCATTCCACCTGCGAACTAGGCGTGGCCTCGATCGGAACAGGTGATGGCTCCCGATTGTCCGGTTCCGGGTGGGTCACGCTCTGTTGCTGCGTCGGCTGAACAAATGCTGTGGCCTGAGTCTGAGTCTGCTGAACAGTCAGCATGGAGCCAGCTAAAGTGGTCTGGACGTTGGGACTGGCGGAGCGCACGGAGCCGCTGGCACTTCCGTACACAGTCACATGCTCCACTGGTGGGGCTTCAGTGGACTGCATGGCTGTTGAAGAGGTTGAGGTTACAAAACAATTAATCGTGATGAATCGGCTATTGAAATAATCGGCAACTATTTTAGTAATCAATTATTCGTTTACTCTAAAACAGGCCATTCGCTAAAATAACAGCTCCCTCAGAGCAGTAATTAAGCCAAAACTCTATAAAGAATGTACACATTTTGCATTTAAGATGAAAAATCTTCTTTGTCTATAAATATGTTCTACCCAGAACTCCTCAGATGGCATACTTTTAGCTTCAACTGGTTCAAAATCAGTAAAAACAAAACAAAACAAAAAAAACCCCGCCCCCCTTTAAGCACCTTTTCCAATCCAATTATTAATCAGTTAATCAAAAAGTCAACAGATCAGCCCTACACTGTACTGATGTTAAGTTGAGCAGAAAGGGTTGAGGTTTTCACATGTTGATGTTCAAAGCTTTTTTTAGCTGCAGATGCATCCTTTGCTACAAATGATGAAGCGTTCACTAAAGGAACGCTATGTTATTGCATTTTTGGAAAGAAAAGGTTTATCTTCTTATTTTAAAAAGGAGCTGAATTATTTGTTTACTTGCATTTTCTTATCTATTTATAAAATAAGCTTAAATGGTTGAATGAAAACTCTACAGAATGTGCCAATTTCTTAAAATCCAATTATTCGATTAATCATCAGAATAATCATTAGCTGCAGCCCTAATTTTTTTCTTTTTGTCTTAGAGATATTTCTTAAAGCTTGGAGCAAGACCTACCTTCCTGGGTCTCCACCTGTGTGGTCGGCATGACTGTGGCAGTGGGCGTTGGCGGGGGCACAGGGGTTATCATCGGTCTGATGCTTGCTCGGGGAGTGGGTTTGTTGCCCGGGTTCACGGGTTGTTTGCTGGCTGTGGCGACCACAGGTGTTGGCTTAATGTTGGCAGTCGGCGGCTCGGAAGCGCTCGCACTGAAAACGAAAAATAAAAATGATGGTTAGAAAGCACAATTTAAAAACAAATGAAGAAAATCTAGAGATGTTCTGATCAGGCAACTGGTATGAAGGCGTACCACGTTTTTAAAGAGTTGCTGCATCAAAACCACCAAAATGTTCAGTTTTTCTACGGCTTAAAGTCCTTTTAATAAGATGCCAGAGAGAGAACTAAAGATCTCTGCAGCTGTCCCCATAGGTAGACTGCCGGTCAGCAGGGTGAAAGAAAACTACTGTACTTACCCCTGGTATGCAACAAAGATTAACTTGTTTTTGGAAATATTTAACAGACAGTTGAGGTGCTGAAACTAAAGCCCCCTTTTCACCTGTACCCAGTCGGCTCAACTCGGTTTTCATGGTTTTCCATGAGGTACCGGCTCATTTCTACTTGCCCAGGGCTCCAAATGAGCTGAGTCAAGCCGAAAATGCGATAAATAGAAATATATTTCTATCTACAGATTTTTATATATATATATATATATATATATATATATATATATATATATATATATATATATATATATATATATATATAAACCTCTTTATTCTGTACAATGATGTCAGCAGAGTCATCAAGATGCAAACTGAAGATTAGTTTTAACCCTTACCTGCCCCTGTCTGCAGCTGGTGTAGTCTTCAGACTAATCTGCCTCTGTTCTGTCGTCCTTTGCTGCTCTTGAGTCTAAAATGAGAGCAGAAGCATTTGTTTAGACTAAGAAAGAAGCGCCAACGATTGGGACAGATGTTTCACAAAACCTACAGCAAAGAAAATACCTGAAAACCATAGTAGTGAGGCTGTCATGCCTTCTAGTCTTTGAACAGTTATGCTGTTTTCAACATGTGAGCTATAAAAAGTTTGTCAAGGTTGTTCACCTTGCTTGGACCTGCCTCCGGGGGCTCGTCTCTCTGCTCCTGTCTCTCTTGCTGACCCCTCAGGTCTCTGAGCTCTCTCTCCTGTCTGCTAAGACGACCCTCGTACTGAGACCTGAGAGCACTCACTCGCACCTCCAGCTCCTCCCGCTGCTGCTTCAACTCCTCGTTCTCCCTCTGCAGCTGGTCTTTAGTGGCTGAAAACAAACCATTTAAAAGAAATCAAGCTCACAATACCAGAAGTAAATTTTATTTTGATTTATACTATTCATCAATTCTTACTTTTCTGTTGGATTTAACAAATCCTCTCACCTGTGACATGGCTGATCTTCTGTCTGGCGACCAGAAGGGCCTTTCGGGTTTTCTCGTCCTTCTCGGCCATCTGCTGCCTGAAACTTTCCTCCTGAGAAGTTTTCTCCTGCATATCCTGCCTCAGCCGGTTCAGCTCTGTCTGCAGCCTGGAGGACTGGTCCTGGACATTACGCAGCTCAGTGTCCCGCTCTGTAACCACCTACAGCGCAGAAAGATTCAAAAGCAACATTTAAAAAAAAAAATTTGTACAACAGAAAAGCCATCAAGAAAGTCAAGATGAGTCTTTGAAGGTCTGAAAAACAAGTTTCATTTATTTATTTATTTATTTTAAAAATCCTTGATACTTGTGACATTTAACCTTGTTGATGTTCTCCAGCTGTCCCTCCAGCTCTTTGGTTCTGGTTTCAGCCTGATTCAGGGCATCTTTAACACTCTGAAGCTCTTGAGCCGACGCTTGACGTGCCTCCTCGTCTTGGGATGGGCCTGCTGCAGCCTCAGCAACAAGCTGCAAGATAGAAAAATAAATATATTAATAGATATGAACATGGAAATCCAGTTGACTGGAACAAACTGAAATTAATCTTGATTAGTTTGGATGGGTAAACGCACCACACACAGCACAACCAGGTTGCAGTGACAACAACACACTCTGATGTTACACAGTGAAGAGGATTAGCTAATTTCAGTATCAGTAAAGAGTTTAAAAAATGAAGTTCATTTGTTCTGTTCATTCAGGCTGCAAGAGAGCGAGAGAGAGCAACACTTTTGACAAAAACAAGGAAGGTTGAACAGAGTACAGTGAAGTTGGTCTGATTTATCCCCCCACTCGTTATGAAAAATGCTGCGTTTGGAAATTTGGCCTTATTCTGGAACTCTGAGTAAAAAGATATAGACTTCTGTTTAGCAGCCGCACTAATCAATAACATAAGATGCTAAAGCTAGTTTAAAATGTCAACTCTGTAATCATTTTGTCTTTGTTTGAAAATATCTGTGTTATAACAACTGCTCTCACAGAATGGCATCACATAACCTTTGCTCCTAATATAAATAATTCCTATCAGCTCAGGAACACAACAAAAACCTTTTAATTATGTTATATTATAATTTGGCTAAAATTTGTATCAGCAGGTGTTTTTTTATTATTATTATTGATCCAATAAAATGTTCAAGACAACGATGCACTTTAACCTAAATGTTTAAACTGAAGCAGACATGAACCCTTACCTTCTCATGCTGCACCTTGAGCTCATCATATTGCGTCTTATAGCGCCGTCCGATTTTCTTCACCTGAGTGATGGTTCGCACCTTGTCTTGGATTTCCTGGGTTTTAGTCTCCAGGTCCTTCCTCAGCGCATTTCTGTCATCATTTGTTTTATTCAAACTTTCGCGTATGTTCTGCATTTGTCCCTGGAGCGACGTTGTCAGGTTATTTAGCCTATGCAGAGAAAATATTAGTCAAGTTAGAGAAAAACAAGTGAAAACATCTATAAAAGTTAACATTCTGGTAACGTTATAAAAACAATATTTCATCACAAAAGAAAAAAAAAAAAAATCCTTTACTTCATCAAATCAGCTTTAAGTCTAGAGTTTTCCTCCGTGAGCTGCTGGATGCGTTTCAGATGTAACTCTTTCTCAGTATTGAGACGTTTGTACTCGTCAGGATCCGAATCTTTTTGCTGACTCAGCAAATTCTGTAGGAACATGAAAATCAAACGGTTGAAGCAACATGTTAAATGTAAAACACAACACTTTCCCACATTTTTTTTCCTTTAAAGGCCAGTTTAACCTCTAGTCTCTAAACTGACCTGAGTTCGAGCCTTCCAGCGCTTTATTTCCTCCTCTAGGATTGCCTTCTCTGCCTGCAGCATGCCGTTTTTCTCACTCAGCTCAGAGTTGCTTTGGTGCAGAGGAAAGTTGTCCGACTCCAGCTTTTGCACCTGAAACATGTGTAACATTCTTCGGTTGAGTGTGAGGAAATCTGAAACTAACAGCTTAATATGTTGTTGCAGTTTTAGTTAACAGTTAACATACACCAATCATGGACATGAACGTCATTAATTGAGTTTTTTTATTGGTGCATTTCAACTATTCATTTCCTAAGCTGACATGATGACAAAATTAACAGAATTTTTTAAAAAAAAATGAATTGGGTGCACAAGTAGGAATTTTTTTTTTAGATTTTACTTTCATTTGCACAAGATAAAAATTATAGATACAGGCTAATATACATACTTAATAAACCACTAATATTTAGTTGAGCTGCAAAAAATAAACGTTTTTAACTATACACAGGCTTCTGATGGAATGCTGGACCATTCTTGTTGTGGGATGATGGATTTAAGTTTTTCAGTTGGTAGATCTTGGCTTTTAAGTAGAGCAAACGTCGGAGTGTGTTTGAGAAGAAACTTGCAAGAGGACATCCAACCAAATATTAGGAGGAGTGTATGTTTATATTTGAGCCCTTATGTATATTTTTGACCGTGTGAGGATTTGTGAAAATCCACACCAAATTAAAACATGTACGTACAATTCTTGTTTATTAAAATCATTGCCATTGTAAATTATATAATCTTGGTAAAAGACCAGGAAAAATAGTATATTTGAGGTTCAAATATAATATGAAATTAATACAGCTTATAGGTGGACATATATTCCTGATTGGAACTGCACAGCAGACACATGATGCACAAATCAACTCAAACATCTGACCAGCTTTTTATATTAAAATGAGGTGGACACCTTAGCTTGAGTTTGCTGCAGTTCTTGCTCCATTTTGTTTTTCTCCTCTCTCAGCATCTGGTTGGTCTCCACTAAGATATTCATTGTTTCAGTCTTCTTCATTAGCTCATCATGCTGAGCCAGGGTCTTTGCAGTCACCTGAGACAAATCAGCATTAAGGTATCAGAAACAGAGAATAATAGGTGTTTGGAAACTTGCATTCAGTAGGTTAATAATGCAACTGTTTTTTTTTTTGTTTGTTTGTTTTTTTTTGCCCCTTTGGCTTTTAAAACACACCTGCATTCTCTCCCTTGCCGCAGTCAAACTGTCCTGCACCTCCCTAAGCTCTCGCTCCAAGTGTTCAACTCTCAAACGATGACGTAAACTCTCTCCTTGGGCCACCTCAAACCGGGATTCAGCAACCTCCTTTTCCCGACGCACAAACCTGCATTGAAAAATTCCAGTGAAATTGAAAAATAAAAAACAGGATGAGGCAGGGCGACATCAATACAGAAGAGAAAGATTTCAAGGTTCTTCAAAATGTCTCTAGAAACACTGTTAGAGTAACTTTGATGGGGGAAAATTATCAGGGACCCCAATGGCAAGAGATCAGTTGTTTACCTGAGAATCTCAAGCAGCTGGTCTTGAGATTTTCCTTCCTCACTCAAAGAAACGTTCAGCGAGCTCTCGTTGGCAGCACGCTGAATACTGGCGGCCATCTTGCTGCTCATGGTCTGCACCTGTTCGTGCAGGAGGGTGTTCTGCCTCTGCAGCTCCTCATAACTACTTTCCATCTTAGACATTTCCTCCTGTAACATATCATGGATACAGCAATCAATTTTTACAAGAAAAAAAACAACAAGAAATTATTTTCAAATGAGCCTCTTTTGGCTCGCAACAACTTTGTAACACCATAGCGTGTTCTAACCGAACCTTGAGGATCTTTTCCTGCACCTCCCAGGAGACTCTGGCCTCCAGTAGCTCAGCACTGACTCGCTGGACTTTCTCCTCCAGCTGGTGTCTGAGCTCGGCAGCCTGCATGGCCTGAGCTTTCGCAGCTTGCAGGGCCTCCACATCGGCTGCGTGCAGCATCATCTCCCGCTCATATTTATCTTGAGCTTCAGCTGCTAGCTTAGCCTTGGAGGATGGAAAAAAGTGATTTGTTGGGAACACAGAGTATAGGGCTTCAAACATGCTCCATCGGCACCTATTTAGCTGGGTTAGTTCAATCAACCTGTAATGAGGCCTTTCTGTCCTAAGTGCATAAATTATAAACACTGGCACATGTCAATAAATTTAAATATCACTAAAAACTTAAGTTACTGAGGTAATTCAACTTAAAAAATGAGACATATATTAAATAAACATTACACATAGTGATGTATATTAAGCTCCTTTCTGTGTTATTTTCATGATTATGGCTTACAGTTAATGAAAATCCCAAATTCTGTTAATCAGAAAAATGAATATTGTAAAATAGCTATAAAAATGTCAATCGGTGATAAACTATGTATATATTAGCTGCTAAATATCAAAAGGATTTTGAAATATACATTTAGGGGTGGGCATTTATTGTATCGTTTATAATTTACCGTGATAGCTTCCTTATGATAAGAATTTTGATTTGTCACGATAAACTCCAATTAATGTTTAAAAACCCCTAAAACTGTCCATATTTTTGGGATTGTTAGATTTACTATTTTTCTCCACTATTTGCTCAATATATGTCTATCAATAAATATTCTAAATGATACTATTAAATAATAAATGTGCAATTAAATTTGAAAATATGATTTAATGCAGTTATGGTGTGCAGTGTAGTGATACAAATCACACTTCTTTGTGTGATCGGTGTCCAAAACAAGCGTATTACAAATGGGTGTGTTTTTCAAGAGCAGTATTTGTGTTTGTGGGGCTATGAGTGCTGTGCCATGCAGCCACAGCCATGCAGTTACCCAAAAAGAAGCAATAAATAGTTCTTATCATTTTTATCGTTATCACAATGCTACCACTGAATATTGTGATGAAACCTTAATCCCATATCGCCCACCCTTATATAGATTTCCATTAAATCAATATCTTACCTGCTCCTGGCTGTCCTGAAGAGCCTGCTGCTGCTGGGTTTCAGCTACAGCCAGCTGCTGAAGCCCTGCCTGATGATCTGCCTGTGCGCTGCTGAGACTTCTCTTCAGGTCGTTAATCTAACACACAATAAACCAGTAAATTTATTTGTTCCAAAAAAATAGTGAGACAAAAGGAGAAACCTATCATACTAATTTGTTATCTCCAACAGTATTCACAGGTTGATAAATGGTGGATTTCATACCTGCTCCTCCAGAGATGCCAGGTCTCTTCTCTTGTTCTCCTCCAAGTCTTGCTTTTCCTTTTCTGCTTCCAGGAGCTTCACTTCCAGCATTCGGTGGTGCTCCTGCGCTTCCTTCAAACAAGCTTCAACTGAAAGGCGAGCCTGCTCTGTTACCTGGTGAGTGGGAATTTACAAGCAAGAAATCGATGCAACTGTTAGACGACAAGCAGATAAAATCAAGAGGAAGACTGTTATCCGTTGGTTTTCCAAGCAACATCAGGAACCAAACTTTTCCTTGAAAAATGTAATTTTTGGTCATTTAAATGTATACTTTATTGGTGTAACAGGACTAATTTATAAGAACAATGACAAAAAGAAATGTTGCTAGTCCGAATTTGATATAGTTTGTTTAAACACTACAATTTGCTTCCAAAACATGATGCACATTCATAAAATCTTGTTTTTAAACAGTTTAAAGTATTGTGAGGTGGTTCTTTGTGATTGCTTTCATGACCAAGTGTTTTTCCATCACTGTTTTGGCATAAAAATAAAGTGGTTAAATGTATAAAACCTAATGGAATTTCTCTATAACTTGCTTTACAGCATTGGGTCTGGTAAAAGATGGAAGCAGTTTATGAGACCCGTAAACTGGTTGTGTCGACACAGCGTCCTGACCTGTTTCTCCGTCTCCAGGGACTCGTCCAAGCTTTGAGCCATGACTCTGTACTGCTCCATGCTGGAGGTGGCAGCCCTGAGGTTCTCTGCCAGTTCCTCTGCTCGGGTTTCAGCCAGCTGCAGGCGGGCTTGAAGGTCTTCCCTTTCTTGATCTGAACCCTGGAGGCCTGCGACAAGATAGAACAGCTTGGGGAGCGTGCATTTTCCTAAAGGAAAAGTCATTTCATGTCTTAACTCTTTAAAAAAAAAAAAAAAAAAAAAAAAAAGTGTGGCTGAAACCTTTTATAGATGGTGACCTAAGTAACCTAGAACTGGGGCATCTGAAACAGCTAAAACTGGGTCAAACCACAACAATAAGGACAATTGTAAAAAAACAAACAAAAAACCAAACAGTATAATTGTGTTTTATTAACATTCTTTGCACGCACATTTAAATAATCTGAAAGAGAACCACTTAACTGCTTCATTTAAGATGACTTTATAACATCCAGTGAAAACAGCATGTTTACATTTAAGTACACTTTAAACAATAAACCATGCAGTTCTCCTACATATTTCCAGTAAAAGTATTTATGCCAACCTCTGACGATGGGTGTGGACGGAGAGCCCAGGGTATGGCGTGCTTCAGTGCGGCCTTGCTGCATCCTCAGAGTGTTGAGCTCCAACTCGGCAGCATTCAGCAGCTCCTTGGTTTTCTGATGTAGGGCTACCTGCGTCTCCAATTGCCTCTTGACATCCATAAGTTGTATCTGCACATTTTTAAAAAACCCAAAAAGGTCATAAAGTTCTGTATGTTAGTTTATGTTCATATGACATCAATCTTTCATTATAGAAAAGAATTTCAACACGTTTACCTCTTGGTTCCTGCTGCATAGGTGACGCTGTTCCACTTCCTGCTCTAGCCTCTTCTGTAGCTGGGAGATCTGTTGTTCTTGCTTTTCAATCTGGCTGTTAAGACGCTGACGGGCATCGGCCTCAGACCGTTCGAGAGTGGCCTGAAGTACAGAACGTTAGACGTTTTGAGCTTCTGTTACCTGATCAGTACTATAGTAGGTACAACTAAATCTTCAGTTACCTGTATGGTCTGTAGATTGGTCAGCAGCAGGTTCTGGCTCTGCTGTTGGCTTACAATCGTCTCTTTCTCCTGGTTCAGCCTGGATTCCACCAGCTTCAGCATGTCCCTCTCCTTGCGCAGATTCTCAGCCTGACCCTGAACGGCGAGATGAGATAAAGGATTAGGATCTCGCTGGGTAGCTTGATTCACTTCAGAAACAATGACTCGCTTGCAAAAGTCTTCATAGGTGCATAATTGTGAAATGTGAAGAGAATGACATGCTATTTTCAACATGTTTCACGAACAAAAGCCTAAAAACTGAGACATGCATAAATATTCACTCCTCTTTCCTCTGATATCTCTAAATAAAATGCAGTGCAATCAATAGCATTTAGAAGTCAGCTAATCAGCGAATAGAGTTCACTTGTGTGTAATTTGAGGAGTAGCTTAAAGCAATAGTAGGTTGTAAAACAGCATCCCAGGCTTTGAACATCTCACAGAGAACTTGTTCAATCCCCCATCTGAACATGAACATGGAAAGCGGATGGATCAACTGCAAAAGTACCAAGAGATGGAGATCCACCTAAGCTGACAGTGCTGGGCAAGGAGAGTGTTAGTCAGAGAAGCAGCCAAGAGGCCCACAGTAACTCTGGAAGAGTTGCAGAGATCTACAGCTCAGGTGGTAGAATATTATCAAACAAATACAAAAGTAAGGCCACAAATACAGCCTTTATGGAAAAAAGTTACGAAGAAAGTCGGCAAGATCCATTTGGAATTTACCATAAGCCTAAATATAAAAAAGAGGTATGAAGACTTTTGCAGGGCACTGCAGATAACAAGCTAGCGAACCTCAGTCATGGTAAGTTTCTCCTTTGCCGCTTTCAGATCCTCATTCAACGTGTGGACAGTCTGCTCAAGTTTCTGTGTGGCAGCAGCCATCTTCTGTTCTTTCTCTCGAAGTGAGGCGATCTCTTTCCTGTAGCCCTCAACGTTATCCTGCAGCATCTCATACCTGGAGGTTCAGAGGCAGAAGTCAGGAGAGCAACATTTCTGCAGAAACAGAAACATGAACTAAATCTGCATCACTGAAGTTTACCTCTTTGATGCAAACTCGAGCTGAGTTGATATTTTGGCGTTTTGAGAGCGGAGGTCGCAGAGCTGCTCCTGTAGCTTCTCATTCTGCACATTCATTGCCTTATCACTCTCCAAGCGCTCCTTCTTATAGGTGGAAAACACTTCCTGCAACTGCACATAAAACCAGACAAATGTATTTACTTTCATGGGCAAATAGCTTCTGTCTGAGGGATTTTTGAAGGGGATAAATAAACTACAATACAGTAAGACTTAATTCAGTAATAGCAAGCTTTTCCAAGTCAAAGGAAATTACAAGATGTGTGAGCTTCGGAACAAAACCTGTTTTTGCAGCAGCTCTTTGGTGTTCTTTACTGAAGTATCCCAAAAAGTCTGTTTCAGCAGTGATAATTCTCTTTTCCTCTGCGTTTTGGTAAAAAAAACTTAAAAGATATTTTTTTAACCAACATTTTTTTGATTCCTTGCCAACTAAAGAAAAAGTCAATGGTTTGCAAAACACCTTGTCTGAAAATGTCTTGAGGGTGAACAATGCCATCTGGTGGCCAACCTAAATGCTAATGAACAAAGTAATTATTTGCCTAATTGCAGATCAAAATACTTGGTTCCAATCAATTTGTTTTCTCACATGATTAAAATAAAAACTGTTCCAGTTTTAAATGTCTTATTTTTTTTTTCTCATCTGTTTTTAAAGGATTCTGTATATCTGGGAACGAAACATTTAGCTTCTTGGGTTTTAGTGTTAATATTCTACAAATTTGAAATACACATTTGAAAAGTTGGCTTCAATTCAATGTGGCACAGTGATGAAGGTCTTTTTTTGACATCTGGATCCACTTAAATCTGCAATATAATTGCATTTTAATAATTCAATTTAGTTCAAAAATGCTTTATTAATCCCAAAGGGATATAAAAAAATTAATTATTATTAAATTAAAAATTAAATTGGGGACTTTTTAAGACCAACATAAAATTCATATCTAAGACCAGCATGAATTAGATTAAGTATCTTAAATGAAAATTAGAACCTAAATTTCTGTTTTCTAATAACAAAGATGTCAAATCTGGCTGGATTATTCCCTCTAAATGTAGATTTTTCACATTTTGTTTTTGTCTGCCATGCCTTTAGTTTGGAGTGAAATGACCTATTTTTTAAACAAAAATGCATTCATCTCTGGGTTCTTTTTAAAGTAAATCAAAAGCTAACACGATCAGGGAGTTGGACAACAAGTTGTGATGGAGGCAAAATCAAAGCTAAACGACGTACTTTCGATCGATGGATTCATCTATTCACTGATTTTTCCATAGAACGTGACTCCAAATTATTTGCGGAAAATACACCTATCGGTGGATTTTTTGGTAGAGCATGTCCAAAATATTTGACAGAAGACACAGCTAGGAAAGCTGAAATATGTAGGGGCAATGCTGCTTGACACACAAAGCAGCCTATCCAGGACCACCTTTTTTTCCCCCTTGGCACTGACTGGCTGTACCCCTCCCAAAGCAGAAATAAGGAAGCCTGTACATATTAGCTTCTGCAGCAGTCCCAAGATGGTTTCCACTGTGCATATTAATACATATTAAGGTATATTTGGTGTTTGAACTAATAAAATAAGCAGTTTAATTTTAACATAAACCAGATTCCAGCAACAGACCCCAAAATTGATTTTTTTTTTTTATTGTTTAAGTAATAGGATAACGAATAAAGTATGTAAACATTTCCTTCTCAAAAATTACAAGTGAGAAGACTTCTGGAGTTAATTTTTTTAAGACCCATATAGAATTACTAAGCAAGACCAGCATGAATTAGATTTAGTATCTTAAATTAAAATTGGCACCTAACTTTTTGTGTTCATCTGTGTTGGGTTGTACATAACTGTAACATCCAGGTTGCCTGATGCCTTTTAAACAGTAGATGGCTCTTTTACTTATAGCCAATGGTTAAAATCCCTTTATACAAACAAAACTTCATTAAATAGAAACAATTCTCCATTGTGAAGAAGTTGTCTGAGGAACCTTTTGATCTGAAACAGCAATAGCCCAGTTTCAGGAGCAGGATGCTTCTGCAGGTTTGCAGGGATGTGTAATGTCGTAGAAACTGTGATAACAGTTCTGATTTTGTACACTGTGCTACTATAGATGGATTCGTCAACCCCTCCAACACCATTCTGAATCAACTACAATGTTTTGACAATAAAATTTGAATGCAAACACTTCTGAGTTTTATGCTGATTTGAATAACTTGGCAGTCACCTGCCGCAAAGCTGCCTTGGCCTCCAGCGCCTCGGCAGACTCAGTCATGGCCACGAGTGCGGTGGGTGTTCCTGTGGTGGGAGTGGTCGCTGGTGAACGTCGAGGGGTAGATGTCAGAGAAAACTCCTCCGGTGGTGTTCCTAAAGATCAAAAAGATGAGTGTAGCCATAAGAGTAAAATATATGGCTACTATAAACCAACATTCTCAGGTTTATTGGAAAGAAAAGTAGACTGAAATGCTGGAAACCAAATTAGATTTAAATTGGGAGTTACAAAACATAGAACCTTCATTTGAATGTGTTTTGTATGGATGCAAAGGTGGATGTTTGGAGTGGTTATTGCCTCACCTTGTTGAGGGAAGGCCACTCCTGTTGCTTGAGCCAGCAGCACACGATACATGTCCCTCTGCCTGACAATGGACTCTGTCATCTTTATCTGCTGGCTGCGTTGTTCTTTCAGAGACTCCAACTCTCCCTGGGCTTTCTCCAAACTCTGCTCTAGTTCCACACGCCTAGAACAGTGAATCATGTAAGATTTAGGATCAGATTTGGAGTATTTTCTCCTGCAGCTGTGAAGATATTAAAGAAATAAGAATCAAAAGGAATCTGTACAATATCTGACGTACTTATTGCCAGTGCTCTCCTGCTCCTCTTTCTCTTGGGCATCACTCAGCTCCCTAAGGGCCACAAGAAGTCGCTGGTTTTGCTTTTGGAGCTCCTCCACACTGCGGAAGGTCACCAAGTGTTGGCTGATCACCTCTGACGTGCTGCTGATGTCAGCTGAGCTCACCTCCTCCTCCTGAAGAACATGGTTTCCACGAGCCTCTTCCAGCTCGATGAGCAGCACTCGAACCTAGCAGGGTGAATAAAGCAGTTTGGATCGAATTACTCTCCAAGGAAAATTAAAAATTAATAAAAGGTAATGAAGAGCTTGAACCCACCTGTTGAGCCATGTCAGCCACCTGGAGTTCATATCTCTGAATGTCTCGTTCCAGGACAGTGGATCGCTTATTGGCTTCATCAGCCTCACTCTGCAGACGATGAACTTCCTGTAAAGCATACATTGTAAACCCGAAACTGTCAGAACCTAGCAGAAGTAATACCAATGCTAGAACCTTTTCACATTTTCTTGCATGACAACAAACCTGAAATAATTTCATTGGGATTTTATGTGATACACCAACATAAAGCAGTGACTGATTATGTAAAGGAGGGAAAACGATCCAAGCTTTTCAACTTTTTTTTTTGACTCAAATATATGGCGTGAACTTGTACTCCAAAACAATTCAAACTTGCAGTTCGGGCTGGACAATAAATCAATAATATATATCGCGATAGACAGGTGATCAACATCAATAGATAATAAGTCTGATAGAATATTCAATATATAGAAGAAAGGCTTTAGTTGCTCAACCTCTCACAGCCAGATAAGCAAGGGTGGTGGCATCAACTAACTCACTCACACTTTGGTTAACTAGTAACAACCTGTTGAGTAACTTGTGCAGCAGCAATTTAAGGTTTTGCCACTGTGCCTCATAACTGCTTAAAAATAAACCATGGTGTGGAGTGAAAACTATGGCTACAAGAGGAAAGGTCACTCCTCCAGCTTGGCAGTATTTCAGATATTTAAAAACAAAAAAACTAATCAATAACTATTGATATCAACTGATATGAAATGTTTATACCGTGATACATTTTTCAGCTTTATCGTCCAGCTCTACTTGCACTTTTCAAGCAAGTCTTGTATGGGGCGCAGCAAACATGGACAGCAAGGTGCTATGGTAAGATGAAACCAAAACTGAACTTTGTGGCCTACAAGCAAAACACCATGTTGGAGGAAAACCAACTCTGCATATCACCCAAAACATTCATTCATGGTAGAGGATGCTTTTCCTCAGCAGGGACTGGGGACTCAGGTGGTGGGAATATGGGATTTGAATACAAATGCATGAACCTTGGTTCATTTTTCATCCACAATAATTCACTACTTTGTGTTGGTCTATCAAATAAAATCTCATTAAAATACACAAAGTTTGTAGTTCTAATGTAACAAACTGTGAAGAAGTTCTAGGGGTATGAATACTTATGCAAGGCACCTGTTCACTGTAACATGTCAATCATAAAAACATCAACTTTTAATATTTTTTATTCCATCATTAAAAAAAAATATTTAAAGTCAAGTAATCAGATTAAGAAGCTAGAAGTAAACCTGAAATGAAGCCACACCTTGCTAACATCACGTACCTTAACGGCCTGCTCTAATTTGGCTGAAAGACTGGCCACCGATTTCTGCATGCGCTCATGTTCGTCCCTCTGCCGTTTCAGGATGGGAGCCTTTGCTTCAACCTCCTGAACAATGTCATCCAGATACTTGTTGACCCGCTTATTCTCCAGTCGCTCCAGCTGCAGCTGCTCCTGGCTCTCCAGATACGCCGTGTACAACTGAAAACACACGACTCGCATCAAGCATGTTGAGAAAGAAACTGTCTGGCAAGACCTCCCAGGTCTGCGGCTCTTCACATCCGCTATCGAACACTCATATAGAGAAACCTTATATACACAAGCGCGCTCATACATACACAGGTGTTCACTTGGATATAGACTCAGGTGTTCACAGACACACACTACCTAGGGGTCTGGTTGTTACTAGATACAGCTTGTGTTAATTAGTACTGTGTGCCTTTCAGCTGCATTGTTAGACATGCATATATTCGTTATCGCTGTAGTTTCTCAGTTCTCTGTTCTTTTTCTCTCTTTCTGCAGGTGTAGGAGCAGATTCCTAGTGTGTTTACTTGTATTTTCTCTATCCTTCTGCCAACTGAAATAAACATTGCAAATAGCAAATTCTAATAAAGTTTTCTTTAAAAATATATCAAGTGGAGCATTATATTGAAAGCTGTAACACTCCACTTGTGAAAGTAAATTTGGCTTCTTTTTGGCACCCCAACAGCGATTCTGACTGCTACGCTGCCGGAAAGGACACGTAAGAAACAAAACAAAAAACAAACAAAAAAATACAATCTAACTCGAAATTACAAGCAGTTCTTGACAAATTTAGAATTACAAGCCCAAATTTTATGTTCTGTAAAATAGAACATGGTGAAGACATTGTAAATAAAAATGTTTTCCATGCTTATTTCCCTTCTTTCCATTTGTAATCAGGCATGGAAAAATGCTCGAGTAAACTTCATGTTTTAAGACTTTGTGGGAATGGTCTAAATGATTGCCGCAACCAGGAAACTGCTTTGCTTACCTCAGTCAACTTCATGCCTGGTTTTATTTTGGACACAGCGGCTGCTGTTGGAGACATTGTTGTTATTTGGTCCCCTGCAAGCACGGTCGCACCAACAGGTCCTGATCAGGAAAAAAAAAAAAATTAACAGCAAATCATGGAGCCTTTAACTGCGAAATATCCCAGCAAGATTTGGTGAAGGCTTCAATTTAAATCTGAGAATAAAAAAAAAAAAAAAAAAAAAAAAAAAGACGCTATGCAAATTCACTTTAAAATATGAACATGGAATAAATTTAACATAGCTGACCTTTGAGTTTAGAAGTTGACAATAGGTCATTGGCGTTGTCCAGCTCTTTCTCAAGGCTTTGGATCCTGTCCTTTAACTCATTAACAGTTTTGTCCGCTGCACCGTTCATCTCCTGCAGCTTTTCCTCAAGAACCTTGTTGGCTGAAGTTGATACAAATGTTTTTGAAACGTTGATACTTGCTGCCAGAAGTTTACATGCACTTTATTAAAGGAATACTAATAATTAATTTTGGAATTTAAATAATTCATTTAAGCTTTTCTTTTTAGGGTAATTATACAACGGGGATCTTAGTTCTACAGAGTTTTGAATTTTTTTTTGGAGACATTTCTAAACAAATTCAGACTCCGATCAGCTTAAAAAGATGTGCTTTGTTTCCCCACTTTATCCAATGTCAACAAAAGAACTGATGCCTTTAGTTTTGTGTTTTACTTGCAGGCTAATCGCAACGCTTTCCCTAGAAAGGGTTTATTGCCTGACATGACAATGACTGAGCTATTAGGCCACAATGATAAGAGGAACGTTTTGAGGAGTGAAGGTGAGGTTTAAACCACAAAACACTACACCAAGTGCCATGTATAGCGGTGGCAGCATAATATCGTGGGCCCACTTTGCTGCCAGAGACAACTGATACGGTAGAAAGTGATGGAATAATAAAGAGAGAGGATTATTTAAATCTTCAACTTCAGCTAAAATCAACAATAAATACTTAGATCCAATTAATTATTGAAAGAAAATAATTACATTAAACAGACATCAAAACTGATTTTAGAATGAATAAAAGGAGCCTAACATAACATTAAGGATCTGGTCTCCAAAAATCCACAACAGTATTGATGATTTATCGACTGAGGTTAAACGTCTCTCTGTTTGACAAAAAACCCCCCAGCCCATTTAAATTAACTCTGCAGAGAAGAGAAGACTAGTCAAATATTTGGCCAAAAACTGAACCAGAAATATGTGGATGAAAGAAAATCCACAATAAAAAAAATCAAAGCTCTGCACCCAATTTTGGTATTGAAAAATCACAGGATTTGTATCCTATGATTGTGATTAAATTATATGCGATTTAATAGTTCAGCACAGAAAAAACGGTTCAAATAAATCATTAAATGCCCCCTAAATGCATTCGAATCGTGCCTCTACGTGTGTATTTAAAGTCTGGACTAAAACTCTCACCTTCCGCAGCTTCTTTCAACAGTTTATGTAGTTCCTCCACTGCCCGACTCAGCTCCTCACTTTTTGCTTCAGAATCCGCTGCTGCACCCTGTCATAACAAGAAGTGAAATGTTATCCTAATAAATGATGCAATTGACCACAAAGTTTACTTTTATGACTGTCCATACCTTGTATAAATTGGAAAGTTTAATGTTGGCATTCAGCTCGTTCCGAAGCTTCTCCTCCATGACAGCCTGCTGCTCCTTTGCCTGAAAAGAAAGAAAGAAAGACAAAAAGGAATCAACAAGCAGCCAAATAGATCAAAATTGCTAAATAATATGCCAATAACATAGAAATATGAGCTTCAAATTACACAGTTTGTAAATACACACTTCTTTTAGTTGGTTGATCGTGTCTTCATTTTGCTTTTGAAGGCGCTCATTTGAGGTTTTCAAACTGGTCACTTGATCCTGGAGTTTGGTTAACTGCAAATCAAAACTAATGTTGTTAAACTGGATAATAGTCTAGAAATCAAAGACTAAATCACAACAGAATGACAGTTTTTTTTCCCCCATACCCTAATATTTTTTACATTTAAATAAATAAAAAGAACCTCACCTCATCTTCCTTATTCTCCAGTGTGCATTTCAGCTCCAAGATTTCATTCCCCTTTTCCCTGGACAGAGAGAGCAGTTCCTCTGTCTTTGCTTTCAGTTCGTCTTTAAACCAAGACATCTGGCCATGCAGCAGCTCTTTCTCTTGTTCCATGCGCGTCTCCTTGTACTGGAGAGACAAACAACTGATCAATAACTTGCTTTTGAGGTAATATTCAATAAAGCCAAACATCACTTCAGAACTCACTTTAATGTTTACTTCTGCAGCCTCAAGTTCATCCAACTTCATCTGCAGAGCCATCTTACTAGTGTTGGCTTCCACTAACTTATCATTCAGCTGCCTCAAATCATCTGACAAAGCAAAAAAGAAAAAAACCTTGATATGTCCAATCGCATCTTTACATGTAGAGAAGGACTTTTAAAAAAAACATGTAAATAGTCCAGTTAAATGATTTTATTCCCACCATTTACATTCTCAACTTCCAGAGATCTCCTCTCCAGTGTCCTCACGAGTTCCCGTTTTTCTCCTTCCAATTCCTCTTTGGCTTTTGAAAGCAAAGTCTGGAGAGAAACAATGAAGGCATTTAGTGCAATGGTGATGGAGATCAGGGAAAATGTATTTATTACAACTTAAAGTGCAGTAACAAATCTGCAGACACATTCAACAGTCAGTTGTAACATCAGAACACATGTTTAAAACACACCATGTTGGGCCATCAGGTGTGGCTGACTGGCATAATTGGTCTTGAAAAATGTAAAGAAAGGTGTTAAATCTGAACATATATAGGTCTTAACAGTAGAACACATAGTGCAACACAACACAGTATCATTGGCCATGATATTACACCTGACAGCTACATCAATGATCAAGGCCATCACAGTAAGTCTGACTAAAGTATAACTGTTGATAAGTCTAAAACTGAATGCCACTTGCCACTGTTTCGTTCCCACAATCAAAAGACATCAAATTTTTACAAAGTTGAAGTTTCATCACTCTACACCCACTGCCCAACATGGTGCAGCAAAATGCCGGCCAGCTGGCTAACAAAACAGCAGCAGTACACCAAGAGCAGCCTGCTATGTGAGCCAATAGAACCAATTCACCGGCTAATATTAGCTTGTTATATCTGTGTTACACTGTAAAAAGCAAACACCAACATAGTGTAAAATTCTGCACAAAATGAACATGAAACCAACAAATAACTGAACAAAGCAGAGCAGTTAAACTTTCTGTTAGTGCAGTGAAATTATAGTATTTCTACTTAAGGTAAATCATACTATGAGAATCTCATTCTGGTGCATACATAATTACCACATGGGCAAAACAGACTGGCACACAGGGCCAGTCAACTAATAGAGACTCTTGTTTTTTCTTTCCATGTGTCCTGTCTTGGCATCCCATATAGAGAAGCTGGCTGCCTTCATGTGCCGGGGAAGTTTTGCTCCACAAAAAGATATGTCAAAATCGAATCCTAATTGCGTGGTTGATTTTAATAAATCAAGACTGAATCTAACATCAAAGTAGACACACCACACTCCTGGAATAGGAACCTATGTTTGCAAGACCTTCAACCATTTGGACTGTTTGTGTATGAGTGGGTGGGTGTATAATAGACTCTCTTCCACTTAAATTGAATTAACATTTAAAACTTGTGTCTACCATTGCATGTATTATATACGTACTTTAATAAACTTTTCTCTTTAAAGCAGTTTTGTTTAAGAACAAAAAGCTTATCAAGCAAAAATTGCAGTTTTCATACATTTTAAGTAAATTCTCTCCAAGGTCAAACCGCTCAATTTGCAAAAAAAAACTAAGAGTTCAATCCAAGAGTCTACACATCTCTATTTGCATATCAAATGCTAAAATTCATGACAAAAAAATATGGCTCCAGAAACTGGGCCTGCAAAGTTCCATCTGAATGAAGAAGAGTTGTTTGATAACTTCCTAGAACCAGTGAGACCAAAGTAGAGATATTTAGCCCTAATCCACAGCACCATGTTTGGGGCAAAACAAAACGCAACATGTCAGCATAAACATGTCATACCAGTAACTGTTGCCTGGTAATGGAGGAGTGATGATTAGGGCCTGCTTAGCAGCCACAAGACCTGGACACCAACAGTGTTGTTACTAAAACTAGGAAAATACAGCACATTACCCCAGTTCGGAAGTCCTTACACTAGCTCATAGTAGCTCAGAGACTAGACTTTAAAATACTTTAGTTGGTTTATAAATCACTAAATGGTTTAACAACAAAATACACACACAAAAAAAAGTGATCTGTTGTTGTATCAACTTTCCAGAGCACTCATGTCTTCTGGTTTAAGTGTACTCTGCATCCCCAGAATCAGAACCAAATACAGAGAATCAGCATTCAGCTTTTATGCTCCTTGAATCTGGAACTAACTTCCAGAAAACTGCAAAACTGTTGCAGCCCTAAGTTCTTTTAAATCAAGGCTAAAAACTCATTTGTTTAGAGCTGCTTTTAATTAATAATAACTGGAAGATCATACAGTCTGTCTTTCAACCTGTCATCGCTTTCCCTTACTTTGCCACTGTGATGTAATGTTTTTTTGGTTGTTGTTTTATTTTCCATCTAATCATGTAAAGTACTTTGAATTCTTGCTGAAAATGTGCTATAAAAATAAAATAGCTTTGCAATCACTGAATTACCTTTGAAAACCAAAGCATGCTAAAGTCAAATAGGAGGCCATGTGTTTGACAGCGGATGATTGATGGAAATTGTCTCATATGGGCCATGAAACCATGTTTCAGAACAGAAGGTGGGCCAAAATTTTCCAACAACGTGACAACAACACACTACAAGAAATTAAATCATAGGGTGTACTTAGTTATTCAAACATGACTTTTCCATTTTGTTTAAAGAGGTAAATTTTATTGTTTACCAAATAACGACAGTAATCAATCTAGTGTGTACATTTTAGATTTCAGGGGATACTTCAGTAATTTTTAGAACCAGGTAAACCGTTTCATTGTGCTCGGATGCATGAAAATGTTTAAAGAGGATGTACTTTCTTTCTTTTTTTTAAATCATGACTGTATAGTTATTTTTGCTTGTTGGTCTGTTGTCTTACCTGCTCTGCTGACAGCTTCTCCTGGGCAGACTCATTTTCCCTGTTCTTTTCACAAACACTTTTCAGTTCTTCACCTGCATCAAAGGTTTAACAGTAAGTTGATCAATACGATTCGATGAAAGCGATAACCAGATGAATAAACTGAAAGAAAGCGGAGGATGTTTTACCAAGTTTCGTCAAATCCTCTTTGACTTTATGATGTTCTTGAGCTTGAGACAAAAGCTCGGCCTGACACCGCAGAAGTTGTTCAACTTTTTCGAAAAACTGTTGCTCTGTACAGAGAAAATAAACAAGACTATAAACATGAATTTAACTTAGTGGGAAGCATTTTATCTTATTTAGCTTAACTGTAGCAGATAGCTCCCAAGAATGCCTTGTGTTAGCAGTAGTTAGCCTCCAACGGGGGGTTTACAAATCGCTAAACAGTTGAAAAACGGTAAATTTAATGCAATAACCCACTAGTGTTGTTAGAGGTAAACACATCTTAACTATAACCGTTACAATTTAAATTAAACTTTTCGCCATTTACAATCATCCCCCTGTACAAAGCACGTTTAGCACCAACAGCTAACTACATTAGCACTAATAACTCACCGCTGTCAACCCGAAACTGTTCATGATGTGCTTTTAAAGAATCTATTTCATACTGCCGGTCTAATAAAAGTTTCTCAAGTTTGCTTTGAAGAGTTGTTGGTAGTTTAGATATCTCAGACGAATCTAGCTCCTGCAACAGCAGTGCCGCCATTTTCACCACAACACCTGAATGCGCATGCGTTGTTGATGCCCTTATTTTTTGAGACTTCCCGAGAGAGTAAAAATACGTACTGCCACCTACTGGAATGACCCAGAATCACCCGTTGCTTCCAAAAACGTAATGCTAAAATATCTTTGTGTGATTTTTTCTGTGAAACACAGAAGTGGGAAGAGTATCTAAAAATTGTACTGAAATAGGCGTAGCACTACTTCAACACATTTGACTCAAGTGAAAATAAAAAGTAGTCATCCAAGAAATGAACTTAAGTGAAAGTAAAAAAAAGTATTGGTAAAAATGCAACTCAAGTACTGTGTAACTGGTAATAAAATCTCACTTAATATTTAAAAATGATTAAACCAGACAGATAAAAATATATGTTTATGTGTAAAATCTAAAAAACTAAAATGAAAAAAGTTTTTGAAATAAATAACATGATTGAAAACTAAAGAAATACTCTTTTATATATATATATATATATATATATATATATATATATATATATATATATATATATATATATATATATATATATATATATATATATATATATATAAAATTCCCTTCTCACCCTCCACGGGTGGTCTTTCTCAACCTCTGAGCTCGGGTCCTCTACCAGAGGCCTGGGAGCTTGAGGGTTCTGCGTAGTATCTTGGCTGTGCCGAGAACTGCGCATTTCTGGACTGAGATGTCTGATGTTGTTCCTGGGATCTGTTTTAGCCACTGCTCCAGTTTGGGGGTGACTGCCCCGAGGGCCCCGATGACCACAGGCACCACTGTGGTCTTCACCTTCCAGGCCTTTTCCAGTTCCTCTCTGAGGCCCTGGTATTTCTCCAGTTTCTCGTGTTCCTTTTTCCTGATGTTGCAATCGCTTGGTATTGCTACATCCACCACAACGGCTTTCCTCTGTTGTTTATCCACCACCACGATGTCCGGTTGGTTCGCCATTACCATTTTGTCTGTCTGGATCTGGAAGTCCCACAGGATCTTAGCTCGGTCATTCTCCACCACCTTTGGGGGTGTGCCCCACTTTGATCTCGGGGCTTCCAGTCCATATCCTGCACAGATGTTTCTGTACACTATGCCCGCCACTTGGTTATGACGTTCCATGTACGCTTTCCCTGCCAGCATCTTGCACCCTGCTGTTATGTGTTAGACTGTCTCAGGGGCCTCCTTGCACAATCTACACCTTGGATCTTGTCTGGTGTGGTAGATCTGAGCCTCTATTGCTCTGGTGTTTAGGGCCTGTTCCTGTGCAGCCAGGATGAGTGCCTCTGTGCTGTTCTTGAGTCCAGCTTTTTCCAGCCATTGGTAGGATTTCCTGATATCAGCCACTTCAGTTATTTGTCGGTGGTACATCCCATGTAGGGGCTTATCCTCCCATGATGGTTCCTCCAGCACCTCATCCTCTGGTCCCCATTGTTTGAGACATTCGCTGAGCACATCGTCGGTTGAGGCTTTGACCTTGATGTATTTATGGATCTTGGATGTTTCATCCTGGACAGTGGCTCTCACACTCGCTAGTCCTCTGCCTCCGTCCTTACGGCTCGCGTATAGTCTCAGGATGCTGGATTTAGGGTGGAACCCTCCATGCATGGTTAGTAGTTTCCGAGTTTTAACATCCATGGTCTTTATCTCTTCCTTTGGCCAGCTTATTATTCCTGCAGGGTATCTGATTACTGGCAAGGCATAGCTGTTTATCGCACGGATCTTGTTCTTGCCATTGAGCTGGCTTCGCAGGACTTGCCTTACTCGTTGGAGGTATTTGGCTGTGGCTCCTTTCCTTGTGACCTCATCAAGGCTGCCATTTGCTTGTGGTATTCCCAGGTACTTGTAACTGTCCTCAATGTCTGCTATTGTTCCCTCTGGGAGTGAGACCCCTTCTGTGTGGATGACCTTCCCTCTCTGTGTAACCATCCGACCACACTTCTCTAGTCCGAATGACATCCCATTGTCAGTGCTGTAGATCCTGGTGGTGTGGATCAGTGAGTCGATGTCTCGTTTGCTCTTAGCGTACAGCTTGATGTCATCCATGTAGAGGAGGTGACTGATGGTGGCTCCGTGGACCATCAGTCATATATATATATATATATATATATATATATATATATATATATATATATATATATATATATATATATATATATATATATATATATATATATAGAGAGAGAGAGAGAGAGAGAGAGAGAGAGAGAGAGAGATGGTGTTTCGTGCACCTTGGTTGGAAAAAAGAAAAGAGGTTATTAGTGCTATAGTTGCCTTTCTATTATCTTGAACCAATAAACCCATTCTCCTCTGTCTCCATCCATCCACATGCACTGTCGAGCCCTGTTTGCTCTTGTAGCATCCTATGTTCAGTTTAAACTTTATGAAGTACTTTTCTACAATATCGACAGAGTCCTCATGTTCTCCACAAGGTGGCGCCAAACACACTGACAATAATCTGCAAGGTGCCCTTAAAGGCCTGCTGAAAGGTAATATGTAACTACATATCTTGATTTTATACAAGCAACAAAAGAAAAGAGGCTAGTTAAAGAAAGGAACGACTAAAAGCATAAGGAAAGGTAGAAATAATAATCTTATCTGATTTGCTATTTATATGTTTGAAGCTTTACAGTGTGGACACATTGAGGCAAAAAGTCAGTTTCTGCATACATCAAAATATGTATATTAAAAAAACTTTAAATGGCATATTTATGAGCATAAAACACTAAATATATATTTAATCCCTTCTGTATTAACGCTGTGTTAATTTTCAAAATTAAATTAGAAAACTTTTAATTGAACAGGAAAAGGTAAAAATGAAACACCAGATAAAGTTGTCATATTTTGTAATTAAAGAACAATGCTCTGGCTTTTTGTGTTGCAGCAGGACACAGTAAGGTACTTTAAAGGCTCAAAATCCCACTTTCATGCTTTGAGGGGAAAGCAGCACGGCTCATTAACTTGCTACACTGAGATGTAATTGTCCACAAAGCCTTATATTGGTGATTACTTTATAAACAAGAAGTAAGCTGAGGAGAGGTTTTGAGTTTGACATACTGGTTGCTGGTTCCTGAGGCTGTTCCCTCTTGTACTTTTCTATTTTGTTGTAAACAGGTCATTAAATATTGTCTACCTGAGTTAGTTTTTTACCCATAAAGAAAGCTGGCGAAACAGTTATAGAATAACAATGTAATCTAATAGGCAATATCTTTGAGCTCTGTATTTTATTCTGAAAGACACAACATGCACAAGTTCACAGCTTTTTAAACATATCAGATGCAGCAGCATCTATATAAAAATGACTTAGCACTTTCCATTAATTTTGTTTTTGACTTTGTCTTTAGGTTGATGTCCAGCAAGGTAACCCAAATATAGCAGAATGATTGGTCGCTTTGAAGAAACTATAAAATCGCATAATGACCATGAATTAAAAAGCCTCAATTTGATGAAAAAAAAAAATTTAATCAGAACCACAAGATCACTCTTTGCAGTGTCATAACACTCATTCTATACACCTGATCTATTTAAGTCAAGTCAAGTCTGCGTTAAAATAATCACTCAGTAATGAGATAATTTTTTTACTGTTTCCTATACCTGAAGAGCTGATTGGTCTCTTGCTATCCTTCTAATGTAATTAGAAGATAGGGTTGTTAAGATTGGTCACTACAGAAACCTTGCAAGTCACAACCATGCCCGGAAATCTCAAAGTTTTAAGGGTTTTAGTAAAAGGGATGGTGTATCCTTTTAAGTTTCTGTTACTGCCCTCTGTGAAGGCTTTAATTGTTTCCGTAGTTTCAGTTAAAGTCATTTATTAACTGTGTCCTTTGTGACATATGCTTTGTAGGTATTCAGCTCCTGTCTGGACCAGTTTGGACAAATTCCTCAGTGCCTTATGGCCCCATAGTCTCAGAGGTACCATTCCAGCACAAAAGATCCTAATAAACCACAAGAGAGTTTCAGGCAATGTTTGCTGCAGGTTGCTAGCTATTTTCTGACATTCAGTTGTCCCACCTGGTTACCAAGATGTACAATTACATATAGCAACATTACAGTGCAAACCCCCTTAAATCTGAGTCATCTGCGTCATTGTCAGGACTTGTTGCTGGCATTGCAGCATGGTCTGATTCATGTTGACAAGTGATTCAAGTACACATAACAGCATGGAAATGTAACTCCTATTCATGGAAAAGTTTTAAAGAAATTCTAATTTCATTGTATTTTGCTATCAAGAATGCATTAATTTTTGCAATCTTGACCAATAGTTCTCCAGGCTTTAGGACTTTGGACTATGGCTGTTTTTAATTTTTTTTTTTTGTATATGTACATAAACACAACAAGATTTTCTGAAGGAATTGGAAAGTGGTCAAGCTGAAAAAGAAAAGGAGTGTCAGATGTAAAAATATGACAATGAACAAACAGAAGCTGAAAGTCACATCTTAAATAAATGGGAAATATGCAATGCTTTGACATAAAAAAATGTGGATTAAGCCAAAGAAATTGATTTGTTGTCTGTTATTAACAAAGTGCAGAAAGGTCTGGTTTAAAATTAAATTAATTTAAAATAAAATTTAAATTCTTTGCCAATATGTCCAGTTCATTGATTCAGTTTAAAGAACCTTCTTGTGCCTATATGAGTCATAGATCCAAATTCTCACAAAAACTTAAACAAATACCAATAAATGATCATGTACTGGCATAATAATCACTGAAACAGCATCTAACTTTGAAAGATTTTCAGGAAGCCTGAAAAAAGATTTACAATGAACATTTTTAAGTATTTAAGAAAAGCTGTCTCCTTGAAAGCAAAATATAAAGCTGATGCAATTCTGTATGCAACAGCTGAGTAATTCAATCAACTGGAGACATACACTTTGCACCTTGAGCTACAGTAAGACCAAATTTAGCTAAATAATGTTGGGAGGTTATTTACACTGTAATTTACTTTTCTGCAAATGTTAGGCAACAGTGTCTTTACTCATTCTCATATAAATGAGTCATGTTTCCTTTACCCTCCCTTCTTCTTTTATTCTTCAGTGGTAAGCTCACCGGTTTGGTTGTAAAATCCATCAGTTAACTCTAAAGATTTGAACCTCATTGATTACAAATGAGTCAGCAAATTAATTTTACATCATCTCAACACCGTTAAAGCTAGTTTGTTCTCAGTCCCTTTACACAGTTTTTTAATGTATAAATACAAAAGTTCACTTTGAACGCATAGTTACCTTTAAATATCTAATATGAAAGGCAGACAGAATGTCTAATGGGCAGTCAGAGCTCAATGAATGGATGTTTCAAGTACACCAACATTTTAGATTTGACCTTTCACCCTCTTTAATCTAAATCCCTTTTAAAGGTCCCAGCCAGATTTGTGGGTAAAGTTAAAACCTCTTATTATAGCAGGTGCTGTTCTGGAATATCTAAAATATCAATCTTTATATGAGCTTGACTGTTGCTACGCCCAGAAAAGATTTGCCTAAATGTGTGTCAATGTCAAGCCAAGTCAAGTTTATTTGTATAGCACATTTCAGAAACAAGCCAGTTCAAAGTGCTTTAGATGTTAAAAACATAACACAGTATCCAATTATAGCTTTTCTTAAGTTAATGATCTTATTTATCTAATATAGAAATGAAGAAAGCTTTAAAACAATCCATGGTTATTCAGACTTTTAAACATCTTGAAGAAGAACCTGTGTTTTTATTCAATGTCTAACATGACATAGTTTGTACAATATCTCAAGTCTGATTGGTTGATTAGCGCCTTGTGATGAATCCTCTCCTGGAAACACACTCTGCCAAGAAAAGAGATGAATCCAGGGAGACTCAGAGAACACAGAACCTCAGTTCTCATCAATAGGTCCGATAATCATTTTGAGATTTGCGTTTAGCTTTTCTAGTACAAAATAAAGATATATAAGATTCACATTTTTTTCTCCAGCCTCCTCAGACTTGTGTCTTTAGTATTCTTTCTAACCAGGTTCCTAATTTAAAATGAGGAACCAAAAACACATCCACATCCACAAAGACTTGGGCCAAAATCAATAGCACTTCGTTCTGACTGAACTTCCAGCTGGAACACCAGTTGTTTGTGCTGAGAACTTCTCTGTCATCCAAGCCAATAGATGGGAGTATGGAAACAGCACACTTGGAAAAATTCAGCTGGTTCCTTAGGAGAAACAACAGATGATTTTGAACCATGATACGATACTCAATTCTTTTAGTGGTGGTTCTGATGCTGAAAGATGATGGGTCTAGTTAAAGCCTAATCATAATATTTCCTCCTTGTAGTTGTAGAGAATTAAAATTTGGGTTAGTTTGTTTTGTTAGATTGGTTTGTGTGTTTCCTTTTGTTGATTAAAATGTTAGCAGTTAGATTATAGTGTGATGAATAATCATGAAGAAAGATGGACGAATTAAACATCAAAATAATAAAATTGAGTGAATACAATTATTTTTCTATACTCTGTTTTTCTTTTTCCATATTTAGCCAGACCTGGAAAATATTTTAATCATATTCCATACCTTTCCAGACTGAGTGGGAACACTGTTAACAATGTCACTTTAAGTAGGTTTAAGCCTTACAGATAGAGCCACGAAACACACTTTTACTGTTACATAATCTCTCTTACATCCGCTGTCCATGTTTGGTCGCTGAACTAGTGGGTCTTGACATGGCCTCATGGAAATCTGTTTTTATGAAGATGAAGTAGAGCATGACAGCTGGGCTTTCCAAGAGTCCAAACATAAAAAAGCACAGATGTTATCCAATTAGCAGAGCACTGTAAACAAAGGGATGGGGTGGGGGTGAGGGGGATCAAATGGTTTGAGTGGGAGTAGAATCATGTGGTAAGTGCAGGGGTAAACACTGAGTTAAACATTTGGAGCCATGAGTCAAGTCATTCTTCTTTCAGATGGAAAGTTCAAATGGTTATTTGTGTAATTAGGCTGAGTAAATTCTTGGACCTTATAGAAAATATAACAAACAACTGCTACTCTGGCCTTTACTTGGCAGTTACCTAAATAGCATCTGGTTTTGCGAGGATGCTTTTGTTATGAATTAATATTCTAGAATATTCAGCAAAACTATATCCTCTTTTTGTTTTCATGACTTGTAGTTGGATGAGATCGCAGAATATTCATCTTAGCATGTAATCAAGTTCTCCATTGACCAGATAATGAGCGATTGGGTGTGTTAGACCAGGCGTGCATTTAAAAGCTGCAGGAACGAGGCTGTCAGGAACTGGAGTTAGGGACCCTTCAGCTAATGTTATTATGCGCAATCTCTGTATTTAGGTTGCCGTAAGCTTAAACTGTTGAAGAACATACTGACCACTATCCCTCACTCTGTTATTCTCCTGCTAATCTCCCTCAACGTGTTATTTGCAACAATTACTAAGTTTGTTTTTTAACTTTATTTCTTCTTGTGACTAATACAACTGGCCCAGTGATTATATGTTTAACTGTCTCTACTTTTTCAAGTTATTTTAAATGGAAGTGCTCCTGGCATAGTGTGTATAGTAGTCTTTTTAAGGATGGAGAATTTATTGCTATTAACATTTTCTTTTAACATTTTAACATTTTGTTTTTCTTGTTCTTTCCAATAGAAAGTACCACTGACCCATTTCTTCTGTTTAGCGGTGTATTTTTCCTCGATAGAACCATTAATGGAGAAGTTGTTGCCCTTAACTTTGTGTACTTTTTGTTTTCTTTTTCACTGAAAGTAGTCATGTCTCAGTGCTTCTGTGTATATGTCTTTTTCTTGGACAAATCCATTTAAAGAGCTATTGTTGGCATTAATTTTGTCAACTTTCTGTGTTTCATTTTGATGGAAAGTTCCTCCTAAACACTTAAAAAGCTTTTACAAAAAAAAGAGACTTCTGTCCAGTAGTGTGGCACTCAGAGTGCAAAGGTTAAGCCCAACAGATTTACTTTCACAAAAGGAGCATTATAGCAAAAGCTGTAATGCCCCTCTTGGGATATATATGTATATATAAAAGTTGATTCAAAATTGCCTTGGGTTTCTTTCAAATGCAATGGAGACAGAGACGGCTGATTAGCACGTTGTGATGACTCATCACCTGGAACAACACGGTGAGACCTGGGTTGGACCTCAATTAATTTTTTTCTTGTTTTTCCAGTTTATGCTTTTCTCAGACATATTCTTAGTTGATTAGTGATCAGTTTTTATGAGTCAAAAATCTGGGTACCAAAAACACAAGTTTGCCATCCCACATTTAAAAATGGAGAAGCACTTTCCCCATTTTCTCCATGGTTCAGGCACTTATAGAGTCATATTCAATAAGTTAGAATATGAGTTCAAGGCTTGTTTGTCAGAATAAAAGTATCTTTGGAAAATAGCAACCTTAAAGGTGGAGTTTGTAACTTTTGCAAAAATATGTTTTTTTTTTTTACACATTTGTTAAAACTGTCACCATGTCGTGACAGTATGGTAAGAGACAGATAATCTGTCTCATATACCCTGAAATACTATTGTTGCCTAAAGAAATTGACCTCTCCCGATCTAAAACAACCAATCAGAGCCAGGAAGAAGGTCTTAGCACTGTCAATCACCCTCGTGTATGTGCTGCTAAACGTGCTAATGATGAAGAAACAACTTACCTTTCCAGAAAAACTGTTTATTGGCCATCATCAGCGGCCATGCTAACTAGCCTTAGCATTTGTGGCAGGCTATGTTGTGGTGAACCAGCTGGAACATAACAGAGAGCAAGGGGGAGTGTGTGAGCGGTGTGTACATGAGGGTAACTGACATTGCTAAGACCTTCCTCCTGGCTCTTATTGGTTGTTTCTGAATGAGTGGTGTTTTTCTGCAGCTAGTACTGGGAGCATTGGGAGAAGGCAGAGGAGCTTGATATTTTCACAGATTATCTCTCCTATATTATACTGTCAGGACATAATGATAATTTAAACAAACATGTAAAAACATATTTCTTATAAAAGTTAAAAACTGCAGCTTTAAAGCAGGTTTTAAACATACATTTCATTGGGCCCACTGCTACAATAAAGGGGATATTATGCAAAATCAACTTTTCTAAGCTTTATATTGTATTATAATGTCATTACCTGATCAAAACCATGAAGTAGAATGGGGTGCCATTCAGGGGGTGCCTTCTCATAGAACATCCCGCCTATTTACCCAAAGCTCCGCCTTGGAGCTTCAGTCCACAGTTCAGCTTCTGCCTCACAGAGCAGCCCTCCACTGCACCTTCCCCACTTAGCTCCACCAGACTGGCAGCAACAGCAATTAGCAAACATATGGTGGAACTGTGCGTCTGCTGAGCTTTTCATACAAACTACTTCTCAGTCCAACGCTCCAGAGAACGGTTGTAAATGGCATAATGGAGGAGCATTGTGATGGCGTGTTGAAGGCGGAGTGTCAGAAAGATAGGTGCTACTTAAAGGGGCAGTATCATGTGTTTTCAAGGCACATAGAATTATTTTATAGCACAATCAAGTAACTATGTTACCTTCAGTTGTTACAAAAATGCTGTATATATCAAATGTGAGTTAAAGAAATTTGACTTCATAATTTAACGCCTCGAAATTGGGCCTCTGTCTTTTTAAGAAAGTCCTGTTCTTTCTGAAACTCCGCTTCCAGAAAGTCATCACAACAGCTAACCCTTTAACAACGTTTTTACTAGCGTTTCACTGAGAAGTAGCTCACATAATGAGCTCAATAGATGCACAGTTCCACCAGGTGTTTGCTAATTGCTCCTGGCTAGTCTGAAGGAGCTCCTGGCTAATCTGAAGGAGCTGAGTGGGGAAGTTGCAGGGGAGGGGTGGTCTGTGAGGAAACTGTTACTCCGAGGAGGAGCTACACCCCGAAGGTGGTGTGAGGTCCATCCAGGTATTTTGCACAGCTGAATGGCTGTTACAGGAGATTAAAGGATTTCTAAAACATGCATGAAAGAATAAAGGCAACATTCCAGGTATGTTTTTGATGAGGGAATAACATTATAACATGACGTAAAGCTCAAAAAAGTTGATTTTACATAATACTGGTCCTTTAAAGAGACAGAGGTCAATTTCAAGGCATCAAATACGGCTATGATGCAAAGTCAAATTTCCTTTAAGTTATTTTTGATATATACAGCATTTTCATAACAACTAATGGTAACATAGTTACTTGAATGTGCTTAAAAAGGCACTATGTGCCTAGAAAATAGATAATACACCTCCTTTAACAATGTTTTTTTTTTTTGACTCATGTAATATTGCAATCTTAAATGCTGTATTTTTATTTGCTGTAAGTGTAAAATCATCATAATTAACACAATTAAAGCCTTGAAAACATAGGATGTGTAATCAATGTATATGTGTTTCACTTAGTAAACTGACTTACTGAAATAAATGAAGTTTTCATTCATTTTTAACTTATTGAATATAAATGTATGTATATCACTGTATTTTGTCCAAAGACACTTATTGTTGCCTCTGCATCCATTGGCAAACCTTACTTTATTGTTAAAGAATTCCATATGTGCTCCTCAAGACTTCTGTGTATCCCTGAAACTTAAAAGAACAGATCGTTGTGCTCTTGCAGACTATTGGAACATTTTACACTTTTGGATTCATATCTACATTCAAGAGTCAAAATTAGATGTTTTTTGCTTGTTGTCTGCCCTTATCCAGACAGTACATAGATCTAGGTCAGCAGCAACTTGTCTGACTGACATGTCTGGGCTTCTCAGGAAAACTTCCTTTCAGGAAAACGTCTTTGGAAAGTTCTTAGGAAAGTTATCAAAAGAGTTTCGATGAGTCTTAGGCATGCAGCTTCGTAAAAAGGAGGCTTACCCGCTAGAGGCAATTCACTTAATAGCAGATGTGGTACAGTGAACTCAAAAGCACATGTATACCTTCAGTCAAATATGTGTTTGCGTGGGACAGTCTAGATACCTTTACTTGACAAGTAATTAAAAATCCAGAGCTCCTTTGAGGGTATTTTCCAAAAATTATTGGAAGTTACTGTGCTTACATGAAGACACACTGGGTGTTGTTTTCTCTCAAAAAAGGACCAAGATAAATATGATGAACTGCATATGCAGGCAATCAATTCAAGATGATAATTACATTAATTTGTCTTTGAACATTTAAAGTTGTAAAGAGCATGCACAAGAATGGAAAATGTTTCAAGCTGAAGCCTTACAAAATAATAAAACAAATAAAAACGCATATAAAGAGGGGATGTTTTTGAAGATAAATCAAATGAGAATCAGAATTGTTCTTTTTTTTTTTTTTTTAATTAAAATTAGTCTGAAATTAAAAATGTTGAGATTTGTTCTTTTACCTATTGACCTTAAACAATGAACCATTTATCAGTTAACTGAAAGGTTTTCATCTCAACTCTTGGACATCAACAGACTGGGTGGTCTGACTTTTGAGGTCTGGTGGTCAGCCTCTATGCAGTAACAGTTAATTGTTAATGATGCACTTGTAAAGAAGCCTGTGGTTTTCATTGCAATAGATGTATTTAGAAGGTTTGGCAATTTCTGCATATATCAAACTACTTAATTAAATTTGTTTTAGATTAATCTGTGGGTTGACATTGAAGTTCTTCACCTAAAAAAAAAATCATGAACAGTTTTTTTTTTTTTTTTTTGACATGTCAGGTGCTTAGCAGGGGACACGGGCAAGTCAGAACCTATGTTGTTACATGACAAATGGGATTGTTTAACATGAAACATCCTCTTTCCGGAGCTTCGCTCTGATATCCTTTACATCTCTGCATGTGGGTGACTTACACCTCTGGCCCACTGGTGCTTTTATTTAAGGAAAAACAATGCAAACTCTTCGTTTGAGAAGTGACATACTTTTCTCCTATAAATCCTAAAAGAAAGTAAATTAAGTACTTTTTAATTTTTGTTTGAAGATTTTCAGTTGACAGGGATTTTGGAGGACCACATACAAGGTAACACAGAAACATACTTTTCATATCTTCTTTTGGCACAAAAATCTTAACAAACACCAACATCATAGTACTGAAAAAACATTTATACAGTGGTTAAAAGATTAAAAATGTTAATTTATTTTCTATTTTTTCTGGAGCCAGTCAGTTTTTCCCAGCAGTCTGTGAGCAAGAGGTGTAGTGCACCTTAAGTTGCGTAGGCAACAACGTTAGGTGTTAATGGGTGTGACCCAAGTTCAGAAAAACAACTTGGTCATCACTATGCAGGCATATAAAATGAATGGAAATAATGTTGCTATAATAATAATTTTGTCTTGTCAATATAGATGAATAGGAACACAGAAAGTAGTGAGTCTGTCAGCAAATGATGGATACTGTAAACATGTAAAATGCGCACACACACATACACATACACTCATGCTCTTATTACTTTCAACATATTGAGATACAGGCCACAAAAGCAAACAGGTTGATTTGTGCACAGTTTTTAACATACACTCACCAGCCACTTTATTAGGTACACTTTGTTAGCACTGGAATGGACTCCAATTTGCCTTCACAATTATCTTAATTTTCTGTGCCATAAATGCAACAAGCTGTCAGACACATTTGTCAAAGCTTTTGGTCGATATTTACGTGATAGCGTCAGAGAGTTGCTGCAGATTTTTTAACTGCACATTCATGATACTAATCTTTTATTCCACTACATGCTAAAGGTAGTCTATGGGATTGAGATCTGGTATCTGTGGAAGCCACTGGTGTACAATGATCTCATTATCAAGTTTAATAAACCCATTTGAGCTTTGTGACACAGGGCGTTATCCTGCTGTGGTCATAAAGGCATGGGCATGGTCAACAGTGATGCTTAGATAGGGTATCATGGTTAAACGATACTTAGTTGGTGATAATGGGCCAAAAGTGTTCAAAGAAAATATTTCCCAAGCCTTTACATCACCACTGGTATGATCTGATGATACAGGATGGATCCATGCTTTCATGCAATGAACTCCAAATTCTGACTATGTGAATGTTGCTCATGTCCAGTTCTGGTCAGTCTGTGTCTATATGAACTGTAGCCTTGGTTTCCTGTTGTTGCTGCTGTAGGGCATCTTCATCAAGATTTGAAATCCAATGTGTTTAGTGAGAGTTTTTTGCACACCTTGATTGCAATGTGTGTTTAATTGAGCTACTGTTAAGTTTCTATTATCCTGTCTGCTGAATATCCTCTGACCACCTCGCCACTTTTGATATTTTCTCTTTTCTGTGTCCTTCTCTGCAAACCAGAGAGACGGTTGTGTATAAAATTTCTAGTATGCCAACAGTTTCTGAAACGGTCACATCGGTGCATCTGTCCACCACAAATGTGCCAGATTAAAATTCATCTAAATTCCCATACTTTCCAATTCTGATTCTCAGTTTGAATTTTATCAGATCATAGTCACTATGTCTAGTAGTCTAAATGCAATGAGTTGTTCCCATGTGATTTGTTGCTTCACTGTTTTGCTGACAAGTGATTGAAGAAGTGTTCCTATTAAAGTGGCCAGTCAGTGTACGTTTAATGTATTCAAAGAAATTGACAAAACACCACAACAGATATTTTTTTTGAAATAGTTTTAAAGCAAACATATCAGGCCTAGTTCAGCAAAAATTAATACTTTAGGCAAAAGCACGTTAGCAAGGTTGCTAGCTGCTGTTAGCTAGCTGACTCTGTGGCAGTTTTCATGTTAGCAGACTGTTTCAGCAGTATTCTTGGTACCCAGTGGTAAGATAGTGGTACTTGCCAAAAAAAATGTTGGATGGTACTTACAAGAATTCAGTTTTGGATACTGTGTTAGCTTCCTTTTCAAGGCACAGTGTTTTTTATTCCAAGAATTCCCTGAAAACTGACTTTTCTCAGTTTGAACAACAGAAAAGATTTGGTGGCTCCCATCTCCTTTGACTGTTGTGCACATCTTACAGACAGCTATTTTCAAGATGCAAGAGAACAAACATGAATGGTAACTCCAAGCTGCACAATCTAGGGATTCTTGTTATTTTTGCCAAAAACAATTCAGACAACATATAAGTGATATTGACTTGAATGACAATCTTTTAATTTCATCGTATACTTATAAAGTTTGAAAGCCTCATATTATTCAGGTGTTTTGGAAGATTAAAATAATCCTCTGACCTTTTTACTTGAAAAGCTGTGGTTCAGTATGGCTTCAAGGTTTTCAGTGTCATTTATTTATTCTTTATTAGAACAACACAAAGATAATAAATATACAGTACATGTGCGTATAATTTTACATTCAAAGATGTATAGAACATTTTTAGCAAATTATATATCAAACTTTTGAGTACACATCAATACATTTAAAAAAAAAAAAATCACTATAAATGAATCTTATCATGCAGATGTATATACAGAATGAGATATTTCCTAATAAAACAATATATTTCTTGTTACACTTATCTTGTTTTGGCTTTTTAGGGTGGTGATGAGGAATGCAGTGTTTTCTGATTTAGCAACTCCTTTATCCAAGCTATCAAAGTTTCCCCACCACCTATACATCAATACGTTCTCAAGAAACAGCCCAATGTAGGGTTATAGAGGAAAAGGTATGATTTTCCTAGTTGCCAAAGCCAAAAGACATGTTTAATATTTCATATATAAACTGCTTCACCTATGCGTTTACCCAACCTCTTGTATATATTTCTTTCTCCTTCAGCAGCCAAACTTTTTTATTCTACGTCATGTTCTTCTTCCTCATCCTCTCCAGGAAGCTCTTTCTCTGGAAGCAGGCCGTAACTGTTGAGGAAAGCTTCAACGTCAGTTGCAAAGAACTCCTCGTTCAGGTGCTGTGTGCAAGACAGGAAGTTCCCTATGAGCTCCCCAGCCTTGTACACCAGCAGTGTTGGTAAATACTCATCCGAGAAACGCTCGGCAGCTCCTGATGAGACAGCATCAATCCTGCAGAACTTTACAGTGGGGTACTCTGTGGCCAAACAGTCCAGGCAGCTGTTGAGCTGCTCGCATCCTTTCACCCCAAGCTTATAAATATGGACAACCACCACTGTGCTGTGATGCTCCTTCTCAATGACTTCGAGGAAGGCCTCGCCACTGTCCAGGTCGTGCACACCTTCAAACTTGGGGCCAAAGCTGAGCTTGCTGTGCATCTCTTCCATGCATCGTCTCCTGTATTTCTTCAGACATCCTTCATCCTCCTCCTTAAGCAGTTCATACTCTTGGACACTCATCTATAAAAGGAGATTTTAAAGCAGGGCTGAATGAAAATAGGTAAGCTTGAAAAGTTGATGACATTGGTTACAAAATAAGCGCCATTTTCTTTTTTGTTCTGATTGCCCTCCATGAGCTTTAGCATCTCAGTCACTAAGATCTACATCATGTGTGAGTATCAAGGGAAGTAAAAGTCCATCCAACTGCCAAAAATATATATCTGACATGCAGAACAATTGAATGCTTCTTAAAATAACATAGCCTACCAAATATTGAATCCAAGCAGTCTTTTGGGATTATGATTTTGCAAATACTGATATTGCATTTATGGTTAGTGTTTTCTATTAAATGCCTGCAAGAGTCATGCACAGACTTATTCCTTAATGAAATGTCTCTCATGTACATTCTGATGTCAGTAAGTATTTCTCCCTATTAAAGAGAAAATTTCCTATGCTCTTTCATCTGGTTAAGCTCTGTACATATTAGGGTTGTACCTTGCGGTTTAGGTTAGCTCTGGAGTCATCTTTTGATTTATTGGGGGATGACATTTGCCTCAGAAGTTCCCTTTTTGCAGGAGGCAAATTTTCCCGATCCATACTTTCCAACTTAAACCTCCTCCAGTCATTAATGACCCCCTTTGGACCTATGGAGAGAACAAAAATTCATTAAAGTTCAGTAAAGTGCATTGTCCAGCATCTACCTATTTATCTCAGCTATTTACTCGCTTTCCTTCTTAACATACAAGAGGGAAATGCAGGAACCAAGCAAATGCAAAAAGCATTGCTTCTCCAACTGATTATTCTTTTGTAAAAACATGAGTAACAGTAGTGTTCCAGTCAGCATTTTTATGGTTGAATAATATGTCTAAATAATGTCAAGGTTGTCAACACACAGGTTACAAGCACACCATCTAAACCAGTTGAACTATGCAACTAAGCACGTGTGACTGCTCAACAAATGCATAACTCCAGCACTTTTTTGTGTATGTGTCTTAGTCCTGTTGTCATTACATTGCAATTGGTTGACAGTTTTTTTTAACAGGCATTAAGTCAGCACTTTGCCATCTCAGTGTTATAAGGGTAAGTTGACGACTCATCCTAAAGGGTATAGAAGTGACTCCGATGTATGAGTGTAGGGTTTCTGGTGGAAAATTACAATTCATGGTGAACAACTCAGATTTCTCTTTTGTAATGAACTCAGCCTCATCTCAAGTAATATGGAGAAAGGATTTTGTCATGAATGCACTCTGCATGGCCTGTATAGCTCCAATGCTTAGCAACACTTAAGAAAAAAGCAAATGTAATTTCCACCTGTCAGTATTGTACAGATATGTAAATATGTCTCCATTTTTACCAACATTCTCTTAATTTTGTCCTAAAATAAAGAAAAATACTAGAACTTGCCCCACATTGATATCATCATTCCAATATCATAACACAATTTAAAATTCAAACCTGCTTGCTCTAAATGTCATATTGTCAAAATATCGATACCTAGGTTTAAGGTTATTTATAACTCTGGCAGATTTAGGTTTAAAGTGAAGTTTTAATTTGACCACCATGTTTATTTTAACTGGAAGTAAAATAATGTTGGATAGAGGACCAGCAAGAATTCCAACTTGAATCTGATAGAGAATCTGGGGAAGGAGCTAAAGATTAGGGTGATAGAAAATAGGCCTTTCAACTGCACAAACTTGGAGCTCATGGAAAAAAAAATTAAATTATCTAAAACATGCAAAAAGCTAGTTATTATTTATGAGTAGAGATTTCTTGCTAGAATGCCAATGAAGACTTTTCCACTGTATAGTGAGAGGGGTAAAAATAATTTTTTGACAAACCATTTTTATTGAAATGTAAATAAAAGCCAAGACAAGATTAAAAAAACAAAAAACAAACAAAACCCCATACTCCCCAGTTAAGGTGGCTTGGGCATCTGATCTGGATTTTGCCTTGGCGTCTCCCTGTGAGAGAATTCCTAGACGCAGAACTCAATGGGAGGACTATATATCCCTTATGGCCTGGGAACACCAAGCTTGAGGGTGCCGCTGGGGAGAGGGATACCTGGGTTGCCCTCCTGAACCTGTTACTTCCGAGAACCGATCTCAGATAAGCGGAAGATAATGGATGGATGGATGGATGAATGGATTGACATAATGTTTTATCTAAAGCTGTTAGGGGTGTGGATCATTTTGAGCCTGACTGTTCATCTAAATCATTGTTTTATACAGGCTTCTTCACATTGGGCTCATTTAGACATTTAGACATGAGCCTTTTGTGTGGCCTCAGTGTTGAAAAAGCTTTGTAGTGTGTGTTGTTGCAATGGAGAGATAATCTTTTCTTTCCAGGAAGTGGACTAATTAACCCAGTGTTACACAAGGAAAAGATTAGAGCATCTGTTAAACTGTTCTCTCCTCTCCATTGGTTTTCCTTTCACTTGTCTTAATCCTGTACCTTTGTTAGCCAATTATCTCTATTAGAATGTCGTGTTTCAGCTGTTTTCCATTAGGCTTTTAGTTGAAGCAAAGATCCTTTTTAGAAATTTTCACTTGATCTATCCACAAAAAGTCCAATATTGTGGTTTTTTAATATAAATGGCTCATCTGCTCACCTGTATGGGTTGCGGTTTCTTCCAAATCAATTACTCGGCCAGACATTGTTGTGGTCAGATACCTGTACAGAAAAAATGTGACAGGTGATGTTGTTACTTTAATACTTCATTTTCAGTCTCCTCTAAGTTGAAACTGGGTAGCTACAGATTTAGAATCATTTAGCAAAGCAAACAACACAACTATTTAAAATTAATTAAATTAATGCAGTTTAAGACGATTACAAGACTGCAATCAGATCAGTGTTTTGCTGCTGATGGCCCTCAAAGCAACTGTTTGTGCAGCTATGAAAACAAATCAGATGCAAATTTGTGTTTCGTATGTCATGCGCAGCTGTGTCATTTCTGTGGTGTCACTGTTTAAGCCAGTTGATAGTGTGACTCATTTTAAGCCAATATCTGATTAGATTAGGTGACCTGTTGTGAGGAGTTTTCCCTCCCTGCTTGCAGTCACGATGCTGGTCTACTCTAATGATCTTTATGACCATCATCTAGCTCCCAGTTGACAAATGGAGATTTTTTTCCCCAAGAGTAGCTGCAGCATTTTCAAATGAAACCACATAGAACTGTTTCAGTACCACGTTACAAGTCGACAGCTAACTTTACTATGCAGCTGTGCTCTAATAAAAGACAGAGGGATGAGGAAATGACCGCTCCAATGAAAGAATTGTTTGTTCTGTGCAGAAGGCCAAATAAAATGGATCCTAATTTGCAGCTTCCTGTTTGAAATCTAGTGTTTTAACAGTACAAATGCAAAACCGTCAAAAGAAATATTCACAAATTTAAGCTATATGGAAAAAAAATAATTAAAGAATACTGAGATGTTATAAATTACCTTCACGTACCTGTATTCTGTTGATTGCATTCTGCCATTAAAAGCTTTTTTTCTTACCTTTCACTGCCAGATAAAGTTCTCCCTTTGTGTCAGCAGTTAACCATGCACTGCTGTTCTCTTGATCACTTGTCGGAGCTATCTGTTGCTGGTCGGTGTGTGTTTTTTGTGTTTGCCTGCGTGTGTCATTCCAGCCAATGAGCTGGGTCTATTGGAGATTTTAAAAAAAGATCCAATGGACCAAACAGAAATAGAGCATAGATCCTAAGAGGATTTCACTTCAGGAATTAGAAGCCTCTGCTAGATAATGGCCCTTAGTGCACACAATGATGAGAAAGAATGACAAGATTACACTTTGTAAACCAAAGTGAAACTTCATAACTTTCTCCTTTTAATCAGAAATGTAATAAAAGTTCACTTTATTGGGGATTGGTGAAGACAATTTATATTAAAGAATGGAGCAGAGAGAAGCTGCAGTGTTGCAGTTCACTGGTATAAACAGCATGGTAGGAGTTAACTCATGCAACAGCACCAAATATAACTAAGATGAACTTTCGCATAAAAGAGATCTTGTCGGAAATTGAAACTTCTTCCAGGCAAAAAGCATCACATGACATGAACACATGATGCAAGTTTTACAAAACAACGTTAGCTACGGGCTAGGGAAGAACCAATGACGCTCGGTCATGTGCTTCACAACTATTTTCAAAACAAATATTCCCATTGTAGACCTATCAAACTCATTCAGTCTTTATTTTTCATTTCAGGAGCTTAAAATAAAAGGTTTAGGTTTAAAATGTTCTCAGAACAATTTTTCATATTTCTGGAAAAACGTTGACTGTTTATTTACCCTGAAAGCTTGAGCCATGGTCAGGCTTTTTACTTCCTCTTTTCTCTAAAATAACTAAAAAAAAAAAAAAAAAAAGCAAGGACAGGACATATGAACTCTATTCAAAGTCAAATGAAGGCAATGGTATATAAGTTACAACAAAACAAGACATATTGTCACAATTAATAGATTAGAATATTTGTCCCGATAAGTTTTGTTTGTCAGATTAAAAGTATCTTTTGAAAATAACAACTTTTAAGCAGTTATAAAACATAGTTTTCATCAAGCCCACATTTCTGCTTTTAAAAAGTTTTTTTATTGATCTGATGTTATATTCAATTTTTAAATGTCATGTTTTTATTAACTGCAAGTGGAAAATCATCATAAATAACAGAAATAAAGGCTTTCAATCATCCATCCATGTAATTAATCTATACAATGTGTTTAACTTAGTGATTAAGGTCCTTAAATAAATGGACTTTTCAATAATTTTCTAATTTATTGAATGGATCTATACATGCATACATACATAAGTACTGTATATATACATACAAAATGGCAAACGACAATTTCATTTATTGTGGGAAATAAAACGTCCAAACCAGAATACAGACAGCCATGTAGAATTAGGAAATCACCTAAACTAAACCTGTCTGACTACATGAAGTGAGCTAAGAGATCTCAAAAGCAGCACCTCATGACTCAGTTTGAAAAACATCAACATAAAAAACATGCATCCAGTTACATGCAGTGTAAAACTATCACAGTATTTCAGAAAAAGAACATCATGGCAACAATCAAACATGTAGGTGGTGCTGTAAGAACATATGGTTGCTCTGCCTATATGACCTTGCATAATTGATGGAACCATGACTCTTGCTGTCAACCAGAAGATCTTGAAGGAGAATGTCTGGGCATCATCTGGGCCTATTCAAAGTTCAGACCTAAGTCGAAATGGGATGCTCTGGCATAACCTCAGACAGTTGATGCCTGAAAAGGCCCCAATTTGACTGAAATATAACAATTTTGTATGGAAGAGTGGGTTAAATTTCCTCCACCTAGGGCCATCTTAGTGTCCATATCTTTTTCCTCTAATAAAAGAAATCATTATGGGAAAACTGTATTTTGTATGGAAATATAAACGCTACCATACCATTTTTCCAATGCTTATCTAGTCCTAGAAATACTATAAACACATTATGGATTATTAGCTGTAATTTTAAAAAGATACAATTTCTAAGTATTGTTGGTGTACGTTAGATGCAAGCATTTTTAAATAAAATCCTAATCTGAAAAGTGTGAGCAAGTGAGCATCTAAATATAAAAGAGTAAAGAACACTTTGTTTTGATATTATGTGGTGTGGTGGTATGGTAAAAAAAAGTATGTTGCTGTTCATCTTCTACAGTTTTCAGGTGAAACATGGTTGGTTTTAACTTCAGAGCCTCAATTCAGACCGTAGGACTGCATTTATTTGCACAATTTCATTTGGAAAATTTCCAGAGGCAAAAGGAAACCTCTGGTACTCCTCCTTTTTCGTCTCTCCCTGCATGAATCATTGCAAACTTTCTCTCTGTGTTGAATCAAAGCAGCCCCCACCTTCATATCACCTGCCCTGGGAACAGTTCTTGGAACAGTGTTTAACTTCTGTCCTTCGACTCTCTGTCTGTGGTCTGTATTTATTGGCTTAAAGGATTTACTGGCCTTTTATATTCAGGCACACAGGGAATGTATGTCAGGTTGGGTTACGTTACCAGATAAGTGTTGGTTGCTTAAAATGGAAGTCAGCTGATTTTTTTTCTGGAATCTTTTTTTGTTTTAAATATCTGTGCCAGCATCAAATTACAGCCCCAAGTTAGACCTGTCAATCTATCTGTCTGTCAGCCTCAATAAGTCAATAACAAACAATACTGAAACATTTTAAGGACCAGCCAAAATGTAATTTTAACCAAAGATTTTTGGTATATTTGTTAAAGTATGCACATTCAACTGCAGAACATTTTAATAGAGAAAATATTCTTTTTTTTAAGTCATAATTTCTCAAAATCATGAAAGTGTCAAAAAAGTCATGTTTTGGTCATTCTATTGCTTTTTCAGACCCAAAAGTAGCCTTTCGTTGCATGTCTCTTTAAAAAGCAAAGACATATTGCAATAAACACAAAAAGAACACTGCTTGTTTTGACCGAAAAATGCTTGTGTACTGAGAATATGTCAAACTGATAAATGGCCACTTATTGTCAACAGGAAAAGACTGAAGAGGACTCTTAATTTCCTCAAAGATCCACAAAATTAAGAGACATGGAGAAGATTTGTGAAAGAGGAAACAATACATCTATTGCCACAGTGAAAACGGATAATTCTAGGGAGTCACTTGCCAGATCACTGAGGTAACCGTGGATGTTATTTGTGAGCATAAAGTTTCTCAGGTAATAAAATGTATTGTTGCACAATACATTGATTTTTACCTTTTAAATGTCAACTGACAGTACAAAACATCTGCAGACATTCAAAGTGCCCTTCATTAAATGAAATCTCAAACCAATCTTACCAAATGTTTCTTCTGCATATCGAACAATTAGCTGCAGCATCAGCAGTACAATTTAAGCCTTAAGGGTAAAACTATATTCACTCTATTCTCTATGCATCAACACTTTGCAAAAGTTCTGTTCACTAAAATAATTCATCCCGGTATTGGGAGAAATGGGTGGTCCAATGTCTGTGTGCAGCAGAGTAACAATGCTGATCTGAACTGGAACAGTAATTAGAATGTAAACTTTTAATTGTTTGCTTAATTTTTTTCCCCAGGCAGTCATTTTCCGCTATGACAAATTACAGACTGGCTCACAACAGAGTGCTTTTAATTTCCTGAGTAAGGTGCTGGTCCGTTAGTAAGAATGAGGAAGTTGTAGGAAAATGTCAACTTTCAGAAAGTATCTTAGAACTGTGTTTTGAGCTGATGAGTTTAGTTTTCCATGCTCATTCTCAGTGTTTGCAAACATTTGTCTGCCTTGTGATCCCTGTCTAACTTTTACTTTTTTTTTTTTTTTTTTTTTTTTTTTTACACATATTTCTGTATTTGGGGCATTGAAATAAACATAACTATCATGAACTACAAGCACAAGCAAAACTGAATTGGACAAGTTGTAAAAATGATGACATATGCTCCTTAATTAAAATAAATGATTGTGAACAGTTTTTGGAGGTTTATTGAAAAGGCTGACTGCTGCTGGTTGTATTTAATTGTCTCAGTTTGTTTTGCAGATAGCCATGTTTTTGATATTTTTAGTCTTTTAAAACCTAAAACACTAGAGGTCAGCCTTTTACTTTTAGAGTTTGCACTTTTTGGTTACATAAAACCCTAAGTCTTTATTTAATGATTAAAGATTTTATTGATTTTTTTGCATCTTAATTTAATCAATTTCACCTTCAACAAAATACAGTTTTAGCAGCCAATTTAGGCCCCAGTCTATGTAATACTATTGGTACTATTTTGGATATACAAAATAAAGAGATTCCACATATTTAGTTTGATAATAACAAATTTAATAATATTTCATTTTCAGTAGTAGTGATAAAGGTCCATATGTTTTGCAGTATCAGTAGAGCACCATGTCTTTTGCCTCATCTAAATAGGTAACTCAGATCAATTGGAATGTATGTATGATTTGTGCCTCAGGATGACATTTGTTATGAATTGGCGCTATATAAATAAACTGAATTGAACTGAATTGAATTCATCTTCATTATTTTCATCATTATTTTTACTCCATTACAACAGAATTGTCCTTTATCCAACCTTTTTACCTGTTTAAACCTGTTTAGGGTCCTGTCTACAGTGATCAACAGAATGAAATGGACCCTGGACTGGTCTCTCGTCACCAACAGGTCAACACAGAGAGACACACCGCAGACAGGTGTGTGTGAATTTGCGTGTGTGCACAGTTGAGGGCAATTTGGGATACATGATTAACTTAACATGCAACACTTTGGCTTTGGGAGGAAGAAATAAAGAGACACAAACTCCTCAAAAAAATAGGCCCAACTTGAAATTCAAGCCTAGGACCTTTCCAGAGTGCAGTCTTTTGTTTATTTACTTCCCTAATAAATAACATGACTGACATTTTATTATCAATATATTTTTTGATTATTTAACCTTTATTGTACCAGAAGAATCTGATTGGGATTTACAATTTCTTTTGTAAGGATGTTCTGGTGAAGATTGGCAGCAATACATACAGTTTCATGAAACATTCAAAGACAACATTGCTACAATAGAAGACGATGAGGGAACGTTTTATTGGCATTGACTGGTGACTGACCATAAGTGTTACCAGGTCACAGTAATCACAGCATCAATAGGTGTCTAAAAATAAGAAAGTACAGAGATGTAAGAAACTATTTAAAAGGAAACTATTTTTTGTAGGACATGTTGAGACATGTCTGCAGTCCAATCAGGCTGCAAGAAAGAACAAGACTTTCAACAAATAACAGGAAAAGTGAACAGAGATCTACAACTTTGCTCTGTTTTATTCTTTTGGGTTTTCAGCTTCTGTCTGAATTTGAAAAGGTTGACAGTCTTTGGAAAATCTCAGGATTTACATTCTCTTGAATTTACACGAGGAGACTGTAGTTTTATATACAGTAACCCCAGTAACATTGTAAATTGCTAATATAAGATACTAAATATGGTTTAAAATGTCAACTCTGTAATCAGTTTGTCTTTGAAGATAAAAAAAAAAATGTGGTTTTACAGCATCTTCCCTTGACCTGATGTCACATTTACTCTTAAAACACAAAGACAAGAAGGCTAAAAAATGTGAATAGGTCTCAATAGTTGAAAGATTTGCAAAAAAGCGACATTTGGAATAATCCACAGCGAACAGTCAAAGCATCTCTTCTTGCAATGGGGCCAGCAAGTTTTGCTCAGGTTCACTGAACTTCACATTTGCCCGTTGGCAAATGTGAAGTTCAGTGAAGTTCATGACGCACCAGCACCACTGTGTACCTGTTTAGTTTATAAATATACATTTACGTCTGCCAGCATGTTCAACCTGAGCAGAGTTTACAGAGAGAGAACATCAGGTGAAGATAAAAAAAAAAATAAAAAAAAAAAATCTGTAACTTTTTTAACTTTTAGGTCATCCTGTCTTCTCACCTTAGTTTCTGATGTAATTGAAACAAGTAGTAACTGGTGTTGAGTATGATTCAGTGATTTCTTGCAAGACAGCTTCTGCATGTAATTGAAAGCATGAACTTATACCATTTCAAACATGCCTTTCATGGTTTGATGGTTATATTTACTTACACCAAATTGTTTCTCATTAGGAACAGAGACATGGAGAAGAAACATGACGTAGAGGCATGGAATGTAAATAGCCCACATTACTATGTTATGAATGTAAGCCTGGGAGATTTACATGTATATATCTTTCTCTGTGTCTCTCCCACATGCTGTGTTTCAAGTAAGCTAAATATGCCATTTGTTTTTCTTATGTACCTGAGGTGACTGGGTCATGTGTACATTCCTTGGATACTATTGGAGAGCTAAAAAAAAGCAGCACCTATCCCTGTTTCTATTGATTATACACTTGATAATGGGAAACTGGGCAGAAAGTGTCAGTCATTAGTCAACAACCTCATTGTGTTCTACGGAAGTTTACGTAAGCTTCAGAGGCCACAATGAGACAAGACCAATCAAGGAATGAGGGCAGTACAGCTCCAGTCAGAAGTTTACACACACTCAACATCAACAGCTTTCTCCAATTATGTGACTTTATTAAAGCCAATCAAAAAGGAAATTGGACGTTTCCTCACGTGTCTCGAGTCAAACATATGTGTCAATTAAGAACTATCTCAAGGGTGCATAAGGCCCTTATGTCAACTTTAACAAGAACAGATATGGTTGGTTCAAGGATTAAATGGGAGAAGGGACCTGAAAATACCCATTGGATAGCAGTAATGCGGAAACTTGTGCAGAGAGGGAGTCACCTCTACCTTAAATGCTAGATTTAGGCTGGTACAATTCAACTTTTTGCATCAGCTGTATATTACCTTACATGAATTACACAAATACAACTCCAATATATCACCTCTTTGTTTCAGATGTGGCATGGAGGAAGGACTATTCATTCACATTTCCTGGTAGTGTTCTAAACTGCAGGGATATTGGCAGGGGGTGAAATCCTACAAAACCTCCATGGGGTTAGGATTCCACTGGACCCTAAAATTTGTTTATAGGGATCTTTACGGATTCCAATCGATAGACAAGTCAGGCTAAGAAACTCACAGAAACCTTTTGGGAGTTGCTAAGAAATGTATTGCGATAAAGTGGAAATCAGATGCCTCCCTTCCAATTAAAATATGGCTTTGTGAAATCAGTAGCTGTATCTCCCTAGAGAAAATAGCTTATTGGATGCAAAACAGAAGTAAGACTTTTTACAAAATATGGCAACCATTTTTAAACTATATCCAAAACCTAGCAGCACATTGGGTTGACTAACCCTGATCTGGTCAAGCTGGGCTCAGCATGATCTGTGAACAATAGTGATACCTTTTGTCTCTTGTTATATCTCTGATGATTATATAATGTATTTTAATCAATGATTAACTATTACCCCTTTTTTATTGTCATGTCACTGTAAATATATATTTCATGTGAGCTTTACCACCCAGAGAATATCTAACTTCTTCATGAATTGATTTTGTCAAGTCAGTTAGTAATTGTAACTTTGTTCTTGAAAAATCCAAAAGAAAATATTCTAAAAGAAAAACTTAAAAAAAAAATAGATTAGGTGCACAACTTGTAATGCACTGCAGATTTTCTCTCACTGATGCTGTGTTAAAATACGTAGTCTTAAAATATATCTCCCCACCCCCAGGAATATTCAGAAAAATGCCCCTGAGAAAGTTGTAGTGAAACCGGATCACTTTTTCTTGTCAGAATTAGCAGGTTTCATTTAATTTGATTGCATTCCCAGAATAGCCTGGTTTTAAAGGTCCTGGGTTCGAATCCTGGCCTAGGGTCTTTCTGCATGAAGTTTGGATGTTTTTCCTGTGCATGCGTGGGTCCTCTCCGGGTACTCCAGCTTCCTCCCACAGTCCAAAAACATGACTGTTAGGTTAATTGGTTTCTCTAAATTGTCCCAAGGTGTGAGTATGCATTCATGGTTGTTTGTCCAGTCTGTCTCCGTGTTGCACTGCAATAGATTGGTTAGCTGTCCAGGGTGTACTCATCCAATGACTGCTGGAGATAGGCACCAGCCCCCCTCACAACCCTGCAAAGATAAGCGCATTTAGATAATGGATGGATGTTCTTAGCTTCAAAAAGCCTCCCCTTGACACCTTCGAGCATACATTTAGTCTTTGTAAGCATAAAATTTGTCTCTGGAAGAGTTTTAGTTTGTAGATGTGGGCAGCTTCATGTATAAAAGGGTTTATTTTGAAGTAGATAATTCTTCACAGTCTGAATCATCTCCATCTATGTTTACATAACAGTACCTATGATAGGCTTGAGTCTTAGTGGTTCCTGGGTTGTCCCTAAACAATACAGTCCATTTTATTTTCTTCTGAGGGTCACAGTTGGAGTCAAATAGTTAAAACTTTTACACAGTTTGGTGTTCAAACAGAACAATTATCCCAAACATGCATCAAAACTTGTTTTGGAATGGAGAAAAGAGGCTAAAATGATGCTTCTTGAATGGCATCTCCAACACCCTGAACACAACCCTATTGAAAACGGACAGACAATGCCTAAAAGCCACGACTGCAGCACAAAAAAAAAAAAAGACTTTTAAATTTAAAAACTCTACTTTTCCTGATAGAAAGAGTGATCTAATAGTCAGTCAGACCTATATAAGGACCTTGATGATGGCTATGGAAAAGTCTATGTTTGAGGTGCATGATGTTAAGAGACTTTTAACCAAACATTCTTGAGAGTATAGATTTGAGCCTGTATCCATGGTTTTATTCCTCTTCGCATTGGAGAACGTCTGTAATTAAATAACCAACGATAATTTACAACATCAATATAATAAATTAGAACTTGCCTTCCCAACTCTTAGAAACCGTTGAGAATGAAACGTACAACTATTTTCCTCATTCCACCCTGGAAAAACAGTTCAAATACATAATTATCAGCTAAATTAATGTAGCATTCATGCCTGTGATGACTGCATTTAAAAGACAATTACTAAAAAGTAAAACAAATATGTTTTTATGATAAAATTGTTAGGTTGCATGAATAATTAGCAATATCAACTCTTAAATATGGTAACAAACTGTCTTTGGAATATGTACATCAGATTTTTCTGAGCTTAGTCTGCAAAACAGAAGATGTTTCTGTAACTTTCCTCTGTTCTGACCCAGGTCTACATGGAGTTTTCCTTTTCAGTCATTCTTAGACACAAGAACTTCCAATATTATGACAGCTGCTTGTGATTACGTCGTCAACCTGAAAATCCAGACTTGCTCTTTCACAGGGCCAAATTCAATAAACTTTTGTTCCTCTTAATGGGGACGTTTCATTTCCTGTTCTCAGTACCACATTTTAAACCAATCATTAGAAATGCCTCATGGAGTCTCCTACTGCGTTTTATGGCTCTCCTATGTGATGAGTTTTTAAGTCATTTAAAGGAAATTATAAAGGTGATTCCTGTAAAGGCCTGTTTTTTTCCATTGGCTTTCTTTCCCAGCAGTGCTGTACAATAGAGGTCAAAATGTGCTTTGCAGTCAAACAACAGTTTCTCTTTCTGGAGGCAAGTCCACAAAGGTGTTAAAAAAAATAAATTACACAAATGACAAAGCCTCATTGACTAAAATTACTGATGAACAAAAACAGAATAAAAAGATCATTCTTAGATCATTATGTTTGCTATTCTACAACCTAGAGTTTCTCAACCCTGGTCCTCAGGGCCCATTGTCCTGCATATTTCAGGTGTTTTCCCTCTACCACACACCCAAGTTTAATTGATGGATAATTAACAGGCTTCTTTAGCACTTGATGTGATGTAAGAGGAAATGCAATCATTTGAATCAGGTGTGCTGAAGCAGAGGCACATCTAAAACATGAAGGACCAGGAGGAGCAGGGTTGAGAACCACAGTTAAATCTACCCAATCTCAGAGTAAAGCAGGTGTTATTCAGTGTGGCAATTTGACATGGGGTCTTTTAGTTGAGGTTATTTTTGCTTCTCAGTAAATCCTTGAGGAAAATCATATCAGTTCCATAAAAATATCATAAAAATATTGCTCACTTTTTTTTTTTTTTGCATCACTCTAAAATATATTCACGGACTGAAATTACTCACTCTTTTATATATATACCCTGCAGGAGGGTAATTCATGACATGAATTCTTGTAAAATGCAGTCTCCAGTTTCAGTTGAGTACTCAGTTTGAGTATTGAGAGTATGAGTTTCAGCTTTGTCAATTTTGACAATCAGTTTTATTGTAATTATTTTATTTTTATTTGGCTTGAGCTCTGTGTGAAATATGTTTAAAAAGGTAAATTCTTAAAATCTGATTGTCGGCATGGTTTATTTGCAACTAGGCTAAAAATTTGAAAACATTTATGAATAAACCCTTTTACTATTACACCAACAAGCTCAGCTTAACACCTCCATGTTGAGCTGTTAATCATAGTGAAATGTCTTATACAGGTATTAATACTGCTGGAACTTTTTCACATTTTGTTGCTCATAACTGCAAACTTTGATGTTTTTTAGGGAGATTTTATTTGATAAATAATCACATAGTTGCACATTGTTGTAAAGTGGAGGAAAAGGGATTATTTGTAGAAATAACAGCTTTTCTCATTGACAGACTGAAATTCTCACCCACATTTTTCTGCAATGTGGCTAAAGCTCAGTCACACTGGATGGGGACCATCTGGGAACAGCAATTTTCTTCATACCACAGATTCAAAATTGGATTGGACTTTGATTAATCAGACGAATATACTTTGATCCAACCACTGGATTGAAGTTCTGGTTGTATGTTTAAGGTCTTTGTCCTGTTGGAAGGTCAGCCTTCACTCCAGTCTCTTGATGGAGATGCATAGATGGGCAGGTTTAAGTCCATTTCTTGAAGAGAGTCTGTGGGAACTGAGCAAGAGGAGAACAAACAGAAGAATTACTCACATCACATAAAGTCTTTGCAACCTCGAACAGGATTTCTTCAAGGATTGCCTCGTATTTATCTCCATCAGGTCTGACCAGCTTCTATTCTCCCTGCTGAAGAAAAACATCCCTGCAGCAACGTGCTGCCACCACCATGTGTTCATTGTGATTTTGAGAGTTTTCTGGTATCCAAAACATTTTCTCTGATGCTCAGAAATTTTGTTGTCAGTCTAATCTGACCAGAGCACCTTCTTCCACATGTTTGCTTTGTCCTCTTCTTGATGCAAACATGAATTCTTATTGCTTTTTATCAGAAATGACTTTTTTGCTACCCCTCCATAAAGGCTAGTAGTACACAGATCTCTGAGGCTCTGGGGTGTTTCTACAATTTTTCCTCTTCTTGCCCAGCCTATCTGTTTAGGTGTCTTGGTTGGTTTGCAGCTGTGCCATACTCTTTTCATTGACTGAACAGAACAAACCTCTGAGGCCTTCACAGGCCTTCATTCTGAGATGAAATAATGCACTGCCTTTACTAATTCAGTCAGTTCTGAAGACAATTGCTTGCTCTGAGTTTTATTTAAGGGGTAAATGGAGCTGAATAGATATGCAAGCCACACATTTTTTTGTTGAAAAAAATAATAAAACCATGTGTCCTTCCACTAAGGTTAAATGCTAGGTTTGTTGGTGTTCAACATTGCATTTTGATAATATATTGTACATTAAAGTTTTTAAGTTTGAGGGATATGAACACTTTTGCAAGAGACAGTAAGTAAGATACTTAACATATACCCCTAAACCAATGAATATATGAAAGGTCTTTAGGCAATTTCAAATGGGATGTTACTGGTTAGTAACAGAAATGGAAAACCAAGAGGAGAGTGACACATAAAAGATTTTTTTTTTTAATTCAAATGTTATGTCTGCATGGATGTATACCAGCTGTAGCGTCTGAAAGGACATACAGGAAATGAACACTGGTCTGAGCCAATGTCAAAAATGGGAAAACTCATTGTTTTCTTTGTGATTCATAGTGAGCAATGGCTTTTCTTTTCTAAATGTTTTCCAGATAATACAATGGTATAAATGTCCTTACTTGAGAAAGAACACAAAATACCAAATAAATTTACAGTTTTTTCTTATAAGAAACAGTGAAAGAACACTGTTTCTTGAAATAAGGACAAGATCGTTATTTTTGGGTATTCATCGAATCATACAGAAAAATGTAATCAAGGGTAAATGCATTGACTAGCTCTTTGCATCTTTCATGCAAAATGCTCAATAATGTATCTGTTCAAATTTATACTTAAGAAAAAACATGATGTGGAAGGTACACAGCTTTAGCTCTCAGATTATGTATACCCAAGAAGAGGAAGTCTTTATAACATAATTGTTGAATAGTGTTTGTGTTTTAATACCGTTTTAACATAAAAATACAAAAAAACAAAAAAAAACCTAACATGATGCATGAGACATAATAAAAGTAATGGAGGGAGTTTAGGTTGAGAACCATCTCAGCAGTTTTTCATAACTCCAGTTACAGGAACTAGTTTTGCATGTCCTAAGTTACATCTTGACTTACTGAGAATGTTTAGCCATGTTTAGTAAGCAAATGGTCTTGCAAACTAGATTAAAATTAGTTTATTTTCCTGTGGCTTGTTGAGAATGAATCTCATTTGGAAGGTTTTGTGGACCGTACGAATGAGCACAACTAAAATTGCATTGTATAATTTGAACTTCAGCTAGCTTCATGCATGTTTAGCATGTTGTGTGCCACATAACTTTGGAAAGAGAAGAGTTAGGGTTGAGAAAAAGTTGAGAAAAACCTCATCAGGGGCCACCTTAAAGAAGATTTTCAGACATGGCAACCTGGGATCAATGCGAGAGGACTGCATGCATCACACATCTGCAGACCTGTGCACAGGCATAAAAAGCTAAGTATATGTGGGCCCTTGTAGGACAAACATTTGTGTTGAATCAACAAAGAAATGATTCAGAGCTTTTGCAGTGTACCTCAGATGATCAATTACCATATCACCTAGTTTTAGCGCCTTAATTTCTCTACTTATTACATACTCTCCCGTCATTTAAAAGACAAAAAAAAAAAAAAAAAAAAAATCTAATTTCCTTGGCATATCTTATTTCTTTACTTATTATAATGATTTTACAAAAAATGGTCATAAAAATCTGGATTTCTTTTACAATCTTGTTTCTAAGTCAGCTACAAAGTCAGTTAGTTTATAATTTGTCTCTTTTTGTTTCAGTTGTTATTTTAGGAGCCTGGTCTTTTATTAGTGATAATACTTAATCAGGGAAGATTATAATTGCTAGTTTTCCACCGTTTGTTGAAATAACTTCAGTGAGATGCTTCTTATAACCATCTACAGTCTCTGACATCAGCCTGAAGAAGGATTACCCCACTCCTCACTTTTACTTGTAAAATGTTCAAAACGTTTTATATATACGGCTCATTTAAAGCTGGGCACAGCATCTTAATGCGATCAAGATTTGGGCTTTGACTCAGCCCAGGATTTTCCATTTCTTAACTCTCATTTCTTAACTCTCAACACTCTGGTTGATTTACTGGTGCATTTTGAGTTACTGTCACATTACAGGGTCCAGTTCCGTTTCAGTTTAAATTTTTCATAGATGGTCTCACAGTTTCTACAAGGACCCTCTGATACACGGTAGAGTTAACGGAGGCTTCCTGCCACAGCAAAGTGCCCCCAAACCATGATATTTCCACCTCAATGCTTCACAGCTGTCATGAGGTTCTTTTCCTAGAATGTTCTATGTTGTTTATACCAAAATTATCCTCTGTTCTTCTGTCTGCGTCCTCACAGACAAACTGCAGTTTCACCTTCATATTTTTCTGAAGGAGAAAGTTTTCTTTATTTACAGGTCCTCTGAAAGCACTTTCATGTCAGTAACATGGCAGCCCTAAGAGCTTGCTGCAGGTCCTGTGAAGACATTTTAGTGTCTTTTATCATCTGGCAGTCTGTTTACACTGTGAATTTGCTTGAGCCTACAGACCTGGACATATTGGCTGTTATTTGAACATCCTCCACTTGTAGACTATTTACTGTACAGTAGAATGGCTGATTTCAGATCCATTTGATAACTCTTTAAATCCCTCACCAGACTCATAAGCTTCATCAGTTTTCTTTCTGAAGATCTCAGACAGCTCACTGGTTCACTCTCACCTCTCACCTGAAGCAAACCAAACTAAACATCTTGGGTTTAAACAGAGCAAACGTATTTCAAAATGCTGAGGAACCATCTTCTTATCATTCTGATGTGATACACCTGTGTGTAATTTTAGCCATTTGAAGTAGGAATAAATGCAGCGGGTTCCTAAATTATTCGTCTCCACAAATGTAATTTATCATCTAAATTTTACAGAAAACATTAAAAAGTATTTTCTTCAGTTTTTATTGTTTAATTAATCAATCAGTCTCAATCTTCTAAGCTTTGTTAACATATTTATTAAATATCCACATGTCCAGTTATAGGTTTTCATAGGTTGTCCTAATTTTTTCCCTGTGATTGTATCTCACAATCACAATAAGAAACATTAAAATGGAAATCTGAGGATTTTGATCCAGAAAATTGGAGAAGGGGTTGGATTTTGCAGAAGAATCAATATTCTTCTTTTTGATTAAAAGTGCTCAAAAAAATGTATTTATTAATTCACTCACATACAGAACTACATCTGTAATTTCCCCATTGTCATCTTTCAGTTCATAATCTCCAGTGTTCCTGACATTGAGAAATAGGAGAAAGTCATACAAGACAGGGTGAGGTGGTGTTCAGTCAGCAGGTGAGTGGACTGCATGCACTTGTGAGTGTTTGTGTTGCGTAATACCAAATCTTGTGCTTACGTACAGGAAGAGGGGAAAGGATACTCAGCACTCACCCACATGCATTTTTCTGTCCAGTCTCTGTTTAGTATTGTTAACCATTTGTGGAGATTAGTCACTGTTCTGCAATGTCAGTTTCCACGTGACAGGGCACATAGCCCTCTTTCAAGTTTTGAAAAATGATGTTTGCAAAAACATTTTTCATTCATGTGTTTATTTTCAATACTGGCTTTGACCAGTTCAGGGGAGGGGTGTGAGTGGGCGTGGGGTGAGAGCTTTTCTCAGTGTCGGGAAGCTACTTCAAAACCACAGGGAGGAGCTGGAGGAACATGTAGTAAATGAGAAGAAGAGCTGCTGGTAACAGTCAATGAACAAAATAAAGCAAAAAAGGTCATGTAAAGATTTACAGTTGTTATCAGTATCTGCCTGATAAAACACATTATAAAAGGAATATATAAATATTTAATAAGTATTTCTGTGGAAAATGTACATTAATGAAAATCAGCTGGCTCATGCAATGCTAAAGAAAAATGCATTTTCTTTTCAAAACATTTATTATTTACTTAAAAATGTGATGTCTTACAAGTAAACATCAACAACAACAACAACAAAAAAAAAAATCATTATTTAGGATAAAATTACATTCTTTTCCACCAGCTTGTGCCATGAAGGTACTTGATCTAAATAAAAAAAAAAATGTCATACTTCATCAGACATCACTACTTCCATAGTTTACAGAGTGATGACAAATGACAACGGATGATCCTTGGCTACAAAGGTTACTTTCAGAGTGAGTAATGATGTTACTACAAACAAGAAGCACTTCAGAGCGGTTTAGATCAGTTTAAACCAGCTGCAGGTTCATTCACAGAACATCTATTAGTGTTTTCAAACATTCATAGCAAGCTGTGACAGCAATTTAGACTCCAGGAACTTCCAGTTCTGAGAACTTGATGATGATGATACTTGATGATTCATGTTTTGCCAAGTCACACAAGCCACAAACTTTGATTTATTTTAGTTAGATTTTTTGTGAAAGATCAACACAAGATAATAGATAGTTACTCAGTGGAACGAACGTTATATATGATTGAAGGGTTGTTGTTTTATTCATGAATAAAAATCTGAAAAGTGTGAAAGGTATTTGTATTCAGCCTACCTGAGTTGATACTTTGTAAAACCACCTCTGGCTGCAGCTACAGCAGCAAATCTGTAGGGTTTTGTCTCTACTTGCTTTGGAAATCTAGAGACTGAAATGTTTGCCAGTTGGTCATCAGATTGGATGGAGAAAATCTGTATATCAATTTTCATTGATTTTATTTGCGGCCTCTCTTTAGTTCCATCCATCTTCCAATCAACTCTGACCATCTTCCCCTTCTCTGCAGAAGAAGCTTATGCAGAGTTTCCATGGGCCTCATGGCTGCTTCTGTATTTAACACTCTCCTTGTCAGTTGAGGTAGACAGCCATGTCTTTGTAGGTTTCTCAGTTTCAGATGCTATAATATTCAGTTCCTCCATTCATCCGTTGAATTGGGTTGTTCAGGTCAGATCAGAAACATCCATTAACCCCAAAGTGAGATTCATTTCTGGAGTTAGGATCATTCATTAAAGGAAGTAAAACATATAAATAGTTAGATAAAAGCAGACTGAAACAGGAATCAATCATTTAACATCAGAATCATTCTGCCAGCATGTTCAGAATCAGTGACAGTTTCAACACATCACTACCTAAAACAAGAACAAACTGAATCAACAGAAAGCTTTAATTGTTGTACATTTAAACATGCATACCTTTATATATCGAGAGGTTTAAAAAGAAAATGATTGTAGACGTGGATTGAATCTTATAAAATTGTGTTGATTCAGAGTATTTGAAGGTTTATAGACTTTGGTTGCTTTACCATTTACTTTCCATCGAGTTCTTGTTGAATCCTGAAAAAAAAAAAATAAATAAATAAAAAAAATCAAACAAAGACTTGACATAAAACCACAGAAATGAAATTAAATATTTTTTTTCAAACATGTAAAAAAACAAATGTAACAGACAAATAGTAAGAAATAAAAAATGAACAATAATCACACATGCAATAAGGGTAGGATTTAATAAGCATTGGCTTCTTCCTACTCCATTCCAACTGAATATGAAAATTTTGCTTTTTTATGTTTGATTACCACTGTAAAGAGAATGGGAATAAAAAGCAGCCAAAGTCCAAAGAAAATTTGATAAAAACCACTTTAAAAGTTGCCAGATACGTTTGTCTCCTTGGAAAGACAGTATAAATGAAAAAGGTATGACTCAGGACTGTTGGATAGTCCTGTAATCGCAATACATAATATGTTGGACTGTTATCGCAGAAAAACTCTTAATGCCCTTCACCGGCTCTCCACTCCTCTTCCGTTCTTCTCCTGTTTCCACCTCCTTTATCCTGCCATGACTCATCCAGGGTAAACATACACAAACTCTTTGAGGTTTTCCAATATTGTCCCAAGAATTATGTTATCAACTTAAATGTCAGGAATTCCTGCTTTTGCAATCACTGCTGTTGCTCAGTGCTGTCCTGACTTGGCAGCACTTAGAAAATGCATGCATGAATGAGTTAAAGCAACAGTGCAAATATGTGGTTGATGAAGGAATGACAAAAAAAAAAAAAAAAATGGATTTTGCATAATACCCCTCCCCCTTTAAGAAGCATAAACCATTTTCCCTTCTGAACAATGTAGATGAAGTGTATTATATCAGAGTTTGCCACTTTTAAAAATGTCTATGTGAGAAGTTCCAGTAAAGACACTGAGACACAGACTTGTTTAAATACATGAGGTTTTATTCCAGATAAGCCTATTTTACAGATCTGCACACAATTGAGTAAAAAACGAAAGCTGATAGAAAAGTTTCCCAAAAAACAATAATCATAGCGTATCTTTATAGTCGTACAGGCAGCGAACACACAGGTTCCCATATTTGGTTTCATTCCCCTGAATATATAGCTCCATCTATATATATGCACTGCCTTCTCTGCAGGCACACATTTCCATATATGGCAGTCTGTAGCTTTGACTGTAAGCGCTGTTGGCCATCCATAATTTTCTTTCTTAGTCACTCTCAGTGTAAGGGTCTGTCATAGAATTTCAGTCCTGAGATATAGTGAGAGCTAATGTGCTATCAGACACCACACAGATGTTAGGAAGATGTATGGATGTGGAACTGAGGATTTTGTCTTGTTCTAGTTGACAGCAGATTTTTTTTTTTTTTTTTTGCTTGTCGTACATGATCAATAAAACTAAGGAAGATCTTCACAGCACATATGTTACAGGATGTAATACAAAATTAAGAAATGTATCTATAGATGTTGATAATAAATTGCTACATATCTGAAATCAAAAGTAAAAGTAGAAACCAGCAACTGCTCTCGGCATTCACACTCTCAGGACATTCTGCACAATATTTGTTACAACATTCATATATTTGCTTCCGATCTTCCTGAAATTTTAATAGAGGTCTCAGGAGAAATGTTTTGGAAATATCTAAATAAAAGATGCCTCGGAAAAAAAACTGATTTTCTCCTTGACAAGCCCAAATCTTTTTTTTGATCAGTCGATGCCTCATGTCAAACTGTTGTGACTACAGCACTCTTGGGTTATTCCTTTCTTCTCTGTTCATGTAAAGTTTTTATTTTTTTAAATCTTTTTTTATTTTTCAGTTTTTTCAATAAACAACTGAAACGATTCTGCCTATCTCCTGCCTACATTTGGGTCCCATACCTTTTAATTCATGAAAACACATTTGTCTGGAAATTCTTTTTCTCATTTGTTCGCCAAAGTCAAAGAGGTCCTTAGCTTTCCTTCTTTAAACATTTGTGTTAACAATACACAAACTGGATGCCGCACTTACAGTTAAAGGCTGATATACAAAATGAGTCAGGGATTTAAACTTTAACAGGTTTAACGTTTCAGGTTTTAACATCGAATGTTCAGACTGTGACTCATTGAAAGATGAGACATATTGTTCACAACAAAGATACATTCATAAGTTCAATTTGCCAGAGAACTATAATGAACTAAAACAATGATTTGAAAACAGTAAAAGTATAAAATAAAATCTCAAACTGAAAATTTCTGTTGAAGGCAAACTGTGGCAACATGAGAAGAACAGTAACAAGGAATGTGAATAAAATGAGCACCAGTGGCTAACTACATTAGGGTATATGGTGACAAAAGAGGAACTACAGTGAGAACATCCAAATTTAGGCATTAAACGGAAAATCTGCAAACAATGAACTGGAGAACCTGGTTTACACAGTATTGCAGGAAATAAACAAACCTAACGTTAAACAAGAACATTGGTAGAAAGGAACAAAGATAAGGCTTTACTACACAACCTGGAGAGCTAACCAAAGAAGGAACAAACATAAAACACACCAGCTCATAGACCTTCACAGCTTAAACCCATTGAGAAGTAAAAACAAACTTATTATGCTAAATAAAATAGCAAAATCATATAAATCAAAATCCATTGTGTTGTCCTTCCTCCACCCTAACGTCATCTTAACATCTGCAAATTTCACATTTAATGAGAAGGAGGCTACGTCACCTCTTTGCCTGAGAGGTTTTGGGGAATGTAAAATATCAGTGTGAAAGTCATTAAATCACAACTTATCTGCACAACTTATCTTGCACACCAGCCATATTAAGTTTCACCTTTCATCTAAAATAAATAGGAATGTAGAAATTACCTGCAGGTTATGACTGATATCACTGGCAACTAATCAAAAATATGAAAGCTTCTTTACACTATGAAACTTATAGTTTCAGTGAGTGATACAAACAACCAGACCAAACCAGATGTCTCATTTATGTTCTACCCTGTATAGATGAGTGGATGGATGGATGGATGGATGGAGAGATGTCAATCTCTCAGTCACTTCAAAATGAAAAAGACAAGAGAACATAACATTTAAGGAAGGCAAATATGTGTTGATCTTCATAAACTGACCATGGACAAGTTTAGGCCAGTTGTAATTTCTCAGAGTAATAGATACAAGGTCCAAAACAACTGAAAGTGTGACACATTGGTGGACACCCCACACAAAATGAGAAGGATGGTAAAAGGAGAAAAGGAAATCTCAAAACTCTCTGTTAGAGAGTGGCTCTTAAAGCGCTGACCCTGTATTTGAATTATCTGGAATCGATCATGATTTAATTTATTGAGATGTGGATTTATAGCAAATGGATGTATTTTCACTTAGTCAAATAAAAACATTATTTGAGCCTGCTACTGGTAATATTTGTACTTGTAATTTCTTTTTTATTGAAATTCTTTCATAATGAGATATTATCTCTTCTTTCTGTTAAAATTAAGTCTCTAAGGTAACAACTTTCCTCTTTTTGCTTCTGGCATTAAATTAATTGTATTTGTCATAGTTAAAATGTGAGAGAAAAGGCTTTTGAATGTTACCATGTCTAACCCACACTCACAACATTGTTCATCAGATGCTACGTGCAGAATCTCAACACCAATTAGGTGTTGCTTTACTGAATGTTCTCCTTTTGGTGTTCTGTGAGTGTCCTGCCAAATAATACTTGTCCTCCCTCTGATTCAGGGAGCACTTTGATTGAGATTCATTCTTCATTATATTTACACAGATTAAATTAATTAAAGGTTTTCTGGGAATATTTTAGCAAACAAAAGTTACAAGAGGTGCTCCTGTCTGGAATAAATCCACAAACCTTTAAAAAAAAAAAAAAAAAAAAAAAAAAAAAAAAAAAGTAAAGATGATGATTTTTATTTAGTTACCATTTTACTCAATCCCACAAAATAGCCCTGCAACATTTTTATGAATTGTCAGAAAAAAGTAAACAGTACATGGAAAAATTTATTTAAATTGTAAAAGGCCATTGACAGACACCTAAGATGTGTCACCAACTGAAAATTTGAGACACCCTATTACTAACATGGGAAAGGGACAAAATCTAATAGATGTCATTTTACAACTGTGACTTGGTATTAGTCACCGTGTGATAAAAGTCTGATAAACAGACTCACTGAGCAACACTGATACCAAAATGTGACTAGTTACAGGTGTTAGTCCTTCTTGATAAATGACATCATTTACAAAATTTTAAATTGAAAGGATGTGTCCAAAAACACCATTGACCTTCTGCATAATTGATGAGGTGAACAACTCTGTAGATCAAGTTGATCATTTGGAAAGATTTATGTTATTTGCCAAGATATATTGTTAAATCTGTTTTTAAAATAGAATCAATAAAATTCATCACTGAAACCTTTATAGATAAAATCATGTTATTTTACCACTGTAACTTATTTTTACAACCACATCAAAACTGCCAATGACTAAATATCATAAACCTAACATTACCATCAGAAAAAACATGTTCTAAAATCTGTATTTTTCTTAGCCATGGACTTATCTTGCATTGTTCTAGTAAAAAAAAAAACAAACAGAAAAGTATTGTTTTAGAAAAAGGATAGAAATTTAAGATCATTAGCTCTGTTCTAAAGAATCTAAATTCAGTGTAGAATAATCTAAGATACAAACTTCAGCATCATTAGCCAACTGCAGTAAGACACTTTTTTTTTTTTAAATCTGTGCTTGCAGTGTGTACAACAAGGTGGGTGGTTTATGGTTATTATGTCCCTCTGTCTCATACACTGGTCAAGAGCAACAAATGAAGCATAACAAACATCTTTTGTCAAAGCACATGTGCCACCCTCTCACATACTGATGGACAAAGTCTCCCAACCCAATCATTAAGCTGCTGCTAAGCTGGGGAGCTCCTTCAGTGACGGACTGCTGCATCCTAGGTGCACCAAGTGGCGTTATAGGTGATCCTTCCTCCCAGCAGCTGTTGGATTCTATAACCATCATTGCTTCCAACAAAATCAATAAGTGTTTATATCCATGATAGTATCTGTACAACTCTACCATTTTTCTATTGTCACTAACTGTATATAGCTTGTATTTTTAATGCTCAGAGATATGCACATCTTGTACATTTTTAATGAACCAACTGAGTTGCACATTCCTCTGGACTGGTGAATTTTTTTTTACAATTACACAGTATTCTTGTTGAAATTTTGCCCTACTCTACAGTGTTTTTCTTATTCTTTATTCAGTTTTTATACATATTTTTATATTTCTTGTGTGAATCTGTTTTTCTGTTTTTGCCTGCCACTGCTACTTTGCTGTTGCACAGAAATTTCCGCATCGTGGGACAATAAAGGATATTTCTATTTCTATTCTATTCCACAAGGGCTCCTGAGTGGGGAACCATGTTACTCATATCAATACCTGCTATTGTAGCTGTACATGCACATATGTAAGGGGAACACAGAATCAACAATAAACTTCACATGGAGGGTTTTTGGGACGCCTGTAAAATACCTGCTCAACTCACACAGCATGGCCCCTTATGAAAGTCAAAGACATCCCTACTGTGGGGGCACAGTGCTAGAACAAACTATGCCACTTATTTCAATACCAAATGAAACAAGGTTATCAAAGTCAGTCAACACTCCTACAACTATTAAAGTTTTACGAAAAAGTAAATAGAGAGCCATGTCAGTTAGTCAATAACAGTTCAGATTTGCATTGTCAACAAATGTACTATCAAAAAGACCAACACAGCTGGCTCTTACCAACAATTGTGATGTTAATGTTAAACACATGTTTTAGACATTGGTTTAGTTTTTTAAATGCTTGGAAATACACGGGAAGATGGAAAAACACCCTTACTTTGTGATAAGACCTTTATATTCTTAAATAGCTGTTTGTTTTTTAAAGTTATGAAACAATAAATAATTTGAAACCTGTTTGAGTCAAATCTGTGATTTTATTTAATGCTCCAAAAAGTCTGTGATCAAAACATTATTTAATTCTGACCTAAATCAGAGCAATTTCATATTCTTTAAATCTATCTTAACACTAAGAGGCATTTAATGGTAATGACTGGCAAAATTGTGTCTTCTCCCTATTAAAGTAGTAACAAAAAATAAACTTCTCCTGAGGACTCCTAAATTTATTCTTATCAGTTTTAGGTGCAGATCAGACAGTGAAACCTGATAAAGGGTAACCCTCCCAACATTTCTGGTATGTCATATCTTCTGTTGACTCTGCTTCCCATAGATGGTTGTGTTTAACATATAAGAGCGATGAGTGAGAGTGTTTCAAACGGATGAGCAACACAATGCCAGGAGTGCCGACATTAACCGCATGTTGACTTCTGTGGTAGTTTAATGCCTGTTTTAGTTTGTTTTTTTTTTTTATCAGTGTTCTCATCCTGTTGTGCAACATATGTTGCTAAAAAAAAGGGTTTGTTTACTGAATTTTCAAGCTTCAGGTTTTTAAAATCTTTTCAAAATATAAGCTACTTGTGGGGGGTGGGGTGTAATTGCCTTTAAAGGTCACTCAGCAAACATAATGTAAACATGAGACCTTTTCAACTATAGCCTGAATGTTTAATGGAAAAAAAAACTTTACTTACTCTGTGGAGATGCTGGTAGATGTGAAACTTATGTACAGTTTTAAGGATTTTTTTTTCAACCCTTGGATAACTTATGATTCATTCAGTCATATGACTGTCAGTATATTCAGAGGGGGGAGAAAAAAAAATCAAGAACACCTTTGCTACTTCCATGTAATTAGGAGGGAAAGTTGCTGCAAGGTGTTGATAATCAAATACACATCATTAGTTCATCAGCAAGTTGGAACACCTCTAGACAAACTGAGGGTTTTGGAAGTTTGCTGGTATGGATCATGCAGGTGTGAATTTATCCAATAGCAAGGTGAAAAGACATCAGTAAGAACCTTAGAAAGGTTATTGTTGCTGCAAGTCGAAAGTGCTTGCATTGTTCTAGTAAAAAAAATACAAGCACCCCCCCACACACAAAAAACTAAATAAATAAACAAATACAAAGCTACAAAACATAAAGGATTTAAAGACAAACAATAAAACTCAAAGTGTATAAATTATAAGAGCTCAAAATATCAATCTCAGACTCTAAAAACCTCAGAGAGTGGGTCAAAGTTTACAGTTCATGGCAGGATGGTTAGAGAAAATGTGTACATTTGCAGCTTAATTAAAATGGTTGTCAGGAGAAATACTCCTCCATAAAAGAAACATGGCAGCATGACTTAGGTTTTACTTGAATGAACCACACTTTGGTCGAAATTAGAGATGCTTGGCCATAATGGCACCATGTTTGAAGAAAACCAAACACAGAATATCATCACAAACAATTCATGCCAACTCTCAAGTATGCTGGTGGAGGTGTGATGATTTGGGCTTAATTTGAACCCACAGGATCTGAACATCTTCCAGTCACTGAGTCAAGTTTAACTTTTTTGTTTACCTGTTGCATCCTCAGACTGGCTTGCTGTTTGTTTTGGGTTCTGCTTTATTTTTCTCCTCTTCACAGGGTGTGATTGGCAGGTGCAGCTCCCAGGTGGCGCCAATTAACCTTGTCAAGGAGCAGTATTTAGAGGAGTGGATTGCCTGAGACAGATGCCAGATGGTTAACTATGACTAGTGATATGATCGTTCCCTCTACTACTCTCCTGGACCTTACCAGTGATTCTCTTCCTCCTTACAGATTACCTCTCTGGAGGTTCCTCCCAGAGTATTGGTGCTCAGCTTACATGCTGACTTAGCAACTCTCAGGGTTGCTCTCCTGGTGTCTCATTCTCGTCCTCCTCGCTGCTCTTGACACTCACCTGCGGATTCTCTCCGACTCACCTGCCCATCCACCCTCCAACAGTACCTGCTCTCCAACAAAGGAAAACAACAATAACAGACCAGACCACAAACTACCATCTCACCCAACAAGCAGCCAACCGCCTGTTCTAGGGATTCTTCATGCTCCCTCTCAGTCGCTACTCCTTCACCTAAAGTAACAACCCGACATCCGTCTTTGTTTGGGGCTGTCTTTGACAACCTTTAATCATCTCTCCCTGTCTTTTAGTACGGACCCGTTCCTGGCTTGGTGTATTCCCTCCAACAGATCCAGAGAGCTCTTTTTCTTGATTCAATAAATCATTTCAAACTTTTCATACCCGTGTCCGTAATTGTTGCTTGCACTAGAGTCACCTTGAAAAATCATGACAGACCCATCTGGCCAAATTGACTCTGCAGCACAATTATGGACAGTCCTTTCTGAACAGGGAATCCTCCTGGGGTGTCATGAGAATGCAATCAACGTTATCTCCCAACAACAGGCTACAATCATTCAGTCTCTTAATTGGATATCCGATCAACTCCAGCAGGCGGACACCGCTAATCAGCCACAGCCCCAACCACAGCTCCAGTCCCTGCCTGCTCCTCCACCAGAACCTCCCAATTCCTCCGGCCTCTACACAGAAAGGGATGTCGTCTCGCCCATTCCAGAACCTTTCACCGGAGAATTGGGTAAGTGCAGAGGGTTCCTACTCAAATGCATGCTTGTTTTCAGCCACTCCCCTCGGTCTTTCTCTAATGATTCTCGTAAGATTCCTTATATTATCAGACTATTACGAGATAAGACTCTAAGATGGGAGGAAGCCCGATTCGATGAATCAGCCTTTAACAGTACTTCTTATACGGAGTTCCTGAAACGATTTAAACTGACCTTTCAACCAAGTGCCAGTGCATATGAAGCCGCCAGAAAACTCTGGACGCTAAAACAGGGGAATAGGTCTGTAGCTGAGTTAGCCATAGAGTTTCGCACCTTGGCAGCGGACTCAGGGTGGAATCAACCTGCGCTTATTGGGGGTTCCAACATTCACTCAAAGACAAGATTAAGGACGAAATAGCCTGTAGAGATGACCCAGAAAGTCTGGATGAATTAATTGACCTTTCCATTCGTCTGGATAACCGACTTATGAAAAGGTTCTTTGAGGTTTCTGACTATTCCTTTCCCTATCACCCCATTCCAGATTTTGAGCCTTCAGCTCATTCTATATGTCCTCCCTCACCACCTCCTAAGCATGAACCCATGCAGCTCTGTCGAACCCGGTTAACACCGGAAGAGCGCCAGTTCCACTTGTTCCTTTACTGTGGTTCATCTCATCTCATTGTTAACTGTCCTATCCAAAAGCCGCAGCATGCCAGTAGTCTTGGGGGTTCAGGCGGGCCATCCAGCTAAAATCACAAAATTCCCTGATTGATCGTTGAAGCCTCATTCTACTTCAACCACCAAGTCATTCCTGTTCGCTCCTTCATTGACTCTGGCTCTGAAGAAAACTTAATCAGTGCCAAACTCATCCGACATTACCAAATCCCCATCCAACATCTTTCTCATCCCTTCCCGGTCTTGGCCTTGGATGGGAGCCCTTTGGAAACCATTACTCACCAAATCAAACCCATGGAATTCATATGCTCTAGTAACCATCATGAGCAAACCTCCCTTCTGGTTTTGCCCACCAAAAATGCCCCAGTGGTTCTGGGTTACCCATGGTTGCAGGAACACAACCCACAAATAAATTGGTCTGAGTCCCGTATTGAGTCTTGGAGTTCTGGATGTCTCAGAAACTGTTTATAGTCAGCTATTCCGTCCAAAATTCCAGCTTCTGTTAAGGAATCATCATGGCCTGACTTATCCAATGTTCCCCCAGAGTACCATATCTGGAGCAGGTGTTCAGTAAGGTTTGGGCCCTTTCACTTCCCCCTCATAGACTTTATGACTGTCCTATTGATTTGCTCCCTGGTGCCCCCCTTCCCTCTTGTCAGTTGTTTAATCTCTCTCATCCTGAACGACAGGCCATGGAAAAATATATCAATAAGTCTCTTGACGCAGGACTCATCCGGCCCTCGTCATCACCCTTGGGTGCAGGTTTCTTCTTTGTTGAAAAGAAGGATGAGACTCTCAGACCTTGCATCGATTACAGAGGTTTAAACTAAATTACTGTTAAGAACAAGTATTCCATTCCTCTGATCTCATTGGCCTTTGAACCAGTTCAGAAGACATCCATCTTTTCTAAATTAGATCTTCATAACGCCTACCATCTTGTTCGAATCCACGAAGGCAATGAGTGGAAGACAGCCTTTAACACTCATATAGGTCACTTCAAGTATTTAGTGATGCCCTTTCGGCTTTGTAACGCTCCTGCCATTTTCCAGGCCCTGGTTAACGATGTCTTAAGAGACTTCCTGAACACGTTTGTTTTTGTATACTTGGATGATATTCTGATCTTCTCTGAGGATCTCGAACAATACCTAGTCCATGTCCGAAAGGTTCTTCACCAGCTCCTGGAGAACAATCTCTATGTCAAGGCAGAAAAATGTGAATTCCATGTTTCTACCATAACCTTCTTGGGCTTTGTTTTTGAGGGTGGAGGGGTGAAGACCGATCCAGAGAAGATTCGAGCAGTGGTGGAGTGGCCAGTCCCAGAAACAAGGAAGCAACTTCAGCGCTTCTTGGGTTTCGCCAGCTTCTACCGCCGGTTCATAAGAAACTTCAGCATCATCGCTTCTCCTCTCACAGCTCTCACCTCCACCAAGAAATCATTTTCATGGACTTCAGAGGCCAACAAAGCTTTTCTGGAGCTAAAACAGAGGTTCTCCCAGGCTCCCATTCTTATTCACCCTCCCAGTTTATCTTGGAGGTTGACACCTCTGACACTGGCATTGGGGCAATCTTGTCTCAACGATCCCCTGAGGACAACAAGCTCCATCCCTGTGCCTTCTACTTCAAATGCTTCTCTCCCCCCAAAAGAAATTACAATGTCAGGGACAGAGAACTCCTAGCCATAAAGCTGTCCCTTGAGGAGTGGCGACTTTGGCTAGAAGGCACAGATACCACAGTAATAGTCTGGACTGATCACAAAAATCTGTCATTTGCAGAATGCCAAAAGACTCAACTCAAGACAATCTCGTTGGACCCTGTTCTTCTCAAGATTCAACTTAAACATAACCTATCAACCAGATACACATAACATAAAACCTAATGCTTTCTCCCGACAGTTCTCCCCAGTTGACTCTGAAGAAACCGCCAAACCCATCGTTCCACCCTCCTGCACTGTGGGGAGCCTGGCTTGGGACTCATCCAAACCAGATCCATTCAAGAACCAGATCCAGGTGGGGGGTCCACCTAACTGTCTTTATGTCCCTTCCAAAGTCCGCTCCCAGTGGGCCCACAACTCCCGGTTCTCTTGCCACCCTGGGGTCAGTTGCACCATTGGACTACTCTGTCGTTACTTCTGGTGGCCATCTCTCATTAGGGATACCACCAACTTCCTCTCTGCATGCACAGTTTGTGCCAGAGGGAAAAGCTCTCGCCGTCCTCCTGCAGGCCTACTTTAACCCCTGTCCGTTCCCAGTCAAACTTGGTCTCACATCTCTCTGGACTTCGTCACTGGTATTCCTGTCTCCAAAAACAAAACGATAATACTCACCATCATAGACAGATTTTCCAAGGCTTGCCACCTCATTGCCCTCAACAAACTTCCCTCAGCCTCCACTACAGCTCGACTCCTGGTCTCCCATGTCTTCAAACTCCATGGTCTCCCCACTGAGATTCTTTCTGATCGAGGACCTCAATTCATCTCTCAGGTTTGGAAGGCTTTCTGCTCCTCTCTCGGAGCCAAACCCAAACTCACCTCAGGTTACCACCCACAATCCAACAGTCAGTGTGAGCGATTAAATCAAGAACTGGAAAATACTCTTGCTGAGTCTGTGCCAACAACACAAACTCCTGGAGGATCCACTTACCTTGGACTGAATATGCCCACAATTCACATCTCAGCAGCCACCAGGTTCTCCCCTTTTGAAACCTCTCTTGGGTTCCAGTCATCTCTTCTTCCCTCCACATTCCCGATTCCACCATTCCTTCCGTCAGGTCTCACTTCAGGAACTGCCATAGAATCTGGGATCAAATCAGATTCTATGGCAGTTCCATTGCACTGGACCGGACCTCTATCCAAAATAAAAGACTTGCCGACCGCAAACGCATTCCAGCTCCCACTTACCTTCCTGGCCAGAAAGTTTGGTTATCTTCTAAAGACTTCCCCCCCTGAAAGCCTCTCTCCCAGATTCCATGATCCATTCCCTATCCAGTCCATCATCAGTCTGTCTGCCATTTGTCTTCAACTCCCATCTCATCTTTGAGTCCATCCTGTTTTTCATGTCTCCCAGATCAAACCCGTTAACTCCAGTCACCTTGAAAAATCATGACAATGCAAAAATAATTTAGAGACAAATGGGAGGCTGTGTGTTATAGTTGAACCTTGACCTCAAATTTGGTCATACTAGGAATTAATTTTTTTTTTTTTTTAAATGGGGGGGTAATTCCTCCAAAACGATAGACATGGATAGTCATACAGAAAATGACTAAGTTATTTGTGCCAAAGGTGACTGCAAGCTGTTGAATATCATTAAAGACAATAGTCATAAAATGAAATGTTCCTCCTATCTTGTATCCATCTTGTGTAGATACCACAGGTATCTTGGTAAAGAACCAATTTTAAATGTTATCCTTAAGACACTTCCCACACCCTATGGGTGGAGTTAGTTTCTTTAATTAAATCTATGAGAATACAATATTTTCAATGGTTTTTAGCAACAAGGTGATGCTAAAAGCTCTATACACTGGAAAAACTGTTAAAAAAAAAACATTTCTAAGGCCTCACCCCTCTTCATTAATCCTCTACTTACTGACAGTCATTAGTTAGGAGTGGGGAGTGGACAATCAATTTGTAGCCAAAGAAAAAAAAACAAACACATAAGACCAAAGAACACCCCAACCCTCCCCCCTACACACACTTCCAAAAAGTCCTGGTGAACTCGTGATCAAGACCACTTTAAAGTCTCTCATCAAAGGAAAACCATGCAGAAATTAGGGGTAGTTTAACTTTGAAAAGTTCTATGTAATGTTTATAGATTTTTAAGCCAGACTATATCCTATTAAGATAACTTTGGTGTGAGAAGTGATGTTGAAACTGAATGTATTGCTCATTAGTTTGGTAGTTTCGAGGTGTTTTCTGAACTGTAGTCATCAAGTGTAACATGTGGATTGTAAATGAAAAAGTCCCTCACATCGAAAGTTGTCAAGTGAAGTTGAGACATCGGAATGAGGATAAGGAAACAGTATTTGATGTTTGGCCTATTTAAGTTTTGTCATTTTTTTTAATTATTCTTGATACTCAGGCTTCCTTGTTTGCTCTTTTTGATTTGCTGGAGTATGTTGTTCCCTTGATTACCCAAAAATCTTTATCGTCAGGAATCAGAAAAAAATACAGATAAAATGATAATCAATTTTTTTTTAGATCTCTTCCTCCCTGGTAAACAATGCCTTGTTGTCGGAGGGAATTTCTCTTTCTGAGTCCTGACTTCCTGCACAGTTTAATATTATCCTGAACTTCCTGAAGGGATCACTTCTTGTTTTAAATGTTTATGAAAAAGCCATTGTGAATAAAGTTTTTTTTTTTTTTTTTTTTTTTTTTTTTTTTTTTTTTAATTAAAGGGAGCCATTTCTTCATCTGCTTCATATCCTGAATGATATTCAAGCTCTCAGATTGCTTTCTTTTTTTTTTTTAATTAGTTTTTTATTACCTGATGCAAGACATGACTGTGCATACACATGCCCTTGTCTACAAACCACCTAATATGTTTATGGGTAAACTTACAGCTACTTACAAAGTTTTGTCAATAACCATGGTAACATTTTCCGTATTTTAACAGGCCAAACCTAATAAAAAATTAAAACAATTTTTTGGTAGATTGCACTAAGCCTTGAATTCCACCTCATTGGCCCGAGGCTTGTTTCCTGCCACTATGACCTCAACAGTTTGTTGCGTGTTAAAGTATGACAAACATGTTATTAGCTAGGTTGTGTCAACCCTGAAGTAAAACCTCCATAATTAACAAAGAATGACATGGAGATGTTCCCTGTAACTAAGGAACTGCTATCATTGTTGAGCCTCATACTTACACTGAAAATAAAACCCGCCCAAGTCACATGATCAATTTAATTTGGGTTTGCATTTAACATTTTGTACTGTACAAACCATTGCATTCAGAGTGAAGTTTAAAAAACAGTGTCCACATTTAATAACTCATTTCAGGCATATAACCGAGGTCAAACCACACAATGATTATTGAGACATTGATTTTTTTTGTAAATTTTTGAGGTAATTTCTATAGTTTTTACTGATGGTGTGAGTTATACATATTTAGCTTTTCACAGCAAATTTATAATCCTCAGTTGTTCTTTCTCTTTACCGATTATATTTCTTGGAAAAGGCTATGATTAAAAAGAAAAATATACAGTAAAGTGATGGAAGAAGCTATGACCACAACACCATAGTTGCTTCCATAGGATTTAGGAGGAAAAATAACAGCCAGGTGCTGCGGACACAAGTACTAGATTAACAGATCATCTAATGGTGTGTGTTAACTTAATGCGCAAGCAGAAAAGAAATCAGCACCAACTTTAGAGAAGAAACTTTTGCTGCCTATAAATGTCAACTAGTTTATTTGAGTAGCATATTTCAGCAACAAGGCAATTCAAAGTGCTTACATGATTAAAAACATTACACAATAAACAATTATAAAAAAGCAACAAACATTACATTTCATCAAATGCCATTAAAATCATCAAGAATAATAATAATCAAATATACATAAAATATATTCATCAGTGTTCCAGTTAATATTAATCAGAATCAACTCTTAAGAGGTGGGTTTTTAGCCTTGATTTAAAGGAACTCAGCGTTTCGGCTGTTTTGCAGTTTGCAGTTCATTGCTTAGGCAGAAGACAAATACTTCAGGTTATTGATGCTTAAGGTGGTTCTACAAGCTAATCATGGGTTCTATACCTAATTTTTACAATTACTTTATTGATGATTATCAAGGCGTTATTATATATTAGATTTTTGTAGGAGTTTTAACTGATTACTAACAGTTTTTCACTTGACTGCTTAGGTTGGACATAAGTTCTGAGGGATTTTTAGTAAAGCTAACTTAATTCACAATGATTCAGTGCCACATTTCCTTTGTGTCTTCATACCATTTTCCAGCTGACCTACGCTATGCCACTTGCAAGGTGTCACGTAACTGTGGATCTGGTTCCAGTGCCACTGTATATCTGGCTCCTGAGCAGTCAGAAGGACAAAAAAACATGCTGAGCTATCCTGATCATCTCCTGCACTAAGGCCCACGTTCTGTTCATGCTCATTAGATCCACACAAAGCAAGATGGGTTCCCCTTCCCCGATCTCATAGAGCAGGATCTGAGCAGGTCACACATTGACGTACAACTAAATAATAATAGTCACAGTCACATTCTGGCATCTGACAATGAGGAAATAACAAGTAACTAATAATGCGCCAATACAATCAGGTCATTTTCGCGCTGTGATAGGCCAAGTTCCTTCAACGGGATATCCCGAGCCAAAGATTATGTGATGGAGAAGCAACTCTTTATGAGGATGAGTTGAGATGACAACTGATGCACATGACTTAATTAATACAATGCTCTCAGTTCTGCATGTGGGTGTGTTTTCATTTGGATAGTGGAAGTTGAGCGAGCCTGCTTCATTTGTGAGAAATGCGATGGAAAACTTTCTATTGAGGTTAGAGAGGATGATGCTAGCCCGGGCAATCTGACTCACGACACCATGCTGCCAGTCACGTCAGCATTCCTGTTGCCATGTTTGCTTTGGACAGGGTCCCCTTTATCCTCCACTCTCTCCCTGCATCTCTTTCACCTCATCCTGCAGAGGCTGGGCTTACTGTATGCTTTTGTAGCGGGTGCTATTTCTCATACCTGAAATACAGTAAATTAGTCTTCCCCAGACCTTTTTCCCAGAAAGGTTGACAACTGGAAAGCATAACTGAAAATCATAATGCCCCATTTTGTGTTTGATCATTTCCCCATTTCTCCTTCGTTACACATGATGTAAGGAAATGTCTTTCAAAACTGAAGAGTTCATGAAAGTTTTTTATAGGCCAGTGAATCATCGACAAAAAAAAATAAAAAAAAATGAAAGTGAAGGGAAATGCACTGAAACCATCTGAACCAATTCAGTTTGCTACTTATCTGTGCTGCTTTGGCATAAATCTCGTTGGGTCTGACAAGCATCTACATGTTTTATCTGTACTGTTGAGCTGTGAAAGCATCTTGGAGCTGCGCAAAAATGTGAATGTAGGTTGTGTAAATCCTGGACGGAATACTCACTGATATCAAAACAATGATCTTTTGATGTTTTACTTCTTTATTAAAGCTCACTTGAGCTTTCATATAAGTCACATTTATTCTCATGCTATTAGAGTTCATGTGCAGCATATGTACAAAGCTGAAGAGGTGTAACATTTGCAAATAAACTGTTCTTGCTTTGTTTTGTGCCATTTAAAGTTACACAACTCAGATAAATTATCACATGGTTGTTCCCTCTTTTATGAGAAGTTTCAGAATAACAGATAGGGTGTTTATATAGGGTGAATGACCACTTCTTGTAAAGTGTGAATGTCAGAGTTTTTGACCTTGTACAGCACAGCTGACTGAATATTTTATAACATGAAACCAGAACACTGTACTTTTTCGACCTCTTGTACTTGTGAAATGAATACCCATGATAATTTGAGATATGGCTACTAAAACTGAACTCCACTTAATGATTTGAAACATGTAAATGTGAAATAAAAGCAAAGACAAAAGAAGTTTGTATGGAGGGATATACATTTTTAAAGCATTGCCATTGCAATAACTGCTCAACAAAAGTCAGAATCATATCAACTTAGAACAGTGGGGGTTAGGGACCATAGCCACCCACAACTAGCTAAAATCCGCAAATGCTTGAGACCCCCTGAAGAAACACTTATAACTGCCTATTTTATTAGTTCAAACACCAAAAATACCTTAATATTCATTAATACGCACAGTGGAAACCATCTTGGCACTACTGCAGAAGCACTGGCCTCAGGTATTTCAGCTTTCATTGTATTTCATTTTCTTTCAAATATTTTAGATGTGTTCTAAGAACAAATCCACAAACTGGCAAATTTTTCACAAATCATGTGGAGTCACATTCCACAGAACAATCCAAAATAAGTTAATCCTTAATGCCACTGTATAATACTTTTATTCATTTATACTTAGCATTTTAAGATACAAGAGAGTGTTAAGTTGTTTAGTTGTAATCACCAATGTCCTGTTTTTTGGACTGTACAATTAAAATGGGAAATACATGAGAACATGCCATTTAAGAAAGAAACACTGATTACTGCAATAGTGTCTTAACAGGTCTGCATAAAAAAAAAATCAATCAGCTGATCCAGAACGCTGCTGCTCGTGTTCTCACTAAGATCCAGAAAATAGAGAACATCACCCCAGTTCCAAAGTCCTTACACTGGCTCCCTGTAGCTCAGAGAATAGACTTTAAAATACTCCTGTTAGTTTATAAATCACTGAATGGCTTAGCACCAAAATCATAAAAGACCTGCTGTCATTGTATCAACCTTCCAGACCACTCAGGTCTTCTGTTTCTAGTTTACTCTGCATCCCCAGAACCAGAACCAAACATGGCTGATTTTGATGATTTTCATGTGCATTTGCTAGATAATTTTGATGATTTTGCTCAATGATTTTGCTGTATACTTGATTGATGTTTTTACGATGTGAAGCACTTTGAACTTCCTTGCTGCTGAAATGTACTACACAAATAAACTTAACTTAAATCTGACTGAATAAAAGTTTTTGTTACATTTATCTTCCAGGTGTGGAAGTAAATTTGGAAGGAGATGTGCTTGAGGCGCAAAAATAACATCAAGTTACAGTTATCTAGAGAATTGAGAGGCACCTCAGCAAAGTTAGCACAATAGCAAAGGATGTTTTTCCTCTTTTATTGGTGGGCTGAATAATAAATTTAAATGATGGAGAATATGCCTAAAAAAATTGAGAAACAGGAAATGTTAAGAATTAGAATGTGTGTGCTTTAAATTTAAAGAAGACAGAAAGGAAGTAGGGAATATCCAAAGCAAAACAAGTTTTTTTATCTAAAAATTGTGCCAATCCTGTCAGCATTTATTGAATTTAAACAACATATCACATAATGCTTCTTACAATCGTATCACACAATTATACATTTGACAACTCATTTCAAGATTTCGACAGTTTAGACACAGATACTAACATTCCAAGTTGTCTTTTAAAGAAAAATAAATCTGTGAATTAGTATAAAAAATAGGAATGCATGTTGCTGTATACTAAATCAGTCATCGTGCGCATCACTAGTATACTGTAGCAGTATTTCTTTGTAAAACTTCCAGTATTTCTTTGTTTGTGTGCAAACATAAGTGGAAATGAAAGAATTATTTTAAAGAAACAATAGGAATGTCATGAATATGACTTACATGCTGAAAGTCTAAAACTTCAAGTATTAGGTTACAGTGAAGTAACCTAATACTATATATATATAAAAAAAAAAAAAAAATTCCCTTCTCACCCTCCACGGGTGGTCTTTCTCAACCTCTGAGCTCGGGTCCTCTACCAGAGGCCTGGGAGCTTGAGGGTTCTGCGTAGTATCTTGGCTGTGCCGAGAACTGCGCATTTCTGGACTGAGATGTCTGATGTTGTTCCTGGGATCTGTTTTAGCCACTGCTCCAATATATATATATATATATATATATATATATATTTTTTTTTTTTTTTTTTTAATTAAAACAATAACTTAAGTCATTTAATAAATTAACAATTAAGTGGAGACAAAAAATCTCATGAACTCAAAACTTTAAAATAAATCTACAAATAAGAGGAATAAATAAAAAATAAATAAAAAATATAAATATTAAATAGTCTTATTTTAAACTGAGTATTTAGAGCTCAGAAGTCCTTTCTTTCAGAATGACTGTGGGGTTAATGTTACTGCTGCGCGAGTGCGATGTGCTAGAGTTGATAGTCATGGATCCAGTCTCTTTGATGTCAGGCACATAAAAGGAAGCCACTGGACAGGGACCTTGAACGTTGTTGCAAACTAGCCTCTGTAGGGAGGCAGTGTTGACGATGTTGAAGCCGGCTGTGCCTCCAAAGGTGCTGGGCTTCCAGTACTCTGGGGAGCAAATGGGATTCCCCATCAAGCCTTTGAGGGAGAAAGGAGCCCCCATCTCCACCATCGTCTCCCCAAAGATGGCGTTCGGCCGGGGCTTCTCCACTAGCAGGCCGGGGTAGAGCTCTACAGCGTCAACGTCACCATACAGCTCCTCCAGTATGGCGGCCATTTCTTTGTCTCCTGTAGTAAAAAAAAGAGACAGTTTTAGCTTGTGGTTCAATCTGGCTCACCTCACTTGTCTCTGTTATGACCAGATCTTAACTGTACATTTGATTTTCCCTTTGTCTCTCCAGATGCTTTCTAAATCTAACCTTTTCCTTAAACTACCTCTTGGGGTCGTTTTCCTATCCCTCACTGGAGCTGCAGGTCTCCCTTATAAGTTTATATCTTTGCTCTTTGTACAGTGACAATCTGCTTACATTATGCAAGGGTGAAATGCTCATCTGGCTCTTACAGACATGGAAATAAATATTAAACCTCCCAAACTGCTGGGGTGTAAGTCCAAAAGCATGTCCCTAATAATAACTAAGTGCTGCCAGGAGCTGTGTTCAGTAGCTTTTGGGCATGCTTTTCAAACTTGTTGACAATTAGATCAAGAGTCTGGCATAACGTAGCAGAGTCAATAATAATCTCTTGGCTAATCCTTTTGCGTCATCTGCTCCACCTATACATATCAGGCTTTGTTAGTGGTGCTGAATTTGTCTCACCTGTCATGTCTTCAAAAGAGGTGTAAGGCTTCATGGAGAATCTCTTCCTGTAGGCATTTAGGGATTGGTAACGCATTTGTCTACTGTTCTCAATGGACTTGATGGCCACATACAAAATAGCTCCCGGAACATTTCGACCACCAGCGACCTGTAAAAGGAAAATACAAGTTTTAAAGTCATGAAGCTTTGAAGCTATGTTGGGGTTAAAATTTAACTGATTCTGCAGCTGCATTAGAAGTCCTTACCCGTCCTGCAATCTGCTTGGTGAATGAATCCACCAGGTTGCTGATGCCGTGCTCGGTCATCACAGTGGTGTTGAAAACAAACTCTTTGTAGCTGTAATCCCTCTCCTCGATGTGGAAACTGTCAGGCATCAGAGGGTGCCAGTGGTACAGGGTGTTGAACTCAGATGCAATGCGGTTTTGATACTGGAAGCGCTGGTTGAAGAGCAGCTCTGGATCAAACTTGAGTTTGAAGTGATATCCGCTCAGGTGCTGCACGTAGTCCTCGATCACAATCTTGATGGTCTCACCTACAGAACAAAGAGATTAAACATTTAATCAAATTTATGCCATTTTTTCTGCTTTATTTGCATTCTGAAAAATATTTCCTCCTTCTGTTTCAAAAAGGAAACTAACATTTTATTACTGCAAAGCCTAGTCATGCTTCTCTGACTTTGATCAATGGCTCCATTCAAGGAACACTAAAACTAAAAGCACAACTTCCTCTTCTCTAAACTATTATCACTCATTTTACATCCCTGGTGGTGCTATGGGAAACATCTTTAAAATCTTTTTTCAGAAGTCAGGATTTCTCACCAATAAGGATGAGCCGAGCAGTCTGAAAGAGTCTTTCGTCATCCCAGTCTGGGTGAACTTCCTTCAAAATGTCACACACTCGGTTGTGTTCACGGAGCCAGATGGTGGCGTACATCATGAGGCCGGGGACCAGGCCGAATGCCTCGTGGCCAACAGCGAAGCGCTGAGAGTCTGAGATGTGTGGTGGGTAGTGCATTTCAACACCAACATCCTTAACCAGTGGGGGGTATACCTCCCCATTTACCATCTGTAGAGTTACACAAGAAGGACAAGGAGGAACTGTGAGACACAGACGTGGATTTGAAGCCTTCGTCTACATGAAGTGTGGCTCTCTCAGCTCTTACCTGATATTTAAGCTTGCCATCCTTGAAAAGCCTGAGTTTATGTTGCTTCTCCAGGTTGTCACCATAAATGTGGCCAAGATCCACCTAAAAAAACATTTTCAGGTCATGATTTGGTTTTACTTACTAGACAATGTGTACATTAACCTATTTTGAGTGAGATTTGACTACTCACCCCATGACCTTTAGCCACTGTAAAAGCAGGTCCGTTCTTCATATCAGACTTGAAGAACTGGTGTGTAAAGTGCTGTGCGAAGAACGCAAACATCAAGCTGGTACCCTGCGGGTCTGGAATAAACCGTCTCCTCACCAAGAGCTTCTCAGCCAAAACCTTAACATCAGGTAGCTCCTTTTTACCTGTAAACAACAAGAGAAACATTACCTTAAAACACAGCAGCAAGCCAGTTTGTGTCTACAATATGATTTCAGGGCAAATGCTCAAAAATTTGTTGTATTTGTTGCATGTTGGGACAGGTTTGGACTTGCTTCCTTAAGACTTTCCTCTCACACCAGCAGAAAAACAAAAGATTTTATTGTGATCTTCCACTGATGTAATAGAAACAGGACGCTCTTATGCTTTAAATAGGAATCTAAGAAAACTGGTTCTCCTGAGGCACAGAAAGTGTACTCACCTACTACTCCCATAGGGGTTGGGCAGTTTGCCGGAACTGGTGGGAGGGCACGAGTATAGTAGGACAGGTTGGAATAGGCTTCCCAGCTTTTGTATCCATAATCCGCATTGTAAGTAGGGGGACTGTCGATCATATGGGATCGAGCTGGAATGAGGGAGAAAAAAAATCTTTAATTTTTTTTGCATAAACCTACTACTTGTCTCTATATAAGTTTCTAAATTTCTCCACTGAGTAAAGCAGGGACTTACATGTCAGGACATATTTCATGATGGCATCTCTGAGAAATGAAATGTTGTTGATGATGTTCCAGAAACCCTTGAAGTGGGTGAGGATGTAGTGGACCGTGTTGGGTGAAGGCTTTAGAGAAACTTTTATCCAGGTGAGGAACTCAGCTGCAGATAACAAAAATGGGGAAGATGAGTTAACAGGTCAAGAGCAGTTAAAATGTAACAATTTCAAATTAAATCAGGTGTTCTCCTTGTATACTTACGTGTTGTGCAGTTTTGTCCATAATATCCAGTGCGTGTGCAGTCACATTCATAGTTATCTGATCCCATCGCCGTGCAGACACCCCTGTTCTGGCATGGCTCTGAGCAGCAGGGGTTACCTACAACGGACATATTTAGTCAAAAATGAATATGCTGGAGAGCATTTTCAACATTTCAATGACATTATTCAGACACCGACTCGAGAATCAGACTTTAGTTTTTTTTTTTTTTTTTTTTTATCTTCTTTTTAGGAACATTTACCCAACTTAAAATTCATGCGAAATCAATTTTTAAGTCATTTTCTTACCTCCTTTACATGAAGAAAAGCTAACTGCCAGCAGGAAAACCACAAATGTAATGTTCAAACGCCGAAAGCTCTGATTCGTTCTGCGACGTAATGTCATCATTTTACTCAACGATCTCATCCTTTGTGATCAGCAAACAAGCGGAGTTACAGACCCGAAGCACCATTTATATACTGTATGTAGTTCCGCCCACAAAAAAAAAAAAAAAAAAAAAAAAAAAAAAAAAAAAAAAAAAAAAAAAAACTTTTGCCTCGTAATCCAACACCCGGCCTTTAAATGACTATCATTATTATTAGTCCTAGTGGTAAAATGATCAAATTAGTATGTTTCAAAAAACTTTAGTTGAATAAAAGAGATGTCTTTTAGAGTGTTTGGGATTGTTATTATTTTCATTATTTTTACTATTACTGTTGAAATACGTAATTTTATGTTATTCTCGCAAATTGAGATACATAAAAATATTGATAAAAAGACAAAGGACTTATAGAATGTTTGATTTTTTTTTTTAATTGAATTAGAAATAAATAAATAGTTACTCTTCATCTTCATAATTATTTTCCTATTATTGTTAAATTAAATAATCTCAAGAACTCTTTCGGGACCGCATAATGGGTATGTAGAAAGACAAATGTCTGCATAAACATCAAGATTAAAAATCTTATATTTGACCTAAACGTAATACGTCCACCTGAATGCAGTTTAATTATACCAGTAATAACAGTATTTTCCTCCGCATGTATTACTTATAAAGGTGACGAGATATTGGCTTCTCAAGCAAAACAAAAGAATCAGAAGTTATTGTAGTATAAATCAAGGTTCTTGTTGGATTAATAAAGTTTATAATAGTTTATAATAGAGATGCTTCTAAAATAGGATGTAACAAATAATATTCAAATTAAATAATAGGTGGAAAATTTGAAAGACTTTAAAGATACGGCATAAAAAAATAATAATAATAAAAAAAAACATTGTCGAGGGACAGTAGGCTGATCCAGACTGGAATGTATGAAAAATAAAAATATTATTACAACTTTTGTTCGTCATTGCTGTGTCATGTCTTCTGTAATTTTCCCAAAAGTGACATAAGCGCCCTCGTGTGGAGGAAATTAAGCGTTTGAACGCATTTGGAAAGGTTCTCGGGGGGAGTTACTAGCACTTTCTTCCTCCTGAGTCAACTTTTGACTTAATACTGTGGAATTTCCACGCTATATCTCTATTTTTTTTTTTTTTTTTTTTTTTTTTTGGACAAATTTCATTTTTTCCTTCAGTTTTTTTTTTCTTCGTCGAACTCATTTTTATCTGTTGCATTAGTTTGACTAACTCTAACCGACTACCGGGTGCCGAGAAGCGCCTCCTCTTCCATCTTCATTCCTGCACTACGATTATGCTTGCTCAACATGACACATTTAAAATGGATTTATAAATTGCAACCCGATCTTCTTCAGGTACGTTTCTGTTTCCTTCTTTATCTGCACATGATATTGCGTCCTTTGTGAAACAGAATCGTACAGATGTGTGAAAATGTGTCCATAAACTTGGCTACTACTGAAGCTTGGTTTATAAGGGTTAACGCAGTGGACTCTCACAGAGAATAAGGAAGCTGAAAATATATTATTTACGCACTTTAATGGGCGTTTTCAAAGTCCACTTCATAAATATCTTTTTAACACCGAAATTTGACAGATTATTGTAAATATAACTTCTTGCTGGAGAGGAAAACGGAGAAAATCGCACAAGTCGTCTATGAATTAATGAGTAAGACTGTGTTTTAATGTGTAGCTCTCACTGTCATCTGTATTCTTTTGCATTATCAAACTTAATGCATTAAAATCAATAAAAGTGCATAGCCATAACATTAGTTATGTCAGTCCGTCTCCACCGAATCAGGCCAAACCAGTTGTTGGTGTCGAATGGCCGGTTTTTAGAGATGCTTGTGAAAGACTAAAGTTTTCTCACAGTAATAGTCCTTCTAAGAGGTGCACAGTGATTCATACAAGCAATCCTCCCTACTTTTTTGTTGTTTTAATGTCTCAGGTTACTTTCTGCCTTCTGTGTCCGTAAATGGTTGAACTACTGCAGCTGTTTTGCATCATGGCAGCTTGCTGTTCTTTATGAAAATGTTAGTGCCGCGGGGGCCGTCCGTGGAGCTATTTTGGCCGCCTTCATGCGCTCATTGTGTGCTGCAGAACCAGGGCAGCCAGAGAGGAGAGCTGGCACCATCACAAGTTGAAAACCTTTGTTGCAAAGTACGTGACGGCTGCAGTGAACACAGAGACCCGCTACGTGCTCTCTGTCTACTTGATGATACCACGCTTTGATGAGCAGCTGAAAAAAAAATTATTCACTGAACTTCAGTTGCTTTATCGGCATTGCACATGCACATTCGCGCACCATTCATGCAAATTTCTGAAGAGTGAAAACATTTACACGGCTAAAAATAATCAGCTTTTCGCCTCTTCTCTAAATACTCACCCAGCTTTACATTTTACTGCTGGTTATGTGACACAGGAACTTATTTGTTTATTCCTAATGGTGAACATCTAAGAAACTGGCATGGAGAGCTTCAATCAGAGAAGCAGCCATGAAGTCCATGGTAGCTCTGAAGGAACTGCAGAGATCCACTGCTCAGAAAGGGAAATGTTTTTGACAGGATAGCCAAGAGTCATGCACTCCATAAATTTGGCTTTTATTAAAGAGTGGCAAAATGAAAACCATTAATGAAAGCTGAAATTTTGCCGTAAAGGGGAAGCACCAACATTTAAAAGATGGTGTTCTGCTCAGATAAGCCCAACGTTGAACTTTTTTTTACATATATGCAAAACGGTGTGTTGGTCAAAAAAACAATTCTGCTCATCTCACTTAATAGACCATTCCCACTGTAAAAGATGATGGTGGCAGCATCATGCTGGGGGATGCTTTTCTTCAACAGGGGCAGGGAAGCTGGTCAGACTTGATGGGAAGATAGATGGAGCTAAATGCAGAATGATCTAGAAGGAATAGCTGTTGGAAGCTGCAAAACATTTGAGACTGGGAAAGTTGCTCATCCCTCTGCAGGATAATGATCCTAAACACACAGCCAGAGTTCGAATGGTTTAGAGCAAAGCATATTTAGTTACATGTTAGAATGTCCCCCCAGTTGAAATCCAGCCCTAAACCGAGTTGAAAATTTGTGTCAAGACTTGAACCTTGATGTTTAAAAACACTCTCCATCCATGGAGAGTGTTTTTATATCAAATATTGCCTGACAAAGCTGTATAAGAACACACATTTGCTCTTGGCGTGGTTGCTTTATCATAATGTAGTGGTTCAGCACACTTCCCCTTGGCCCTGCCGAGATCTGAAGGGCTGTACTGATACAACATTTCAGGGCTGTACAGAATTTTTGCCTTTCAGCAAGAAGGTCTTAGGTTCAAGTCCAAGCCTGGAATCTGTTTGCATGGAGTTTGCATAATCTCTCTGTCCAGATATCCTTCCACAGTTCAGAAATATGCATGCAAGGTTACTGGTCTTTCTAAACTGCCCCTAGGAGTAAATGTGTGCCTATATGGCTGCTTGTTCTGTTTGTCTCTGTGTTGCCATGTGATGATCTGATGACCTGTCCTCAGTGCATCCTCCTCTCGCCCAGGGACTGCTGGAGAAAGACACCAGCCTATAACCCTGTAAGGTTAAGTAGGCGTAGATAATGAAGGGATAGAAATGCATCTTCTTAAAAAAAAGCATATATATTCAATATATAGATTATTCTCTGTTGTTGTTACCTTTAAAGTAAAATACTTTTCCTTAATCCAGTGATGCACCAACCAATCAACCATATTTGAAACGTCTCGAATAAAAATCACACTTTTTTTCTTGTTCGTTGAATGCATCAAAACTTTAACTCCAGTCCATCAGTGCATCAGCAAACAGCATGTTCTCTGATGCCTTTTTAATTTTTAGCTTAGTGAAAAAATTTAGAAAGCATCAACAGATTCTTTTTTTCATGGTTAATGCTTTAAATTAGCTGGTGACTTAAAACAAAGTTCACCCAAAGAAAAAACCCTAACAAAAGGGATTGTAGGGGCCAGGTGAAAAAAAAAAAAAAATTTTATATAGACGACACACACACACACACACACACACAGAGATAGAGATGAGACACAAGAGAGATAGGAGAGAGGATAGAGATATATATATATAGTATATATATAGTAGATAATATATAGAATATACACATACAGACAATCCATATATATATACATAGATATATATTGTACTATATAATAACACTTACAGTACATACATACCATACAGATATATATACGATACACACATATATATATAGATATATATATATATATATATATATATATATATATATATATATATATATATCAGAACTTCACCTGAACTAGCTTTTTTTTTTTGTTTCAGACTAACTGCATCAGTTTGTGACTAAGATGCTCTGAGTCAAAGTTTTCATCAAGTCGAGGGTTTTCCTGAGAATTACTCTTCAAACACTGCAATGGCTTCCAATATAATCGTGAGTATGGGAAGGTGTGAGCTTTTCGGTACATATGAAGTGGAAAAGAAGGGTACTTGGCATGTGCTGGTATAAGATTCTCATAGTATGATGAGCTTAAGTGAAAATACCATGGAGTTTCATGGTATTGGGGTACTGACACTAAAATTGTGAAACAAAAATGTATGATTATCTCAACGGAATTTTGTCAGGAGATTCCTCATTCATATGCTATCAGCATATGTTCTTAGGTGTGAAGTGCCCCTGGGGTCTATGATAATACAATGCCTCAATACAATAAATAGATCAATGCAAGCGGGCATTTAAATGGATGAAACCTGCAGTTGAGCTGAGCTACATTTAGAAAAATCTGTTTCGGAGGTGTCAAAATTGTTGTAAAAACAAACAAAAAACTGTAAAAAGAAAGAAAAAAGTAATCTTAGATTTTACACATTTATTTCTAACATTGCAATTTACTCTAATTCCTAAGGGTGTGACCAATGGACAGAGATAGATACATGCTTAAGCCCATTACTAATCATAGCAATGAAACAGGTGATGTTTGGCTTTTATCTGTGAGTCAGCTCCTCCTGTCAGTCTTATTGTGATAGTGTGATAGATAATTATAACATTCTCAGTTCAAAAAAATCCCAGGTGGATTCTGTTTAAATTGGTGTGTTGCCAAACACAGTCAGATGGAGTATCAACTTTTTTTAGAAATATCAAAGTCAAGTTGATTGAAGCAATAATTATTCTAATTGTGCCACATAATTCTGGGGAACGCTCGATTTTTGTACTGGGGGATGTGCTTACCGTACAAGAAACCAATATGTTGCCTGAGGAAGATAGCAGTCACAGTGATTTATGTTTGGAGGAACACAAAGAATAAAGCCAAGCTCACAACTATTCAGAGTGGAAACCATTGAAGTGTAATTATCTGCCATCTTACACAATCAAACTTAAAACCTTTCTTTCAGGTCAAGCAACCTATATTCTGATAAATTGTACTACTTGCCATTTTTGCCTGAATTTGTTGTCTACTTAAGCAGACAATTAATTTGTGGCTGTTTTATCAACCAAACGTTTGTATTTCCCTTAGAGATGACCCAGTCAAAGCATTTTCTGAATATCACTATCAGTATATCTGACTGCATTCAACTTTAATAGCTGTTGTAATTACTATTGTAGTAAGTTAGCCGCGCCTTAATTGTCATCAGCTTCCATAAAACACAGTGGAATGAGCCAGAAGTGCTGGAAACACGTCTGCAGTAAGGAATTATTTAAGAAAAGAAAATGGAAGTTGTTCGGCTGCCTTTTTAAACTCAGCAGTTAGGTATTTCTCACAGCAAAATTGAAAGAGCTACAAGAATTAAATTTAAACAAGAAGGTCCCTGATCGGCAGCATTTTTGTGTGGTGTTCACTCCAGATACTCTCTCTTCCCCCCACAGTCCAGTAATATGCAGGTTAGGTTAATTGGTCAATCTAAATTCCCCTTAGGTCTAATTGAGTGCATGCATGGTTGTTGTGTCTCTGTGTAAGACTGGCAACCTGTCCACGGGAAGCCCCACCCGTTACCCAGTGACATCTGGAGTTATGCACTAGCCCCCTGCTACTCTGCAGACATATAGCAGGTATAGAAAATAGATGGATGAAGGAAATTTCTGGTGCAAAAGTTACAAGATATAAATTAAAGATGGTATGAGCTATAAAAAGTATAGAAATTCTTAAATTCTTAAAATAAGAAAGTCTTAAATTTTGTTGCTTAAATGAAAGAAATTAGTTCTTGACTAGGCTCCATTCAGAGTAGTTGTTAGCTTGACTTCACCATAAGAATTTCTCACTCTTATCTGGTCAGTTACTGCTTGCTCATAACTAGTCCACACAACCCTTTGTTGTTTTTTTTTTTTTTTTTTTTTTTTTTTTTGTTTTTTGTTGTTTTTTTTTTTAAGCTTTGCTGGTCACTGTTTAAACTTCTAATTGCATTCATGTTTCCAGTCAAAGTGGCACAAAGTGAAAAGCTTCACAATGAGTTTAATTATCAGCTGTCATATCAAACCCCCCAGATGTCGTTTCTGGGTTCATGACTCATTTTACAACTGAGTTATTCATGCAGATCTGTTATCGTCTTTACTCTGGTTTTACAAGATTTCTCTCACAATACAGTAAAGCTGTTTTGAACTAAATGTAAACTGTGTTGTAGGTGGAACATCAAATTTCTCACAAATTCACTGTGACTGTTGTTCGTGCTGAAAATGTTACCAAAGGAGCACTTGGTGACCTGCGTGAGTATTTAAACTAATTTTAGACAATCATAAATCTGAATGCTGCATGCGTTCTTTGTTTTGAGTGGAGAAGTTGGTTTTTGTATGCATATTTGTTAAAAATGTAAAATAAATATAATTAATGGTGTTTGGAGTGATCTTCTAAATGCTATTTAGGCAAGGAAGGGAGGTATTGTATCACTTACACAACATTTTTTTTGGTAAGAGACTATGGTGAGGTGATGCCATGGTTTACTCAGATTTCTAATTTCCAAATGAAACAAAGGAGTTCAAATTAGATCAGATCTAATTTCTGCCAAATTAGATCTGACCATTTAGTAATTCTACTCAATCTGTGTGTGTTTAGTGGATACTCCAGATCCATATGTGGAGTTGTTCATCCCAACTGCCCCGGAAAGCAGGAAGAGGACTAAGCACATAGACAACAATATCAACCCAAAATGGAACGAGACTTTTCATTTCATTTTAGACCCCAGCCAGCAGAATGTCCTGGAGGTGAGATTTGTATTTGAAAGTCTGGTTCTAGTTCTGCACAGGATGAGTGAGTAATGATGCAGCAGAGCGCAAATCCATATAAACACAGCTTATGTTATTATGAGGTATTATTGTACCATTGCAACTACAAAACAGGACCATTGTGACTCAAAATGTTTAGTGTCATTTAAGAAAAAAAAATGTATAAACAGTTTTTTTTCTTAGACATTTTAACATGTTCTACAACATCTACTCTGTTTATTCCAATCAGCTAACATTAATGGATGCGAACTATGTGATGGACGAGACACTTGGGACGACATCCTTTGACATCACCAAGCTCAAAGTGGGCCAGAAAAAGCTGGAAATTTTCAAATTTGGAAGAGTAAGTCTGTCACTTTTGTTCATGCATCGTAATATTCATATGCTTGAGTGGCAACTGTTGTTGGAAAATCTTTTTCCCTGATTTAAATTCTCACAAATGACTACCAAAGGAATTATGTAAATATGGATTACTGCGCAAATGAACACTTAGGACCTCAGAATATGTCAGTAAACTTTCAGTTAAATAATGTCATAAATTGTGATATTTACATGTTTACTGAGGTGGTTGTGTTTCAAGAGTGTAACATCTTTTCCCATTTGGATAGTTTGTTTCCTGTTGTGACCCATGTCACACTTAAATAACCACATAATGTTTATTTTTACAGGCAACCAAAGTACACTTGGAGATGATTGTGGAAATCTGGTATGTTTTTAAATCAAAATTTAATTAAATTTAACAAGCAATATTGGTTAATAAAGGTGCTGTCAAACCAGAATCAGATCAGAAGCAGACTAACAAAATAACTGAGTAATCAAATTTGCAAGTGATTCCTTCCCATAATTGCATTTATGTAAAGTTTCGGAAAAGGTTAGTAATTATATGACGGTGAGTGATAAAGGTTAGAGGCTGTAGCTGAGGTTCACATCTGACAACCTGATCTTATCCAACCAAAAGTTTCAGTTTTGATCATCCCACTGACAGATTTTATTCTTTAACCCCCCATCATTTTAGTGTAACCTAAATCTTATTTTTCACATCTTCAGCACAAACCAGGACCTGAGGTTCAGCCTGGCACTGTGTGACAAAGAGAAGGAGTTCAGACACACCCGCAGAGAAAGAGTGATGCTCGGCATTAAAAAGCTCCTCGACATGGAGAAGCCTTGCTTCCTCCCCAGTGCTCCGGAGGAGGTGAGTACAAAACCGCAGAGGCAATTTTTTTTTTCACATTTACAATTGAAATGACAGCTGGTTACTAGTAACTTGTAAAGTCATAGCTTAAATTCTCAGTTTTACTCTCGTTATACTCCTACATAGAAAAGTCAAGAATGCAATGACAGCATGTTTTTAAAACACACTTTGTACACACATTGTAATTGCCCACAATTAAGTTCTTACTTGCAAAAGCTTCACCTGATTGAACTGAAACTCACTGGACTGAAAAGTGCATCTACTCTGCTTATATTTCACATGTACAAATTTTATGTTGTTTTTCAATGATTTAGTGGCTGAATAACAATACATACGTGACACCATGGGGCACGTATGTATACCGAGCCTTGCAAAAATATTCAACCCTTTAATAATAGCCCTAATAAAGTTATTTAAGTGGCCATTATTTAAGAGAGGGATGAAGATAATTATTGTTTAAATAAAGCCTTATGAAGTTCTGTCTAAGTTTAACCATAGGTCATGTAGAAACACAATAAATGTGTGGAAGAAGGTGAACAAAATTTAACTATCTGGTCTATCTGTGACAGAAAACTACCACCCTGAAATGCACCATGGTGGTGGCAGCATCATGCTGTAGGGATGTTTTGTTGGCCACAGGTTCAGAGAAGCTGGTTAGAGCTGATAGGAAGATGGGTAAAGCTATCTACAAGGAAATCCTTAAAAGGAACCTGACACACCCTCAGCAATAATTGATGGTTTAGATCAAACCAAATTCATGACAGTCAAAATCCAGAAATGAAGGTGGTTAAAAAAGGGATTTTCACAAATTCCTTCCATCCAGTTTGACTGAGCTTGAGCTGTTTGGCAAAGAATGGGTAAAAATTTCAATCCCTAGACATGCAAAGCTGGTAGAGACAGACAAAAGAACTGCAGTTCTGACTGTACTTCTAAGTAGTCCTAAAAAGTATTGAAACAGGGGGGCATAATATGTAAGCACACCAGATTCTTTAGATCTTTGTAAGTAAAGAAAAACACAATTTTCCTTTTCCCCTCACACCTATTTACTACTTTAGTTTGGTCCATATCTAACGGAAAAAAAAAAAAAAAAAAAAAAAAAAAAAAAAAAAAAGTTTGAGGTATAATTACTTTTGTAAAGCACTTTAACTGTTGTATGGTTGGGGATGTCAGAGCCTAGATGAAACAGAAACAGTGGAGTTTGTATGCTGGCAGTAAAATAAACTGAGTTAGTGAGGCGGATCCTAAATTGTTAAGGGATCATATGCAGTACAATTACTTACTGATGATGAGGTTATCCTTTTGCATATTATATAATGTTTTACGAAAATTGAGCAAACAAATAGCTTGCAGTACATACCAGAACCTGGAAAAAGTGTAACTTTGAGTATTGTTTTGTTTCAATGTTGCATAAAAACAGGAAAGACCACGATCATTATTGTTCAGTGTTGACTCTCTGCAAAAAGCATAAAACTGTATTTTGGTCATTGATCCATAGTAGGGAAGCACTTTGGTCTGGTTCACAGTCAGTTCAGTGCAAAACCAAAACTTGTTTTTTTTTAAATCAGGAAGGTAAACTAACATTTATCTTGCCACCTAACTGATAACCTGAAAAACAGGAAGGATTGATATTGGCTGCAAAGCTGCTTTTCATAATGTATTACATAAGCCATGCCTCTGACATGAAACAACATGATATTTCTTACATTTGTACATACTCTCTTTTTAGTTTTATGAGCATTTAACTGTACAATTACTGTGACATCCTGTATTATAAAGTAGTGATGGTTCTGTGCTTACAGTAGGATATTTGTTCTACTGCATATTCCCTCTTATCTTCAGCTCTAGGGAAGGTTATTAAAAAAAACAAAAAAACATCCCAAAATATTAGGGTCTGTTGCCTTTTGACATTATAGTCAGACTTGGGTGTAGACTTGCTGATGTGAACTGGAAAGCTTTGACGCAGAACTACAACTTTTTCTCCTATGTATTTTGTTTAGCTTCCTTCCCCACCAGTGCTGTTTTGGCCTGATGCCCCTTCTGGCCTGCGATAAGCTCTAGCCAGACTTGCTCTCTCCTCATTATACAAGAAGTTACAGAGGAATGAAGCATCCAGTTACAGCCTTGTACTGTGAGGACCATCCTCTAACTTCCTTTGTAGACTGACTGTGAAAATATTCCGAAATGATGAATTTTACAAGCTGGAAACTTGTGTTGTGCAATAAGAATTAGGAAATAACTGAAGTTGTTCAGGCACAAGTTGGGGAAGGGACCGCTGCAAAGACATGATGTAATTGGCTTGGCATTCAAGCTGTGCAAAGGGAAGTCTCTAAAGCTGAAAGAATAGCCCAGACTGAATCCACTGTTTATAATGTCTGTAGGTTGTATTGACGTGGTTAAGCATATCGTTCACTTATTCCCTTATGACGTTGCATGTGTGTTCCAGGTTCCAGTGATAGCCATAGCAGGTTCAGGCGGGGGTTTCCGTGCAATGGTCGGATTTTCTGGAGTGATGAAGGCCCTGTTTCAGTCTGGAGTCTTAGACTGTGCCACATATGTCGCAGGCCTCTCTGGATCCACATGGTCTGTGTTTACTTACCCTGTTTTCTTCATGTCACATCTTTATTTTGCTTATTTCTTTGCCTTATCTTTATTAGTATATTTATTTTCCTTTTCTTTTATTTATTCTCTGTGGTGGTAAACTTTCATTTTTTGGGCTTTGTCTTCCTTACACGCAGCCTTGGAAAAGTATTTACACCCTTTGAACTTTTTCACGTCACATTACAGTCATAAACTTCAGTGTATATTGGGGGGAGTTTATGTAATATACCAATACAAAAAGGAAAATGATTCATGGGTTTCAAACTTTTTTCACCCAAAAGTTTGAGAAGTGTGGTGTACATTTCTATTTTCTTCAGTAAGAAGATCAAAACTCAGAGCTGATGGGAAAATGGATGAGCCAAAGAAAGACTTGGAACATGGGTTCACATAGAATACCCCCCCCCAAAAAAAACATTAAAGTTTGTGACAAAAATTATTTGGACACCTCTTTCTATCTTTCTTCCTCTTCATCTCTGCAGGTACATGTCCACTCTCTACTCCCACCCTGATTTTCCAAACAAGGGTCCAAAAGACATCAACAGTGAGCTGATGAAAAGAGTCAGCAGCAACCCTCTCAGGCTGCTGCTGCCCCAGCACATTACCAACTACATCCAGGCCCTGTGGACCAAAAAAGCATCAGGGCAGCCAGTTACGTTTACCGATATTTTCGGCATGCTCATAGGAGAGACTCTTATTCCTGCGGTAGGAGCCCCCATACAGCTGCTATTTATTTTACTCATGAAAAACCAGTGAATTTCCCTGTTTTAGTCTAACTCAACCATCAAGAGCTTCTTTTCTTTAAGGTTATGTTTGATGTAAAGTTAAAGTTGGAAATTTTAATTAATTCTCCCTATGATATTAGATATGTGAACATGTGTGAGTGTAAACTGATTGAAAGATTATGTTCTCTTTTTTCAGAGGATGGATATCAAGCTAAGTGACATCCAGGAGAAAATAAACCAGTCCCAGAGCCCTCTACCTCTCTTCACATGTCTACATGTCAAACCAGATGTTTCAGAGCTCATGTTTGCAGGTAATTTTTTTTTTTTTTTTTTTTTTTTTTTTTACATTAAAGCTCATTTCACAAACCTTATATTTCCAGCAGATCTATTTTTGCATGAATAGCGAGTAATCTATATCGATATTCAGTAAAGCCACATGCAAAATTGGCAGCTAACACATTTTCCTTGTAATGCAACACTGATGTCAAAGAGAGGATGTGGCGCGATGCGTTGAGCTGTCATCTAATGAAGGCGCCTCTGCAGTTACAGAAAACATTAGCTGAGCTAAATAAAGGAACTGTGTCTTAAGCACCAGTTTGTGGTTGTAGGTTTGTCCCATATAACAACACTTCCTCTTGGTTGGTGTGCCGTCTATAGAAACTGATTCAGTAAACTAGAGTTAAAACTTTTAAAGAGAGAAATAAATAAAGAGAGAAATAAATAAGTGCTATCTTGGTATTAATGTCTTTGCTGGGCCACAAGAACTCTTTATCATTGGACTGAGGCAGGCTCTTTGTGACAATAAAATAAATACAGAGGATATTAGTGATAGGGTTGCACGGTGGTGTTATTGGTAGCGCTGTTGCCTTGCAGCAAGAAGATCTTGAGTTCGAATCCTGACCTGGAGTCTTTCTGCACTGAGTTTGCATGTTCTCCCTGTGCATGTGTGGGTTCTCTCTGGGTATTCCAAAAACATGACTGTTAATTGGTCTCTCTAAATTGTCCTTAGGAATGAGTGTGTGCATGGTTATTTGTCCTGTGTGTTTTTGTGTTGCTCTGTGATGGACTGTTGACCTGTCCAGGGTGTACCCCGCCTCTCACCTAATGGATGTATGGATGGTATTAGTGCCATGTTTAAAACTCAAGCCTTTGTTTCACTTTTATTGGCTATTTTAAGACATATGTAAACAAAAACACAGAGCTACAGCATTAATAAAAAGTCGGATTAGCTCTGGTATTTTAAGACTTCATTGTATCCTCCGCTATTCATTTTGATCAACCGTCAGAGTGCAACACAAGGAGTTGCAGTCACAGCCACTGAATCCATAAACAGCATTTCTGACTCAGTTTCACCGTTGATCTTTTAATTTCACTCAGTAGTGATAAATAAATTTTGTTTTAAATTATTTCACTACGATTTGGCAGTATTGCTAAAGGAGATAAGCACTCAGGCATTCTTTCTAAAGAGGGAGAAGACTTGATAGATTAACTTGCACTTCATCCCATGTACCGGGGTTTGACAGCCAACACAGCCATGATTTATGAAAACTAACCAAAAAGTGATATGGGGAAAGAAGCAAAATTCTTTGCAGTTCAGCACGAAGTAGGGAAGCTTGTGTCTTTAATGTCAGCAGAATGCTTGGGCTCTCACTTAATCCACGGTATTAACCACTTCCCTTTGACTGCATATACAAATAATTAATGTATTTTTATTTCTTGGTTTCACACACCTACTTCTGATGCTTCTCTGGGCAACTCCATTATTCATATCAAAAACCACCACTGACAATACAAGCTAATAAAAATGTATGTTTTGGCAAATTCTGCATTCAAACACTTAAGGCACATTTTCACAAATAGAGGTAGTTCATGTAGTTATTTGTGGGAAAGATTTTGGGATATAGGTTCAGGAACTTTTCCTGTTAATTTGTCCAACTTTTTTTTTTTCAGCTTACTTTAAAACAGAAATCACCTAACTCTTGTTTTTACTGTTTTAAAATGTCTGGACAGCATGGTGGTACTTTGAAAATGTTGTATTATTTAGGTTGTAATTGTTCTAAAAGGTTTAATCACTGATTTAGACATTTTGGGTGTTATGGTTGTTTTATAGCTTGAGGAACAGGCAAAATGCAAAAACATTAAAAGAAATGCAAGACTTTAGGTATTCATTGGAAAAGAAGGCACTGGGAAGCCAATAAGACAGTAGGAGGGTCTTTAAATCTTTCAAGACTAATGTAATACGTAACTAAATACACACCTGGAGGGTGTAGAAGACAGGTGCTATAAATAGATTGGGGCTAATGCAACACAGGCAAAAACAATCAGCACAATTTGAGAGGAGCAGATCAGGGGAAGTAAAGCAGGGTGCAACAGTAGAAACTACCAAATTAAAACAAGAACTACAAATGGGGCTTACAAAACGCTATTGCATCTTCAGGATCAAGATGAAAGACTAAAAAGAAATGAAGCCATGAAAACAAATGTAAGAAAGACTATATAAACACACACTGACATTTAAAAAGATAATTTTTGCAAGGAAAATGTAGAATCAGCAGTGTGCTCATATCGTAAACATATCTTAAAGTCTTGTGCTTACTCACATCACAAAAGTCTTATCATACGCCAGAGTGTTATCAGCTGAGCTGAACTGAACCTGAACTCCACCATCCTAAATAACTTTTTCTGCTCCTTTTGAATTCGTACGTTCAAATATTCATTGGTTGACGTCACAAAAGCATCAGCAGGTGTGGTGTTTCCCTTAATTGACAGTTAAATATAGATTACAGATGAATCACACTTTCTGTCCTCCTACCCTATTTGTTTATTTCCACGTAGATCAGGTAACAAAAATTATTCTGAGAAGGGGTCACCCACAGCCATGTGGGGAGATATTTCACTACAAATTTGTGGGCAAATTTACTGAGAACTCCCTTCTTGCGATTTGGTCCCCAGGGGTGTTTATCACTAATGTACACAGGGCTCTGCTCTAACAATAGCCTTTGAGAGAAAACTGACCCCAAGTAAGGCATTCCTTCTGTTGTTGATGAAAAGAGACTATTGTGCAGTCACTTTGACACGTATTTATAAAGATGACGCAAAACCTGTATCCAGTCTAGAATTTCACTGTTTTAACACACAGAAGCAGAACCTAACAGTTAAAAAAAAAAACAAAAAAAAAAAACAAAACTTGGTCTCCAAGACAAACATTGTAACCATCATAGTTGTAATGACAAGATGGAATGTTCTACCTTGAGTAGTTATCTAACCTTAAAACAGCTTAGTTTCGCTGATGTGGTTAGTAAAGTAATGTTTGAAATATGGTCATGCACAAATGCCTCCAGAGCTGCTGGGTGTTTCTAAAGACTTCCTGTTAGGAATGTCTACGCTCACACGTTCATATACGCTGGCAGAGTTTCAGATTTTTTTTGAGCCAATTGTTCAGAGAATATAAATTATAATACTAAATGGTTGGGTAAAGCAATTTATTATCAAACTTTTGTGTTTTTCTTTTCAATTATTTTGACATCACAAACTACCCAAATGGCCCTGATCAAAGGTTGACAGCTTGGCATTTTTTTGGTAGTTATATATGAAGTACTTTATTTTTTCAGATAATAACCATGTCAGTTCTTCTCAGGGAAGCCTTCAGTTCTTGTAAGTTCTTGGGCTGACTTACAGAAACTGTATGTTGGTTGGATTTCTTCCCAAAGTGCCTCAGTTATATAGAGGCCAGGAGACTAAGATGGTTGCTCCATAAATGTCAATTTTTGCTGCTCGAGCCAATGATAGACCAAATTGGTTGAATACCAAAAGTTTCGCCTCCCGACCAGGGCTGTTTATGAGGTGACTTTCTTCTCTGGTGGTAGATGTACCAACAGAGCGGAGTAAAGAACATCCTAAAAAAAAAAACTCCCCTGGTTCCTGGAAAAGTATGAAAGCCGAGAGTGGTCATACTTGCATGTTTCTTTCCCTGATGGTTAAGTCGAGATAGAGTTATTTATGTCATTATAACGACATAATTACCGTTTTCTTGAGATGACGAGATAATGATGTCGTAATCACGAAATAACGATGGCTGTTTTCTCAAGATGAATTAATTTCCTGATGGTTTAATCATAGACCAACAACGTGGTGTCATTATGGTCTATGGTATCACTTATTCACAGAATTATTCACAGAATTACACATGTATGCGATGACTTACACTTATAAGTCCTCTCCTGCTGGTGTGGCATGCATTTGAATGATGGAATCAGGTTTAACACACACACACACACACACACACACACACACACACACACACACACACACACACACCTTGTGCTCTCGAAAACAAAAAACTTTGTTTTCTCAAAAATTAAGTTCTCGAGAAAACCATCGGGAAATTAACTTATCTCGATGGTTCTCTTGAGATAACTCATCTCGAGAAAAACCATCAGAAAAAAGTTTATGCGTAACACGTCCGCTCTCGGCTACCATAGAAAAGGCTGCAGAAGTGAAAACATTCTTTTATATTCTTGTGCTTTTAAAGTTTTTAGTGTTGCTTTGACATTATTAATCATGTCTTAAGTGGATACCTTTCCTTATAGTACCAATATCATCTTGCAATAATTATCCGTTTAAAATGATTTGGTGAGTATGTCATTTTTCACATTGCTAACCCTAATCCCAACTTCCAGATTGGGTGGAGTTCAGCCCGTATGAAATCGGAATGGCAAAGTATGGCACCTTCATGACGCCTGACCTTTTTGGAAGCAAGTTCTTCATGGGAACTGTCGTGAAGAAGTACGAAGAGAACCCTCTTCATTTCCTGATGGGTAAGAATGATCATTTCAACTGGAGCTCTTTATATTGTTGCCGTCTGTTGTTTAATACTGACAGGGCATGTTTTTGGTATGGCAGGCGTGTGGGGAAGTGCCTTCTCCATTCTGTTCAACCGAGTGCTGGGAGTCAAGGACACAGCTGGAGGCAGCACCATGGAGGAGGAGTTAGGTAATCTGTTATTCAGTTTTCTCCTTTATGCTTTTACTTGGAAACAAAAACAAATGAGAAAAGTAAAACAGTTTCCCCAAATAAGTTTAGAGATCTTTCAGGAGTTTCAGGTAGACATTTTGAAATGTATATTCCTTCTCTTGTTTTCCATACTTGATTGAAATTTAAAAGCAAACAACATTTGGAAAAATATTACTAATAAAAGCTTTTTAAAAATATATTTTTGTTGCACTTAATACAACTAAAATTTATCTAATGAAAGAAATGTTCAATTTTATCACCTCACAGAAATTGGAGAATTATTGGGGGGGAAAAAAAAAAAAAAAAAAAAAAAAAAAAAAGCAAAAACATTACACAATTTCAAAATACTGCAGGTGCTCATCAAATTAGATAACTAAAAAGGGAATTTATTTCAGCAAATAACTGTAAAAAGCAGAGCACAAAGATTCATTACACACAGCAATCTAAAACACTTAATTTTAATCATTTTTTTTAAGATATTGAAAGAATTAGTTGAGGGGGTAAAAGTGTGATAGGGAAAAAAAATTACACAAGCAAAGGTGATCACTTGAGTAAATCCCCTTTTTAGGCCTCATTTAATAATAAAAAAATATATATTTTTTTTGTTTGTTACGCCCAAATCTTACAGGAGTTTTACATTTTCCAGTTGCATTGCTAAAATAAATTGTGATCTTAGTGATTTTTTTTTTTTTTTTTAAACATAACTAAATAAATTTGGAACAAAATGGTTCTGAATTTGTCTTAAACTGGTAAAGAGCAGGACCCAAAACCAAAGACCCAGTGATACATCCAAATAATATAGCACCAGGAACCAGGCTGGTGGCATAACAGGATGAGCTGACAAAGAGCTGTCTGACTGAGATATTTATGGAGGAGAAATGATTGCTGAACAAGGAGCAGGTGGTTGATTAAAAATTGGAATCAGCTGTGAAGGAAGGCAAGTAACTGAAGTTGAACTGAGAAAATAAACCAAGAAGATATACAGAGAATGAGAACTAAAGACTAGCACTAAGAGCTGAACAAAAATACATAACACCAGATTACTACATGTAATCTTAAACCTAAGGAATTAACTGAATATGAAAAGCAAAACATGAAACTTAAGTTCCACAGTTCATGACAGAATTTACTAACAAAATAAATGCATAAAATGTACATTATTCATATAGTAGTTAAAATCGAGGGTATTCAGGTGGTGTTTTCAAAAGAGTGTTAGTGTTGTAAATGTTGAAATCTATCTCAACAGAATCAGAAATTGTGCTTTTAGTCATGGATCATTGAGTTAGTTCTTTATGGCAGCTTTCTTTTTGTAAATAGCTGATTGAAAACAGTTTCCATGGAACATCCTCGTACTGAAATTGAAATCAATACATGCCTGAGATCCATTTATCTGTCATAAACTTCCTCTGAAATTGTTTTTAGCTCTGATTCTCCATCTCACACCTTCAAAGAGCTCTTTAAAATATGCAATATGAGTTTGTGTACGCAGTTGTTGTTCACTAGTAAGGAGAGGTGCCTCTTTGTTTGGTTGAATGCTTTTGTATCCAGTGACCTTTGAGTTATTCAGACAGACTCTGACGATGTATTGCACAAACGTGAGAATGTCTCCACCTAGTTTAAGAATGTTGGTGTATTTGGAGTTTCGTAGTTCTCACAGAGATAAGCAGCTGATGGTAATATGATAATGCCACAAAACATAACAAAACAGGATATCAGGTGAAGTTTAAAACTTAAAATAAACTTCTTTAAGGACTTGTAGAGTGAAGAATTGTTTTGTATGTCTTACAGAGCAGATCAAACCACAGCACATTGTTGGAGAAGACAGCCTTGACAATGACGATGAACCCAGAAAAGGTAAGCTGAGAAATACTTTGCTTGTGCAAGGGGTTTACTGCACAGCATTATGCACAGCTGATTTACTGTGAATAATTGTAACATTGATGTGTTTGAAGTAAAGTTTCCATTTGCATCAGTTGGTGTGACAGGTTCATGAGAAAAGCCAAAGAAAAACTGCTAACTAATGAATGTTTCACTTAGACTTTAGAAAAGCTGTCTATTGTGATTAAAATACTGGACTTTTACTGAAAAAAAGAAGACAATGTGTACGAGACAAAGAGAGAGACGGGTTAGAAAAGAAGGGTGGGTCTGAAGAAGAAAGACAGTTTCAGTTTCAAATGAACCCTGTCCCTGCAGATGAAGAGGTCTAATATTTCTCTTTTTTGTATCAGTTTGTCTTTAAAGCTGCATGACATTCAGTAACAACAAACAACCACTGCATTTCCTAGTGTGCACTAAAGTCTTACAAGGTTTCTGAGTGCTGCAGAGTTTTGTACATTTTGATGAAATTTAAAACTTTACATTCTCAAACACTATCTGATGGTCGACACTAACCAACTTTGATAAAAGCCTCCCCAAAGCATGAGAAATATAGAATATAAAATATATATAAAAACAGAATAAAGAATAAAAAATACTTCATATTTTTATGCATAAAATATGCAACATTTCTGCATAAATATATATAGGCCAAAAAGTTCAATTTTGGCCTATATATTTTGGCGTCTTCTGACCAGCGCACATTTTTTCATGTTTTCTGTGTCACAAGGCATAGCAAATTTTAAATAAGACTTCTTGTGACTCTCTTTTAACAATTGTTTTTTTCTTGCAATTCTTCAATAAGGCCAAATTTCTGGACTGCATGACTAAAATTCTCACCAGATTCTCCCTCCTGAGGCATGGATCTCTGCAGCTCCTCTAGATCTACCATAGGCTTCTTGGCTTCTGATCTCATATTATATAATACAGTCCCTGTCTGACCTATTATAAAATGGGAGGAACAATACTGGGAGTTATGTATAATTTAATTTAATTCTTTGATACATGCTAATTTCAAAATACAAAGAATTTACAGTTAGGTTTCATATGAAAATGGTGTTGTTTCTACAACTCATGAATGGATTATAACATCATTCTTTCATTTAATTTAAGGTAATTAATGGTGACTTTTGGTTCCCTATCACTTTTTCTTAGAACAAACCTTGTTTGATACCCACTCTGGGGTGTAGGGTCTTGGTAAATTAGTCTTGATTTTTTTTTTTTTTTTTTTTTTTTTTTTTTTTTAAGAAACCGTTTTCTAAACTTTTTAAACTTTTTAGTTTTCATACTTTTTTAGTTAATTTCATTTCAGATACAGATGTTAAGGAATATATTAAACAGGGCGCAAACACCTGAAGAAAAAACACTACTTCCTATTAAATAAACAGATTATTAAAGGTTCTGAGATAATTTTTTTCCATGTAAATTAGATAAATGGTTTTCAAAAAAAAATATTTGACTCAGCATTATAGATTTGCCTGATTTGTTCAGGTTAGGTCTCTTTCTATTTCTATAAGCAGAAAGCTGATTATGGTCTATAAAGAGTTTACAATGGTTAAAATCGAACTGATAAGATTATCTACCCACTGTAACAGCTCTTTCATTCTTGCTGTTGGGACACATTTGGAACGAGAATTAGATTCCATAATTTTTTCTTGGACACCCTTTCAACTACTGTGAGACAAAAAATGTCAACAAACTGTCATTATACTTAAAATTGTCTCATGCCCAGAGCTTTTTTTACATTTTAGGTTTCAATCAATCTTTTTTTTTTAAGAAAAGAAAAGTAATTCCAACTCTAAAGCTTAATATTGTCACAAATCAGTCAATATCAGTCAAATCAGTCAAGCTTTCGAAAAGAGTAAAATAGGCCTAGCCATACAGAGGAAATTTGAAACTTGGATTGGTGTTCATATAAAACATTTTTTAACACTGCGCTTTAAAGTAATAAAAAAGATTAACATTTTGAAGTCCCTGTTGGAGTGGGATAAGAGGTTATTTTGGCTAGATCTCCAAGAGATCCTGCAATGACAGTTTACAGGGCCTTGAATGTAAAAGGTCAAGTATGTGTGTTTGTGTACACTACATTTAGATACTGCACACCTTATTTTAAAGAGTGATTTGCACATGTGGTCATAATTTGTTGTTTTATTTTGGTTTTTAGGTGGAACAGAAAACCAGGAAGCGGAGGAGGAGTATAGCCGCACCGCTCAAGCCAGCTGGGTTCAGCGAATGTTCACTTCACTCTTTAGTGACTCTGCCCTGTTCAATACAAGAGAGGGTCGGGCTGGAAAGGTACATTATATAAAACTCAACAAATCTTTCTAATGTCAAAATTAGGCCAGTCTGCATTTTCCTTGTCTAAAATCTCCTTTTATCACCTCACCAGGTGCATAACTTCATGCTGGGCCTGAACCTGAACACCAGCATCCCATTCTCTCCTTTAACAGAAATGCCATATTCTCAGCATCCACTTTCAGAAGAGGAAGTGGATGCTGTAACAGGTAAGAAAAAAGGAATGATTCAGTTTACTGATAATCATGATATTGACATTATTTCCACACCACTGAAGGAAATAAAAATCAGGATGGGGCAGGATCATTTTACAAAGTGTGGCTATGATTCATGAAACTTTCCTAATTTCCTCGTAATTTGTTTCGAGATTAAATTCTGATGCGACTGAAAAAATTCAGAACTCAAAGTCTTGTATGCTTTGTCTTGTCTTGTTTTTCACTCCTTGTGCACTGGACCATTGATTAACTAACCACAATATGTTTCTTTCTAATGCTGAATTAAACTCAGAATTTACCTGTGGTTTGAAAAAAATTTGTATGGTGGTATGTTATGTGTGTTCATCTTTGACTTGGCTGTTTTTTAACGGTTGCAGCACATTCTTCTTCACTATTCACCGCTTACATTATGTACTACTCAAGAAAGCTATGGTTTTTGACTTCTCCACAATAAGTAACATTCATTTTGCCATTTGTCAATTTAATGACTACTTTGCCTTTAGAAAAATTGTTTAATGTCCACTGATATTACATTGTATTTTGACATGTTTGTATAAGAGCTTTAAAGATGCAATATGTAACTTTGCAGAAAACACAAAAATAGGTTTTTTGCATATTTGTTAAAACTGCCACCATGTCGTGACAGTATGGTATGAGACAGATAATCTGTGGAAAATTGAGCTGCTCCACTTTCCCCCTGAGCTACTATTCCTGTCTAAAGAAATGCACTGCTGCCAACCAAAAAACAGCCAATCAGAACCAGGAAGAGCGATGTCAAACATCCTCGTGTACGCACAGCTAAATGTGCTAATGGTGGAGAAACAACTTACCATTCCAGGAAAACGGTTTATCCACTGCCATCAGTGGCTATGCTAACTAGCGTTAGCATTCATACCGGGCTGTGTTGTTAGGATCCAGCTCTAGCATAGCAGAGAGCAAGGGGTAGTGTGTGAGCAGTGCCTACATGAGGGTGATTGACAGCACTAAAATCCTCCTCCTGGCTTTGATTGGTTGCTTTTGACTAAATGGTGTATTTCTGCAGTTAGTACTGGGAGCACTGGGAGAAGGAGCTTGTTTTTTTCACATATTATCTGTCTTATATTATACTGTCATGACATGATGATAGTTTTAACAAAGATGTAAAGAACATATTTTTCATAAAAGTTATATACTGCAGCTTTAAGGCTCCCACATTCTTCATCTAAACCCAAACAGTCGATTTATAGCCACATGGTTGCAAACAGGCATATTCACACATACCTTTCATACAGCGCAGACCACTAGGGGAACACCCCTCCCGCTTCAGTATACATCACGCCCCTACCCGCCGGGTCGTAAAATTACAATCTTCACAAATAAATCTAAAGTCAGAGAAGGCATAGAATACATGATCAATGACAGTCTAAAGCATCTCCAACCACATACACATAGCAGTCCTCAAGCTCTTGCCCTCAGTTTTAAATCCACATTAGAACAAGCTAGTTTGAATTGTGCAGAACACTGTCCACATCATTACCATTTGGAAGAACAGTGGTTTGGATTAGGTTACATGTTATTCTCCAAATTTTTGTTCAGTTGAATTAACATTGAAAACCATTTCTCTTTATTAAGCTTTGTTTAAATAAACTCCCTGGTCTAGAACTTGAACTAGATCTGCGCAGAAGCATATTCTGTGGATTTGTTATGGTTCATGTTTTGCTTAATCATCACACATCATTGGTGAATACTTGGGTGACATATATGGGGTATTTTCATTACTATGTGATCATTTCAAATGCTGTACTTTCCTTCTTCCACGTGCATGAGTTAGATGGAATGAAAGAAATGTAGTTGTGTTATTCTTTGTGTTTTTGTAGATCCAGATGAGTTTGATCGTATTTACGAACCTCTGGACGTGAAAAGTAAGAAGATCCATGTCGTAGACAGCGGCTTGACTTACAACCTTCCCTACCCCCTCATCCTACGGCCGCAACGCGGCGTTGACCTCATCATTTCATTTGATTTTTCTGCTCGACCTAGCGACTCCAGCCCTCCATTCAAGGTTAGAAATCTCTTAAATCCTCTGAAATCAAAAATCAATAAAAACATGATCTAATTTGTAAAAATGTCCCACAGGAGCTGCTGTTAGCAGAAAAGTGGGCCAGAATGAACAAGCTCCCGTTCCCAAAGATTGACCCTAAAGTGTTTGACCGTGAGGGCCTGAAGGAATGCTATATCTTCAAACCCAGGAAGGGGGAGAAGAACTGCCCAACTGTGATCCACTTTGTCCTGGTCAACATTAACTTCAGGAAATTCAAAGCACCCGGTGAGTATGTGTATATGTAGAGAGGTTCACACAGCAGGAAAGGTAAATATTCCAAGACTCTACGTGTGATCATAATTATGCTACTGTACTGTCAGTGCAAATGGTAAATTTGACTCTGGAAGAGCATGGAATTTTGACGTAAAAAGAAAGTGTAGGAACTCTGGGAATTTAATCATAATCAGTTAGCAACAGAATGTGATTCATGTTTTTCCCAAAAGTTACACACTTTATCTGAGGCCCCCAAAAGGAAACCATATGCTCAAGGTCATGAGAGTTTTAAGGAGGAAATGGTATGCTGCCTTTATATGTATACATGCAAAAGTAAACCACAGTGTGTTCAGTTTTTATGACCCATGTCAAATATGGCTCCTTTAGGATCTAGGTGCAGCTGGGGAATCCTTCAGTGTGGTGGGTCCGCTATTTACAAAAAAACAAACCATACATCAGGAGACATGCAAAGTACATATACTCCTCCTTTCCATTGGTGTCTCTTTGCATTCTGTTAGTCAACTTCCCACTGACTTCTGCAGCCTGTTTATACATGATGCAAAACTTTTTTTTTTTTGGACTCAAACCAAAAGACATCTGAGGAAATGAAACCATAAATGGACTTCCAGTGTCTGCACTTTCCCAACTTTAACTTTCAACCTGCATGTAGAATTTTATGCATATTCTTAAGCAATAAAAACAAATTCATGAATCCAGTTAGTTTGGCAGAAGTGGCATTACATTTATCAGTACAAATAATTGTAAGAAATGTATTGTTTTGTCCCTAATATAAATCCAAGTCATTTAAGATTAGGCTTTTCAGATGCAAATCCCACTCAGAAACTTTATTAGTTGTTAAGATTAATGATATACATGTACTTGAAAACTCTGTACCTTACAAATGCAATACAATTATACTAAATTTCATCAAAATTTCACTCATTCATCTCCTTCAAAGATGATCCAGATGCTGCTCATCTATCTGTTGCTTGATAATAAAAATATTCTGTCCCACTTTGAGTTTCCTTAGGACAGAAAGAAAGCTAATATAATGTTCTGACAACTATTGTTATTGCACATCTACCTGTGCTATTGGATCTCAGGAAGTGATTCTTTAGAACAGACCTTTCACTCATGGTTTAAGTTTTATGGTTGTTGAGTTTTTGGTCAGAGGGCACGCAGGACATCAGTAGATTTTAAACTGGTAGCTGAAGAACTAGTTCTTCAGTAATGTATTCTGGGTATAGAATAAATGTCATTTGCTCAACTGCGTCACGGGCGCAGAGCGTGAGGAGAGGAAACGTAACTCCTGCGTAAACAGTCTTTACCCACTTCAAAATAGGAGCATAAATAAAAACTATATAAAATCTAACTACTTTAAGAACTCTTAATAGTCGATTACCAAAACTTCAACACAGATGTCAAACTTTATTCAACTGAAAGTTTACAAAACAGCCAAATAAATTTTGCTTTAGAATTTATCCCGAAAAATACATTTTGAGGAAACTATGTGCCCTAAAAGTTTTCAAAGTTCGAAAAAAAAAAAAAAAAAACCGCTAACCAAAAAATTAGCTCCACTATTAGCGCATTAGCAGAAGTGTGCCCACCACTGTTATCTACCATGATGTAAAGTATGGCCTAACAATAATTATTTGTCAGTTTGTGGAATATATATTTTATATGAACTACCTATAATTTAAGTTAAATAAATTACTCATGAACATTTTTTTAATTGTGATAGAAGTTCAAATGTGTATAATATTTTAAACTGTGAAGTAAAGAAAAACTGCTAAAAAGCCTTAGTAGAAAGTTGGAATAAAATTCATAATGGTTCCAACATTCAACATAATACTCATGCCTAGCATTACTAAAACTGCATTCATCTCTGTGGATAAACCAGTTTATTTATTTCACTTTCTGTTCATGTTTGGTGATCTGGTCACAGGAGTTCCCAGAGAGACTGAGAAGGAGAAGGAGTTGGCAGATTTTGACATCTTTGATGACCCAGAGTCGCCATTTTCTACTTTTAACTTTCAGTACTCCAATGAGGCTTTCACCCGACTTCATGACCTGATGGAGTTCAACACCCTCAACAACCTTGAGGTCAGTCTGGTGATGTTGCAAGACTGGCAGAAATAAAATTTATGCAACAGGAACCAATTATGATGTCTGCAGTAAATTTTTCAATGTGTAAGACAGAATTGTCCTAAAGGGATAGGAGAGTGATTCAGAAGCAGCGACATCGGCCAACAAATTCCTGTTTAGTTCCTCAACTATTCAGTGTTTATCTACTTTTAATTGGTGCTGTGAGCAAGGAAGTTTTGGATTCATGAATATATCATTGGGCAACATCAAAAATTTTATGAATTCCCAAGTAAGTCTGGTTCATACAAGTTTAGATTTGTTTGCGGTGGGTCAGTCTGATGTAGTTACTTACTTACTCGGTATGAGTCACTTCCGAGCTGAGTAATGGTTCATGTTTAAGTAGAGATTTTATTTCACCTGGAAGTTTTCTAACCCACACAGTTTCCCCTGGTAGTAGTTTTGTCTTGCCAACATTATTTACTACAAAGGGGTATAAAGAGTGTGAGCATGTTATGAACACAGAACATGCTGGTTGTGTGTATACTTGTCAGGTAAAGACCTGACAAGAAATGCAGAAGAATGCTTCCTTCTGTTTTGGTGCCAGTATGTAATTTGCTTTGGCTTGTTTTGTGGACAATAGTGAAATGTAAGCACAATCTTTTTTCCACTAATAAGACTGTACAAATAAGAAGATGTTCTTTAACAAGTACTAAAAACAAGGTAAAAAAATTAATATGAACATCTTAATGCTATATTTTATCTTTAACAAAAACTGGAGCAAGAAGGAAAACCCAGTGTGAAAAATCTAAAAACTCCCCATGATTCAATTTCTTGTGGCTTTCTTAAGGATCATTTGCCTGTTGTATGACCCAAGCTTCAGCTGTTGGAGAAGTGGCTTTCTATTTAACTCTGGAGTACTTTGGTGTTGATGAATGTAAGGCACATAGGTCAGCTCAGGGTAGAAATATGGTCTCCAGCCTCTGAAAGGTAGTTTTAAACCAGCTGAGTAAAGTATGGTGTTATCTGCATAAAGGTGCACTAGTGTTCTTAGTGTTATTCAGTAGAAATGAGAAATAAAACTGGGCCTAAGATCTGTTTGATCATTGCTGATCTCATATGGTGTGTCTCATATGGTGTGTCATGGAGTTGCAGGCAGGAGGCAGGCAGAATTATAGTGGAGCAGATTCTCATTTAATATTTACAAAAAGAAAGCTGAAGAAGAACTAAACCAGTAAGAAAGATGATGGCTGGAGGAGGATCTGACGAAGACTGAAAGACCCTGGAGACTATACAGTATAGTCAGAGAGGGAGTGGTTACTAGAACAAGAAACAAGTGAGACTAATTAACTGAATGTGACCATCTATAGGAGAACTTGGCTCCAAGGGAAAATGTCTGGAAATTAAACTAAAGCATTTTATTAATACAGAACAAGGGAACAGAATAATCATAGAATTTAATAAAGCATGTAATTTTCCTGATTATTTTAATGAGGTTCTGTTATTTTATTGTTAAAATTAATATGACATTTTTAGTATGACTGAACAAATAAAATCTCTACTTGCTTCCTAAATGCCTTGACTCTAATAAATATGGAAAGTTAAGAAGCACTTAACATATGGAAAAATCTTTTATGGGGTTGATGTCAGCCAAATGTTGTTACCAGCTGTAACTTTATATAAGCATATGGATATTACTGCACGATTGGCAAGAAGTGGTCCTTTTCTCTTAATATTGCAGAGTCAGCTATATGCACAGTTCAAACTGGATTTATGTACATAAGTATTCAAATTTGTATTTAATGCATGCTTTTTTGGGTGTTCTGCATCATTCCAGTTTGTATTTAATTCTTTTATTTTTGCTTTTTGTTGTAGGTTATTAAAGAGGCCATCAAGGATTGCATTGTGGCACGGAAGGAGAGTCCCTCAGGCCTCTCTCCCTTCTCCCTCAGCAATATCCCTAAAAAGAAGTTTTCCAAAAAAGATCCTGATTCAAACCCCTGGAAGCACCTTGGAAAGGACGGCCAGTAGTTCCAGGATAAGACTTTGAATAAAGAGACTTTTTTTAGTTTTGGTGATTTAGCCTTAAAGTTGAGTATTTAACTTTGGGAAAATGTTCCTATCCTTATCTACAGGATGATTTGATCCAACTCGGAGATTAGACCTGAGAAAAGTGACGCTTTGTATGGATAATTCCTGGTGAAAGCCTTGCGATTGGACTCCCTTGCAACAGCATTCTCATCTGGTTTTATGTTCACATGTGATTTCTAGAAAACACAAACGGCTGATAATTACTAAACACCCCACTGCAATTTTATCATTTTAACTGCAGTCAACACAGTGTTGTTCGGGAGACCTTTTCTTTGGTTCTAACGCCTCCTGAGGATCCCAAACCATGTTGCCTCGTAGTTTTTGACTCATCTTTGTCAAATCTTTTTACTCATGTTTATTTCATCTTATATTTCTGCCAAAGCTCCAACATTCCCTTTTGTTTTAAATGCGTCCTTTTGGCTTTATTTCACAGCAGAGCCTCATTTGCATCTTTCCAGAGAGGTTTTCTGGCATCCTGTTGCTCGTAAATTCTGCTGTCAAATTCCCTTAACAAGCCTCATTTGTGGTTTACAGTTTTTGTGGGCTGAACTCTTTTAAAACTGAATGTGCAGCAAGAGAGCATGCAGTTTCTTTTTTACATATTTTTTCCATTAGAGATCCTGTCTTAACTTGTAATAGTGTTTAAAGACATAGATGGGGAGCTCATAACTTTTGTTTGTGTTTGATGGTAGCTCCTAAACACGCAACGTCCACCCCCTCTGGATATTTTAAACATCTAAAGGATGTTTACCCACCTACGTAGCAGGAGCACTCCCTGCTGCCCGGAAGGGAGTGTCAAATTAAATCCACCATTTTGGAAAAAACAAAAGCTATTACCATAGTAACATCTGTTCTCTCTCTTTAACATTTTTGTCTTAGTGCCAGTGTAAATATGTGTTTATTCACCTAACTAGTTTGGTTTAAGATGCAAACTTTCCTTGACCATCACTTGCTCCCAAAGTGCTTCTGGGCACTTTAAACTTTGGAGTCAACCCTGGGTGGAACAGTGTATGCTATTACAAGACCTACTCACATCTCTTAGAACGACACCCCTCTCTCTCAACAGTACCAGGTGGAATTTTACACACTACACCTACACCTGCAGCAGCAAAGGCCTGGAATCTGACACACTACACCTAATGCCTGCAGGGGCCTGAAAGGCTGCACACACGGAGGGGAGAATTTTTCACTGAAGCATTTCTGAGCTTTCTACAGTCATGTTTGGAAACAACCTGAGATAAAGGTTAGAGTCAAGCTTCAGGGATGTGTGATGAGGAAATATTTGTTTTTTTTTTTTTTTTTTGCCAATTTGTGTCTTTCTTTTAGTCTATTTATGTTTTTAAAAGTTGTGGTAATCCTGTGTGTTCTTTAAAAAAAATTATGACTTTTTGGGAAAATCATTCATTCACTTCCTCCTATAAATTCATAACAATAGATTAAGACTTTTCCTAGCTCTAGACAGTACCTTGGAGAAGTATTAGGACTGAAAAACTTGGTGTATTTTATTGGGTTTTTCATGTTAGAGCAAGACAAAGCAGTAAAGGGAAGCAATTTGAATTCTGTGCTATGTATTTTAATCCACCCCAACTGATTTAATACCTCGTTGAACTACCAATTGGTATAATTATAGCTGCAACTCTTTGTGTTTAAAATTCCAATAAAATACATTAAAGTTTGTGTTGTAACGTGACAAAATACTTTTGCAAGGCACTGCAGATCAGGTTCATCTTATGCAGTGCAGAGACTGGAACTAGGGTTACTGTTGGCTTGTACAAAATCCAGATATGTTCACAGTCAATTACTAACCTGAACCGACAGTAGCCTACTGGTAGCTTTTTAATCACAGAAAACCTTTTAAGGTCCTTATACTGGAAGCTTGTTAATTTGTTTATTTATCTTGCTACTATAGAGCATTATGGAGAATTTTAGACTAATTCTGTCGATTCAATAGCCATAATTATTTATGAAAATATATTTATGCTCAGTATTTCTTCTTACTGAACTCCAGATGGAAAATCATGACAGTTTGAGTAAAAACTTTCATATACAAAATATTTTGATCTCAATATGTCTTTTTATCTTGTTTTGAACAAGTCTCTGTCTTCGTCATGCTGCTTTATTCACCGTTCTCAGCCTGTGCAAAAGAAAGTGAATATGGGACATTCCTCAATGTAATCTGTTGGGATTTAATAAAGCAATGATGAATTTTAGGACATTTTCTGAACTTTTCATAATAATTTTACAAGATTTTTCTGTCTACTTAAAAGTTGCATTTAAAGCAGGGTTTAAATGAGCGTCTTGGTTTTAGAAATTTTATTTTAAAGATTTTTTTGACAACGTTTACATATAACAAGCTGAAAGGTCAGTTCTTCAAATTGAGATATGCACATTTTTACACCTGTGATCATTTAACTGTTATAACTGGCAAGGCATGACATGCTTAACTGTTGTGTTTGTGTTAAAGAATGTAAAAAAAGAGGGAATCTATGTGTCTCATAATGTTTTCTATTAAAATATTTGACATCCATGAGAATCATGGTGAAATAACACATCTGTGGACTTGCAGCTCCATCAAGTTTAGTTTCCTTTTGTTTTGTTTCCTTTCGGGTCACATAATTAACCTATACAGTCCTGTGGTCCAAAAGATATTTAGACTGAGCTTTTAAATACATAAAACTTTATGAATGTACTGAATTTCAATTATATTTCATGCCATTAGTGTTCATGTTTTTATCCCAATTAATTTATATCCCCTATGGTGATCCTATTTCAAAATCTCTCCCCTATTTAGAAACGTCTTGTTCCTTGCATAACCCTGAAGTTTTGAACTTTTGAGTTCGAGTTAATACTTATTACAAAATTCTGTTCTTTAAAAGTAATGTTTATTTTTCTTATCTTATTATCCCTGGAAAAGGTTAACACCAAAAATTAACATTGTTTTCCTGACTAAACAAAAGACATCAACAAAAATGTACATCTTAACTGAAGAAAAAGTTAGGACACTCTACCCATTAATAGCTAGGGTTACTTACCCCATTTAGCTGAAATCACTTCGGAGAGATGCTTGTTGTATCCATCTACCAGTCTCCCTCATCAGTCTGAGAGGGTTTGCCCACTCCTCAGTTTCAGCTCTAAGATGTTTGGGGGTTTCTTGCATGTAGGACACCTGATGACAATTTAGCATCTTGCAGTCTACTTTCAGGGGGAACTTGCTTGGATGGCTAGACCTGTGTATGTTGGCAGTTGTTTTAAAGGTCCTCTACTTTGTAGACCAATTTCCATACAGCTTAATGGCTGGTTTCAACTTTTTAAGACCTTTTTAAAACTTTTACCAGGCTCATAAGCTTTTACACTCTTCTTTCTGAAGGCCCAACACAACTGTTTGGATCTCACTTTAAGAATCAGGCACAAACCAGATCGAAAGACAAACAAGTCCCATAGTCCTGACTACCTGATTTGGAGTTTGTTCGTGATCATTGTCAGGAATTTTAAGGACTGCTTCCTTCAAAATATTTTAGCTTCCTTTTAGTAAAGAAAACCACCACTTGTGAAAAATCCCCAGAGTGAATAAAGTTGTCTGTTCCAGGAAAAGAGCTGGATTCTTTGCTTTTAAGACTGTCACCAGTGTACTGCAACCTCCATAGTTATTCTCACCCTTTGTAAAGAGAAGCCATAAAACAAATAGGTTGCTATGAAGCTATTGTGACCTCTTGTCCACTTTCTTTGAATTTGTTTCAGCACTGTTGGCCATTAGTAGCTCGACAGGAAGAAGGAAACAGAGAGAGAAAGGGAGGACATGCAGCAAATGACCTGGTGCTTCAACCTGGGTCAGCTGCACTGAGGACTGTATCCTCTGTATATGGTCCACTCGCTCTACCGCTGAGCCACCTGGTGCCCCAGACTTCCTTTGATTTCAAAGCAAAAGTTTGCTTCCTTGTTGAGGGACAAGGACAGACAGAAATCAGAGAAAAATCAGCTTAAGAAAAACTCTGAAAGATCATAAAATTTTGGTAAATATTGATTAAAGGGATCTTTATAAAAATATATTTTAAAAAAGTCTGATTCTGAGTCTGGATGCGAAATATAAAGACATAAATAATGCATTAAAACTGTTGCACAGTATTTCTTATTAACTGGGTTTTGCAAAAGTATTCCCACACCTTGAGGGTTTTTATTTATTTTTTTTTTTTAGTATTTTGTCAGATTATATCTACAAACATTAGATATAATGTACATTTTATTGGGATTTTATGTGATAGATAGAACACAAGGTATTATTATAAGACCCCTTTAATCTTTTATCCATAAATGAAACCCATTCAAACCAGTTGCCTTAAGATCACAAACTGGCAGACATGAACCAACAGGCTGAGCAGCAAGAGCATTAATCAGAGAATCAGCTAAGTGGTCAGTGGTAACTACAGGGATCAACAGCTTAGGTGGGGAAATCTGTCAACAGGAAACTATTAATCCTACACTCCACAAATCTGAGCTTTATGAATGAGTGGCAAGAACGTGCTATGGTCAGACAAGATCAAAATTAATGTTTTTTGCCTCCCTGCAAAGTTGTGTGTGAGGTGAAAAACCTTACATGGTACGGTGGTGACAGCATCATACTGTGGGGGTGCTTTTTTTAAAAATAGGAACAGGAAACCTGGTCAGAGTCAATGGGACGATGGCTGTAACTAAATATGGGACAATCGTTGGAAAAAAAAATAAGACAGCAAAAGATCTTCCAGCAGATGTGTTAGACTGAGGCATAAATCCAATTAAGAATCTGTATAAGGACTTCCCAGGATGCTCTCCATCAAAAATGACTGAGCTTGAACTATTTCACAAAGAAATATGAGTGCAAAAATATAAAAAGCTGGTAGCGACATAACCGAAAAGACTAGAAGCTGTACTTTTAAAATATTATTCTTTCTTTCCTCACATTCAGAAGACTTACAGTAAACAGAAATTTAAAGCTCAGTGTTACTTTGGAAAACAGCAGATTAATTTGTGATTACTGGAAAAAAGAGAGTGCCTGCTTCAACTCAGCACCCATGAATACATTACAATCTGCAATTAAGTCATCAGTCAGAAGGAATATTCCCCTCCTGTAAGAGTACTAATTATGTGGTTAGGAGTGATTGCATCATCTCAGGAGGCCTAGCTCTGAAACGAAAGCACCTGTCGCCCTCAGATCTTTTTTAGCACCAAAAAACCAGAGCAGATTTTTAAAGAGGGTTTCAGGTTTCAAATCCGTTCAGGGTGGTCGTAAAACAGATTGTGGGATTACAGGGGAAAAATTCTCTCGATAATATCATTATTCCAAAGCTTTATTTAATTTGCACGCTTACCAGAGGGCCATGTGTGTGCTTGCATCCTCACCTTCTGATGTTGTGAGTCATTTACACACCGCAGGCAGGTTGGGACACTGCACAAAGACCAGATCGAGGACACTCATGACCAATGCATGCAAAGTGTGTGCCTGTGTGAGTATGGCAAGGAGTGGAGAAAAGAAAAGTGTTTGTGCATGACTGTAATGCAATCTACAGGAATGCAGGAGAGAAATGAATTATCAGTGAGAATGTGCTGAATAAGATTCTCTTGTATTTCGGTTCAAGCTTCAACGTCACCCACGTCCAGTGAACAACACTTCTCATACTTGCGCATGTTAACAGAAAAGGGATCAGTCAGTGTTATCATTTCTCCTTCTGTGGCAAAGGGTCAGCAGTCTAGATAGGAGAGATAGGGAATTAAAATTCCACTTCCAACAACAATAATTAAAAAAAACATGATTAAAGTAAAGGTGTGTCCCTCTTTTATTCACTTCCCAGAAGAAGCCTGCGTGTTATGAAATTTTTTCTCTTGGTAACAATTTTGTCCCAGAAAGCTGTTTTCCATAGAAACATCACAAAATCCCAAGATGGCATTAGTTTTTTCCCCATTCTCTGTTTTCTCTGTTTAATTTCAAGGAAAGATTGCTTAGTTAGAGTCTCACAACAGTACGCAGAGTTTGAATCACTTTCTGCGCAAAGCATACAATCATATGAATCAGAAAAACCCTGAGATCATTTCGCTGGTGTGGTCTGCACAGTCAGTTTGATCCAGTTGTTAAAAACTTCCATTGAAGATACAATAGTGGAGTAGTCAGACGACGCACAGACTTAGCACTCACGCACAGGCAAAGATAAACAGAGGAACATTCCAGCAAATTCCAAAATTTCATAATTGCTCCACATCCATCTGGATGTTATTATACTAAACACACTTCTACTCTCAGGAGAAATATATGCAAGAGTGACACACTCTCACTGATCTCAGTTTGTTTGCATTGTTAAACCTGAGACAGAAACATCAATGCTGTGCCAAATTTGGCTCCTTTTGCTCTTTTTGTTGCATGAGAAAATATATACTCAGACTGAATGTCATGGTAAATTATCTTCTGTACTCAAATGGTGGAAGAGTATGGTACAAAGCAGTTAATATTTCATAAGATGATAAGTTGCACAGTCAAATTAAGACTGGTGAAAGAAAGTGCTGAAAACTGGAGCGAAAAGATGGTTACATTGTGAGGAATACATTATAGTTATAGACTGAAGTATAAATTATCATTACCATTACTACATCATGGGACACCTCAAAACCTCAAAGATGCACAGGACAAAGCTAACTAACTAACTAGCTGTATCAGTAGAAACATAGAAACACACATACACACACACACACACACACACACACACAAATATATATATATATATATATATATATATATATATATATATATATATATATATATATATATATATATATATATATATATAGTCCAGTATTGTCTGAAAGGCGTTTTGAAAAATTTTATCTTTTCAATGAGGAGCCAGCATACAAATTTCACCTCTCCTGGTTCGCCAGTTGTCCCTTTTTTTCTTAGGTTTGCGCGCCCTCTAGCGTCACGTGTACAAATTCACACTCTTTCCACTTGTAGCCACCTGCTTTGCCCGTTAGGCGGCGGTAGTGAATAAACTGAAGCCAACAAACACGTCACAAAAAAGCAGAGGAAGCAGCCAGGAAGCCGTCTGCCTTCCTGTGTATGACAGCCGTGTCAAAGACAAAAAAAAAAAAAAAAAAAGCCGAATTGAAGCTTAAAACCGTGACCCCTTTGATTCAAAACAGTACCTTTAAAAAGCATCAGACATGTCGAAGAACACGGTGTCCGCCCGCTTCAGGCGAGTGGACGTAGATGAGTACGACGAGAACAAATTTGTGGACGAGGAGGACGGAGGAGAAAATCAGCTGGGTCCTGACGAGGCAGAGGTGGACTCCCTCATCAGACAATATCCTTTACATTATAAGCATGCATGACTGATACTTTGACGGTAGCTAGAGGATTTAAGAGAAAAAGTATGCGTTTATTGATACGTTTTTTTGCGCGTATTGCCGTATGTTTTTGCTATTGCCCGAATGATGGGTGTCTTGCTAGCAGGCCAATCACTGTGCAGACTTGCATGACAGTCACATTCCAGGGATCGCTCCCCCAGGGCCTCTATACAGCTCTTTGCAAATTTCCCTTTGAATCTTTCTTTCTTTCTTTTGGCCACATTACAAGCATAAACTTAAATGCATTTTGTGATAGACCAACGCAAAGTAGCGCTAAAGTACGAAATGGGAACATAATATTGCATGTCTTTAAAAATGATTTAGAGCACACACAAAAAGTGTGGAGGGCATTTGTTTTCAGCCTCTCTGAGGCTTTGTTGAAGCACCAGATGCAAGTCTTATAGCTGACTTATATCATTCTGCAGGAGCTGAATAAAGACCAGTTCTTGAGCTGTTCCATTAGGAAAACATGTAAAGATCCAGGGCACCGGCCCTCAAGGATCAGGATTGTCCCTTTCTTGTCTGGGGTGCTGTGCTGTTTGGTTGTTTACATACAGCGTGTTGTATGTAGCCTGAGAGATGCAATTATAGCCTTATTTGACCAGAGCATCTTTTTTCAAATACAGGTAAACAAGACAGAAAAATTGTTGTTGTTTTTTTTTGGTATATTATTTTTGGTATTTGTGTTTGTAATTATCATTACTTACCTCAGGGCAGTTTTAGGAAGCGCAGGTCCTTGCAGTGTGTGTGCATCCTTAACCTTCCATTCACAGGGAACCTCATAGAGGCGTTACATGCAGTCCTAAAGAACCCACCAATCAATACAAAAAATCAGAACGTCAAGGTGAGTTGCTTTTATTTATTTAAATAATGTTTTTTTTTTTTTTTTTTTTATGAACTTTGCAGATTGACCACATTTTATTCTAATTCTTTCTGTGCATTCAGACTCAAACACCGACAGCAGATCGGTCGCCAGTGTTTTAATTAGATGAGATGTTTTTCACTGGAATCATAAAATAGAACATTTGAATTGTAAGGAAACTTACAGTTTAGTAGATTGACACAAAATTAGAACGGTTTATTTGTCAAATTTATCAGTGGTACACATAAGACCGGTTTCTTGTTGGTGTTGATCAGGATTTATAATTTTAGTACTTTAATAGTATCTGACTGAGTTGGTGGTAGCTCTGTTCTGTAAATGTTCCCCTTTCCTGATCAGGATCGAGCTGAGGGCCTAGTGCTGAAGGTGCTCAGTGCCTTTAAGAGCAGTGACATTGAGAAAGCGGTGCAGTCGCTCGACAAGAACGGCGTAGACCTGCTGATGAAATACATCTACAAAGGCTTTGAGAGGCCATCAGAAAACAGCAGCGCCGTCCTGCTGCAGTGGCACGAAAAGGTAAATATTCCCAAACTATTTTGTATGGATAAATTTTCAAAAAGATTGTTTTCCGAAAGCGGCCTGAAAAACGGGGTTTCTGTGCATTCTTGAAGTCTTTGGAATGGCTTTTCCAAGTCTGGATAATTGTGGAAAAATGAAGTTTGAGAACAGAAAGATAATAAAGAATTAGACTTTAGAGATTTATCTCAATAAATACTGTATTGTCAAACTTGTACATTATATAGATTCAGTACACAGAGTGATATAGTTTAAGGATTAAGTGTTCATTTTATTGATTATGGCATACAGCTGATGAAAACCCCAAATTCAGATCCTTAGAAAATTTAAGTAACACTTCAGACCATTTAAGTCACAATTCTTCCACATTATTCTGTATGCTGTAACATTTAAAAAATTAAACATCCGTTTTTAAATTAGCATTATTCATAAAACTATCAGCCAAACCAAATTTGGTTTTCATTATCTTTAAGCCATAGTCATCAAAATTACCAGGAAAAAACTGATGCATATCACTCTGCAATGAAAATATATTGTTTCTTTCACTTTTTAAGTTCAATTACTGAAATAAATCTACTTTTCAATGATATTCTAATTTATTGAGACACATCCGTAAAATCCTATTAAATAACTTATTGATAAATATTTCTCAATACTGGTTAAAGTTGGAAGACGTGCAGTGTATTCTCATTATGTTTATTCCTGTGGTGTTTGCAGGCTCTGGCTGCTGGAGGAGTGGGCAGCATTGTCAGGGTACTAACGGCGAGGAAAACGGTCTAAAACAGTCTCGAGGCACGTCACATCACTGACACGCTGCACTGTTCATGTACCAGAAGGCATCGAAGCCGAAAGGACAACCAGATTTTTGTTCCTCTTACCCACTGAGATGCTGATTTACTTGAGGCAGAAATATAGGAGGACTTGAAATGAGGCTCAGAGTGGGTTTGAAAGCTGATTTTCTTTTTTCCTTCTTTTTCAATCATCACAGTCTAAAGTAAATCACAGGGTGCTAAAAATACCTTCCTACTACATCCATGTGCTGATCCCTTTCCACCCATGATGCCTGACTCTGAGATCGGTGTTAGTAAAAAGTGTAAAGTAATAAGCTGGGGTACCTCTGCCGTTCACACACTGCATTTTAGCAGAAACACTGGTGGTACTTCTCTTTCGGTCTGCACCAACTCCACATCAATAATCCCACTCTTTCTATTCAAATTTGTTCTGCGTTATTTTAGCTTCACATCTCTGTGTGAATAAAAGCAGTAAATCCTGTGAGAGTAACACTCGAGCCGTGGGCGTCTGCAGAAAACTACAGTTACAGATGGCAGGTGACAATATGAGCCGGTGGGGGGGGGGGGGTCGGCATTCACCTCGGGGGACTGCTGGAGGAGGATTATTACCCATGATGCATCTCATAGTAATCCCACTTTGCTATTTCCTCACACCCCTCTGCTACTGAACAGGGCATTATGTGGCTAAACAGTACTGTTTATAAGGGCCGCATTTTCAGGAAACTATGTTGCAATGAGAACGTGATCATATCTTAAGATTAATTTAACCTCGGAAAAAAAAAAAAAAAAAAAAGAATCAGCATTGTTCTTTGCTTAGCTGTGTAATTTTTCTCAGAGTTTAATCCCCACTCAATTGAAATTAAAAACAGTGCTCCGAGGTTTGATAATATTAATGGATTACTGTTATTGATTAGATTTTTGTTTACCTGTATATGTAGAGGGGATTTAATTGAGTGAGAAGTATTTATATTGTTTGCATGATCCCGTTTTTGAAATTTAAAGTCATACATTTCATACCCGTCATTTTTTTTTAACTTATTTTGCAACAAAACAGTATTTTTTTGTATTAAGTTTTAAGTTAATTTCATGCTTTTAAGTTTTATAAAACATCCTTATTGACTGTAGTTCTTTAACAACCACATAAACTAACAGCAAGACTAATTAAAGTACACTTTATAAGATGTTTTGTCTGCCTTATGGGGTAGATTATCTCTGTTGCCAAATCCTTTGTTTATCTTTAATTTGAATTAAGTAGACTATTTAGGTGGTTTTTAGCTGAGCTTGTGTATTGGATACAAGGTCTGTTGTGATTCAAAATGTTGCAGTTTTGAAAAGAAGCATCCTCAGCTTTGCTCTTCAGTGATGAGAAGTATTCAGGTCCAGAGTATTGTTTTAATCCTTCTCATTTCAAGTACAGTTTACTCCTTTTACTCAGTATTTTACTCTGGTTGCTATTTGAATATGGATTATGTTTGAATACTGTAATCAATTATGATGCATCCAAACATTAGATACAGTTTCTAATGCAGTAATCATATTTAATATGAAGTCAGAGATGTCTGACGGTTTCTTCTGCTTCATGTAGTTTGTCTGTGATGCTCTTAAAGCCTGGAGGTGAGAAGACGAGGGAGCAGAGCAAGCTGATGCGTTAACTGCCTTACTCAAATGTTTCTTTTTTATGTTTGTGCTTTTTTTGGAACAAAAATAAAAAGTATGACTGCTGATCATAGTTTTGTCTTGATATTTTTTATTGTGATTTACACAATAAACCCACAGTTTCTGATGGGTGCTGGTGAGAAAGAAAGACATACTAGAACAGTCATATGTACCTCCTAAATCTTTACAGGGTCTTGAGTTGGTGTCCATGTCTAACATTCATTGGGCAAGAGGTCACAAGTTCATCACACTCAGGACAAATAACCTAACAGATACGCCTAAAGGCAATTCAGAGTGACCAGTTAATATTCTCATCTTAATTTCTGGACAACTAAATTCTTTAGATCAAATCATTAATTAAACAGAAAAGTGTTTGCTTTTCAGCTACTTTTTCTGGCTTGTCTTAGTCACACTGTATTTAATGAAATCTTGATTTCTTTGTGCAGAAATCTTGAAGAATGTTATTGTCCACACATTTTGTAGATGACAAGATGTTTATAAATGCAAAAAAAGGTCCAAAAAGCATCATTGATTCTCCAGTTATCTCTAACTACATGATTGAGTATTTAAATCTTGTCTTTTCTTGAATACAAAAACTGGAAGTTGTCTTCTAAATAACCAGAAGTTATATTTTAGTCAGTACATCTTCAAAGAAACCACTGAAATGGCATTTGTTGTGAATTTGCACTAAATAAACAATTGAAATGAACTTAGCTTGATATCTACATCAGTTTTGGTATATCTGTGGTTTTCTACAGTCCATTTTATCTTTCAAAACTCATTTTAAAAAAAGTCACCACAACAAAAAGCTATGTGTTTTTGTTGGAGGAATTAAATTTTAACTTGACTGCCCTGTAGAGATCCCACAAGGCTCCATTCTTAGATCTGACTTGTTTATTGACTAACAATGTGTGCATGATGTTTTCTCAACAAAAAACAGGTTATATTGCATTCTAAAGTCTTTCTAAACATAGAGAAGTTTAAAATGTAAAGTGATTTTTTTAAATTTAAGTGTTATGAACTCAATTTTATCTTTCAAAAATCACGTTAAAGACTTGCCAGAACAAAAACGAATAGTTTTGAATCCTAAGGCGATCCTGGCCAGCCGAGAAACATAGTCCCTCTAGTGTGTCCTGGGTCTTCCTCTGGGTCTCCTCCCGGTGGGACATACCCAAAACACATCACCAGGGAGGCGTCCAGGAGGCTTCCTAACCAGATGCTCAAGTCACTTCAACTGGCTCCTCTCAATGTGGAGAAGCAGTGGCTCGACTCCGAGTCCCTCCCGGAAGACAGAGCTTCCTCTATCTCTAAAGGTGAGCCCAGATATGCTGCGGATGAAACTCATTTCAGCCACTTGCATCCACGATCTTGTTCTTTCGTTCTCTTACTATAGTCCGTGACCATAGATGAGGACAGGTAAATTGATAGACCAGCCCAGCGCTTGAATCGCTTAAGAAGCCGCACCAATCAGTCTCCCACTCCATGGTTTTGGCTTTGGAGGTAGCACCTCCAATATTAATGACTGATGTTTACTCCATCATATTGCTGTTGTACGTGTTTCAGGATGGGAAAGACGTTTGTCATGTGGTCTTTGTTTCGATAAGGGACACTGATTGTGACACAGCAGAGGATTGTGGAGTGTTTAACTGAAGCAGAGAAGCAGTGTCAGCAGTGTGTTTTTTTTTTTTTTTTGTTTTTTTTTTACTGTGTAGAAAGGGTAGAAAAAATATCAATAAATATTGGTTATCGGCAAAATAATTTCAGATATTGATATCAGCCCAAATTTCCACATCTATGTATCTCAAAAATGTTCAATTTCATCTTCAAAATTTTAAACAGATACGTCCAGTTTTAACAGTTTTGTTGCTAGGTTGACTTCTGCTACAGGCATAAATATTTTATATTTTTAGTGTAGTTTATTCTTTTTTTTTTTTTTTTTCTTTCTTTCTTTCTTTTTTTTTTTTTTTTTTTACAAAAACAAATAAAATTAGAAGAGGTACTGAATCACAATTTGAGCTAAAGCAACATGTTCAGGTTAAAATAAAATACATCCTCCTGGTGATAATTGCTGTAAAGAAAAATTAATAATGAGCTGCTAATGGAGCAGTTTCCATGGTGACCACAAAACAGATGAAAACTATCTGGAAACCCTTGATTTCCAACATGAGCACCATGAATCTCCACTGTCATAAATGAAGTTGTGTTAATGTTCAAGCACTTTCCAGTAAAATAATAATAGGTAGATGGAATTACACACTGACTATAAGGAAACTGACCATATAAATAAATTTAAATGTGATGGGAAAATGTCAAGACAAAATATAAAAAACCTAAAATAACCACATCCTTACAGACTGATGGGGTTTATAGGGATTAAAGAAAGGATCAGTTTTATCCCTGTTTCCTCAAACAGTCTCTTTCATTATTCCCTTTAATTTTACATCCATAGATCGTCAGAAATGTAGGCACTCACTGTCCTCACACACACTCAACATCAGTTTCTTTCAGTCTGCATACTGTGGTGGCCAAAAGTCCAAAATCCACATCATATCACTCTCAACACACTGTTGTTCTGCAAGCTGAAGACCATGTCAACCGCACGCCTTCATCTTGCGTCATTTAAAGTGCTCTCAGTAAGGGTAGGCAGAGACAGCGATGTATATGATGAAGGTCGTCTGGTACTCAATGGCGCCGTCCTCGCTGTAAGAGAGTGCTCGTACCTTCATGCGGTACGTGTGCGGCTCTCGTAGCGGCTGCGTGGTGAACAAAACGCCCTTCATGTTCTCGTCTCGGAGGGCGAAAGGTAACGTGTCCTCGTCCACCACCACGAAGGTGGTTCTAGGGTGCATCACGCCATCCTGTGTATAGGCCACCAACCTGATGAGATCCTGGTTGGCTGCGATGCCAAAGGGAAGAGACAGTAGCTTGTACTCCAGCGCATATGAATTTAGTGTACACTCCAGGTCGTTTGGTGGGCAGTTCTTCAAGCAGAACCTACAAGGTGAAAACCAAAAGCTTTGCTTATATGCTTGCTACAGGATAAAATTAGTTTTGAATTTGCCATGAGACTTAAAGCTGCAGTATATAACTTTTACAAAATGTTTTTTGCATATTTGTTAAAACTGTCACAATGTCGTGACAGTAGGGTATGAGACATAATCTGTGAAAAGACTGAGCTCTTCCACCTCCTCCCTGAACTACTATTGCTGTCTAAAGAAATGCACTGCTCCAGACCTAAAACAACCAATCAGAACCAAGAGGAACGTCTTAACGCTGTCAATCATCCTTGTGTACGCCTTGCTAAATGTGCTAAAGATGAAGAAACAACTTACTGTTCCAGAAAAACTGTTTATCTGCTGTCATCAGTGGCCATGCTAACTAGCCTTAGCATTCGTGGCAGGCTTTGTTGTGGTGAACCAGCTGTAGCGTATCAGAGTTACATACATACATACATTTTAAAAATATATAAAAATCTGAAAAGTGTTGTGTTCTTTTGTTTTCCCAACTGTGTGAAACAATACTTTTTAGAACCAACCTTTTACACAGTTGAAGCTGCAGTTCCTTTAAGATATTTCTCTACTAGGTTTGCACATTTGGAGATTGAAATTCATACCCGTTTTCTACCTCAAGCTTAGTCAGACTGGATGGAAAACATCAGTAAATGTGTTTAAGTTTTGCCACAGATTGTAAGAGGGATTTAGCTCTGAATTCTGATTGGGCCATTTGAACACAAACACGCTTTGATCCAACCCTTTCCAGTACAGCTCTAACTGTGTTTTTAAGGTTGTCCTGATGTAAGGTGAACCTCTGCCTCTAACACTTTTTCTTCCAGGACGACCATGTGTTTAAGTCCATCCATCCAAAAATGTTTATGAATGTTTACCCTGTGGCTGGATCCCTCTGGTAGTTTGGAGGACAGGGTGTGTCGATGCACTGGTAACTTCCTCTTGTGTTGAAACACATCCGATTTACTCCACATTGGAGGTTTTGCTCCAGGCACTCATCTATATCTGTAGATATAGCAAATAGCTCATCACTGTGAGTAGCGGTCATCTCTTAATATAAAGGCTTGGTTGGTTGTTCATTAAAAGATGCAAGAAGCTTTGAAATGGGCTGCAGAATCTAGATGAGGGTGCTGCATTGTTTGAGATAGTACAGGTAGTCTTACCTTGACATGTTTTTCCATTAGCCATCAGGTAGTAACCAGCAGGACAGAGACACCGGTGACTACCTGGTGTGTTCACACACTCATGCTGGCAGATGTCCCTCACTTCACACTCATTGATATCTGTTGGTGCCACACAAAAACACAAAACACAGGTTTTATTCCCTGTTTATAACAAGTTTAAAGCATCAAGCAGCATTAAGTCTCTAAAGTTTCTCTGGTAACGCTTCACCCTCAAGTCAGCATTGTCCATTCTACATAGTTACCTAAGCAGTGGCCACCCCTGGACTCAAAACCTTCCTTACAAGCAGGGATATCCTGCCTTGAGGGGTGTTTCTGAGCCTCTCTTCGGTTACGGTTCATGTAGCGCCTGCTTGTGGTGGCAGTGAAGGAGTTATAGCTGTGAGAAGCAAAGCTGTGGTACAGCCGCTGGTTGGGCTCTTGCTCAGGAGAGGACTGAGACGTGCGGTAGCCATATGAGTAACTTTCGTAGGTGGGTAGACGCTCCAGCCCAGCGCAGGACTTGCCATCTCCCAGCAGGTGGCGTCCTGGTGGGCAGGTGCACTTGAAGCTACCAGGAGTGTTGATGCACTCATGGACACAGGGCTGAGGGAGCCGCTCACACTCATTCATGTCTGCCCCCAGCACAAAGAAAGACCAGCACCAGGAGAAGATGGAAAGGACAAAGTGACAGCAAGAAATATTGAAGGGGAAAGAAAAGAAGAAAGATAATGCACAAGTGAAGAATTAGGAGTTTTAGGAGCGATGAAAGATAAGGATGAGAGAAGGGGGTGGGGGGTGGATGGAATATATCATTAACCTCACTGCATGATAGTACATTTTCATGTTTTTTGAGAAATGTATTAAGACTATGTTAGGCATGGACAGGTTGCTGGTTTCAAGGTATGGTTTGCAAATGTCAAAACTCTTAAAATTTTCAGTCATACCACTCTGACAGATGAAAGTTCTTTTAATTAAATAACAGAGGAGGCTCTGGAGTGGGTGGAGTTCTCTGGTTCAGTGCTCTACTGCATCGTTCACTCTCACTCTTAATGTTTAAAATAATTTAATGTGTGCCTCTAGTGAGGCATCCATGGTGAGCTAATTTACAAGACCGACAGGCGACTCCTTGAAATTTTATGGGGCGGAAACTAAAGAACACCACCCATTACTGTGTGAAAATAAAGCAGCCATGCTAGAAGTCTATTGCAGTATGTCCGTTTGGTAGAGTGCAGGCTAGCTAACCAGCCCAACTAACAAGACAGCTGATATTAGCTTTCGTTGTTACTGCCTAAGGAGCAGAACTGCAAAAAGCAATAATATTCTGTGCAAAAAGTATGTAAATTCTTCTGCTAAAATCAGGAGGTATGTATTTCATATATTATTGGAGTCTTCCATCACTGTGCACAGCTCTGACTTATAAGTAACTTTGCTGAAAAAAAAAAAAAAAAAAAAAAAATCACTGCCATGAACATATGAAATGGATCATTTTCAAAAGTCTAAGCTCTGCTCTCAATATCAAGTAAATAATACCATTATTCTAGCTGTTGAAATCAAATCAATATTATTTTAGCAGCAGAAATGCAATTATTGTTAGGTTTTGCTTGTTTTGTTGAATTTTTTTGTTTAAAACAAATAAATCATGTTATACATTTCTAATTCAAATTTTTGTGTCAATATCACTTGTGGTATTTTTTCTTAAAGTTCTACTATGAAAATCACATACCAGCCCATGCCTAGCCTGTACACATACAGTGGATCTCAAAAGTATACACACCCGTTAAAATGCCAGGTTTCTGGGATGGTAAAAATGAAACATGACTAATTTTCTTTTTAACTTTGTGCTTTTATTGTGAAATGTTTCCAGTACAACTCAGCTAAAAAGGCAATTATATCAGTGGTAAAACAGGTCCAATAACCTGGGATAAGTCTGCACTTTGTGAATCTAATTCTTTGTTGATGGACTTTTTCATCAAATTTCAGCATTCAGCATCTTCTTGAGTTGACACAATATCTGTTATGGTGAATTTGATTTACTTGAAATAAAGTCCAACTGTCCTTGTAGGATTTTCCTGACATAACATCTATAATTTGCAAAGAGGATTTAGAAAGGGTTGAAAGAATCTTATTGTAAAAATATACCAGTCAAGAGAAGGCAACAAACCCTGCATTATTTATATGCTATTCCATAGTAAAGACAAAATCAAAATTGGAGATAATATTGACATTGTTGTTAAGATGGATGAAATTCTAAACAATTCTGAATACCAGTCAGATATGACTCAAAACACTCAAGTGAAGATGAAGAATTACATTTTTCAGCACCATGGAGTCCAAGAATAGAAACAAGGGAGCAGAAGATGTGGTATGCTCATGGAATCCTACCATCAGAGACTGAACATGAAATTTAATGAAAAGGTTCCTCACCAATATGTTCATTTAAAGGTGTGCACACTTACAAACCTGGAACTTTTGAAATCCACTGTATCCGAGTAAAAGAATTTTTTTAAAACAAAATGAGAAAACCTTTCTTTATATATATATATGTGTGTGTGTGAAATCAAGTTTGTCATTTAATAAACATAAGGTTTATCCAGGGTTAATATATCACAGACAATATGGAACTGAATGGCAAAGCAAAACCATACAAGAGCTGTGTCCAAATGCAAAGGTGAAAGAAAGGACAGAATTAAAAGAAAGTGAAAAGAAGAAGAGGCATACAAAGAGCAGTGGTGCTGGTCTTTTCAGATTCTTTTCACATTTATTATGCCTAATGAAGAGTTAAGAGCTGCCAAATTTCACAATAAAACAGTCAACTTGGTCTGTGTATAATAAAATCTAGCTGGATAAATACGTCACATGAACAGAACAAGAGCTAAGAATTCCACTTAAGAAATCACCATTAAGGGTTATATAAATCTCTCTCTGATTCGCCATCCCAGGCATTTTCAACATTTTTGCACTCTGACCCCCTCACAGCTTTTCATACAGATGCATGATGTATGTGGGGAGAAGGGTTAAGAAGGCATACTAAAAGTACAATGGAGAAAGATGTGAAACATGTGGAGAAAGCCTAAGAAGGCGACAATCAATTGGAAAAATAAAGCAAATAAAAACAGCAGTTAATAATTAATAAATAACTGCCTGTAACAAAAGAAACACAAAAATGCTGAAAAATACTTCCACTTACAAGCAAAGCCAGTCAGAAAATGTAGCAGCTTTTCTTTCTTAAAATGAACTGATAATATGCCATGTTGTTTTGCAAAGCAATTTCTTTTTGTGAAGACTCAGCAGTTTTCATAGCAGCATCTGGTCACATAAGCATGCAGTGCAAGGATATAGTGTGAGATGATGGCAAGCTTTATTTTTACTTTAAATAAAAAAGACCTACTTAAAAAAAATTGCAGAAAGAAGCACAGGAGTGTTAGCAAAGTGCAGGCAATGACCAAATCTGGAAAAATATCCAGTTAAAAATAGCTTGCCATTATGCTGCAGGTTTACCTTTTTATATTCCAAAAACACCTTACTTTAATTTAATAAGTTTTGTTTGTTTCTTAAGCTGGGAAATTAACACAAGATTTTTACGTACCAACACATGGGCGTCCTACTCCCTGAGATCTGAAACCACGTGGACACATACAGTGGTAGCTGCCTCTGGTGTTCTCACAGATCTGATTGAATCTGCACTGATGGGTGCCGTCTCTGCACTCGTCGATGTCTACAAGCAAGAGACAGCATAATTTCTTTGTGCACTTATTCTTGTTTCTTCTTTAGCTGATGCTCTCTGTCTTGGATTGTCAGTCACTCACCCATACATGTGCCGTTCCCACTTTTGGTCATGCCATTCGGACATAGATCAATGCAGGTGTAACCACCCCGTGTGTTTTTACACTGTTGATCCAAACGGCAAACCCTCTGCCTGCATTCATTTATGTCTGAGACAATATAAGACAAGAAAAAAAAAATGGTTTAGACATTAAAAAATGTTTTCTTTCCCATTAAAAAGATAAATAATAACTACTTTATTACTCAAAGTACTCAAGGCAACGCAAGTTTATTTTTGTTCCACCATTCCTGCACAAGGTAACTGAAAGTACTTTAAGGAAAATATAGTATCAGACAAAGAAAATAGTATGAAAGCTTAGAAATAATGGAAAACTTTAACATAAAAAGAAAGAAAAGACAGAAATTCAAAATACATAAATAGCTAAGACATGATAAAAATGGTTTGATAAAATAATCCTTGACTTTCAGTGGTAGAATATCGTAAACAATAATGTTTTCAGTCCAGATTTAAAGGAGGCAGCAGTTCTTGCACACCTCAGATTTTCAGGAAGTTGGTTCCACAGCTATGGAGCACAGAACCTAAATAATGGCTCCAAGAGGTAGGACCAATTCATTGTTTGCAAGTCTCAAGTAAGTCTCAAGTCTTTATCCTCAAGTCCCGAGTCAAGTCTCAAACAAAGACAGTCAAGTCAGACTCAAGTCTCAAGTCAAAACAGGCAACTGTTAAGTCAAGTCCCAAGTCTGAAACTTGGAATTTCAAGTCCTTTCGAGTCTTTTTTCAACAATGTTGCAACTATATGCTAAAATTAATAGATCATGTGTACTTTTTAAAATCTGTATTTATCTCAAATTATGATGAAACGTGCAACTGAACTTACAAAGTATAAAAAAGTAATTCTAAAATTCCACCTCTATATTGTACATTTAAAATAAAACTAGCTGCAAGAATAGTCTTCCTTTAAACTATAATTTTCCAGAATAAACACATTTTTTAAACAATATACGTTTTAAACTTCAGATTTTGGGTAAAACATCAAGTCTTTTTTAGTAAACAGGTTCAAGTTCAATTCAAGTCCCAAGACATTGGTGTAAAAGTCCAAGTCACCAGTCTCTGAACTTTTTTTCCAAGTCAAGTCTAAAGTCATAATATTAATAACTCAAATCTGACTCAAGTCCAAGTCCACACCTCTGCTGGCTCCCCTTGTTTAGATCTGGCTCTAGGAACAAGTCTCTGATTGGCAAAATGGTCTACAAAGTTCATGCCTGACAAGCAACTCTTGAATACATTCATGTTGAAGGCCATCCAATGCTTTACAGACCATTAAACAAATTTTAAAATATATTATTTACAATCAGAGCCAGTGCAGTAATTTAAGGAGCTGTGATATTGAATCATGACCATGATGTTGGTCAGGACTCTGGCAGCAGCCTTTTGGATAAGATGCAGCTGCCTGGCTGATTTTTTACAGAAACTTGTAAAGGTTTCAATACAGTGACCTGGCTTTCTGAAAATAAAGGCATTTGTCGTGATTTCACAGGAAACCTCTTGTGTTGTCAGGTTGTTAGTAGACTAATTTAGTAATAGACTCTGTCGTTGGTAAGCTTTAAGCCTGAGTACGTGACAACTGCAACTAAATTTATTGCATGGTTTATGGTTTTGGCTTCAATAAGTTTATCTAAGCACTGATATCTAACCCTGCATTTTTTGGGAAAAAAAAATAAAATCAACAATTCTGTATTAATTTAGAAGACAGTCTGACCCATTCAATTACTGATGTCATGAGCACACTCTCTTGTTGACTACAAGGAACTATTGTCATGTAGTGATAGAAATATAAAGCTGTGTATCATCAGCATACCCTGTGGTAAGATATGTTATAGTACTGCATAATCTGAATCTGGGGGATCATATGAATGTAGAATAAAAGAGGCCCAAGGATGGAGCCCTGAGGAACTCCACCTAAATTGCTTGTGTTGTTTAGGGTTCCAGTTCTAAACATGCATGTGTTGATTGGTCTGATGTTACATACAGAGGTAGTTGTCTCACCTATGCACCGTCTGTTCCTGAGCTGAAAGCCAGGTTCACAGGCACATCGATAGCTTCCTATGGTATTCATACACTGCTGATGGCATGGATGGGACTCCAAACACTCGTCCACATCTGAGGAAAATACAATGTGCTGCACATGAATTCTAAGAAAGACAGATCACAAAGTCAGCCATAAAATACTTGGCTATATCTGTTGCAATACCCGTGCAGCTGAGCCCATCAGCTGTTCTCCTGAAGCCACGGCCGCAGCGCATCACACATCTATAGGAACCAATGGTGTTTTCACAGTCTTGTCCACCATGGCACACGTTTCCTCCCAGGGAGCACTCATCAATGTCTAAGACACAGACAAAGAGTAAATCAAAATTGGAGTGGAGTGTGATAATGACATTTTCAGAATTATTGTAATGCCTGGCTAAATATTTCATACCTTGGCAGGTTTTGCCATCTGCTGATATGGTGAGGCCACGTGGACAGGAGCAGTAGTAGGTTCCCATGGTGTTGTGGCAGGTATGAGAACAGGGGTTCCCAACCTCACATTCATTTTCATCTGCAGCACAAAAAACAAAGAAATAAACAGCAACATAAATACAATCAAATAGGCATACTTAAAGTGACATTAGTTATAATTAGTAATAATGTTTTGTTTTGGCATAGAAGCAGTGAAATTTGATCAAATAGATTTCACCTGCACAGTAAGGCCCAGCAGACACCAAAGTGAAGCCATGAGGACACTGGTTGCTGCGATCACCTGGAACAAAACAATACCACTATGAAACCCAAACTGTAAGAAAATCAGAGGTCTTGATGACATTACTTTGAAATGATATTTTTTCCTACTTGAAAAACACATTTCAAGAAGCCGAGACCATACACATACCACAGAACATTGTTATTTTATTTGTAATTTATGTAATATGTAAAAGTTAAATATAATTTTAAACTTGGGCAGCACTGAATGTAAAGTTAATCAGAGATTTTAAAATAAGAGTCCAGCAAAGATAACATTGAAAAAAGTCGCCCATCTACAATCGGGAGAAAAAAAAACCTGAGTTTATTTAACCTGAGTGTAACATATTTGGAAAAATTGATATTTAATCTACATTTTAACTCCGTAAAATATAAGTAATATAAATAAAAAAAGATTCAAAAATGTTCAGTAAAATGTGACAAAAAAACAATTTCTGGTAAGGAATAAGTTATGACCCCATATTTTTCCCACTTTCAAATGGCTACAATCAAACATAGGTTTATTACATCAGGTGCACATGATTAGAACACTGTAACTCAGTATTTGGAAGGACGTTTGGCTTGTTTGAGTTGTGGATGTTTAAAGAGCGTTCAAACCAACAACCACAATGCTCAGGTCTGGCTGACAATGCAAGTTCAACCTGAAAGCAGACTGCAATGTGTTAAAAGAAGTCTCCAAAAACCCCAAAGTATCTTCATAGGACCTTGCTACTGCTAATACAAAAGTATATGCCTTTACATTCAGAAAGAGACTGAAAAGTATAACTTTCATTGTGAGAACCTTTGGTCTCTAAAAAACGTAAAGGCCAGACTAAAGTTTGCGAGAGTGGACGTAGACAAAGTCCATGGCTGTTGGAATAATTTTCTTTGGGCAGGTGAGAATTTAATAATTTGGACATTGGAACAGAGGACATGTTTCATAAACCAAAAATAGCATTTAAGGAAAGTAACTTCATAGCAACTTGAAGCTTTGAGCTGGAAGTATCATGGTTTTGGGATGATTTGCTGCAGCTGGACCTGACCAACTCTTTATTATAGAGTCCACCATGATTTCTGGAGTAGAAATCATGGTAGTTGCTTGAGTAAAAACATGCACTAGTCTGAAACAATTAAAGCTGAAGCAGAACTGGACCCTGCGACATGACGTACCAGTAAATCCACCAAGAAAATGCTTAGGATTATTAAGAAATGGAAAGTCCTGGGCTGCTTTAAATCCTGCATCCTGATGTCACTGAGATCCTGAGGGATGACTTGACCTAGGCTGAACATGCAAGAAACCGCTCAAATATCTCACAGCTGAAAGCAAGGAGTGGGGTAAACCTTTTTCAGACCAACATTAGAGACTGGTAGAGAGCTACAAGAAGCATCTCACTGAAGTTATTTCATTCAAAGGGAGAAATATCAGTTATTAGGAGGTGGTGTGTGCTAACTTTTTCTTCAGCTAGAAAATGCATTTTTTATATTTAATGAATACAACATGTTTTTGTTATTGTGTTGGTGCAGTTAAATTACTTTCTTTTCCATCGATAAAAAATAAGATTAGACACAGTTTTGTAAACAGTTTAATAAAGAATTGAAAATTTAATGGGGTGCCCTAATAGTTTCACATGATTATACATTTGAAACATACACTAAGAGATGGAGGAAAGAATTAGTGCTGTAAAAACAATTGTGCAACAATCGTACAACCATTCACTTTGCTTTGTGCTGTTTTGTACAGTCCAGTTACATACCTACAATATTTTATATACATCCTTTTACCCATCAACAAATTGTGTATAGAGGATGGAGGCCTGGAGAAAACTGAGCCACACACCCACTGACCTGTTTGTTTTTATCTTTTTTACCTATGATTGTGATAGTGTGTTTAGATTGGTGTGGAATGTGTGTGGAAATAAAGCAATATCCTACCCTAACAAAACATCTCCTCATGTCTCAATAGTCAAATGATTTGTACCTCCAAGGTACAGACAGATTTTTAGACTTATTTTGAATGTTTTGAATCCTTAAACTTAAATTCTTCCTTTCTTTAACTCTTATACCCACCTTTGGTGATACTGGCTTGGATGCTGTATTCCAACACTTCCTCCAGGGGGTGGTAGAGAGCACGGATAGCTGTGGCATGGAGCATTTCTACTAGGAAGGGCATTTTTCCTTTTGTGAGATCATAGGAGATGGTATGGTTCCAGGAATAGGGCACACTTTCCTTGTTGATGGTGAACATGCGGGTGGATAACGCATACAGCTGACCTGGACCGGTCTGAATGTAATCTTCTGTGTAGTCCTAAACAAACACAAAGTGTTATTCATCAGTTCACCAAAAAATATTCCAATGTTGCTAATGCTTTCAGAAACACCTCAAATATTTTAGAGTTTTTAGTCATGTGTAAGACACCTATTATTCTCATTATTTTACTTAAGATATCAATTTGATATGAAGTGCAGAACAAATAGAAAGAAATATAAGAGAAGAATTTTAAGAGTTTTGCAGGAAATCAAAGTGATGGGTAAATTATTTAGGTACAAGAACAACACACTTTCTTTGTAACAATAATACTGCATTTCATATCAGTGGTAATAAAAATGAAGCAGTTTGAGCAGTAAAATTAACCTTCTTAGTTCTTAGTCCAGGTAAGTAAATAGATGTTATGGTAAAAATGGTAGAAAAATGATAAACTATGTTGTTAAATTTGTTTATTTTTAAAAAACTAAATAATTACCACTTTAATCTCAACCAGAACAGTTTTTTTCAACATTGTAACTATGCTGGTAATAGCTGCAAAAGGACATAAATTCACTTTAAAGTTGAGCTTTTTCATGTTGTTTCTTTACTTTGTTCAATGTAAAGAAAGAGACTAATTATTTACAAACACAGAAAAGCTGTTGCTGAATTTTTTCAAACTAATTTTTCATCACACTTTTCTCCTTAAATAACTTTTCTTCAAACCTTTAACACTTACCTTGATATTGATGTCTGCATGTGAAGGCAGCTGCAGAATATGGCCATTAACTACAATGTCCAGAAGCAAAGCTCCATCGGAGTCCAGGCCACGAGCAACGTGGGTCATCCTCAGGATTTCACCTTGCAGAATCCAGTTGAACTAAAGTTTAGTTGCCCAACTGAATTCATTTTCAATGTGTATTTATTTCACCATGACCGGAACCTACCTGTAGCAAACTCCACCTGTGTCTCTCGCCTGAAGATACCGCCTGTCAAGGTGTAACCGTTAACAGCCTCTCCTATTTCCTGTGCAGTGGTCCAGTAGATGGGGTTCAGTATGGAGATGAGTTTCCTCATCGCAGGACCTTGAATTTAAATGTTATGCATTCAGTTTTACAATCAACGTTTAAAAGAACGATATACCTTTGGATGAAAAGGAGGCGTGTATTCAAAACTGACCTAAGGTTCTTGGTACATTTGAAATAGTGGCTTCGATGGTTTTGCGCCCCGAGTTGCTGTCAGTGATTGTGGCATTTAGGAAGGCGATGCCGAATTCAATGTCATTGATATTTCCTACGATGCTTCCTCGGGTTTTCTGAGGCCCACCTGACAAATAGAGAATATGTTTATGACCATGAATAGTGTTGGTTTAAACAGAAACACAAGAAACTTTAACAAATAAATCCCAGTTAATGGCCAGACAACATGTACAGAACTGTGTTCCCTTATTTTTTAAAATTGCATATGCCATTTACATGAGGAGATTCTCAAAATTAGAAATCCCCCAAAAATACCTCATTAAAAAATAAGTTTCTGTAAGTTTCATTCCAAGAATTGTTGACCTAATTCTAATGATGACATTTAAATGGCTAATATATCAACATGAAATAGGCTACATCCAATGAAATCATACAGCAGGTAAATGAATGCTGAAAAGAATAACAAATTTCTCAATGAATATATTTGTAATGTGTCTATTAATAACAAATTCACACCAGATGTTGGTAAAAAACACAAGCAGGCTAATAGACAAATACAAAGAAATCAAAACATAAATAAAGTGGCGTGTAATAAAGTGGAATGAGACAGGGGATAAGTATTGCAGATAGGCTTCAAAAAGGCAAAATGGCTAAGAAAATCACTTAAGTATTTAGAAAGAAATTCTGCTAGCCCAAATTATTGTCAGCTCATTTAGTCCTAATTGATGGCCTAGAAAAGTATAGCAACAGAGGCATCTCATTAATGGTTAAAAGTAAAGCTATAACATCTGCAGCCTCATTATAAATGTTGTTCATTACATATGTATTTATAACCTTCAAAATGTTTCAGTGAGAACTGTACGGGCACTAACCAGGAGCTAGTAGCAACATTTTTGAAAGGAATCAAACAAAAATAATCAGAAGAGTTATCCCAGAGCCAAGGACTACTCACGAAAAGCTTCAGAAAGACCTGGAATTAGCAAGGACAGTTTTTACATAAAACAATAAGGAGGTAATCACAATGAGTTTTATCAGCACTCACTACACAAAGTTCCACTGCAGAAGAAAAAGTGCGCAGAAGCGTCAAAGTTTGCTGCAGAATATTTAGACAAGTCAACGAGGAAGAAATTTACCGAGACATTCCTAATATGAATCTAGTGAAGGGATGATGTTTTGAGAGAACTGAAGATCAGAGTGTATAGAAAGGACTCCGATAACCTTCAAGGTTTCAAGACTTAGTCAAATGCACATCTAAACAATGTAGGCAACTGGTCTCTTCATACTGAAAATGTCTTGAAATTGTCATTAGCAAAAAAGGCTTTTCTATCAAGTATCAAATAACATCAATACTGATTTGTTGTGCCACTTCACATTATTTCTCATGGCTTAATCTAATTTAAGGACTCATTTGTTCTTTGAATTTTTTTTTTGTATTTGTGGATTACATTGTTGTATGAGTGGGTTACTTTTTTCACATCTGGGGTGGACTTCATGTCAATAGCCTAATTAGAAATCTATTTACTGAGAATATGGCTATTTTTAATGCTATTTTTCACAGCTGTATGACAACCTACCTGCATCTTAATATCCAATTTTTACAGAGATACATTTTACCACATTTTGACTTTTAGATCATGTCATTACCTGGGCATGCCTGATTGTTGCACCTGGACAGCTGAGTGGGGTCCCCTGGACAAGGCCGACCACCGTTACTGGGAGCCGGGCTATTACAAAGTCGGACACGTGTCTTTTCTCCTCCTCCGCAGGAAGTGGAGCATCCTCCCCATGGCTGCCATAAGCCCCAGTTACCATCCACTGCAATATATCACAAAAACAGGATTTCATAGCATTCAAGTAATTGTTCATGTATGATGCCAAGACTAACATGGCATCATATTGACTCACCAGGGCAGTAAGCAGTGCTACATTTCTGCATCTGTGAATCAGGTCCTGCACAAGCTCTCCCACCATGAGAAGGTCTAGGGTTATCACAAGTCCTGTAGCGCCTCATCTGTCCTCCGTTGCATGTCTTGCTGCAGCTGCCCCAGGTACTCCACTCTCCCCAGTTACCACTGACTGACAAAGCAGTGAAAAGTATAAGAGATAGACAAATAAAGCAGAACAAAAGACCTGCTTTCTTTAACATTTGCTTTATTTTTATTATTCAACACTCACTGGGACAGGGGTCGCCATTACAGAAATCAGTGTGCACATCATTGCCCTCACACTTTCTGCCACCATGCTGAGGGGCGGGGCTTGCACAGAGGCGTGTCCGCTGTCTGCTCCCACCACCACAAGAAACACTGCAAGGCCCCCAGCTCATCCATGATGACCACTTTCCATCCACTACAGAGCACAAAAAGAGCAATATTAGAGGCTTTGATTATTTATAGCTCCTGTAACAAGTTTACAACCAGTTCCCAACAACCTGCATGTCATATATATTTTGTGTTTTTGAAGACTCATAGGAACCCTTTCAGGCTGAAAAACATACAACTCTAATAAGTTCAAAAAATAAGAATTGGGTGTATCAGTTTAATTGTATTGTTAGTTTTCTGTTATGTATATGGAGTAAAGATTAAACATACATGCTCAAATTTAGACACACTGGAGGTACTCCCATTAGTATTTCAGAAATGTCCCTTGGTAAGTTAAAGGGAAACCACATGTTTTTTTGTAGCCATCAACAGGCATAATTTCTATTTGACCACTATTTTAATTAGAAATAAAAGACCTATAATACGTCGGTTGGTTGGTTTTCTTGGCACAAATCTTTTAATTATAGTCCACAGATTTTTTTTTGAATATAGTCCTGAGACTGACGCCATTCCAGAGGATTATTGTTGGAATGCTTTGTGCAACCCAAAACCAGTTTTGATGTGTGTTTGGGGTCACTGTCCTGTTGCAATACCAGATAAGGCTGTTTTGAAAAAAGTTAAAAATGTGTCCACCGTGCAATGCATTACAGGCCATGGCACCAAAACTGCCCCACATGTGATGCTGCCACCACCACACTTGATACGTCGTTACATTTAAAAGCCGCGCCTTGACTCCTACAAACATGTTTTCATTGTGACCAAGTAGCTCAATTTTTATCATTGAACAACTATTTATTTTGAAACAGGAGCTTATTTCTTGAGGCAACATCCTCTAAATCCATTCAGGTAAATCTGAACAGTGACACTGGTGTTCCAGCATCATCCAGTTTATGAATCTCTTGTTCTTCATGATCATTCTGACCAATTTACTGAGAGGGAGAGTTTGGGTTTGTTGGTTGAAACTTGGACACAGTTGGGTTTTCCAGGACGGTGGTCCAAAACACACAAAATGAGATTTAGAAGAAGAGAAAAAGCAGGCTAACATTTGGATTCAGGAATGGAAGCTTAATGTTGAGTCTTACGAAAAATAATGCACAATGCTTACAATCTGGATCATTTCCAATCTAAAAGGGTTCTACCAGTTGTGATAATAGTAGTGGTCCACTATTCAGTCAGGATCTTGCTCATGGCTACAAGAAGTGTTGCATCTCTGGAACGTAAGTGAGATTTATCCAAATATTATTGGGGTTGTATGTATATATTTTGACCTGTATGTATAATTTTGACTCTTTGTGGAGGAAAGAATATCCATGGTTAATTCAAACTTGTTTACCAAGTTCTATTTTTTAAAGATCATTGAAGTGGTTTATTGCATTATTATTCCCCCCCCCAGAAAAATGGAATGGTTCAAACTAATCACTAAAAGCATGAAATTAATATGATATTAAAGTACTTAGTGAGTGTGTGCAAACTTTAAATCAGCCATGTATTTTTGGGCCTAAATTTACTTTAAAAAGTGTCTTTCTTCTAACAGCTTCTTACCAGGACAAGGTCTCTCCTTGCACAGTTGTGATTGGGCGTCTGTGCCCACACACTGCGGGCCATCGAATGCTGGAGGGGGGTTGTTGCACAGTCGGATCCTGGATTGTATGCCCTTACTGCAGGTCTCACTGCATGGGCTCCATGACAACCAAGAACCCCAGTTGCCTGCCACTAGGGGAGCAAGAAAAAATATATTGAGTGGAAAGTATTTCTCTAAGATACAAACTCATCTACTTTAGATGTTTTAACTGTAAACCTTCTAACCTGGACATGGTCTGACACTGCATATGATAGCTTCCATTGCCTTCCCCACACATGGCCTGCCCCCGTGCTGAGCAGGTGGGTTACTGCAGCTTCGGACCCTTGTTTTGTTGCCCTGACCACAGGTTTGTGAACACTCCTCCCAGGGAGACCACTGTGACCAATTACCATCCACTTTACAAGGACAAAAGTAATAGGGTTTGGTTTTAGAATTTTTATTTGCACACAGACCAGAAAAAGTTTTCAAACATTATTAACAAAGTACCTGGACATGGTTTTCCTTGACAGCTGCGCGTTTCTGTGTCTGATCCTGTACAGTGGCGGCCTCCATTAGCAGGTAAAGGATTGTTACACTGCCTGACTCTCTTCTGGATACCAGCACCACAGGATACACTGCAGAGGCCCCAACCTGTCCACTCAGAATATCCCCCATGAACTGCAAAATAAATCACATGCACGCATTCACTTTTAATTTTCTGATTTACGAAGTAAAAAACTGAACAAACAGAAGCTATGTTAACAGTTTTTCATAAAAACTGTTGCATAGTATTGGAAAGTTTTCATCAAGTATAAATAAATGGAATAATAATCGTCAATTTACCTCGTACAGTGAGAGCAACACTGACCACTACTGATCCGAGCAAGTTCCTGGCCACACATTCATATTCAGCGGTGTCCTCCTTTTGAGCACTGGCGATCCGGAGGGAGCCATTAGACAAGGTGGAGAAGCGGTCGTTTGCCAGCAGGGGGCGTGCATGTTGGGTCCACTCTATCATGGGCTCAGGCTCACCCTCTGCTTTACAGCTAAGAACAACGGTGGTACCTGCATCCACAACCATTCCAACTGGCTCCAAAGTTATAACTGGTGCACCTGATCGAAAAGGACATGTCTGTTAGATTAACTCTCCCAAAGACACGTCTCTGTCTTTTTCTTCACAAATTAAATGTTATAATTACAGCTATGCTGGACTAAAACAGGTAACGGCTTACTCTGAAGTGTAAGGGTGACACTTCTTTCCACCACCCCAGCATCATTTGTTGCCACACACATGTAGCTGCCCGCATCTTCACTCTGTCAAACACGTTTTAAATAAACAGCAAAATATCTTTTTGTTTAAATCATTGTTATGTATACATATCTTTTAAACTTTTTGGAATCCTTTCATGCTACAACAACAAACTTCAGTGTATTGTATTGGGGTTGTAAGTGAAAGTCCAACACAGAGTAGTGCACAATTTTAAAGCGGAGAGAAAGTTCCACATGATTTTTTAAAACTTCCCACCAATAAAATTAAATAAAAAAATGTCATGTATTTTTATTCCATCCCCTGAGTCAAGATTTTGTAAAGCCATCTTTTGCTGCATTTACAGCTCCAAGGCTTTTAGGTTATGTCTCGACCAGCTTTGCCTAACATGAATATGCTTTGATCGAAACCATTCAATTGTAGCTCTGACTGTATGTTTGTTCACAGCCTCCAACAGGTTTCCTTCCAGAAGGTCAAACCACCTCTCAATGCAATTATAGCTCTAACACTTTTGGGGTATGTCTCAAGTAGTTTTGCACATCCTAAAGTAAGGGTTTTAAGTTTTAAGTCCGGAGCCGAGTCCACCTGTCCTTTGCTGCTCTTGGGTGCTGCAAAGGCTTTCTACTGTTCATGCCACTCTAACAACTGTGCACCTCCAGATGACAAACTCACTCACATACACCCAATCAACACAAAGACACTTTTCTGACAACACATTTCAACACTTATCTACTAACCCACCAACGCACCAACTCACAAATAATCTAAATGGTTGAAGGTCAGACAAACAAAAAGAGTAGAAAAGGGAAAAAAGCTCTTTCTTCTTTGCAAAATAACCCAAACTAAGTCAGATTGAATTATTTAGGAGGAAAGTGAATCTCTGCCCCAGCCTCAAGTCTTTTGTACTGATTTTCTCCAAGTATTTTACTGTATGTTTTCCCATGCCTGCTGACTAAAACCATCCACTTAGCATGGTGCTGCAACCACCACCTTTTCCCATTGGGAATGACTGCGTTCAGGGAGTTTTAGTTTTGCACCACATTCCATTTTGCAAACTGGCCAGCAAAGTTCAATTTTGCACGTATCTGATCAGAGCACTCTCTTGAACAAATTTGCCGTGTCTCACATATGGCTTGTCACAAACTGCACATAAAATGACTTATGGTATGCTTTCTTCTTGACTTATCAAAAAGCCAAATTGATGGAGTGCACAACTAATAGCTATCCTGTCAGCAGATTTTCTCACATGTTGATCTCTGGAGCTCATACAGATTTACTATGGGCCTCTTGGCTGTTTATCAGTTAGGCCATACATTTTTAATTTTCAAATTATTGAAATCTGATCACTCGGTGTTCCATGAGTTCTTAAAAACTTGGGATATTGTTCTATAACCTAACCCTGCTTAAAAATTCTGCTGTGTTCCTTGGTATTAATGATGCTGTTTGTTCTATAACGAACCTCTGAAGCCTTCACAGAACAGTTGCACTCACTCAGGACTCTAAGAACTGATTAGATTGCATCTGAAGGCAGCTGGCTGCACAAGCAGTACCTACCACTGTGCCATAGATGGCCAGGGAGCCATTATCTAGCAGACGGATTCGGTTGTTGATCTGGATGTTGATGCCATTTTTGCTCCACTGGATAGTTGGCAGTGGGTCTCCTCGAACCTCACAGTTCAGGATGGCGTTACCACCAAGAGGTTCAATTCGGTTGGAGTGAAGGTCCCCATCGATTACTGGAGGCTCTGGAGAACACATGTTAAGATACATTGTGAGTAGTTAATGTATAATGAATGAGATTAAATAAATAAACCAGAAGCCTAGAAAAATGCTAAAAGCCAGTTTTTTTTTTTTTTAAAAAAAGGGGTCTTCAAAAGAGATTTAAAATGCTCCAGGGTTTGTGCAGATTTAATATTCCACAAATACGCCACAATCAACTAATCTTGATTCTATACTTATAACCTTTTAACAGAACATCACTTCAAAAACTCAGAACAATCCCTTTAAGAATGTTTCACAAGAGTTTTGTTTACCTTTAACATAGACAAATCCCAGGGACTTAATAATTCCCACTCCGTTTTCAGCCACACAGGTGTAGGTACCAGTGTCCTCTTTGCTCACTCTCTCTATCACAAGCTCACTGTGACCATTCATATGACCATAGTGGACTATAGCAGTGAGGCAAGCACAAAGAAAACACATTAGAAGGGGATGAAATGCAAAGAAACATCTAAAATATTTACGACAATACCAACCAAGCTGTCCTAATTTCTTAATCAGTCAAACCTGGGATAATTTTGTTGTTCATTATCCATTTAATCGTGGGTGTTGGGATTCCACTGACACCACAGGTCAGCACGAGTCGTTCTCCTTTGTTGAGAGCAACATCTGCGAGCAGCTCGGTGAAGTAGGGGTGAGTATGAACTGACAGCGTCATCGTCCAGCTGTCCTCCCCGACTGAATTTGTTGCGACACAGGAATAACTGCCGGCATCTTCGGGCTGGTACATTGAGGTTTTTTTTATTTTTAAGCACAACAATCTTGTTAACCAACAAAAATATATATGAACTTGGGTGAAAGTAATTATGCCTGAAGACATGAGTAAAAACATAAACAGTTTGTTTTGATACCTGAGCGCTGTCAATAACCAGCTCCCCAGATGGCAGAATGGTGTATTCCCCTCGGCTTTCGCTGAGAGGATTCCCATCTTTTTTCCAGGACAGTTTGGGGTGTGGGATGCCTTCTGCCACGCACATCAGCTGAGCCTGGCTTTTTTCCACAACAACAACCTCCTGTTCTCCACCACGGATAGAGGGAGGAACTACAAAAAAAAAAAAAAAAGGACAAGAATGCATTACCTCCAAAAGTGTCTGAGTTACATGTATATAACAGTAAAGAAGTTAATTTAAAATCTTGGAATTCCTTTGGAGATTCTCCATTAATATTATACAAGACAGTGGAAAAGACCTGATTCCCCAGTTTTGTGGCTGATTTGTAAAGCTTTAAAAGGCGAATACCAATTTTAGGATATCATGATTACTCCAAGATCTAAAATATACGAAGACATAAGAAAATAATTTTTTAAACCCTTCCTGCCACGAGTGGTCATTAATTATTACCAAGAGCAGAGAGAAAAACATGCTGCAGAATGTTGACATATCTTTGGCATCTTATACCAGCAATTAGTGTGGTTAAGACAGCAATGCCTGTGTGTATTGTCTATATAATTTAGGTCCTGAAAATAGTGGCCAACATTTCCAACTTCAGCATGTTCAATGACACATCTCAAAAGACGAAAACTGTGCTGAAAGTCTGAAGGAATCCAAGAGTCCTTCAGTAACTTTGTAAAAACTTCAAGGCAGGTTGACATTTGGCCACTCACAGCAGCGTGGCTAGATGGTTGTTATTCTGGAAGGGTCTCCTCTGTTTGCAGAGCAAAGCTGGAACTATGACAGAGTGACCACTAAGTTCTTGGTCACCCACTTCTCCAATTCCTCAGTTTAGACGGCCGGCCAGCTCTAGGAAGAATCTTGGTGGTTTCAAGAGTCTTTCATTTACCAATGATGGAAGCGACTGAGCTCATTGGGACCTTCAAAGCAGCAGAAATTTTTCTGCATCCTTCCACAGATTTGTGCTTTGAGACAATCTGGTCTCCAAGGTTTTATGCTCTAACATGCAGTGTCAGATGAGGGACCTTTATATAGAAAAGTGGGAGCTATTCCAAATCCTGCTTAATCAACTGAATTTGATGGATTCAAAAAGTAGAAAATGGTAAATGGCCTGTACTTATATAGCACTTTATCAAGTCCAGAGGACTACAAAGCACTTCGCACTAAATTCAGTCATTCACCCATTCACCCATTCATCCACACACTGATGGTGGCAAGCTACTGGACTATAGCTACAGCTGCCCTGGGGCACACAAACAGTGGCGAGGCTGCCATGCATTGGCGCCACTGGGCCCTCTGACCATCACTAGCAGGGAAGGTGGGTGAAGTGTCTTGCTCAGGGACACAACAATGGAGACGGATGGAGCAGAGGTCAAACCAGCAACCTGTCGATTACGGGACGAATTCCTACCCTACCACCGTTGCCACGCCCTGTGAAAAATTTAACAGATTTTCAGTGGAAGCTCATGTTACCTGCAGAAATGTGCCCTGGCACTACATGGCAACTTGCCCCCTTAATTGTTAGGTCAAACAGCCATATTTTTGTTTTGTCTTTCATAACCTTAATTTTTGTGTCCAGAAATACACAGAAGATGTATACATTGTGAGATCATGCATCTTATTAGGTCATCAGTAACTTATATCTGGTTTTATCTGAAAGCTCTTAATGTGATGCATTCACTGATTAGAAAGAAAATTGGATTTTTGAGTTTCTGAATAATCACGTGATTGCTAACACCAATGATTTTTAATCAGATCTCTACATTACATTACTATTTTCTCTAAAAATTTAGCTAATAATCAGATATATTAGAAATAAAACATAAAAGCACCACAAAGTAGTTTTATCTCTGAAGTCATAAGGTTCAGTTTTCAACCTACTCTGTACAGTGAGTGTCATATCCAAGCTGTCGATGCCGGCAGGATTGGCAGCAGTGCAAGTGTATCTTCCTGCATCACTCTGCTGAACAAAAGCGATCTGCAGGGATCCTGAGCTGAGCACCCGCTGGTGTAGGGAGTCACTCAGCAGCTGCCCGTCTTTATGCCATGTGATGGAGGGTGGAGGGGAGCCCGCAGCTTGGCACTGAAGAGTCACAGAGGAGTCCAAAGGTACAAGGTACTCCTGAGTCTCTGAACGGATCACTGGAGTAACTGCAGCACACGATGCAAACAGAAAGTACATATATGAAGTGTACTCAGACATTAGAAAATGTGATCAGAAAACTAATGGTATAACAGTGCCTCCTTAGAATAAACAGATTTGTTCAAATATAAATCTGCCAGAGATTTCTGTGAGAAATTAAAAATTTTGGTGTTTTTTTACTGAAATTTAATCAACATCATAATTAGGTGTCACCCACCTTGCACTCTTAGTTTGGTCTTGCCCAATGCAGTGCCTGCAGGATTTTGAGCGACACAAATGAAGGTCCCAGAGTCTGACAGAGACGCCTTGGAGATCTGAAGACTTCCATCAGGAAGTATTGTGTAACCCCCACCTAAAGCAAACCAAGAGATTTGTGTATGTGCAAGTAAGTATTCATACCTCTTGAACCTTTAATTTTTTTTGTCACATTACAAATGCAAACTTAATTCTATTTACAGGGGTTTCTAATGTGATAGCCCAATACAAAGAATAGTATAAATGTGAGTGGTGGAGAGGATGCATGTTTAAAGTTTTTGACAAATGAAAATCTGCCATGCATTTATATTCAGTCTACTCTAATACTCGTAAATAAAATAAAATTCCTATTTGAAAACCAAAATCCACTTGTGTGCAACTATTGTCAAGATAAAGCCAAGTGTTCTGTGAAGGTCTCAGAGGCTTGCTAGAGAACAATAGTGAATGAATGGTATCATGAAGACTGAGGAGCACACCAGACAGGTCAGAGGACATTGCAGAGAAGTTTAAAGCAGGGTTATGATTCAAACTATACTGCAAGCTTTAAACCTGTCATGGATACAGTTCAGTCCATCATAATGGAAAACATGTTTCACAACTGTAAACCTGCCAAGACATGGCTGTCTACTGAAAATGTAGAGACCGGCCAAGGAGAGCATTAATCAGAGAAGCAGAGAAGTGATCCGTGGTAACTTTGGAAGAGCTGCAGGAATCAACAGCTCAGATGGGAGAATCTGATGACTGATCAATTAATAGTTGCGCAGTCCAGTGATTTGGGCATCATTGAGTATTGCCAAGAAGAATGTCAGAAAAAGAGAAAGAAAGGTTAAAAAAAAGAGAAACTTTAGAAGTCTTTAGAATTTTCCACAAGCTACTTATGGAGTACAGCAAACATGTGGAAAAAACAGATCTGGTTAGGGCAACTTGCATAACCTCCCAATAAAAACATTACAGTTTCTGGTGGTAATGCAAGAAAATGTGAAAAAGTGTCCAGGGGTTTTAATAGTTTAGCAAGGTAGTGTAGAAGAAGTGATTACCAGTGGTTGGTATGTTGATACCCTCCTTCTGCCAGGTAATGGAGGGTCTGGGTGAGCCTGTGGCTCTGCAGGGCAAAGTAATGGTGTTGTTGTAGATCACATCCAGTGTGGAGGGATGGGACTGGATCACTGGGAGTTCTAAAGAGATGAATGGAGAAAGGATGATAGTGCTACTCATCAGCTGTCATACTTTACAGGAAAACACAGTGACATTCTTTATTTTTGTCTTAGAGTTGCTATATTGGGTGTAATTATGACTGTCATGCTGCCAGCTTCAGAACACATTAAAAATAAATCAGAAATAATAACTGAGTAATAAAACAGTTTTGGCATTTAATTATACATTTTAATGTATGTTGGACTTCTCAAAAACAAATTTAATAGGCTTCAAGAAGCCGTATCACACTTAAAAATGTAGCATACAAATGCATAAAGCTGAATTCTTGCAAAGAAATCCAATATCCAATGTCTTATTTTGATGTAGGATTTTTTCCTGCATATAAATGATGTCATGCATCATGCATTAACTTAATTTATATAGCATTTATAAATGTATGGCTTGTTACAGTCTGCATGTTTTTACCCTGAACTGTAAGCTGCACATGTCGGTGGGTGGAACCTGCGATATTTTTGGCAATGCAGGTGTAACGTCCAGCATGACTGAGCTGAGCAGAAGGGATTTGTACTTGACCTTAGAGAAGATAAAGACATTGCAGATAAATTAACATATTTCACATCAGTTACCAAAGTTCAGACAAATTATACCTAAAAAGCATTTAAAGTGACATAAAGCATAAATAATTTAGTGGACTAACATTTAAATATTTAGCTAAAATTAAGAATATATTTTGCATAAATAAAAATTTGACCTGTTGGCAAGATTCTGTATCCTTCCCCATTATTGAGAAGCTTCATGTTGCCTTTGCTCCAGTGGATTGCAGGTTCAGGAACACCAGTTGCAGTACAAGCAATAACCACCGGGGACAGTCTTGTCACAACTAGATCTGTGGGTTCATCTGCTATAGATGGAGGAACTAGTACAGGACGCACAGGGAAATTATATTATGGAATTAAAAAAAAAAAATCTTAGTTTGTTTTTGAATAACCGCAAACCAAACTCAATCAAAATAATGACAAGAATGATGATCTCTAAAGAACTATTTCTTCTCACCAATGACAGAAAGAGTGATGGATCTGGATTCCTCTCCTGCTTCATTAGAGACCACACATTTGTACTCTGCAGTGTCTTCCACTGTAGGAGCTATAATCACCAAAGAGCCTGATGATAGCAATCTAAAAAATAATTGGGAGGAATAAATATTTATAAGAAAACTTAAGGTAAGAAGTTTAACTTAACCAACTACAACCTGAAACGTCTGGCATAAATATCCCTTATAAATGCTTAAATACCTCAAGTGAAAACAAACAACACAAAAGGCAGTTTTACTAAAGTATTTATACTTCTTGAACCTTTCCACAGTTTCTTATGTTACAACTACAGATTTCACTATTTTATTGGGATTTTATGTGATAGAGCAACAACATGGAGCATAACTGTGAAGTACAGACAAAAGGATACAAGTTTTTCACATTTTTTTATACAAATATAAATCAAAAGCCACTTGGGGCATGACTGTACCACCTTTTCACATCTAAAGACAGACATTTTTGAACACTCTTCCCTGCAAAATATCTCAAGATCAGTCGGGTTGGTTGGAAAGTAGATTTAGGCTCGGAATTTGACTCGGCCATCCCAACACATGAAAATGATTTAATCTAAATCATTCCATTGTAGCTCTGGCTTTGTTTTAAGTGTTGATGTCTAAGTTGATGTTTAAGTTTTAGAGCTTTAAAGTTGTGTTCACTGGGGGTTAAACTTTACTTGGACGTCTTATGGCTCTCCTCAAACAACCATGAACATTTTTGCCACTCTTCCATTAGGGCCAGATGTGTGAGGTGCACAAATAAAAGTTGTCATGCTGTTCTCTGGAGCTCCTCTAGAATTTTTATTGGCCTACTGGACACTTATCTGATTAATACCCTCCAATGTTGGCCTGCAAGTTTCGATGGACAGCTATGTTTTGGTAGGTTTAATTTGTGAAATGTTTTTTCTTCTTTCACAAGATTGAATGAAGAGCACATTGTGAGACCTCTAAATCTTCGGTTTCTTTTTTTAAAATAACCTAATCCTGCTTTAAAGAACTATACACACAAGTGGACTACGTTTATAAATTAGAGGCCTTCTGATGGCACTTGGTTGCATCAGATTTTTTTTTAGGGGTATCAGAGTAAGGGAGCTGAATACCAATGCCTGCTATACAAATTAGAATTTTATTAGTAAAATATGTAAAAACAATGTATATTTTTTTACCTTGTACTTCAGGTTAATACATTATTTTGAGATGCAATGTCCTCAATACAATACAGTGAAGTCTGTGGTTATATTATGACAAAACGTGAAAAAGTTCAAAAGGTATGAATACTTTTGCAAAGAACTGTAAATCCCAAGACACCTTTCACACAATATGCCAAGAAAATTGTAATAAGGTTTAAAAAGAAATGGGATTTATGCTTCATAAATGAGTAAAGAGTGGGAGGAAACCTGAATAGACCTGTACATATTCTGATTCTGCTCAGTACTGATGGTTCGACCATTCTTCAGCCAGGTGACGGTGGGTTTGGGAATGCCGGTGGCCTCACAGGGTAAGGTGGTCTGCACGTTGACAATAACCGTCACATTGGTGCGACTGTTTGCGATAGAAGGAGGCACTACAAGATGAGAGCAAAGGATTGTACAGTAACTGCATGACTACAGCTCTGTTTAGTGCTGCTCTGTTCTAACAACTATTATTCACCATAAACTTGAAGATCCAATCTCTTGCGCTGTGTACCCGCCTGGTTGGCTGCCATGCACAGGTAGCGCCCGGTGTCTGTCACCTGAGCTGAGAAGATGTGTAAAGATCCATCCTCTGCAAATGTATATCTGCATAAAAATTAACAAATTAGACATGATACCATATCTGGACATTAAATTATTGTAAAATATTCATGGTTTAAGATAAGTACAGACACAAATAACATGTTCAACCTGGGGTTATTTTCTGCTATTATTGCTCCATTTTTCCTCCAGGTGACTCGAGGCGGTGGCACTCCACTAACCACACATTCAAGAGCCACTGGCTTGTTGATGTGCGCCAACACCATCTGAGAGCCATCTTTGATAGTTGGAGGGACTGATGGGAGAGATAATCATATTACCAAATAGTTTTATATTTGTAAGATAAAATGTTGAATTTTATAGTGAAATTAAATTTTGTTTATTTCTTAACGTCTCAACTTAGAGTCTTTATTTACCGTTGACAGTCAGGTTAAACAGTCGAGTGGTCTTGCCAGCGATGTTACTCGCCACACAGGTATACTGAGCTCTGTCCGAGAGCTCTGCCATGTTGATTTGTAAATAGCGCCCACTGGAGAGAATACGAAGCCGTGGTGAGACCTACACACGAGACAAACATGAATACAAATATAAGTCAGAGTTGATTTTCTCATAACTGTGTGGTGTTTCCCAACATTGTATATTTGATATCAATAAACAGTTTCCATTCTACTTTTATAATTCTATAAATTTTTATGTGTATCTACATGTTTTACAAGTATGTCGCTGTATTTCTCCATTACGGTACAAACAAAAAATAGCTATTTTATTCTAATAATGGTTTTAGTAACTGACCTGAAGTGGTGTTCCATCCTTGAGCCAGGTCAAAGTTGGAGGTGGAACAGCATCAGATTTGCACTCCAGAGTTACCTGACCATTCTGCAGCACTGACAGATGCTGAGGTGCACTTTCTCCAGAAATGTTTGGGGGGACTGAGTAACAACACCAAAAAATGTGTAGATGCCAGATATAAATACAATGTTATTAGGTCTTTCTTTAAATATTGCTGTTAATTGTCATGAGTTTCATCAAACAAAAGCAATGAATTAACTATGAAATATCGTTTTTTTTTTTTTTTGACACACAATGTCTATTTTCTGGTCAAGGTTGGGGTTAAGCCAATGAGTAATAGACCCAATATCAACATTGATGAAACATCTAGACCCCATTGAGACATAAGTTAATGATACTTTGGTGGGACCTATATATGCCATCCAGGGTTAGATCAAGCCAATCTGCCTGACTAAAAATAGGTTTAAGCTTAGACTTGGAATTTAAAATTCCTAAGGTCCAACAAGAAGTCTGTAAACAATGCAAAAATTCCAGAAAGCGGACACTGAAACTAAAAGACAGCTTCATCTGATTTGGTATTATAAACTAATTTACTCCTTTTTTTAGTTGGGATGTTGCGGTTATAAGTACAGAACAGGCAAGTGAACAAATGTTTTATTTAGAAACACAAATTAAACTATGTTTCTCATCTGCTCTGAGATATTCCCGCAGAGCAGCATCATTCTGTGTTGCAAACAACTTTGTGACAGAGGGCCTGCCTCTTTATGAGAATGTAGTTCTGATTGGAAACCATGATTCTTACTGAACAATAAAGATTTTGTTTCCATAAAAAAAATAAAAAATTGTCTCTGGTGATATCCAGAAAGCATCTTTTTAGTGTAGAGCCTGTATACTTTGGATTAAAATGTGTGCTGTTCACATCTCTCTGTCATATTCACCAATATTCCAACAATGTTTATATTTTGTCTCTAAATTGTGAAGTTCTTGAAGAGTGAAAATAACACAGTAGTAAAAACTTTTGTCCTAAAATACTCACCATGCACTCGAACCAGGAAGTCCTTGTCATCATCTCCTGCTGGACTGTTTGCTAAGCAGCTGTATCTGCCCGTGTCCTCCAGCTGTGAGGGAAAAAGTGGATTTTTAAAAAGATTTTTTACAATAATAGAACATATACTGTGAAAAAAGAGCTAGGATTTCACAGTTTAAATCTGGGGAGACCCACCTGTGCTGCGGTAACACGGAGTACCTTTCCTCCACGGAGGAGACGCAGGTTTTCTGTCTGTGGGAGTGGGCGTTCGTCCTTCAGCCAGGTCAGAGTGGGTGTTGGGATACCTGTGGCCTCACAGAGTAGCTCCAGGATGTGATTGACCACTACAGAAACCTCTACTGGTTGATCAGAGCTCCTGATGCGTGGAGGGTCTGAAAAAGGCAAAGCAAGTAAAATGAAGCTAAAACAACAGCTGAAAATAGAAGCTAGAAAAATAGAAAAAGTCTGCTTTCGCTTACCCAGAACCTTCAGGTTGAAATGACGGCTTGCTTGACCAGCGTTGTTATTAGCCACGCAACTGTATCGTCCTGTGTCATTAACTTGGGCCTGCTTGAACTGTAAGGTGGTGTTCAGACTGAGGAGAGTGATGCCGTGGTCAGCTGTTAAAGTTGCTCCATCTCTGAGCCAAGAAATGGTAGGACTTGGGCTCCCATCAGCAATACAGAGCAATGAGGCCAAATTTCCTTTGATTACAGTCACGTCTTCTGTGGTTCCTGCTCCTTCCAGACCAGGAGGAACTAAAGATGGGATTTTAAAAGCTCATTACTGGCTGGCTCCTCATTTTGCCTTGAAACCCCTAAATGTATGAACAAATACACTTACTGTGAACCTGTAGATTATACTGTCTGTTGTCCACTCCTGCTCTGTTGGACGCCACACATGTATAGCTTCCACCATCAGACACTTGAATTCGGTTTATCCTGGTAAACGTGAGAGCAAAATGTTCCATCATAAAAACTTTAATCTCCACATGTGACTATACTGTAGTCCAAAGATTTGTACAGTAAATACAGTTCACTGCAAAAGCATTTACACCCATTTAACTCTTTCGTATTTTGTTACATTACAGCCTAAACTTCGATGTATTGTGTATATGTATTGGGATTTTCTGTCATAGAACAACAGAAAGGAACATAAAGGACATAACATCCAGTGCAACCGCCTACTTTCAAAACTCATCTAATAAGCGAATAGAATGCACCTGTGTATAATTTAATCTCACCATAAATCCAGCTGTTTTGTGATGGTCTCCAAAGATGGCTAATTTCAGAGATGAAATTGTGGAGATATTTAAAGCAGAGTTGGGTTAAAAAACAATACCTCAAGCTTTCATGGACCAATATTTGATCCATCAATTGAAAATGGAAAAAGTGGGAAAAACAAACAAAACAACAACAAAAAAAAAAACCCAACCAAGCCTGCAAGGCTGGGCAAGGACAAAATTAATTAGGGAAGCAGCCAAAAGACCCATTGTAACTCTAGAGGAGCTGCAGAGTAAGTGGCAAGAAGAAATGCATAATTAAAAGATAGTACTCTGGTCTGAGGAGACCAAAATTAAACGCACTGGCTTGCATGTAAAACACCATGTGTGAATGAAGACTATGACTGCACATTACTTTGAACACACCATCCCCATGGAGAAACTCTATGGTGGCATTATAATTCTATAGGTATTGACCCAAGGTGGCTGAATATAAATGTACACCAACATGTTTACATTTCTACTCATTAAGAAATGTTAGGAGATATGTTTATATTTCACAATTGTACTTTGTGTTGGTCAGTCACATAAAACCCCAGGCTGTGGTTGAAACATGCCAAAATGTGAAAAGGTATAAGTGGTATGAAAACTTTTGCAAGACACTGGAAACCCATTATATAATGATAAAAGCTTTTTCATAAACATATTCTAAGATAAGAGCTCTTCAAAATATATTCAACACAATCTTTCAGACAACATTTAAGGTAAAAACAAAAAATAAAAAAAACCCTACAGAAAACTACTAAACCTGAGTGCCTTCTTCAGGTTCCCTGACCATTGACTTACCGGAGCACTTGTCCAGCAGAGAGAAGCCGTATGTTGGAGGAAACTGGGAGAGGCAGCCCGTTTCTCAACCAGTTCAGTTGTGGTCGAGGAGACCCAGTAGCAACACACTTGATACTAACAGAACTGTATAGAACTGCGGTCAGATCCTCAACAGGCTCACCGCTGCTGAGAATGGCTGGAGGCACTGTAAAAGGACACGAAGTTTGAGCTCAAGCAAGAGATTAGATATATACTTTGAATTTAAAATAAAGAATTAAACCCACCATATACATGCAAATGAAATATTCTGTCCTCTTCTCCGGCAGCATTGGAGGCTACACAAGTGTACTTCCCACTGACAGCAGGGTCTGCTTGGGTCACGGTAAGAGTATTACCACGTGGACTGATCCTAGAGGTCAAGACAGAGAATATTTCACATCTTTAACACCTTAATGGCATTGGTAATTTGTGTTTTCTGTCTATGGTAAAGAAATCTCAAATGCTCATTTCTAGGAGTTTTCAAATGATGGTGGTATCTCATACTCTCTTTGAACAGAAGCTACCAGACAAATTGCCCACAGGTCTTACCCTGGTCTAAACATGAAGCAATAAAACACATTTTGTAGAACATCAAGTCCTACCACATCTCTTAACCTTTGTGTTGCTTTTGATGTGTATGAACTAGGATAAATGGTGTAATATTCACAGGTTTCCGCTATGTCAGCAAGGAAATGTTACACTTCCAGTAATGTTACAACCATGTTTTTTTCATGCCTAAAGACCTGGAGATGAAAGTTCAAAGCTTTACACATTACCCATGAGTGGCCCCAGGTAATTCACTGATTATTAGCTAAAATAGTCAAAGTAAACTACAGGTCAAAAATTTGGAATCATCTTCAAGTTTCTGTTGACAGTGCATGTCTTTAAAACTGGTATGAGTACTATGGATTTTGGGGCGTATACACCACATGATAAGACTTTCATTAATATGCGTTATCTTCCTCAATTTATCCTTAAGTATCGTTGCCACACCATTGCTGGATAATTGTTGAAATTTGAAAGACCTACAACTTCAGTGCAAAATTTAAAAAACTGATCCCAGTTTGCATGTTGTATTTATGCCATTATATTATGAAATTCAGAGGATATTACTTTGAAGAAACCAAATTTTAAGAAAGAAAAACGCAACTCCCTGAAACTACTGCAAATACTTATTTTGATGTGTGACTAATCATATAATAATCATGGTAATTTAGGAATTAAGGAAATTATCATCATTTATTTTTACAAAGTAGCATGATAAGGTTCTCTCATTTATTTCTACCAGTTTGATTTTGATTCCAATCGTTTGGGCTGCAGTGTAGGACAGACCATATCAGATGGATTCTCTCCAACAATTCACCATCCAGGGAAAAGTGAATCTTCCCGAGCGCAAACAGAGCGCTTGAATAGTGCCTGCTTAGACCTGAACCTGCACCAATTCTGTAGACTGGCACACATGACCAATCTATATGGGATCCCTAAGTTGTCACACACGTGGAGTGTTTTGACAAGCCCAAAAAGTCCATGGCAGTCTGTCTTAGCTGGAGATCAAATTGTGCATGATACAAGGTGAAATGCATAGGAGGATGATGCCGTAAGTTTATTTCCTTGAAGCTGGACATCTTCCCACACCAAGTCAGATAACCAATATTGTGAATTATTGTAATCTTTCTGGAGCGTAGGGGTGTAAAGGCTCTGACAAGTAGGCTGATGACTTGCTACTAAGACTATTCAAAAACCTGAGAGGTATACATTTAGGTACCTGAGACCTTTGAGTTCTGTACTGTTGAAGGCTTCTCCTTCTTTCAACCACTGGATTGTTGGAGTTGGGGTACCCTGAGCTTCACAGACCAGCTCAATACTTTCATTTATAAGGACTCCCATCTCCCTCGGCAATTCTGATCCAGAGATACTGGGTGGGACTAAGAAGAAATGATTGGGTTAACTGCAAAACAGATGACAGATGTTTACTGTGCTAACAAACCAATTAAATTTATTAAACAAATTAAATTTATTCGTTTAAACTATTCTAAGGGATTCATGTTTGCACAACAGCCTAAGCCTCATAACAATGATGTTTACATACCTTGTATAGTGACGTGGTAACTTTTGTGTGCTTTGCCTTCAACATTAGAGGCCACACATGTGTAGGTTCCACTGTCAGAAAGCTGCAACCGTGCTATCTGTAGTTTGTTGCCTCCTGAAAAGATGTTCATCTCCAGAGATTCAGAGTTTTCTGAGGGAAATATGAGCCGTCCATTATTGTGATTATGCACACACACATAAAAATCAGACAAAACATTAATTGTTTTAGGTCTGTTACGATAACAGGAATTATTTATATTTGCTAAATCCCAGAATAATGACTAAAATGTTTTCAGAATAATTTATTTCTTTCTTCAAGTTAAGAAGTTTATATGTTACATAAGTTTATGAAGTTTTCTTTAGCATTTGGTGTCATTATTTTGTAACTTGCATGACTTGAGTCAAACATTGTCTGGATATAATCACAGTACCTATGGTGTGTCCATTTTTCAGCCATGTGAGACTGGGTGGAGGTATTCCAGTAGCATCACATGTGAAAGCAACTGGGTTGCTGATGGTTTCCACAACACTCTCCGCTGCTGGGCCATCAATAGTGGGAGGAACTGAAGAGTAAGAACTATTTGTTATTGCGTTGCAAATAAAAAAAAAACAAAAAACAAAAACACTTTCAAACATCTGCTTTTTTTTAAATCTATACATTGATAATTATTGTATCAGACTCTACCATGAATATTCAAGTGGAAGTTCTTGTTCACTTGTCCAGCAATGTTTGAAGCCATGCAAGCATACTGGCCTGTATCAGAAACCTGCAGAAAACAAACAGATACAAAATCTTTGCAAATACAAATTAGCACTGCACATATAAGACACATTAAATATAGTCTCTTGCAAAAGTATTGATTCCCTTTGAACTTTCTCTTTTTTTCATGTTAAACTGTGGAATGAAAAGGACACATAACTTTAAAATAAAAAATAAAAATCTAGAAAGTGTTCAGCTCCCTTTAATTTAATATTGGCTTCAGAAGTCATTGGATTAGTAAAGAAATTCCACCTGTGCATAGTTTAATCTCAGTATAAATCCAGCTATTTGTTAGAGAACATTAAAGAATAAACAGCATCATGGAGGGAAAAGGGAAAGGTGTGGGGAATTAAAGCAGGGTTAGAATATCAGACAATGTCTCAAGCTTTGGACATCTCAAAAAGATGCATCTATCATCTGAAAATTTAGAATATAACACAACAGCAAAGAAATGGCTGTCTACATGAACTGGTAACTCTGGAGGACCTGCAGAGATCCACAGCTCAGATATGAGAATCTGTTGGCTGGAACATTATTACTCATGCAGTCCACAAATCTGGCTTTTGCGGAGGAGTGAGAAGAAGAAAGCCACCGTGGAAGTAAGCCAGTCCTGCTTGCAAGTTGTCACAGGTTATGTAGGTGATCAGTAGTTATATAAAAGGAGGTCCTCTCTTCTGATGAGACCAAAACTAAAGTGATAAGGGAAAATTTACACCGAAACTTATACATATATCATAACACGGTGGCGGCAGCATTGTACTGGAGGGATGCTGTACTGACCTGAGACTGGGGCTGAGGTCTACCTTTCAGCAGGACAACAATCCCAAGGATACAACTAGAGCTTCAGTGAGATGATTTAGATTATTTACATGTTAAAATGGCCTAGTTAAGATCCAGACCTAGATCCACTTGTGAATCTGTGGCAGATTTACAGATGCTCTCCATTCAATCTGAATTAGCTTAAGCTATCTTGCAAAGAAAAATGCACAGAAATAAGTTTCTAGGTGTGCAAAGCCAGTAGAGACATACCCTGAAAGAACTTAAAGCTGTAATTTCAGTTAAAAGTATCAGCCCAGGGGGGCCAAATACAAATGCAGGTCACTTTTTTCAGATTTTTATTTGTGAGAAATTTCAAGAACCATTTCCTTCCACATCACAATTATGCAACACTTTGTATTGATCAATCAAATAAAATCCTAATAAAATACAGCAAAGTTTAAGGTTGTAATGTGATAAAAAGTGGAAAATTTCAAGGGGCAATTTCTGCAAGGCACTGTATTTAGGTGGTAGGAATTTACTATGACTCCATAATTAATAGAAAAAAATGCCAACATGGTTTGTGTCACCTCAGAGCGTTTGATCTGAAGCATTTGCCCCCCAGGCAGAATATCCACGTTTGTTGTTTCAGTCACCACTCTGCCATTCTTGTACCAGGTGATAATGGGAGGAGGGACAGCGTTGGATTCACACTCCAAGGTTACAGACTTTCCAACAAGAACATTAACCTCCACCGGCATGTCTCCACGATTGCCCCGGATACTCGGAGGAACTGAAGAGGCAAGGAAAATTAAAAATTGTTCAGTGTATGAAATAAAACCAAAAACTGGGCAGAATTGAAAGGAATCTGTAGAGAAAGTAGTTCAGCGATGGGCTTACCATAAACAGTGAGATAGATGTGTTTGTAAACCTGTCCTGCTGCATTTATGGCCACACAGATGTACTTTCCACCATCAGACAGTTTTGCTTTAAGGATCTGTAAAGTACGGCCACCTGAAGAGACAAAAGGACACAAACATATTCAGAATCTTATGTCATTTTTCGTCTTTTTTTGAATATGACTGATAATTATTTCAGTACCTGGCATGATGACAGCATTACTTTTAGGCTGTATGGACCCCTTGTCATTTAGCCAGCTAAGTGTGGGAGGAGGGAAGCCGCTAGCTTCACAGGTGAGGGACACAAAGTTGTTCACTACCACTGTCACGTTCTCTGGACTCACACCAACAATCGATGGGGGCACTGCATGGCAAAATACAAACATGCAGTATTCAAAAGAAAGTTATTGTAAATGCATTTAATCAAAAGATTCACAGTCTCCACATTAAAATTACTTCTAATTCACAAAGCAAAAAAGCAATTCAGAACATTCTCCAATAGCTCACCATGAACATTCAGGTTAAAGTGTTTCTCTGCACTTCCAGCTGCATTTTCAGCCACACACACATACTGTCCTGTTTCAGAAACCTGAGCATTCAACACCTGAGGGAGATACAACTGTTTAAAAATCAAGATAAAAGCTAAAGTAAAGAATGAGATTTCAGGCTCAAAGAAATAAACACCTAAAAATTATTCATCCTTGTAAAAGGATGAAACAAGAATAAGCTAAACAAAAATGTAAAAACTTATCTGCGGACATGTTTTAGTTAAATAGGTTAGAAAACCATACTTTAATAGGACCTAAAACTATACAAAATAATAACATTTACAAATAAAATTTTAAGTAAATTACAAAAATGTGAATATATACTTAATAATTATTAAATATTTAAAAATAACACTTTATAAACCCTTAGCCAAATAAAAAATTATCCTAAATATGGACTTCCCAAAAAAACTAAACTAGAAAGTATTGTTACAAAAACAAAAGCGCAAAAACATGAAATTATAGTAACTCTTCGACATAAAATCAACTAACATTGTGACATTGCAGAATAAATTTAAAAAGGCTTTTTGTCTGGAATATTCATATTGTCGAACTAAGTTAAATTTGTCACTGCATGATGGAATCTTAGCTGAACAAGTGATTGCAGGGTGTTGGCTTAAGGTGGCCTCTTATATCCACCTGCTTGTCCTGGTCATTACCTGTAATGCTCGTCCATTGGACAAAATACTGTGTGGTCCACTTGAGTTCATCAGCTGACCATCTTTAAACCAGGTGATCTTGGGGGTAGGGTTTCCATCCACGTGACAGTCCAGTTGGGCAGTTTTGTTGACCAGGACAATGACTTCATCAGGCATATCACTGTCTGAGCCTCTTATGCTTGGGGGTACTAAAGCAGTAAAGATAGACAACATAAAGAGCTTTAAAGCGTAGGAAGGCTGTGCACAAATACATCTAAATATTTGGCAAAAATGTTTTCAAAAACCTTAAAATAATTGGTAGTAATGGAAACTGTTTTTTTTGCTGGAATTCTCCAACAGTGAACTTTGGGTTTTTAGACACCGCTCTCTACCTTTCTTCAGTATTAATGTGGGTAAAATGAACTAAGTTGTGTGCACTGACCATCCTGTCTGAATGTCAAATTTATGCCATGCAAACAAAAAAATTACTGATTTAAAAGTTCCAAGGCAGTTTTCAAATTAAAAACACATTATTTAAGAAAGGTTTATGTTACTTTTTTAAAATAGGAATTATAAGGAATACCAATAATTCCAGTGCTTATGATTTTATAAAAAACAAAATCACAGTGGACCCTTGCCTATTTGTGGGTCAGTATCACCTATAAACAGATTTTCCTGTGGAACACAACTCTAAATTATTTATGGAAAATTCATCTTTTGACAGCTTTTTTCTTAGCGCATATAATTTTTTTTTTTTTTTTTTTTTTTTAATGCAGATGGGAAGCTGAAATACCTAGATGCAATGCTACTTGACACATTATTGGCTGGCATTTGTAAAGCTACTAATCCAGGAGAACCATTCATTTTCCTTTGTGCTGATTGGCTGTACCCCGAAGAGCGAAGATAAGACTGTAGATGTTAACTTCTGCAGTAGTCCTAGGATGGTTTCCACTATGTATATTAATGCATATGAAGGTATATTTGGTGTTTGAACTATTAAAATAGGTAGTTATAAGAGATTTTTAAAGGATGTTTGATGTATTAGCAGATTTCAGCTATTCATGGCAGATCTGGTCTCTAATGCCCAAAATACCAAGGGTTCACTATATTACCCAATTATATGACAGTTTACCAAATAAATAAATAGGCTACAAATGGCAATAAAAATTAGACGCTTCTGGATCTGAACGAAAAATAAACCCTCACCTAGCACTCTAACATTATACTGGATGGAATCTTCTCCTGCTTCATTGATGGCCACACAAGTGTACCTGCCAGAGTCTTCAAGCTGCGCCCTGGGAATCTGTAACACTCTCCCTCCTGAGAACCAAACAACATGGGCTGTTACAAGCAAACTCTTTTTCTTGTTTTATTATTGCTAACTTGACTCACCAGGTAGGATCAAAACTTTATCATTAGAGGTAAGGAGTTTCCCATCTTTGTACCAGGTGAGGGTTGGAGGGGGTACAGCATTTGTCTCACAGTACAGAGAGATTGGATTGTTAAGTATGACATCCGTAGAATCCCCTCCAAAGCCTGGCACTGGTGAAGTGTCCCTAACTCCATCAGGCCTTTTGAAATGTGGTGGTACTGCAAAAAAATGGAAAAAACATTTCAAACCCCAGTTTGAAGATTTCTTGGATGACACAGACTTCATCCCTCAAAGAGTAAAATCTCTATATTAACCCCTGTAAACTCTTGAGCATCAGTCCAACCAGTTCACCTTGTATATTTACATCAAAGTCCTTCTCGTCCTCTCCTGCTAGATTAGTGGCAACGCAGGTGTAGCGGCCAGTGTCTGACACTTGGGCATGTTTGATCTGAACAATGCGACCGTTGGCTATAATGGACACATGTTCATCTGCCATCAGGACCTAAGGATTTTTTTTTTTTTTGTAAAAAGAAAAACCTGTATTTTGTTTTGAGAAAAATAAAAAGTCTTTCAGATGCAAATGATGGTGGTATTCTGGATTCCTACCTGTCCATCTTTATACCACTGCAGTGCTGGAGAAGGAAAGGCCTGAGCAACACATTCCAGGGTCAGTGTGCTGTTAATTTTGATCTTCACCTCTTTAGGGGCAAGTCCCTCCCCAGGGATATCATTCTTATTAATCTGTGGAGGAACTTCAGTAAAAAAAAGATTTGGGTCATCATATTGATCCTATTTATGTTATCACAATGTTGTTAAACATGTGCAGGAATCTCACCATAAACTTTGACCTCATAGTGCTTTAGTGTCTCTCCCGCCTCATTTGTAGCTACACAAGTATATCTGCCAGCATCCTCCTTCTTAGCATTAAGAATCTGCAGTGTTCGTCCACCTGGATTCGTCCACCACAAGAGAGGATCATCAAAAATCATATCAATCAAACGTAAAGCTGCATTGTGCTTTTTCACTTATAACCTCAAACCTGGAAGAACTCGAACACTGCGAGTCGATTCAAACAGATTGCCGTCTTTGAGCCAGATGATCAAAGCAGGGGGGTAGGACTGGACTTCACAAACCAGCGAGGTGGGGCTGCTCAGGGTCACTGTAACCTCCTCCGCAGAAGTGTCAGGACCTGAACCAGTGATGGTGGGAGAAACTGAAAGAAAACGGAAATCCATGACAATTGGGTCAGGAATACACTCATGGATATTTTTGTTGGCACCCCTGCTAAAGTTGTGTAAAAAAGTCTTAAAATAATTAGCCTTCAGTTGCAAAAAGACAACCTCACACTAAAAAAAAATCTTGTAAAAATCCAAAGTTTAATGTGAGAATAATCAGAGAGAAAAGAAATAACAGTTTCTAACTAAATCACCTGAGGAATAATTACAAGTATTCAAGAAGTAATTAATGATTAAAAGCATTAACTAATATCTCCATTTAATATTCAGTGTTAATCCTTGTTACTGTCTTAGTAATGTATCTCATAGAACGTACTTGCTAAAAACCCAAAACATTTATTTGCAATATAAACTGAGTTTGAATCCTCCCCTCCCCCAAGTCCTGTTTAAGTCCCAAGTCTTTGAGAAGCAAGTCCAAGTAAACCAATGTGTCCGTGTGCATATTTCATCACAATGTGCTTTATTCATATCTGAAACATTTCCTTCAGTGCTAAGATGAAGTGCATGAATACCCAGAACGTTGAGGTTGAAATGCCGTCTGCGTTCTCCTGCACTGTTTGATGCCACACAACTGTATCTTCCAGTGTCTGCAACATGGGCCTCAAAGATTTGGAGGAAACGACCGTATGACATTATCTGTTGTCGTCTGTCAGGCACCAACAGCTGTCCATCCTTCAGCCATTTAATCTCTGGTGGAGGGTTACCTAGCAACAAATATAAACAATTGCACAGCTGCAAAGTTAAGAGCCTTTTTAAAATGTTGCTTGGATTAGTAAGCATTTTTTAGAAGGAGAATGTGTAATTTACCTGATGCTTCACAGGAAAGAGTGATGTTTTGGGTCTCCTTTACTTTAGTATCCACAACCGTTCCCTCCTTCACAATACTTGGTGGAACTGCCAATGAAACATTCAACTTATTCATATTTTCTCTTGAAATTAAACAAAAAAAAAATGATAAAAGTGGAAATATTCTGTGGTTGTAATGTGACTTTTATCTGAAAATCCTGAAGAAATTGACGTTCTTCACCTAGAATGTCAAGGTCGAAGTTCTTCCTCTCTTCTCCAGCACTGTTAGCGACAACGCAGGTGTACCTCCCACCATCCTCCACTGCACTGTGCAACAGACGGAGACTACGTCCCCCTGAAGGTTAAACAGATCATATTAAAATCTAACTCTTTCCCACCATAAACAGACACTCCGCAGGAATACTTTCACAAAAATTTGTGTCTGGCTGAAGTGCAATCCTCTGCTCTGAAGACAATAATCAGTTAACACTAAGAATTTAGCCTCACAGATGTTACAACATTTAAAATCCCAGTTTAATGATATTCAACCCTTACATGAGGTCATGAGAAACTGCTGAGAAAATAAGCAAATTATCCAAAATTTGTAGTTTACTGAAATAACTTCTTAATGCTCCTTAACAAGATTAACATTGACATTTCTGACTTGCTCGTATTGTATTATATATTTCTAACTTTGTTTAGTGAGAAACTAAGACTGCCAAACTCAGTTTCGAAGTCATCAATTTATCTGTAATGATCTAAAGTACCTGCTTTCCAAATTATTGCAATTACGCATTGAGTCCTGCAATTTCATATGCTTAAGGCCAACAATGATAGATTGGCTTGGCAAAGATTGTTATTACGTTACAATGAGAAGAAGAAAGAAAAACTATTTGAATTTATTAGGAAAGTGTGTGTTTGAGTGTGTTTGTGAATGTCTCCATATTTCTCTGTGGATATGTGCACTTAAGTAAAGGGCAGAAGTTATCTAAAGTTTAAGTGTGGGGGATGAGACAAAAGGAGAGGGAGCCCTTCAGAGTCTGCTTATGCAGAGGAAAACCCCACCCACCCACACACACGGACATGAGCCTAGCAATTTCTGTCCAGTACCTGACCGTTTTCAGAGGAATGCATTTTTGTTAATACTTTTATTCTAACCCACAACTTATTCATGTTGTATCCAAATATACCAGTTAACTAAAGGTGCATTTCCAAAACATAAACCTATTCCAGTAACCAGGGTAGTTGTGTGGGGCCATCATTACTCCTCCTCTGCATTTCCATTGTATTTATCAGAGCAAAACAAAGTACCAGATTACCCTAGAAAAAGGCACTGTTGGGAAAACAGTTCTTAATTTTTTTTTTCTTTTTTGGCACTAACTTTTATTTGGAGTATTCAGACAGGAAATGGGCAGAGAAAGAAGGGCAGGAGACATGCAGCAAAGGTCCCACAGTTGATCAAGGCCCGGGCTATATAACAGGCACCTGCTCTAACTCTACACCATGCAGGGTCCCAATACTTTCTCAACTTCTCAAAAGCATTTGAAAGGAGTTTTTGTATTGGTTGATATTTTCAACACTGTATTTTAGCCACAACAGTTTATTACAGTCTAGAGCTCATATTTTCTGTTAACTGCAACAAAGTGTGAATCTCCAATGTCTTTTGGTTTAAGGAACTGCCCCAATCTAAACAGACAAAAGGAGTGGCCTGATCAACAGTACTTTTAAAGATGACAAAAAGTAAAGCATAAAGAAATTAGGAATGGTTAAACAAATACACACTACTGTGAAGCTTCTGTAAGATTACTTGCAAGATGAAAGAAATCCATAACAGTAAAACTCAAACTTACCTGAGAGGATGCGCACCAAACTAGTTGCTTTGACTGGCTGACCATCCTTCAGCCAGGAGATAGAGGGTAGAGGGATACCAGAAGCCTCACAGCTCAGAGAAGCTGGGTTCTTCACCACAACACTAACATTTTCTGGGAACTGCACCTGACCAGTTATAATAGGTGGGACTGGACATGATGAAGAAATGAGGGAAAATGATCAGCAAAACAATCAGAAACTCAAAACTGAGGACTGAAAATTGAAATGTAAACATACAAACAAACAAAAAAAACAACTAAACGATCACCGAATCATACCATGTACACTGATGTCATGCTTGCTGTCCGCCTGTCCTGCCACATTAACAGCAATGCAGGTGTAACGTCCCGTGTCTGACACCTTAGCGTCTTTAATCTGCAACAATCTGCCCTCGTGTAGAACCTTTGCACCATGCTGGTACTCTATGGGCCGTCCATCCTTAAGCCAAGTGACTGTGGGCTGAGGGATGCCCTCTGCAGCACAATGTAACGTCATATTGCCTCCTTTTATCACTATAATGTCACTAGGGTCGTCTTCACTGCGTCTGATGAAAGGACGAACTGCAGCAGGAAAAGGCCGTTGAGAAAGTGCAGCAACCTGTTGATCTCACATTACTTTGAAATGCATATGTCACACTTCTCTCTAAAGTTTATTTTCTGAATTAAATGACACAGTAATTCACGCAAAAGGAGCCCTGACCAAGTGTCATGTGTATATATGTACAGTACATGGACATATTGTTCTGAAGGCCAACATTTCACTATCAAATATCCATATGGAGTATTCTTATTTTCTGTGAATCTGACTTTTGGGATTTCAAAAGTGAAATTACAGTGGAAGACAATGTACAACAAAACATCTGAGCAACTTAAAGAACAGATTATTGCAGTATTTGATGTTAATGGAGAATGTACCATAAACTTGCAGGCTGTACTCCTTTGAGGTGGTGCCAGCAGCGCTGGAGGCTGTGCAGCTGTAAGAGCCTGTGTCTGTTTTCTCAGCGCTGGAGATCTGCAGCTGACGCCCTCCGGACAAAACCCTCAGTCGCTGATCTGGCTTCAGGGTATAACCTAAAATATGCAGAGAGCAAAGGTTAGCTAAAGCTCTAAAATATACCATCACATGCTATACTCTCTTACAATGACTTGTTGTCTCGTGCTAGCATAAACAAACTTACCATCCTTCATCCACGTAAGGTTGGGAGGTGGTATACCACTGGACTCACACAACAGAGTGATAAAACCTCCTTCAATCACAGTCAGAGGAGATACTTCCTCAGACCCCCGGATACTGGGAGCAACTGCAATGACGACAAGACACCTTAAGGAGGCACTCAAATCAAATTAAGTAACTGCAAACAACTGGGCTATGGTCAGTTTATTTAAAAGATTTCATTATTTCAAAGACATTAAGATTAAAAATTAGGCATTTTAAGCATCTTGTTAATAGAAAAAAATTCAGATGAGCACAAAGTTAAACTTACTCCAGACAATCAAGTTATAGTTCTTCTCAGTTTTTCCAGCAACATTGGTGGCTTCACAAGTATACCTTCCTGAGTCCTGCAGCTGAGCACTATCAATCTAAAAATTAAATTCACAGACATATAGATTTTGGAAGAAAATTACTTACGCAAGACCTCTGAAGCTAGTCAAGGATTAAACTTCCAGGTTTTATGTGATAGATCAAGGCAAAGTAGTGCAAAATTATGAAGTAGAAGAAAATGATAATTTTTTTCAAAATTTCCATCTTAACATCCCCTGAAAAGTTTGGTGTGGATTTGTACTCAGCCCTAGAGTCTATTCACACAATTACAGATGGTTACTCTGGTGTACCTCTCCACCTGTCTGCACATGGAGGGACTGAAATTTTAGCCCACTGTTCTTGGGCAATATAACTCAAGCTCAGTCAAACTGGGTGGAGAACACACAAACAGTGACTTTCGATCTTGTCACAGATCTAAACTAGTATTTCTTATTCCTGGTCCTCTATGACCCACTGCCCTGCATGTTTTAGGTGTCCCCCTGCTGCCACACAACTGATTTCAGTGAATGAGTGTTTCTGTTGCACCAAGTAGCTTGTTGATGAGATGATACAATTATCTGAATCAGCTGTGCTAAAGCAGAGACAAATTTAAAACATGAAGGACAATGACCACTCGGGATCAAGATTGAGAACCTTTAATCTAAACCATTCCAATGTAGCTTTTATATATAGTGTTGTTTATTTTCCTGTAAGAAGAACCTTCACCCACATTCTCTAATCTCTTGCAGCTTTAAACATGCTCTCTTTCATCAGTCCCTTGTATTTACCTCCATCCATTTTTACAGCAACTTTGACAATGCTTCCCTGTCCCAACTAAAGAAAACATCCCTGTTTAGTGTTAGTTGCAGAGCTAGTTTTATAAAATTTAAAATGTGGTCTTCCACATTTTAGTCGCATCTCCTATACATGGCAGTTTGCAATGGTTTTCTTCTTGTCACCCTTCCATAAAGGTCAGATTTGTGTTGTTCACAACTATTAGTTGTCTTATTGACATATTTTTCCACCTGAGGAAACCCCATCAGAGTTATTATAAGTGTCATCTCCTTGTCCTGGCAGGTTGTCAGTTGTGCTATGCTCTTAACTTTTTTAATGATGAACTGAGCAGTGGGTGTTCAGACATTCCAAACTCATGATATTTTATAACAATATCACAAGCAAGTTCTACCATCAGGAGGTCCACAGAATGTAGTTAAAATCCTTCAGCTGATCCAAAATGCTGCAGGAAGAGTTCTAATGAAAATTAAAAAGAGATCACAGTTCTCCTGTTTTATCTTCCCTTCATTGGCTCCCTGTTAAATCCAGAACAGAATTTAAGATTCTCCTTTACACATATAAAGCCCTTGATAATCAAGCTCCATCATACACCAGAGATCTGATTATTCCATATGTTCCTAACAGCGCACTTTGCTCTCAGGCTGCAGGTTTACTGCTGGTTCCTAGAATTTCTAAAAGTAGAATGGGAGGCAGATCCTTTAGTTATCAGGCTCCTCTCCTGTGGAACCAGCTCCCAGTTTTAGTCCGTGAGGCAGACACCCTGTCTACTTTTAAGACTAGGCCTAAAACTTTACTTTCCTGAGCTATTTCTGTAGTTATGCTGCCATAGGCTTAGGCTACTGGAGGACAAACTGACCACTTGGGTTAGGGTTATGACTCTTTGTGCTGAGCCAGGTTCTGCTGGAAGTTTCTTCCTGTTAAAGGGGAGCTTTTCCTCTCTACTGTCGCGACATGCATTCTTAGTATGAGGGATTGCTGTAAAGTCAACGACAACACCATGCGGTCGCTACATGCTCGGCCAGGAGGAGTGACCACTGCAAGTCAATTATTTGATGCAATCTGCTGGGTTTCCTTAGAAACTTTTTGAACTACTTTGAACAATTAATTGAGGTTACTGAACTGTTTGATAACTAGAATCAATTGGAATGTATGTGTGATTCAACAGATTTTTTTTTTCTTGTAAAGTGCATTGAGATGACCTTTGTTGTGAATTGGCACTAAATAAATAAACTGAATTGTAGTGAATTGAATTAACATAACCCTGCTTAAACTTTCTTCCTGACATGTCTGCTTTGCTACTTGTTCTTAATGTTTCCAACGTTTGTTCACTGATTTTCTCTTAAAAAACCTCTGAGCCCCTGACAGAACACTGGTATTACATGGACATGAAACTATATTCAACTGGGCTCTATTTACTAAAGGTGACTTCTCAACGCAATTTCTTACATTTGATTTCATTTGGGGACATCACAGTAAAGGTGGCTGAACACAAATGCAAACCCTAGTTTTCTAAGTTTGTTTTAAATTTTTAAAACCATGTATCATTTTTGTTCCACTTCAGAATTTTGCACTACTTGTGTTGGTTTATCACATAAAATCCCAACAAAGTACTTTAAATTCTTTGGTTTTACGGTGACAAAATGTTCAAGGTTTAACAATACTTCAGCAGTGCACTCTAACAAGGAAAAGATTGCCAGTTAGGGTGACGAAAGCAATAACCTCAAGCTGTACTTGTACAGAACCTCTAACAGACTCTACCTTAAGTAAACTACCAGCTGCAGAGACAATCAGACCAGGTTTCCTGAAAATAGGACGGCCATCCTTTCGCCATAAGAGGGTTGGTGGAGGCACTGCGTCACTGTGGCAGTGCAGCTCTACTGGACCACCGAGCATCACTGTTGCATTCACTTCTTCACCCTTGATGTTTGGTGGAACTGAGTAAGACATGAATATATGTCACTCAAAAATGTTTCCATGTCACACAAAATGTTGCCTTGGTAATAAAGAAAACAGTGATTGTAAAAGGATATTTGAAACCACTTTTACATTGCTGATTAGTTCATGAGCACATGAGACACTAGACTATATACTAGAATAATTGCTTCATAAGATGCAGAATCTTTGCTGTGTTGGTCATCTGAGACTCTCCATCATCTATTGTCTATACCCACTTGTCCTACACACCAGTTGCTGGGGGACTGGTATCTGTCTCTAGTGGTCATTGTTTGCCCAATGCAAGCAGGGTACACCCTGGACAGGTCACCAGTCCATCACAGGGCAATATAGAGACGCAGGACAAGGACAAACAACCAGGCACACACACATACTCATACCTTAGGGAAATTTAGACTGACCAGTCATGTTTTTGGGCTGTGGAAGGAAGAGGGATTGCCTGGAGAGAACACACCCAAAATGCGCAAAAATGTGAGTCTACAAAATGCTATCCAGTTTTGGGGAAAAAAAAAAAAAAAAAAAAAAAAAAAATCAATGCCAGATGTAGATCAAAAGCTTAGTAAGTCTTCGTCTTATAAAAGGGGTCTAATACAGGACTTAATTTTTGTTTAAGCCTCTCTCCATCAGGTTTAAATAAGAGTGCTCCTTTTTAGGCAAATCTGGCCCTGCCTGGTGGATAACTTGAGACAAATGTCCTTTGCAGAATCCTTTTTTTCCCCACATAGAAACCAGTTTATTTAGAAACAACATAACAGGCCTTTCTCCTCAGGACACAGGAAGTCACTCAAAAGATGGTACCAATTAACGTAACAAATCTGTCTCTGTTTCTGATGACTAATCCTTATTGATATTCTGCAGAATAGTAAAGCAGACATTACTGGTGGCAAGTTATTGGCATAAATTTAGATATTTAAAGTGATTATTTTGGTGTTATTTTATGATCTTGGTTATAGCTAATAAAAAAAATTCTGAGCAACTAAATTCTGTTCTCAGAAAATTAGAATATTACATAGGACCAATGAAAAAAGATGTTTAATATAGAAATATGTTGTGACAGAGCAGAGTCAGAGCAACAGTTAAGGAGTTTAAAATAATTGGAGCTGTGACAAACAAGGCATGATGGGGTTTATCTTACTTGTATGCATAGTTAGCAGGATGGAAAGGAGGTAGAAAAATCTCCAGAGCTCATTGTCAGAGAACTGCAGCATATAACAACATATTGGTGTCCCAAAGTCTCCATGATAAACAGGCATCTGAACACATCATTACTAGGGGTGCCAATAATGTGTGTTCCTGAGTCAGTTTTAGTGTTCTGCAGAATATCAGTAAAGATTTATCAGAAACAGAGGCAGATTTGTTGCATTAATACATACCATCTTTTCAGTGACATCCTGTGTCCTAAAGGGAAAGGCCCATTGTGTTATTTCTACAGTGGTGTAAAAAAGTGTTTGTCCCCTTCCTGATTTCCTATTTTTTTGGATGTTTGTCATGCTTAAGTGTTTCAGAACATCAACCCAATTTAAATATTAGTCAAAGAACACACACAAGTAAACACAAATGCAGTTTTCTCTATAAGAATAAACAGGTAATGCTTTCTCACCATACACTCTCAGATCATATTCCTTTTGTTGTTCTCCTCCAGCATTAACAGCCACACAGGTGTATCTCCCAGTATCACTGACCTGGGCACTGCTCAGAGACAGGATTCTGCCTGCAGATGGCAACTGAGACAAAAACTGAATCAGAGCTGATTCCAGGAATTTACAAGGTCATAGAATCCTAGAGAGGAAGGTTTCTAACAACATAGATGTATTCCTAATATTGATGTGTGAATACAACGACAAAAAGGCACAATAAATCTCAAAATTGATAGATGAAAGCTAAAGCTAAAATGTTGATAGATACCTGTATGCCATGTGATACACTTGCCACAGGGCTTCCATCTTTTAACCACGTCAGACTAGGTGCAGGAACCCCAGAGGCCTCACACTCCAGCTTGACAGCTTCATTCACCACGGCTGTAACCATGCCACCTCTACTGGAGATTTCTGGAGGGACTGTAAGTAAAAAGATTGCAAGAATGGTTGGATATGACTGTTGATAAAGAGAGAGGATTATAATACCAACAAAGCACCAACCAAACACTTGCAGACTGTAGACTTTCTCTGCCGCTCCAGCTAAATTAACAGCCACACATCTGTATATTCCACCATCAGATGGCTGGGCCTGTTCAATCTCCAGCACCTGGCCACGCTTCCGGATTGGGACAGCAGCTGCACCAGTAAGAGGTCGGCCATCTTTGTACCATGTTAGAGCTGAGGCGTAAAAATAAAGCAGAGAACAGTCATGAAACATGACTTATAAAAAAACAAAAATAGAAAAATAAATTACAATTAGAACCCTTGAAAGGCTTACAACGCATTTAGTTATATTGGTGTAGTTGCACAGGTCAGCTCAACATACCATCTTACTGATTTTTTTTTTTAACAGAGTGATGAGTAGTTATCAAGTAATTTCTAGAAGGAATGCAAGGATAGTGTCATGACAAAACATGTATGAGAAACTGTGCAGCATCATTTTGGCCTGTGCAGTTTTGCACTTCTAAACTACTTTTTATTGAATAGCAGTCTTTGAAAAAAAAAAAAAAAAAAAAAAAAAAAAACTTTAAGAAAAAATTGCTTGACAATATCCCGCTGCCACACTTGTTATCACTAACAATTTTTATAAAATAAATATAGATGAAGAGTTTTTTCCTCATCGATCAGAATTTCTAAATTATTTTATTAATTTATTAATTTAATAAGGTAATAAATATTTTCAAAATAAATTTAAATTATAAATTGAATTACCATAATTCAATTTATAAATAACGCTTGAGATAGAGCCCCTTTTCTTTTAGCTACTCTTCAAACTAGGAAAGACAAAAGAACATGCTATTGAAGTATGCGTGCTGATCTGTACAAGTCAGAAAATGGGTAAATTTGTCCATATCAACATCCAGAACAATACTTATTAAAACGTTTAAAACAACTGGAACTGAGACAAACAGATCTAGAGTATGGATCAAAGAAATGCATTGTGCAGCTCATTGAAATGTAACTAACACCAAAGCAAAGAATTCAATAAGTTTACTGCCCTTCCTTTACTATGTTTTTTGTAATGTTGTGGGGTTTTTTTTGCTTGTTTGCTGTTTTCTAATCATGTAAAACATTCTGAATTGCCTTGTTGCTAAAAATGTGCCGTACAAATAAAATTGCCTCACCTTTGTAGAGTAAAGATAAAGACAACTGCTAATCAGCACTACAAGCTGAGCGTGATCACAGCAGGACGCTGGAGGACATCTGCTATCAGTCTTACCAGGTAAAGGACTTCCTGAGGCCTTGCACTCCAACTCAGTGGGAAAGCCTGAGAGAACAGTCTGGTTGACGATGTCTCCAGAGAAGTGGATGCTGGGAGGCTCTGACAGAGCGAGATAAAACATTATATGCAAGAATGATGCCAGTTCCATATAAAGATAAAATAAAGATGTTCAACAGATCTCCAGAAATAAATGAGCCAAGAGTGTGGTGTTTCCATAAATTACCATGGACACTCAGTCGAATATGCTGTTGAGCTTCTCCAGCTGCATTTGTGGCCAGGCAGGTGTATCTCCCAGAATCTTCCAGTCTGGCTTCTGTGATTTTTAGTGCCCTTCCTGCTGAGTGCAGCTGTGGTTGTTTAACAGACAGACAAAGGCTCCAGAGAGTTAAGTGTGGTCATTACCCTTTATGTAGAAATAAAAGCATAAAACGTTTATCCTTTTTATGTAATGGTGATTATTACTCAGAAACATCACACTGTGACCACAGCTGTAAATATTCCTTCAATTTGCAAGTAACTTGAAACATCTCTTCACTGACTGGCACTGGAAACAGTAGTAAAATTTTGCTCTGCGCTGCCCTTCAGTTTGAGCACAATAATTTTTTGACATTATTTGACATTGGTATTTAAAAACTGTTTTACACACTTGAAGCAAATGTGTAACAGAAGATTATCAGACACAACCTCAGCGAGTCAGTAAATCTTTATCAATGTTTATGTCTGTAATAATTCAGTGACATTTATAATAATTTCAATTGAAAGACACATCTCTATGTTCTAAGAAAAAAGACAAGATAACAAAACAGGCATGACCATATTATCAAACCAAACAATTTGTTTAATTTCAAGAGGCTGCAGATACAAGTTCGTGAAAACTTCACTATACTGGCTGAACATTACCTTTGCTCTGAAGCCAAAACAGTAGCTTAGACTTTTTGAATAGATTTTAATCTCCTATTATGTTCCCTACAACATACACATCAACTAATAGTTCTATAAACTCTAATCCAAAGCAAATTCAATAAGACCATGACCCCAAACACACATCTAAACTGGTTTTGGAACAGATAAAGCAGCCAAACATTAAGTTTCTGGAATGACTGAAACTTTATTGAAGAACCGGGGAACAATAATAAATGCTTAAACACTGTATTCATACCAGGAAACCAACGAGTTCCAGCTTTTTCTACCAGAAGCGAGTTGACGGCAGCAAAAATCGTGTGGTTAATATGAAAGGGACACTCAGGGATATATAATCAAATTAGTGTGGGTGCGTGTTTATTTTTGAGTCTTTATGTGTAATTATGCCTATGTGGGGGGTGAAGAAAATAATCAATTTCACATTTCAAGTTCTTGATTTTGGTGCAAGTCACTATGGTTATTTGTTTTATCATCATACCCCTCAGAAAAAGGACATTTTAAATGCACCATTGAAAGGCCATTCATGCAAACTTTTCAGTGATACTTTAAAAGAAAAACATGCCCTCTACACCAGTCCACAAAAGTAAATAAGCAATGCTAGATAATTGTAAGCATTTTCAAAACGTTAACTCAGAAAGCTAATCTGCCACATCCTGTTCACAAGGTTATCAGGTTTTGATTAATGTCAAATCAGCACACATAAAACTCCCTTTACATTCCATATGACTAAATACACTAAATCATAAATACATGGTTTATTTCTGTCATGTTTATAATGAAGTGATCTTAATCATAACATTACATTAATGTAATTTCTCAACAACAGTTTTAGAGCATGTCAGAGACAAATCTTAGAACCTCAAATATAGTCAGCCCCCTTGCAAATTTGGATTTAAAATTATTTTCATTCAACCAAGCAGCTTGTTTCTGAACAGGCAACTTGCATAATCAGATATTAGAAATTGTTTATACTCTTCTCAATATTCAGTAACAAAAATCGTTAATGGCCCTTCCTATAAAAATTGATTTTTTTTCTAAACTGATATTTGGACAATTTATCTTTTGTGATGATCTCCAAGCCTTTAAGGTTAGATGGTCACCTGACGATTTATGAGACTGACTACAAGAGTCAAGTCAGAACTCTGGCTGGGTCACTCCAAAATATCAACTTACAGCCAGAAGGAACATGTGAAATTAAAAGATTGCTTTAAACAACAATATGCCAGTGGTTTGAAGAATTTCAGGCTTAACTATAAATGGGAACTGACAACAGACTTTCTTGAACTAAATAACAGCCAGAAACCAACCTTGAGGTGCTCCTTTGTTGTGACCAGAGGCCGGCCATCTTTAAGCCAGGTAAGACTAGGTGGAGGAATGCCACTAGAGATGCACTCCAAACTGATTGGTTTGTGAAGGATCACTGAGCGATCAGCAGGCCCGGTCATACGGATAGATGGAGGGACTGCAGAAATGCACACAATAGGTAGACTTGTTTTTTTAATTACAACAATTTTTTTTTCACGGCAATACAGAGAGCAAAGATAAATAACAAAGATATTTACCCAAAGAGGAAGCTTTCCAGCAGCTTGTGTTTTGATTTTAAACCATAAATTATTATTATTATTATTTAGTTTTTACCCTGAGTATTTTTTCTTTATTTTGTACCTTGTACTGTCACATTGAAGTTCCTCTCGTTGTCTCCAGCCTCATTAGTGGCCAGACAGCGAAAGCGAGCTGTATCAGAAATCTGAGCGTGGGAAATGACCAGTAGTCGCCCGCTCGCCGCAATCCGCAACCCTTCTCCAGATCTGATTCGTTTCCCATCTTTGTACCATCTGGAAATAAATAATTGGCATGTTGCTAGGCGATACCTGATTGTTTATTTTTGCATGTGTGTTGGACTGAAGCCTTACGTGATAACAGGTGCAGGCGTCCCAGTGGAGTGACACTCCAGCTCCAAAGGAGTGTTGATTATTACTGTGCTGTCTGTCACTGCGTCAGCTCCATCAATGAAAGGAGGAACTAGGGCAAACATTGGAAATCACAGTTAAATCCCAAAATAATATTTCAACCTATAGAGGGAAAGGTCAATGAATAGACAATATTTTCTTCATCCCATTGCTTTCTGACTTTTTGCATGTGTGCCAGATAGAGAATGCCCCAATGAAAAAGCAGGTGTTTGTTTCCTGTGTGAAATGCACACATTATTTAAATAACAAAACTACAGCGCTGGCATTTGCTATACGTGAGTTGTTGTGGCCGAGTGGTTAAGGCGATGGACTAGAAATCCATTGGGGTCTCCCCGCGCAGGTTCAAATCCTGCTGACAACGACAAGAGTATTTTTGTTCCAGCTGTAACAAAACGTCAGGAGTAAAGTCGACAACACAAGGTGCAGTTGTTTCAGGTTTCTCATACAGCAGGAGCTCTAATACACAAAACCGAAGTCAGACAATTCTAGTTGATTCCTGGCCAAATATCCACTGACACTGACAAATTCTCGCAAAGGCTTAAAAAATGTTGGCAGACGGACTGATCAATCTAAAACTAAGAAGGCATAGGTGATATAAGTCGAGAACTGCACTTTTCCTATACACAATCAACATTTCAGCAAACAATATTCTTCCTATGATAATTTAGGGGTTTTAAGACCCTAAACTTATTTATTATAGGTACAAGAATAATTCTTCATGAAAGTTTCCCATTTGTAATAATTTTATTTCTAAATGCCATTAATTTTCGTAGTAAGACTATTGTTTTGACTAAATCGAATGATATTACTTTCTAAAAATTACAATCTGAGATAGGAACAGGAATGCTTTTTTTAAATTAAATGTTTGCTTTTCAGACCACCAGTATTACTCAGTAGTTTAAAGACATGGAGTAAATATTTTTCATGTTTAGCTGATACTGATTTTGAATTTAGATCTCTACCTTGGACTGTAGTAGAACTGTCTAAAGGTCTTTAGCTGAAAAAAGATGTGTATAGACCACCCGCCTAAGTCCTCTCCCATGTTTAAGTGTTTGTGTCATTGTTGCAGTTATAATTTTCTAACTTTACATGTATTTCCAGAAAAATAGCTATAGTTCTATAAATATGTGTAATAACTAGAAGGGATTAGGTCTAATGATTGCCATGTAAAGAATAAAATATATACAATTAGTACAGTATGTGGTGGTTCTTTGTGCCTCTTTACCTAAGACTTTGACATCATATTTGACCTCTTTCTCTCCAGCGATGCTCGTAGCCACACAGATGTAGCGTCCAGAGTCTGAGACGGCAGCTGAGAGGATTTCCAATTTCCTGCCCTGATCTAGAAGACGGACACTTTCTCCGTGACGCACAGGGACTCCATCTTTCAGCCAGGTGAGGGAGGGCGGAGGATGACCTGCTGCCTCACACTCCAGGTTCAGATGTTTACTGAGGACCACCTTCCTCTCAGTGGGTCCATCTTCACCTCCGGTAATGGTGGGAGGTACTATGGGGAATACATTAAATAGAAGTGAATAAGACATTGAAACTTTCTTGCTTAAGAAATTATCTCATTTATATTTACACTAAATGCTTCCACAAGTAGAAATTGTGCAAATCAGGGTGAAACATAACATCTTAATCTAAATATTTTCCTTATTTTTTAAATTTTATTTCATGGTAAACTACCCTAAAATTTTAAGATCTGGGTCAATTCACTCCTCTTTTGCACCAACTCATTGCCACTTTATTCTTTCCCACTTCCATCTTGTACCTGTAAACAAACCACTTGTATGCATTTATTTATGGTGTAAATTTTCATTAGTTCATGTCTCTTGCTTGTTTCATAATTGGTTATTGTGTCGTGTTTTTATCATGTAGAGCACTTTAACTGCCTTGTTGCTGAACTGTACTATACAAATAAACTTCAGTTGTGGAGATAAACAGCCAGGAAACATGATCAAATCTCACATAAAATTGAAGTTATTGTAGATACTTTTTTATCTATTTTGATTCTGATGACCATTTGGGCCAGTTGACTCTTATAACAAAATGACAAATTAGGAGCTCTGGTCAATACAAAAAAACTTGAAGTGACCTCCTGCTTATAGATATTAAATACTGGAGTCACAACAATTCACACACTCAGACTGAATGTCAATTTAAAGAGAGAAAGTAAAGTGGAGAGAACCACACACCACACATTTAGGAGAAGATACAAACAAGATGCAGCAAGACCCTAGGGTGATTATCCAGGATTCAGACCAGGTGGAGAGGCATGTTAACAAAAACACATTTTTTTATACAGGATCTAAACTTGCAATGTCCCATTTTCATCAACATGAAGTGGACTGTCTTAGTTAAATAGCTTTTAGGGAAAGCTCTGTATCACAAAATGTAATTTTCCCTGCACAGCTGACTTATTTAGAAGAATATGGGATGTAAACCTGCTGGTTAACTTGCAGTCAGATCTTTTCAATAAAACTGCATCTTGATCTGAATGGCTGCATGAACCACAGCATGAATCCATTATCACAACATTCCAGTTTCTGCTAAGTCAAGCTAGCAATGTCTGTAGATAATTTTTCAAGATTTATTTGAATTGAAAAATGTTGCTTATTGTGTCAAATATTGCTATTTGATAAAAACATTAACTGTGATTAAATAATTACAAAGCCTCTTATTAAATCTAAAAATTTTTTTTATTACATCTCATCATTAAACTTAAACTCAACCCCTAAAACTGTGTCACATTTTACTGTGGGCAACAATGTTCTTGTATCTTTATGTTTTTATGCCCATGTAAGTGTTTATATGTTTAATTGTGTTAAACTCTGCTGCAGCCCATCTGCTTTAATGGAGGAAAATTCTGGATAACAAAACAAAATCTATTTCAATTGCTATCAAACAAAAACTAAAGAAAAAACCCCCCATCTTACTGTAGACGTCCAGCTCAAAGCTCTTCTCAGCACTCCCAGCCACATTGTTAACCTTGCAGGTGTACTGACCAGCATCAGATGCCTGCACACGTGGGATCTTCAGGAGGAGACCTCTTTCTACATACTGAGCATGTCTGCTGGACATGATGGCTTCTCCTCTGCGGTACCATGTGATGGTGGGATGCGGTACTCCACGTACTTCACACCCCAAGGTTACCATTGTGTCCAGCAGTGCTGTCACATCCATAGTTAAGTTGCCTCCTATGATGGAAGGAGGCACTGCGACAACAGGATAAAAATGATCAGACAGTCATAATGATATAATTTGCCATTTGGCTTTATCATTATAGACTGAAACACCCACCGTAGACACTGAGGTTGAAGTCTTTGAACTGTTTTCCAGCTGTGTTTATGACGCTACACTGGTAGTGACCTTGGTCTCCAAGACGAGCACTTTTTATCCTCAACACCTGACCCTTGTTGATGACTTCCAGATTGGGATCACCAAGAAACACCAACCTAGAGAGAAAGAAAAACAAGATGACAGAGATAAATTAAAGTTTAATTTATAGTTACCCTTATGATCAGCGGTTTACATACAATCACTGGCATGAGTGTCACATTAATTTTGGACATTTATCGATGCACTTGAAATCTACCTTTTCAACAATAGTATAACATAAAAAATAAAAGATTTTTAAAGCTAGGAATTTGGTGCACATGTATGTCTTTATTGTGGATTTTAGAGAAGTCCATAATCTTTCCGTAGGCCCATTATAGAAGCTTAATGTAAGCCTTCTTTCCCCGTTCCTAAACCCAGCTTTGATGTGTGTTTGCAATCGTTTTCCTAATTGTGCTAAAGTTTTAAATAGATACCTGTTAATTTGGTGACGCTGAAGAATTTTGGTCCATTGACTTTCCTGCATTATTCCCATCACTTTGTGCAATGCACCAGTACCATTGTTACTAAATGAGATTCACATACCAATGCAACCACCATGCTTGACAGTTGTTACATTGTTGTTAGGTTTGAAAGCCTCATCTTGATTCCGCCAAACATTATTCTTGTCATTGAGGCCAAACAATCACAACACCTAATTTTCTCCAAGTTTTAACCACCCTACTCAAATGTTCTTCTCTGGATTAAATGAAATTAATTATTATGTTCAGAAATAAGTCATAAACAGGATGATGCTGGGAGACCAGTTTTACTCTCCACACCGAGGCTAGCTTAATATCAACTTAGAATGGGGTTTCAAACCTAAGAACATAGCAACTGTCAGGCATGATGGTGGCAGATTCACATGGAGCTATTTTGGTGCCAGTGGTACTGAAGTGAAAAAACAAGGAAGGTGAACTATGTCCAAATTCTTTATCCAGAAGTTAACAAATGCAGATCAAAACTGGCTTTGGTATGGAGAAAGCAGGTTAATATAATTCTTCTGGAATGTCCTCATCATCAACCCTCAGCCAAAACTATGCAGGAACCTTTTCAATGGCTGCAAAAAGCATGCTGTTTTTTTTCTTCAATTTTCTAAATGACATTCTACTAAACAATAGTGGAGATGTAAATATATTTCAGGCTGTATGTATTTTGACTCTGTGGGTGGCAGAAAATGCAGTTGTGCACCAAATTGTTTGTTTTTAATATGCGTTATATCATGATTTCACCCTGAAAACTGATAGAACAGTTCCAACAAATCATCAAAAGCCCCCAAATCAATATAAAATTCATGCTCATGATGAGTGTATGTAAACTATTGACTACAGAAGTATATACCTAAAAATCAGAAGGCACTTACTTTCTATTTTTGTACCACTGGATTGTGGGAAATGGTGAACCCTGCACTTTGCATTCAAGAGTGAGCTCTTGTTTGAGAATTGCTGAAACATCTCTTGGAGAGCCAGATCCTATAATTGCTGGTGGGACTGAGAGAAAGAATCAGTTAATTAGTTAACTTTTACGGAAAAATGATTACAAATGCATATGATTTAGTTGGATCTTTATAGCCTCAAGCTGACACAGGGGTCTCTGTTTGCAGTTGATTATTTAACAAATCTTTATTTCATTTTATGTTACGTTTTATGGAAGTTCAAACCCTGAAAAGTACTTAACATCTGGCTGATAGGCTGATATTAAAAATAAATGTTAAAATATTAAAACTTTTCTCTTAAAAAATATTTTAGATAATAAAAAAGGGGCAATAAACAATATTAACTATTAACTAGATGAAGACACTATTGGCAATGTATTAATTCATTTTCAGCTATGACAGACTTCGTGTAGCAAATTTCACTTGAGGACTAAAAGCACTGGAATAGATCCAGATATATAACACAGTCATCTCAATGTACAAGCACGCGTCATGCTTGCTGTGAGGACTCCTCTTTGATTTTACTTACCAAGAACATCTAAAACAAAGTCTTTTTCTCTGCTGCCTGCAATGTTAATGGCTTTACAGCTGTAACTTCCTGCGTCAGCCGTTTCTGCCCTCAGCAGTTTCAGGGTTTTTCCCATGTCAAGAATCTGGATGCTGTTACCGGCAACAACCTGTCAATTAGCATAAATATGTTAAATCAAATGCAACACAACAACAGACAGATTAGGAAATGCTGTTTGGCAGTTACTGGAACATATTCTGTTAATAGCAAGCAGAATGGAAAAGCAGCATTAATGTACAAAAGCAGAAAACACTTTCACAGTTTTGTCAGCCAAAAATCACTTGGAGAGCATATTGATTTGATTTAGACTCCAAATAAATCAGAGCTCAAAGAACACGGTTGGATTTTCCACTCACTGCCTGGCAGAAAACAACCACAACGGCAGCCAAAACATCAAAAAGTAGCCAGTCTTACATCAGTTTATCATGACTATAGTTTTTACAGCTAGCAATTACAAACAACACGCATACACCTGATAGGCACTGGTTTAAAATCTGTTTTCTTGAATGACAGTCTGATTAGAGCATATGTTTTAATGATTGCTTTTAAGAACAAATGAAAAAAAAAGCTATTATTATACCTTATCATCAGGTATGCACAATGTGATTTAATCCTTTGTGGGCACAAACGAAAGGTATTTACTGAGTGCTTAGTAAAATTATTCAAACTCCTTTAACTTTTACACATTTTTTCACCTTTCAATCACAAACATCAAAACAGTTAGGATTTTATGTGACAGACCAACAAAAAGTACCACACAATTCCACTTTCCTTCCACTTCACAACAGGAATTATGAAATGGAAAGAAAATAATTCATAGTTTTCAAACTTTTTGCAAGTAAAAATCTGAAAAGTGTTGCATGAATGTGTGTCCTACTAAATCATATACCATGAAATAAAGGCAATCAGTAAACAGTGTCCATCTCTGTGTAATTTAATTTCAGAGTAAATACAGTTGTTCTGTGAAGACCTCAGAAATGTGTTAGAGAACATTAGCAAGTCAACAACCCGACTCCACAATTTGGCCTCTGTAGAATAGTGACAGGTAGAAAAGAGAACTAAAATAACAATGTATTTAGCAGTTCAGACACTTACAGGAGTGCCATCCTTAAGCCAGGTGATGATAGGTTTTGGACTTCCTGTGACATCACACACCAAACTGATTGGCTCGTTTAGGATTACTGATACATTGCCGGATGTATCCCCATCACGAAAATCTGGCGGTACTGTAGAGGTGTTGATATATTTTCAATTTGCTATAAATATTCACAGGATTATATTGCTGTACAGGAAGGTAGCTATTGTCTGTCTGAACTCATTGTCTCTAATTCAATGAACAGCTAAATCACCATTGACTTTGAGCTGGTACTTTTTCTCGGTGGATCCTGCATCATTAGCTGCAGTACAGATGTATTCCCCATCATCCAGAGGTGAAACAGCAGCTAAAATCAGCAGAGTACCATCATCCAGGATGGACACACCAGGCTCCTTGCCTGTCAGTTCAACCCCATTACGCAACCAACGAATCACTGGCTTAGGCAGACCTGAAATTGAAGCAAAGACAGTTCATTCATCATTCATTATTAAAACAAAAACAATCTGGTATTTAATACGGGGAGTTGAATTCCTCTGTAGCAGATGCTTTTAAACCAACAATACATTTTAGAATTATCAGGTATTTTTTTTTGCAATACATAAATGTGAGAGGGGATGATACAGCACCTTTTGCAGGGCAGGGGAATGCAATGCGCTGGTTCAAAACCCTCTCCTGCAGAGGGCTGTTAAAAGGGGGCTCCGGCACCTCAACCACAGGGGGAACTGAAAGGAATAAAATAAGCATTTTACTTAGACACATACCATTTGTCACTGTTTAACATCAAATCTAAATAACACATTGATCACAGTTCATTCCACATAGGTGAAAATATAGTTTTTGGTAAAGGTTTTTATTTGACTTGTTTCATCTGCTAAATAATTGTTGGCCACTGCTGTAATTTTCTTGCTCTGTTTCATTACATTTCCTGTTAATGTGGTATCACAGGTAGCCACTTTATTTAACACCAGTCAAATTCCTTGTTAACACAATCAGCCAATCACATGTCAGCACATGCATTTTGGCATCCAGACGTGTTGAAGATGATTGCTGAAGCTCACATTAAGCATCAAAACAGGGAAGAAAGGGGATATTTGAAATTGACATGGTTGTTGGTGCTAAACAAACTGGTCAGAGTATTTCACAAAGTGCTGATCTGCTGGGATTTTCAGACACAAGCATCTCTCAGGTTAACAGAGGATGGCCTAAAAAAGAGAAAATATCAAGTAAACAGCAATTGTTTGGACAGAAATGCCTTCTCGTTATCATAGCAGAATGAGTAGACTTGTATAATAAAAAGGCAACAGTTACTCAAATAACCAAATGTCACTACCAAGGTATAAGGAATACAACCTTTGAATGCTCCAGCAGAGTAGTGTAGAATTTCACAAAGCCTAAATCATAATAAAAAACTGTTTTATGAACACGCCAATGAGTTCCCTGAACTCCAGTGGCCTTCACAGTCTCTGGATTTCAATCCAGTAGACCACATTTGGTTTGTGGAGGAACAGCAGATTCACATCATGAATATGCAACTAATTGCAGTAATTAAGTGATTATATGAAGCCAGTTTGGACCAAAATCTCAACGAAATATGACCAACATTTGAACAGTTGAATCAATGCAACAAAGAATTAAGGCAGTTCTAAACACAAAATGGGATTCAGCCTAGCAAGTAAAGTGACCATTTTAAGAAAAGAAACCAACCTTGAACTTGAACCTTAACCTGAGTTTGGTCCTGGCCTGCAGTGTTGGTGGCTGTGCATGTGTAGATTCCTTCATCATCAAGTTTTATATCCCTCAGTATAAGACTGCCATCAGGTGACACAGGATAGCTTCTATTATCTTTGGTCCAGCTGAGAGTCGGATCTGGGACTCCTACCACCCCACAAGCCAGCTCTACTTGATGACCAACCTGTACCTTTATCACTCTTGGGCCTGGCTGGATTTTAGGAGGAACTGTAGGAGAGAAAACAGAAGATTTACAAAATCTCTGGCTGCTTATTTAAAACTATATGTTACTTATTGAACAGAAACATCAGCTAGAAATTATTTGTACTAATGTGCATTTTTAACTACTTCCGAGCTGCACCAGCTACATAGGTTACTGTGGGTATTGACTGAGTCATTTTGACGGCATAAAAGTAGAAAATTGATACTGCAAATTGTTCAGAAGCCCATTTTAAACCAAATTACAGCACATTAGGTTAAGACAGAATATTAACATCTTCAGCCATTGTTCTTTCAAACATTCAGACTTTCTTGAAAATCTTTTGAAGTGATATTGATCAGTGAAATTTTTATTTGTACATTGATTGTTCCCAATTTCATCTGTCTTTTCAGTCAACGATGGATCTATCCATCCATCCGTCCGTCCATTCAACCTAAAAACCTAGGAGGGAAAGACCCTAGAGGCATTCGCAGACCAGATATGCTAAGTAGTGCTTTCAGTGAGTTTTAGGAGTGACCTATTTAAAAATATGATGTGGCTGAAAGTGAGGAGGCCTGGATGAAAGTTAGTTCCTCTAATTCCAAAGCTACGGTTCACGATCGGAAAAAAAATTAAATGTTTTTCTCTCAAGTGGTGATGATTTTGATATCTCAATGTCTTCATGAGGGATGGCAGTATATAGCACGAGATGGATAAACATGTTTGGGATGCTCCTCTCCATGGTGGGAGCTGAGCTGAAAGAGAAAGCTTCATGCTTACTGGTCCATCTATTTTCCCACCCTCTCCTTTTGGTCATGAGACATAGATCATGACTGAAATAACAAGATTTATGATCAAATCTGCCAGTTAGAAATAAAAAAAAAAAAAAAAAAAAAAAAAAAAGACACTTCTAAATTAAACCCCTCCAGGGGGGAGGAGCATTCGCTGATGGACCATTGATATGGGCAGGAAGTGGGGTCTGTTGCTGTGGGCCAGCACATTAGCTGCTTTTGGGCCTTTGCAATTCATAACCATTCCACGGATCACCAATTTGGCTGTATCACTGTTAGTCTTCAGATTGTATTTATGGTCTTCATTGAGGGTTTGTGTCCCTTGAATTTGAAGGTATTTCAAGATGGTGGATGACCTGCTGGATGCCAGGTGAAGGCAGTGTTTCTTGTTTTGGTGTGGTTGGTGGGAGTAGAGGATTTATTGTGTGGATGCATGGGGTTGCTGGGAAGTAGGGGGGTGGGGGTCGACTGGGGTGGTATGGTGGGTCTTGGCCTGTGTTTGCCTAAAGGGACCCATGCTGTGTCTTGGCTCGTCTCTCTGCCCATGCTGCTGCAGATTTTCCTCAGACTTTGCAGACTCTGGTGGTTGTCTTTAGGGGGGAATGTGGGTACCTTGTTTCTCTCTCCCTTTGTGGCTACTTCCTGAGTTTAACTTCAGGCAACTTAAACTCCACCTCTGTTGAAACTAGCTGTTAACACAGCAAACTGTATAAAAAGACACAATTTGTACTCACTGACAATAAATGAGATTAAACTTTTTTCCAAAAGTATTTCTATTCCATTATATCAGAAATATACAAAAACAGTTAAAGTACAAAGAAAAACTTAAAAAATCTGGAGTACCACTGATCAAGCTCACCTTAACAGATTACCAAAATAAGTCTGTCTGCCTGGAAGCAAAGCAATTTGGTGCGATTCAGGATATTTGCACAGTATTGTATGGAGCAATTCTTCAAAAAATACCTTTTCATTCTGTCCCTATAAATAAATGTAAAAGATTCTAGCTTTTTTTCAACTTACCTAAAACACTCAGTTCAATGGACAACGTCACGTTACCAGCAATATTTGAGGCAACACAAACATAAAGTCCACTGTCCGAAACTCTAGTCTCCAGGATCTTCATCGATCCAGATGGAAGCTGACGATGCCTGGGAGGATGAAGAACACAGTGCTATACACATACTGTACACATACAAGAAACAACAGCAATAAATTAAACTGTAAAATGAAATCCTGTCCTAACTATTATGTATGCAAGATACCAAAAATGTGAAAAGTGGACTCAGTAGAACACTAATTGTTTCCACTCAATGATTTAAGTGGTTATGACTCCAAACAGATACCACAATAATTCATAATAATCCACCATTAGCTGTAATTACAGTTACCTTGGCAGATCACAGACTAAATGTAGGATAGCTTTGTCATCTTAGACAGTCTCAAACATTACCCTGAGGTCAGAAAAGATTGACAGGGACAAAGCACTGTAATTTAGATAGCATGGAGTTTATTTAAACTACTCATTTATTTGAAAATAGCACAAGCTTAAAATATTTATGAGGTCTTTTTTCTTGCATGTAATTGTGGAAATATTTACAATCATAAGCAGGAATGTTTGTTTTGTATCATCTTCTCTTTTAACAACATTGAGAAGTGAGGAAACAGTAGTTGCAGATGTTTTTGCCATTTTGCATGACACATGGTTTTGCCATTTCAAACTTCAAGGCTTCTTTTGTCATATTTTTGCTTCACAAAGCAGCATATGTTTTCAGTGTGACAGGTCTGGACTGCAGATTGCAGTCTGTTTAGCCTCTGGACTCTTTCACTACACAGACATGCTGTCATAATACTCACAGAATCTGGTTTGGCACTGTCATTCTGAAATAAGCAAGGCCTTTGTGTGTGTATGATTCCCTTGGAAGTAGGCATCAATGAACTGTGATCAATGAAA